>JACBWW010000004.1:45232751-45530417 GCA_020086605.1 Lanius collurio
AGCACTTCATAGCTTCCCCCAGAAGTTATATTAATATCCTGCTTTAAGGTTTGACGTATGAGGGGTTTACTGGGAAGATGTTTGCTGTATCAAATTGTACATCAGATCTCAGGAGGTTAAGAGAGTGTGGGATCAGTCACTATTCTACTGATTGACAGGATAGGTCTGGCAATGATTTCACGAAATCTTTCTATTCCTTTGGGTGAAAAAAGTTAAAGGAATGTTATGGCTCACCTTGCTGAATAATAGTTTTTTTCTGAGGGGACAGAAGTCAGTGATGAGGGCTATAGAGGGCTGCAGGTGAACTGGCATTTGCTTTTCCACAAACTGTGAAAAAATTGTGTTTGCAGATGAAAAACGAATGGAAATCCCCTTTTTATTACAGAACATAATTTAATAAGTCATAGCACACCTTTGATTCACGAGAATGGGGTTCTGCCAAGGTCAACAGCAAGGTTCCCATTGCCAGCACAAAGTATCATGTGCTGTTTTATAATAGGAAGAGGAGTTGACAAGTGTTAGCCTGTGGTTCTGATGAATTAAAATGGTCCCCACAAGGGAATTGTGTGACAGGTTCAGGGTTGGTGCTAATAACAGGAACAAGTGGAAAGAGTAGGTGATGGAAGGGGTGGAAAGAAACATATGACTAAGCAGTGAGATCCTGTTCTTTCATCTGTTTCTTGAGGCAAAGAGTCCAGGGAGAAAAGACAAAAGTGTATAAGAGGATGATGTTTTCTCTGTTTGTACTAAGTGTATTTCTCACAAATGAGTGATAATCCTGAATCCTGGCAAGGAGCAAGGCTGTTTTCCTTCTGTCTCAACTAAGTGAGGTCTTAGGAAACACCTTCCTCCTGGCATCCATTTCTTTATGGTGGTACACGCTATCACACAGCTTTTCCAACAATTTATGGGTAATTTAAGGCAGAAAGCGTAACATTTTTTACAGTGACAGGGACTAGTGATTCCTTGGGCTGTGTTGCTCCACATATAATCTCCTGGTGTTTTACTTCGATTTTTGGAGCTCATTCAGCCCCGAGTTTGTAGACTTGGGCAGAAGCACTTCTTATTGTCTCTGCTTTGCAGTATCTCCTTCAGAAATATATTTTTGTTGGAAATAAATTTTAAAAAATAGGAATTTTTTTGCAAAAATTGAGAAAGGAAAATATCCCTAATGCTTATGACAATTATTAAGAATACAAGCCTATAACTTCAAGGAACAGTGAGGAAATGTGCAATTACAAATCCAGGTAATTATTTCGAGTTTGAGGCATATGTAATTAAAGATAATTTTAAGAAACACAATCGAATTAATGTCTAAGATCAGTCTGAAATTTAGGATGGAATCCTTCTTCTCTCCAAATGTGGTGAAAAGAGTAGTATTATTATGAGACTTCATGCTAGAATTCAATGCAGTTTGATTTCCGGGGTCATTTTTGTTGAGAGTGAGACCTCCCTGTTTGCCCTTCCTGCCCAGCTAAAACTCCAAGTTTCTGAGAGGAACAGAGGAATGTCTCCAGTTGTACAACATCCATTCCTTTTTCATTGGCAGAATTACTTTATTTATTTATTTGTTTGTGTGTTTATTTATTTTTAAATATTGGATGGTTCTCCTCAATGTTTTTCCAAAAAGAACTGTTTTGAGGGGTAAGAACATATCCTGGTCATTCTTGTCAGGTTGATTCCTGTTAAGCCTTTTCCCTTGCACTTTTTGAGAATGGAGTCTTGGGACGGAAGCACCCATGATAATAAAGCCATGAAGTTAATGTCAAATATGGCCCTGATCCACATTTTTCTGAAAGAAAACCATTCTTTTCATTGACTCTGGTGAGTCTTGGACTGAGCTAAAAAGGAAGAAAGAAAAGTCATGAAACTTTAAAGATTATTTTTTAAGGGTTTTTTTCAGCTGTTTTAATGTAAGGAACTCAGAGATCTTCCTGATAGTGCCGAGGGAAGGAGGGGAGCATTAATCTAACAATCATACAAAGACCATTTATTCTATAAGAAAACTCTGACACAAGAGATGGGAGAAAAAAGTGAGAGTAGGAAAAGGAACAAAGCTGCATATATGACATGAGGAAAAATACTTCTCTTCATGAAAAGCTGAACATAAAGAAACTTGCAGCTCGTATTCATGGTAGAGAATTTTTGGTTAAAAAGATTGACATTTTAATAAACTGATCTTAATTAACACTACTTTGAAATTCTGAGTTGTACGCTTCCTATCTCAAAACACAAGAACCAGTGGCTTTTTAAATAATTTGCTGCTTGTGGGTGATCTCTTTTTGAAACAAACCCAGACCCTCCAGTCACAATTTATTTTTTATTTCAAAAATGATTTTTACTAGCAAATTTTGCTTTGGTTCAAGAGAATTATAAATCATTATTACACAGCCAGACACTTCAAACATTTTGTAAGAGCTTTGTGGCCAATGAAGCATCAAAGGCAATGCTGAAATCCATGATTACAGCATGGGTGTACGTCCATTCATTAATACATTAAAGTTCAGGGCTCTAGTGTTATTAATAGGATTTCCAGATTGGGGCGTATTTCTCTCTTAGAAAAGGTGGCTCTTCCTGTCACACAAAGTAAGAAGATTGTTCTTCATTAATGCCAATTTATGGAAGCTTTTTTTGTAGACAATTTAGGGCTGAAGAACTGAGATTTCCTGGTAACTTTTGGCTATTATTTATTTGCCAAAGACAGACATAGCTTTTATTTCCCCTTCTATCTCCACCATGCTGTATTGTTGGAAATGTGCATAAGGAAGGAGGGAAGACAGGCAATTATCTATAGATACTTTTCTTGACCCCTTCTTTTCTGACAAAAAATTACACTTGGTGACCTTGAATTTTTATTGAGGTCTCTCTGTAATAAGCTCTTGGAGACATGTTTGGCATGGAACAGTGCATTTTGGAATGTACTTCAAACACAAGATAGGTCTTAAAGGCCCTGCTGTGTTCAGATCTCTATTGTATTAGATATTACACAGATCCATAGTAAGTGATGGCCTCTGCCCTTCAGCATTCACAACCCATGTAAATGAGTAAAAGGACAGAATAAATTAATTGTTGCCTGGATTTTACTGTGGGGAAATGAAGACTCTGAAAGACTGAATGCCTTGTTTAGATGGGGCATCAGGTCTGTGGTAGAACTGGGAAGTGACTCCCTTTCGTTTGATTCCCACCTAGTTATTTCTTTCTTCTCAGATGTGAATGTGAAAAAAAAAAAGGATTAACAAAATCCAAAGAATGCTATTCCCCTGTTTTGAATTCTGTGAAATTCCTGGCTAGTTGTTGGACTTTTTGGTGTTGTGTGATATTTGAGTGGATATAATAAGAGACACATTAGTTTTGTGCCAACACAAAATTACTGGTATCAGTTGTTTTTCCAAGGACTTGGGCAGGTTTTGAAAGTTGGGAGGTGCTCTCTCAACAAAATTGAGTGTTCTGCTCACCTTTTGCAGTAATTGTTTAATGGGTGCAGGTGTTTTTCAAAACTAACTTCTTCTGACCAGCAGAAACTCCCCTCCTAAGCAGAGGAAGTTTCTTCAGTTTCAGTTAATTACCTTCTTTCATCTTCATTTCCTTCTTGCTTCTGAAAAACTTCCAAGAAGGTATTTTCCAAATGTTTTTTTTTGTAGTTGTTCCTCTCCTGGTTGTTGTGTTGTGGTGCCACTTCTATCTCTGGAAATAGAACTTCACCAGAAAGCTCAAACCTCCGTATCCACTGCACCTCTTTCCTGTGTACAGAACAAACATTGTACATATAACTCCTTTTGCTCCCAAATTTTTAAATAGGTATGGGAGTAGGAAAGCTAAAGGATGGTATAGGGGAGCCTGTTGAGGAGCTCACTCCCCCTCAGGTGAGTGGCCATAGCAGCAAAGGTGCTGCCCTGTGCTAACATTACTGCGTGGGTTCTGGACAGCTCTGGGATTGGGAGGAGAATCTCAGGTCAGAAGTATTTGTGTTCACAGCTCCTTTTTACAGCTCGGTACTGGAAGTGGAACTTCTCCATTGTGGTTTGTCCCTTAACAGCTGACTTACTCCTTCAGGAGAAATGTCAGTGACAGGGAAGAGTTGTGACCTGAAGTTATTGGAACAAGTGTTTGGTTTGATCAATCACTCTGAAGTCAAAAGGGCTTTGGCAGGTGCCAGCTTGCCTGATGTTTGTTTCAGTAGGGAGAGAGCTCAGGATCTTATTTCTAACCTGGAGTAATTTCTCTCTTTAGATATAGTTTCCATATGTGTAAGGTAAACTAGAGCTGGTTGTGAAGGTAATGACACAGATAACTTGAATTCTGGTTGTATCCCTGAAAAGGGATGCAGAACAAAGGCCTGGCTTAGGCTGTTCTGCTCCATTTCTGAAGCAGTTCTCTGCAAATTAGGGAAAAGCCTATTGCGAGAATACATACTTTATGCTAACTGAAATATAAAATGAGTTCTAATACTTTTCCTTTGAGTCCTACTGGAGGCTTGAAATTTACTTGCAGAGGAAGAGGCTTTGATCCACATATTTTCATATTTTCATAAAGATACAGAATTAGAAGCTCCCCTTTATTCCCCTTTTCATGTGTGCTGGTTTTGAAACACATTTGAAGCTGTGGAATTCATTGAACTTCCAGCGAAGCTTCTTTCCAGAGATGGGCTAGACTAAAATGCAGGGTATCACAATATCCCACAGAGTGCTATTCCTCTCCATGCTCAGCTGAAACAGGAGACAATGGGGGAATATTGAGGTTTACAGACTCCACAGTTGCTTTCTTAGGCTACCTACATGGGTACTAGGGCTTTCATGGAAGCATTTCAGAGTCCTTGAAACAGCCTCTTCCTGCTAACCTGCATGTAAAAAAAGGACTGACCCTTCACTAGTTTCTACCCCAAAACATTATCAAAGATGTGATAGAATAAGACCCTGTTCAAGGATTGTATTTCTTGCATGTATGCCTTCAGGTTGTAAGTTTGCTATTTAAATTGAATAAGAAAGCAGATATTCTTGGTTTTCAGAGATATCTGATTTTTCAATTTTGTTTTTTCCTATTCAGTTTACAGAGCTAGTCAAAACCTTTGAAAAGAGATCCCCTAAAATACACCACATCTTTTCAGCTAGCTCTATTTCTAATCTCTATAACTTGCTTAGAACAGAAGATGTTATTGGAAATAATTAAAATCTCTGAATAGGCAGTTTTAAGTCTGCTACCTAGAGTCAAGGATGTTTCAAACCTCAAGCAGAAAACTGCAGAGAAAGGAAGGAGTAAGGAATGTCATAATGACAAAGGATGTCTGACCACATCAATGTAGAATGAGTGTTATCTGACTATGCTGACTTGGTTCCTTAAAACAGAATGAATGGGGTATTGTGTCTCTAAATCTCTACTTCAAATATTCTGTTTACTCTGCTGTACATCTGGCATTTTATCCTGCTTAAAATATTATTTCTGGGATTAATATCTGTTGTATTAAACTGATGCAACAAAATAGGCTATACTTTAAATCTTCTATGTCAGATTCCTAGAGCTTCACCAGAAATTTTGGTGTTACCCTCTGTAGATGATTCGGCCTCTTAGTGTACTGTTTCCTTTCTGTTAGGTGACAATATCACATTCTAAATCTCACAGTGTTGTTGTTGAGATGAATACAATATAAAGTAAATGTTGTGCTTCTTGAGGACCATGTGAGCACTTTAAATAGGAGTCAGGGCTTCCTTGAGAGTGATCATCATTTTCCTACATCTCTTTTCTATGTAGGCAGTTAAAGGGAAAATGAGGCACTGATAAATATCAGCTAATCTGCAGTACAGTCAATGGCACCACTCCTGACTTTGGCCCAGTTTCTTTACCCTTTCAGTATCTCTTTCCACTTGCAGAAGCACAGTAGTTCCTCTTGTTTACTTATTTGTTTTCATTTGTTTTGGTTTTTCCTGAACCAATAAAATATTTAAACACAATAAAAATGTTTATTAGAGGCAAACAGAATAGTAACTATGTTTAAAAAGGAAATGTACAAAACCACTGTGAACAAATCTTACTCCCAGGTGTTTCCTTGATGCCAGCCATGAAAGCTGGAGAAGTATTCATTATAAACTATCAGTTCTGCCAAGATCAAGGGTAGATTCCTGGAGTGAGCAGAACAAAAGGCAAAATGAAAGGATCTCTTCTTCTGTTACAGATAGTTCTACATATACATATGTATATGCTGTGCATGTATGTTTGTGCATATGCATGTGTAGGTTTATACAGAGTCTATATAAATCAGTACTGCTATCATCTTCTATTGAAAATATTCACAAAAGTGTGCTCTTTGAAATGTGAATATCAAAAGAATTCTTTTCTCCATTGTGAGGTTCCCAGAATAAAACAACTGTAGGGAAAATTTGACCAACCCACGCACGTTAGTGTCTATTTGAACATGCAGCCTTTATTCTCCACTGAATATACCAAGCCTTTAGTTACTATTCAGGTTCTGTTTCTCAGGCATATGATGGATGAATGTGTGAGGGGCTGGAAAATACACCCCACACAACCTCTCTCCACACTCAGGTACACACACCCCCACACACGTCCCTTGCAAGAACTTCAGGCTGTTATTGCTAAGGTGCCTTTGGAAACAGCTCCTGGAGTTAATGGTCCTGGTTACTGTACTGTCACTATTTGGCCACCCCACTGACTCTTAAGAGACACAATTTGGTAGCCCCCATTGACTCTAATAGGTCACTATTTGGCAGTCCTCTGGGTCACTATTTATATATAACTATATATAGTAAGTATTTGGATATGAAGGTGCTCAATTTTATACCTTTCAGTTCAGACCACATGGTCTTTAATCTTCATTCGAAGACCGAGCAAAGCAGGAATTCAGTACAAGAGGCAGGGCAATACTTTCTGATTTCATTAGCATATGGGCTCCTTGTCTGTAAGAGTCTAAGGGACTGCTGGGAGTCTTGGAAGACTAGCCTGGGTAGCCATTTTATATCAGACCACCTTATATTGGCTGTCCTGAAAAAGAATAAACTATCTTGTACTTATTGCTAGATAATGTGATACAATTCCTTGTATATATGCTGGAAGGGACCTTAAAGATCATACAGTTTCTGCCATGGGCAGGAATACCTTTCACTAAAGCAGGTTGTTCAGGGTCTCATCCAACCTGGCCTTGAGCCCTGCCAGGGGTGGGACATCCACAACTTCTCTGATCAGCCTGTTCCAGTGCCTCATCACCTTCATGGTAAATAATTTCTTCCTAATATCTGATCTAAACTTTCCCTCTTTCACCTTAAAGCCATTTCTCCTTGTCTTATGACTACATGTCCCTTTCAAAAGTCCCTCTGTCCTGTAATTTTTTGTAGGCTCCCTTTAGATGCTGGAAGCCTTCTGCAAGGTTATCCTGGGGCCTTCCTCTTATCCAGGCTGAACAGTTCATCTTCATATAATCTTCAAACTTGCTGAGGGTGCTCTCAATCCCACTGTCTTTCATTGAAACAGACACTTAAGGACACCAGTCCCAGGACGAAACCCTGGGAGACACCATTTGTCACTGGCCTCCACCTAACCCCAGAGCCATTGACCACAACTCTCTGTCTGCATCCATCCAGCCAATTCCTTACCCAATATATAGTCCATCTTCAAAATCCATGTCTCTCCAATTCGGAGAGAAGGATGTTATGTGAGACTGTGTCAAAGGCCTTTCAGAAGTCCAGGCAGATGACATTGGTTCGTCCTCTCTTGTCATCTGTTTTCATCAACCCATTACAGGTGCCTGCCAGACTGCTCAGGAAGGATTTGCCCTTAGTGCAGCTGTGTCAATGCCTCTTTGTGTGACCATGCAGCACGTTGGGTTGGTCCGCAGTGAAATAGGCAAACAAAGTAAATGTCCCACCTCCATCTCAATCCAGCTGTTTTATGCATGACCTACTCTATTGAACACTTGTAGTGGCACCACAGACAAGGTGGTGGCTGGTAACTGAGGGTGATGAAGGGGGAATTTAAGTGTGGGGGTGGTTTTTTGGAGGTTTGGTTTCTGATTTTTTTTTTTTTTTTATGGTTGTCTGATTTGTTTTGTTTTTTTTCCCTGGGCCTTTCTTTTTGTCAGCTCTGAAACAAATGTGATACAGAACTACTTAGTGCTACATAGGCAGTGTGATCTCCCTATTAGCATATTTTAGTACCAGACTAGATCCAGATGCTTTTGTTGATGAGAATGGTGTGCAAAAAGTGGGAAGACTGATTTCTCTGTGCCTTGCTTAATGCTTTCACATTGGCACCAAGTGGTTGCACAGCAGTGCCATTCTGAGCTAAAAAGTGTTGGCTTGCCATTAAGTGTCACAGAGCAATATGCCCCTAAAACTTTCATATGTTTAAGAAGGCAGCAGCCATTCTCATTTTAAAATGAGGAAAAATATTTGTGAGAACCTGACTAATTCTTCAGTGTATATTGTTTAGCTTACACTGTTTGCCTTATGATATGTTGTAGAGTATCTGCCTCATTTTCTTACTTTGATGATACCCAGTTTAATAATTCATAACCACTTGTTCCTATTCAGAGTTTGGTGGTTTCAGACCAAGTCAAGACAGAACAGCCCTTTGACTCAATCAGGATGAGTTTTCACATAGGGTAGTAGGATCCTCAGTAACTTTTTGCTGGTGATGGTGGACATTTGACAGCTTGTGCAGAATTATGAGCTTCTCAGAAGAGTCTGTTGCATAATGGCTTTCAGGGCAGAAAACAGCACTTGAAAACATGGAAGATAAAGAGCAAGTGAGGGTGGAATGAAGGAGTTTGTCCTGCCACTGTCCACAGGCAGGTTCAGACATGATTTCAAGCTGCTATACGTTTTTGAATTGCTATCAAGAAACTTTTTCCCATACAAGTATGCTAAGAATATGTTTCTATAGAAGTCCCTGAACAATAACATCTGTGTTCCAAAATATGGTAAAAGCATGATCAATTGGTTAAACTCTGATCTGAGATAAGGAAAATGCCATGGGAGGTAAGAATTTGTAAAAAATTATCCTGAGTAAAGGGTGGACAACAGGTTTTTAAAAAAAAGTAAATGTGGCCTTCCGGTGTCTGAAAGGAACCTACAGGAAAGGTAGAAAGGGACTTCTTACAAGACAAAGGGAGAATGGTTTCAAAATGAAAAAGAGTAAGTTTAGATTAGGTATTAGGGAAAAAATTCTTTGCTGTGAGGGTGATGAGACACTGGAAGAGATTGCCCAGAGGAGCTGTGGATGCCCCATCCCTGAAGGTGTTCAAAGCCAGGCTGGATGGGGCTCTGAGCATTCTGATCTAGTGAAAAGTGTCCCTGCCCATGGCAGGGGGGTTGGAACTACAGAGTCTTCAAGGTCCCTTCCAGCTAAACCATTCTGTGATACTGTGTGCCTTGAGCTGGCAGTTGCTCATATTTGTTTAAAAAACCTCAAAACTACCTAGTTTTTTTCAAGATGCTGCTGTCTATGTTTGTGTTCCTGAAGGCTCCGTCCCCTCATGCACCTGGATTTTCTTTGCAAAGGGAATTTGGTGCACAAGGAGGGAGGAAGCTCTGGTTGGCCCCTGGGGATAAATAGGTCTGGGCAGCTGGGGAGGCTGGGCCTGAGCACAGACACAGGATTGTGCCCCTTAGTCTCATCAAGCACAAACTGCTGATGACCTAGTCCCAGTGACTGCTGTGGATGCCAACTTTGAGCTGGAAATTTGATATTATATTACTGTTTATTTGTGTAAATCACGTAAGAGAGATGTTAGTGCTTTTAGGATAGTGGAAATTATGGTCCAGCACTGGTTGCAATGAATGGTGTAGAAATTTAGAGAACAGGGAGAGGCAAGCAACAGCTTTCACAGCTTATGGAATTGCTGCTAATTACTTGTGTGTGTGTTTCTAATTGCGATTCCAAGGTAAGAGGTATTCCATATTGGAATAGCTTGTTTCAAACTAGCAACCTGGTTAAAATAATCTAGTTTTCTTTGCAGTAGCAGTGAATCAGAAGAGTGCTGTGATCCATTAATGCAAGTCAGCTTGTAAGTGAGGAAATTGCTGAGCTGTATTAACTGTAGTTTGCAATTGTCTGTTCATACCCTAATGTGCCACTTTTTTGGGCATTTGTTCTTTCCATCATGCTTCCTCTCATTGGATTTTGGGAATAATCACTCCTTATGAAGAAACACTTAAGAAACATTTTTAAAAAGGAGTTTCTAGGCTTGATTTCGGGCAGCATTGGACATCTCAGTGTAGAAGAGCTGGCTGGCAGTGTGGTGTAGTAACAGCACAACTCCAACATGATTATTACAGTTAAAGTGTGATGATAGCATCTGTGAAAGTGTAACCAGCCCATCAAGGAGCATGCAGAATTGAAGTGAACAGTTGCACTGGCAAGAGAGACCAGTCATAAATCATCTAGCAGCCTAAGCATAGACAAAGCTGAGGATCTGAAAAGTATCCCAAGTGCATGTGGGAGTCTTCATTTACTCTTTCTGCTCTCCTGTCACCTTCTCCATTATTGGATGCCGAAGAAGTAAAATTTTTTCCTCTGGGTTTGTTGTGACAACATCTCTGAGAGTTTACAAAATTATTTTTGGTGTGAATCTTGTCACCTTGCTTGACAATTTTCTTGCCTCTTTTATAGTGTTCTGTGGGGTAACGTAAACTATATTTGAGTGGTTCTCACTTTTGAGAACATGTGCCTCAAGGGGTATGTAAAGGCAGGAAGTGAAAAAAAAAAAAAATTAAAATAAAGGCACAGCAGCCTGACCAGGAGCTGCAGAGTGAGGGGGGAGGCTACATTAGTTTCTTAAATGCTTTGGATATAAATGTGGCCTGGGAGCTGCTGCAGAGCCAAATGCATCATTAATGGCAGCATGTGATAGAAAATTATTTTTTTTTCTCCAAAACAAATTCTTGCAATCATTCCATTGAATTTTACTACATTGCATTGGCAGAAAGATGTAGTGATCTGCATTACAGGAAACTGCAGGACAATATAAGTTTTCTCAGTAATAGTACTTATTAGGAATGGGAGTAATGCCATGCATTTGAGTTGTTCATGGTTAAACCTATAGCTTGACTCTCCCTGTGCCACAGTTTTTCTTCACTGAGAGAATTTTTTCCCCATTTCTTGTTGTGCCAGAGCCATCAGCACTGCTTGAGCTTGCTCTGCCATGGAGGCAAACTACACAGACTAAAGGAGGTGGATTCCCAAGCTCACATCCCCACTCTGTGCGGTCCTTGGTGCAAATTACTTTGAATGGTGGTTTTCCTCCATAGCAAAGAAGTAGGGTGGAGGAGGAATTTGTACCTCCTTACTTCAGCCAAGAGAGGTGAGGAAGGTGTTTGAGAGGCAGAGGTTTTAGAAAGGAGTTACTTTATGAAGAAGCACTGATGGTTCTGCAAGAAGGACCTCGTGAATACAGATTATAAATCTATCTGAGTAAAAGTGACTTGTAAGCATATTTTAAGTAGATGAATTAAGAAAAAAAGAATTGATCCTGAATTGTGGGATTTTTATTTTCAGGATATCGGTTAACAAAATTTGAAAATAGGCATTTTTGTGATGGTTTAAATAAAATTATGAAAATCTGAATCCTGGAATTCACTAGCATAGACTATCTCCTCATATTCTGACTAGCCCAAGAGAAAGATGACTTGTACACTAATACAGGACTCAAATGAAGTAGATGAAAGGTGTTGGATAAAATAAACCCCTGGAATGAAATGAGAGTTCATAGCCATATAAATAAATTCATAATCTGCAAGGTATCTAAAATCAACACTATCTGTGAAGCTCTGTTTACTAGTGTATATTTGAAGAAATTTAAAGAAATACTTAAAATTTCATTTATTCTGAACTTAAGAATGTCATATTGGCTGCACCCACAATTCTGCATAGGAGCTGAGGAGTTCTACCTGTTAGACATGGATACAATTTTTTCTAAATACTGTGGGTTGCTGACTGCTTCTCAAGGGCTGGGACTCTGAACATTCCTCTTACATAAATTCACAAGCAATATAGATTTAAGATGTAACAACTAAATTGTTATTAGTACTTTCACACTTTTAAAAATTTTTATTCACCTATCCAGTGTATTAAAAGGTGGTTTCAGGCATTGTTTTATGCCTATTCAAAGTCTCTTTGCCCTTTTTTCTTAATTTTCTTTGCTTCAGCCCATGTAAAGTCATATAGCCAGGGTCTTCCTAGCAGTCAGCACAATGTTCTAGGAACAGCATGAAATGGAAAACATTGGTTAGTCCCTGTGGATGGAGTAACTGTATGGAAGCTGAGATCCACATCTTGGAGCACAAGGGTTTATCTGAAACGTTTTCCATCCTTAAACTGTTTCTTTTCAATATAAGTTCCACTTCTAAGTAAATTTAGAATACCCGTAATTAAGTCCTTAGTAAATGCCCCCTTTTTAAGAAAAGAAGTAACTGTCTTATTAGTTTCAGTATAGTTCAACTCATATTCTTTAAGAGAAGGAGAGGGAGAATCTCTGGAGGAATATAATGCATTCTGAGCCCTGGCCTTGCCTGTGAAAATCCCAACAAAACTGGGTTTGGAGGGAGCTGGCAGCTCTCTGTGGGGCTCTCTGCACCCTTCAAGTTTGTTGATACAGCTGTGCCAGATCTGGAGCTGTCTAATGGAGGAGATGTACCCTAATGGAGAAGAGAGAGGTAAATCAAATGTGGTGGTGCACTGTTCCACTTCAGAAGAAATTTCCTGGCTGTATCTCACATCATCCTAAAATCTCACTGCAAAACACAGTTTCTGTCTTGCCTGCACACACGGATTTCTCAGAAGACATTTACAGAGGTGTAGAGACATTATAATTTTGTGTCACTGTCCTGAAATGTTTTGGTGGCTCTCAGGATACACATTAAGTTTTTAAATACTGAAAATTACCATTGATATGAGGATATGTAGGATATAGGGTTACTCTGAAAGAACTGGAGGATGTAAAAGTATTTTTTTTTCTGTCTATGGAAATATGTGGGAGTGGTCATCTGCTCTGTACTTTTTTTTCAGAATGGAACATATTTCTCAATATTCTGGGGGGGAGTTGCTTTAATGAACAAGGGCACAGACTTTGCTATTTTATCTCAGATAAGGAAACACACTCATTTTGTTGTTACTAAGAAATAGAGCAAAAGATACAAGTATGTGGGTAAGAATTAAATACCTCCTGGGAAACAAAATGCATAGTTAAAAATAAATTCATTGTGGAAAGTTCTCCAAAAGGATCTTTTCAAGTTTATGGCAGAGAATGAATCTGTATCCTAAAAAAGAATAAAGTCAGCAACTGTATGCACTTTTCACGACTCTCATGTAAAACCTGGCAAACAGATTATTTGTTGGCTTAGTAGATTAGACATGAGGGCTTCTGTAAATTAAAAACAAAAGCAGCTTTGGAATGCATTTCACTGTCTCAGTTGGAAAACAAAGATCTGTTTCCCTCCACCCCTTCTTTTCCTCAGGATAATTAAAAATAAAAAAGTGTGCAGAGCCATATAAATAAAACAAGGGCTGGGATGAAAAAAAAAAAAAAATAAAATCTTCCTTCAAAGAGATGTCAGCAATCACAGTTTTCATTTGTCTGTGCCAAGAAATGTGCTTATATGTAGGTCTGAATGTAGTTTATTCTTGACTATTTATGGAAGTTATGCTCTTAGAGACCTTAATATGTAATAAAAAAGGAAAATCCTTAATTAAAATCTGTTTTAAATGATGCTTAACTTAAAAGCTTTCAAATACTCCTCTAAGCATTACACATTGTTTTACTGTCTTCCTTTTCCAGAATTTCTCACCGGTACAAATACATTATAGGTTATACTCTAATTATATAGAATTTTATTGTAATTTACTCCAGCAAAGTGTGAATGCATTCTTTATGGGCAAAAAAGGTTAATTTGAAATTCTGAAAAAACCCTTTGGCTATACAACTTCTCCTGAAGTTTTTAACCTAAAAGAGAGCAGAGTCTGTAGTACAGAACATAGAAAGCATTTAAAATACAGCTCACTGTTAAAAACCATTCAAGAAAGAGTAAAAGCACACAGTCCAGGAGTGTGAGTGCCTGAGGACAGCCCAGAACTGTGCCTCAGCATATTATGCAATTACTTTTTTATTAAGTGAGAAATTTAGACATTGCCATAACTCACAAAATACATATCCTGACCAGGAGCTATAAGAATAACCTGTAAGAGATGCTTGTCTGACATACACATTTCTGACTGTCCCTTTTGTCAATGCTTATTCTTTCCCTTTGATTTTATTTCTCTTCTCATATTTAATTTTGGGCTGAGTCTTGTCAGACTAGGATGGTGGGAGCATGGTAAATCAAAGAAAATATGAGGTTCCCAGGGATCAGTCTTTGCTGAGTCACAGAAGCAGCTCAAACTTACCTTCCTTTTCCAGGAATGGCAGAACTTCCTCTGGGGCCCTGTTCTGCAGGGCTGCATTCTGCTTGAGAAGAGGATGTGGAGGAAAGAAGAATAAGTTAAATGACATTTTCCCCCTGGAAGCCACATGTTAGAGGGACATCTCAGCCCATGTTTCCATCTTGTAGCCACTGATGACAGAACATTTGTGTTTTCCTTGCTAGTTTTTGACAGCATGCTTCTGAGGGACATCAGAAGGCCTGGTCATTTTCAGAATTTACTCATACTTCTCAAGATAATCCAAATTAGTTTGAAACTCATTTACTGATTATAGAAAAGTGGAATATCAAGTGGGAAAAATCAAGTCCTCCTAAGTCCTGTGGAAATGTAATGGACACAAATCAACTGTTTGTTGGCACCTATGTAGGTTTCACTTGTGGCACCATTTTTTCCTCCCACTTTTTCAGGACTTTATAGATAGAGAAAAAAATATATCAAGCCTTCAGGATGTATGAGGAATGCAGAATCAGTTCTTGAATTAGTAGTTGGGAAATATCTGAGGTAGCTTTGGTTAATAGAATTATCTGGCCAGTTATCAGGAGTGTTCCATTCAAGACAGTAATTCTCAAGGATATTCTTGATTTTGATTGAATGTTTTTTTATCTGTGAACACTACAGTCTTTATGTCAAAACTAATACTCATTTTCACTTCTGGGCCAACTGGCATATCCAAATACAAATATTACTAATTGGCTGCTCGTAAGCCTTTCTAGCAATTAATTCAGTTATAAATGATTCAGACCTTTCTGTAACCCAAATAAGATTCATGCCTGCTTTATTTTTCACAGAATTATTTCATGCTAGAAAAGGAGTGTAACAAACCATTATTGAGAATGGGGGAAATCAGATGGTTAATTTGACAGTTCTCATTACCTTTTCTGCCGTGTGGCAGACAGATAAAAAGTAACCTTTATTGTGAAGCTGTTTCATGTTATTATGAAAACACAAAAAATGCAGTTCTGTAATTTCCAACCTCTGCAGAGAATATTGTGTCAGCAACTTTGAAACTCAAAAAAGCATAAGGAAAGGTGACCTAGGAAAGAGGCAAGATTTTAACCCCCATCACAGACACAATAATGAACCAAACCTTCAATAGAAGTTATTTGTTAAGTGTAAGAAAACGCACCTCTGCATTTGTGTGTTGTTATTCGTTTTCCAGGTAAATATTTTCTCATCTAAATCACTGAATTTTGTGTCTGCAAGTGATGATGTGTGCATTTCTTCATTGCATTTCTATGTGGTGATGAGCACACATGAAACGTGGCCCCTGAAGGAGCTCTGTGCCTGTGGATCCTGTGGCACTCTTTGCAAACACAGGAGCACTTCAGCCTTGTACTCCAGCCAGATTTACAAGCAACTGCATTTGCTCATCTAAACTGCCTTGCAGTCCATGCTAGCACAGTGTTCCTTCTCTTTTTCTAGTTTGAAACTGCTCTCTGCTGAACTAGACAGCTGCATTCCAGCTCTGTGACATCGACATTTTGGGGATGGTTTAGCCCTCATCCATCCAGGGACCACCACTTTCTTTTTGGACAAAGAATATTTGGCATCAATTTGGCTTCTATATCTGAATTCCTCTAGTCTCTGTAGCATTCCATTGCTGGTTGCTATTTGTTCCTACTCTTATTCATTATGAATGACATTCAGAGTCCATTTATGCTGGGATCACAACAAATACACATTTGCCCACTTTAAAATTTTTTAATGATTGTCAGAAATTGCTGGGCTGGCTGTACATACTTGAACTGCTCAGAGTCACTGTGAGATCAGATGAAAGTAAAAAGAAGTAGCATCTGTAGGCTAGGAAAAGTCTCAGAACAGCAAGCCCACATGCAAACCAGCAGAAGTCACCCAGGCCTCTGTACTGTCCTCTCAGGCAGAAAGGCACAGAACAATGACACAAAAGCAAAGATTCCTGTTTACTTTAGCCATTCTTGCTGTAATTTTGATAAAGATGCAACAGGGTCTTTTCTAGCACCTCTTATAAAATTCAAAGAGAGTAGAGGATTTTGCATAGTGTTTTATTCCATTGTGGTTTATTTCTCCTATCTGATGACCTGGAGAATAAAAGAGCAGAAGCAGAGATAGCTGCACAAGGCCATAGCAGCTATGTTGTAAAGCCTAGAGTTTTGCCAAACTAGAGTGGAAACCAAACCAAGACAACATACAGTAAACAGTCAGTTAAATCCCTGCCATCTGTTTCCTCATATTTACTTTTTTCAGGGATATTTACAGGATTAACTTATTCAATTAATATCTGGCTGAGAACTTATGCTGTTTTTCACATTAAGACAAACCTTACCTGATTTACTAAAGTCTAAGAAAATACATAGGTTTGATAGAGAGGAAATAGAGTTCATGCAGTCCAAAATACAAAAAAAAAAAAGAAAAGAAAAAAAAGAGTCTTTTAGTCTTTTTTGCGAGTAATAAATTTCTATGTCTGTCCTGGGTTATGAATTCCCCTTGGACGATTTGAGAAGAAAATGTTACTGTGATTATAGAAATCTCAGTAGCTTAAGTATACTGCTGGCTGCTCTTTGGAAATGCTAACAGATAGTAGAGCAGACTATGAGATTGTCTTTTGCCAAGAGCCTTTTTTCATGCCAGTACTGTATTTTTTTTCCAAGATAAAAGTCTTTAAAAACTTTTCAGTGTGAAAAGCTTCTTTTCAGATATGCATAACTGACCAGTTTGGTACATGTTTGTCCAGAAATGATGAAAGAGATAGGACCCAAAGACAGAGCTTAGCCTCAGGCTAGAGAAAATATTTATGGCTCTATTGTAATTCTCTGGCTCGTGAGTGTCTGAAAAGTAAGTGCTGGCATAACCATAGCTACCATATTACAACAGCAAAGAAATCATTCCCTGTTTAACTCCCTACTGTGCCTATGTTGTCACTTCTTTAACAGATAAAGTAAAGGTATTTCCAGACTTATGATTGATTTTCAGTAGCAGCTTTCGCTTACTTAAAGTGGAACCGTGAACATCTGGACAAGTTTTTAATACTTTTTTTTTTTCTGCAAAGCACAAGCATTGCCTCCCTGACTCATATATAAAAGGTCTGTGGCAGGATTTTGCACTCTTATTTAAACATTATTTTTATGGGCTGGACTCTAAATCCTCATTGTCTGAATTGTCAGGATGGTTGAGGTGATTAGTAAGATTCTTAAACTGAAAATGGCCCATTTTAGATACACTTGTTTCTCTTTTGTTCTTGTTGCATTGTTTTCCCCCTGTCCCCCCTTATTTACAGTCATGAGATCATAGAATTGTTGGGGTTGAAAGGGACCTTAAACTTCATCCCCTTCCAACCCCTTGCCATGGGCAAGGACATATTCAACTAGACCAGGCTGCTCAGAGTTCTATCCAACCTGGCCCAAATCTTTGGAATTGATTATTAATAGTGTTTTGGAACAGATAAAACTGAGCTAATTACTTCATCTTCAGTTGATGATGATTAGCTCTATTTATCTATAACAAACAACATCATCTGATCACAGTACAGTGTAAAATAATAGCAATAGCTGCAGATTCTCACAGCTGACATGAGCTTTGTTCTTGCATACATCCAGTACTCAGTGTGATCATTTTGACTTGCTTCATGTGTTTAATCATCTGTATATCTACAAGGTTTGTAGGGTATACCCTCTATTGGGATTTTTCCTGCTGTGGCAATATATAAGTCAGTGCTGGTTTTATTGATTTAAATTGTGACTCAGATAGACATCTCTGTTTCATATAAATCAGCATATCTCTGTCGAGCTTATTCATGTGACTGCATATTCTGGTGTTTCACATTTCCTGCATATTTCTGCTACATAAAAATATTTATGTAAATAAAGTATATCATCTGATATCATAGAGCATGGAATGAAAATGCTGCTTGTCTCAGATTCTTTGCGAGAGATCCAGCTGCCATGCATGTGTGTGTATTACTGGAATCTCCCACAAAGACAATTCTTTTTAGTGATGGCTAAAGCTCAGAAGTTACAGAGCTGTGTTTGGATGGCCAGGACAGGGTTAGGAACCTTGTAGGACATCATCATAAGAATGACAGCACTGGTAAATGCCAAGAGTCTATCTAGCCTTCATTCAACTGTGGTAACAAGCTGCAGCACAGAATAAGAACAGGAAAAACATCTATGAGATTTCTAACCCATCTTTCTCCTAGTCTCTATCTTTCAGCTCAGTATTCGTGAGCCTCATGTTGTATGTTTCAGGTGTAATTACTTTTTTTAAGTGTACTGTGCTGGTGTGCCCTTGTTCGGAAAACATTCAACTGGTCTACCACTTATTGCATGAAGAACCATAATTTGTTTTGGTTCCAGTGTTTAAACTTATTTTTTCTGGCTTTTTTTTTGGCAGTTTCTCATACTCATTTTAGGAAAAGTTGAACAAATTATTCCTATCTCCTTTTTTGTTCCGCTCTTGGTGATGTAACCTCATACTATCTTGTGAGCACTATGTATTTCAAGGTTGAGAGTTCTAATACAATCAGTTCTAATACAATACAATGTGGAAGAAATTGTTTTTGTATATATATAAATATCCCCTCTTGAGACTTGGAGGAAAATGGCTCATTGTAAGGAGGAATAAGTAAATGAATTAATAATGGTGGAGTAATAATACTTTTAACGTGGTCACTTGTCTTTCTCTGATAGTTCATATAATTGCAGAAAAACTTCTGTTGGAAGGGACGCCTGGAGTCATCCAAACCAACCTCCTACTCAAGGCTGGGCTGACTTCAAAGTTAGATCAGACTATTCAGGACTTTCTCCATCTGATTTATCAAAATTTCCTGTGATAAAGATTCCACAGGCACTCTGGGTGCCTATTCCAGTGCTTAACAGCAGGACACGGTGCTCCAGGGGTAGCCTCCCAAGGGCTGAATGCCTCCCCATTCCCTGCTGCCTACATCCTTGCTAATGCAGACCAGTAGATGGTTGAACTCATGCAAAATTGACCCCTAAGACCATTTCTGCAGATTTCTTCCATTTCTAAGTCACACGTTTCCCAGGCTGTGTTTTTGCATGGGGTCTTTCAACTTTGTGGGGCTCAGGTTGGCCCATTCCTTGAGGATCCTGATGTGACCCTGAATGGCAGGGACAATGTCCCCTGCCTTCCAGCACAGCACACAGCTGCTCCCTAGAGTGTGGTGTCACCTGTGAGGCTGGCGTGGGCACACTCTGTGTGTGTCAGTGACTGATGAGGATCCTAAACATCACAGTCCCTGAGGAGCATCCCCCCCACACAGCTGCCATTTGTCTTTGAGGTATTGACCATTACCTTTTCAGCTCCAACATTCCTAACCTTTCATTTTCTTTTTTTTCTTTCTTTTTTTCACTACTACTGAGCTAATGTTTAAATAACTCTGTTCACTGTAACTTCTTAGACTTTTACTTGAGGACTTGTACCCAGCTCCCAGTCCTGCATTTTACATTTGGCTGTCAGCCTAACCTTGACTGGCATTGAATCTTTAATTCTTTAACATGTCAGAACATTGAAAACTTCTACATTCAGTCTGTGAAATGAATGGTTTTTTGACAGTTTTTAATACAAAAAATTTCAAAGCAATTGAAAAGGAAAGCTGGTTTACTTGGGTATTTTTGGATTTCTGTTGCTTAAATGTTATATTGGATCTGATACTGGATATATTTGTGAACTTTTGCATCCTTGTGGGATCACCCATTTTTATACCTATTCCTAAAATTCAGCTGTTGAAACAAGTATAGAACCAGCCTGGAAGTTTCTGCATTTTCTAGTGGTTCTGCTACTGAGCAATGTCCACAGCATCCCAGTGTGCAACATCAGCTGTTCCTGGCTTTCAGTCAGCTACCAGATGAGTACGCCTTGAACTGATGTGCAACTGAAAAACATTCCTAATTGGTTAACTACCTGCCTATTTGCTTGGTTTTGTTGTTATTTTCTTTAAATTGTATTGGGGAGATGCCAAAACATCTGTAAAGCTTTATTTTAAATTTAAAAGCCCTATTACTCTGGTGTCAAGGACCTTCTGTGCTTGCTTTTCTCCAACACTCAAGCTACTGAGCCCTGGTCACGTGAATCCTGATAGAAAGCAAATGTTAACTTTTCATGCCTGAGTACCTACTGACAGCTAACATTAAACTTGTAAGCACATGTATTTGCACTGGAAGTGGTATCTGCTGTACGAGAGGGAACACTGCTTAACATTGTAAGGTAATGCTCCTCAGATGTCCTTGCCAGAACATGAGAATGGAGACTATTAAATAAGATCTGAAACATCCCTTCATAGCCATGGCTATTCACATACATAGTGTGATGACCATGATTGTGACAGAAAATTACAGGCTAATACATGCAGCACTGTCTGTGTATATGAAACATATATAAAATATGAATGAAAGCAAAGAGACAGTTTCCCTGAAGCCTTTTGCCAGACTCCCAGCACAGAAGCTGTTAACATAAGCTGTCAACCAGAACAGCCTTTCACCAGCCTGAGAATTGAGCCCTGTTATTCCTGTGTTCTCTTCCAAGCAGAGCCTATTCTGGAGTCAAGAATCAGACCAGATCATATTATTTATTCCAGTCCAGTTTATGGGAATTCCATTCAACACCCCTTGAAACAGCAAAACCGGTATCTTACCAGAGAGTTTAGACATTTGGCCATGGTAGAACACTGTGATTCCTTTTGAACAGGAACCATCTCCCAGCAATTTAGCATGACAACTTTAAAGTGTAGCAGCAAACTATCAAAATATACACTTGGGTAAGATTTTTCTTTTTCTCTGTGAGATATTGTTATTTCTGTTTTACTAGCAGGGCAGTAGAGTTACTGCCCTTTCTCATCAGTTTATTTACTGGATTTTTAGTTCAGCTTGAGGGTTAACAGATTTTTTTTACAAAATACTTTAAGTCTTGGCATTCAATCCTGTTCCATGGAAAATCCTACAAACCTTCTTAGACAGCTTGATGACATCACACTCTTTTTGGCATGGTGCTTGCTATTGTTTTTCTCCTTGTCCATACTGTACCTTTTTGAAGAACAGGATGTTCATCTCTGACTTCTGACTTCAAATCTTAGTGACACAAATCCACAGAATTAACAAATTTCTACATTTTCTTTTTTGCTCGTTCAGAGGCCAGTGCTTAGACTTGTCAGGTACATTATTCTCAGTTAAGAGCAGGCTTCTTTTTCAAGAAGATCCTCAAAATAAAGGAAGTGGATCTTTTGTATTACTAAAGGAGTCATTTACCTAGATTTCAGGGGTTTTTACCATCAAGTGTTTGTATTCTTTTTTTTAGTCAGTTACTAAATGTTTTAGTGTGGTCTGGCATTTCTTTCCTTGGTACACTTTGTGGGATTTACTTACAAGATAAACTTTTGTACAGATGAGTCCTCTGAGGTTATCAGCTCTGTAATGAAATATAACATAACTGATTCTACTAATCCTCTCTATTGGAACACAAGCTAGCATATCAAACCTTGTAAATGTGTGCTCAAAAAGTGTTGTGAAAGGAGGCTGTGGATGACACACAAAAGGTTCTCAGTTTTCAACACAGGTAAAGAACAGAGGATCTTTGTTAATTCTCTCATTTGACAATGGCATAAGATATTATGTAAATCATAGAATTAATGTGCTGACATCCCATTAGGTATTTAACTGTATGAATATACTCTATTTTTACCAAGCTGGAAACAAAGAAGTTGCAACAGGACTTATCAAATTGGGAGTAATAACAATGAGAAGGAAGCTGCTTAATAGAGGGAAAAATGCAGAACAACTAGGGAATAATAGTATGGAAATGGAAATTAACCAAGGTTGAACTAAGATTGGAAGATCTGAATATGTCTAGATTGGTAAAACTAGATATCCTTCAGAGTAGAACACTGAAAGAATTAAAGCTGCAGGTTTTGTTTCAAGGGCTTTTAGTATAGATGTGAATGGCACCAGATGGCTGGAAAATGAGAAACACAGTATTTAAGATGGTGGTGAAAGTCTTTGGAGCATCTGCAGATCTCTAAGACTTCTATGCTGGTACCCACAAATATTTAAGGGAAGATAAAAATATTAACAAAAAAATTGGACAGAATCAGGTGAATCTTCAGTCTTTCTTAGTGAAGCAGATATATCAAGTCTGTCTTTGCTCTGTTTAGTACTTCAAAGTAAATAAAAAACAAATTCCAGTTTTCTTTGGCTGCCACTCTGTTGCTGGAGGGTCCTCACAGGGGACAAAACTGAGTAGCTGGCAAGGCTGATTTCCTCAGTTCTGCCACCCCGTTTCCCCTGAGTGCTGAGTGAGAGGCAAAGGGAAGGACAGATCTCCAGACACCTGAGCTTTCTGGGCACATGTGAATTCCTGTCCACTGTGCCTTAGTTGCCAGGGAAAGGAAAGTCAGGCACACAATTCACAAAATATCCTGTCTCTGGGACCTGTGTCCCAACATATTCCTGCTGTTCATTTCTGGGGCAGTCTTTATTCTTGGTCCAAATGCATTATTCCTGGTGTATCCTGAGGAAATTAACCTTCTTGCCAGGCTACATATTAGCCATTTTCTGTTCTTGGATTGCTGGCATGGAAAATATGGAGAGTTTACCTCTGATCCTGGTGCATCAGCAGATCATTTACCTTTGTTACGTGGCTATCTGTTGCCTCATAGGGTACCTTAGAGTCTTTTATACCACCAGAATGGTGTAAAGGCCAACAGTGTGAGCCCAAGACCTCCTGTTTTAATTTGTTTTCTTTTCTTCCTCTGGCTCTGCAAGGGCACTTTGCACACACTTTGCTCTTGTAGTAAAGATGGATACTTTCATGGATACTTGCATAGAATTTGTTCTGGTGCCTCTAAAAACTTTGTTACCAAAGGGTTTTCCAGCTGTCACTCAACTGACACAGGGACCATGTGTCAATGGCTTCATAAATGCAACTGCTCTGGACACAGCTGCCCTCATTGGACCTGTTGATTATCTGGCCATTTTCTGAATAATGACAAATTTCTTTTGCTACTTTCACAGTGGCTTTCAGTTTGATGTGATAATTTCTTGATGGAGTACAGCCCCATCCCTGGATTTGAAACTGCAAAAAAAATCTACTGCTGCATGCAAAATACAAGTGCAGCCAAGTGCACTGTAAAGATATTTAGAAGGTTTTTAAATTACACACACTTTAAAAATACTTTTGTGTATTTTATTTTCTTAACTTCATAGGTTAATAAAAAATTGCTTTCCTGGCTTGACATTGACACATAAATGTTCTCTTTTACCCCTCTCTACAGAGGACAGTTAATTGTGTTTCTTGATACTTAGAACAGATACTAACTTTGAATAGGACATTGTTTCCCAGCCAGATCAGTAGCCATCTCTGAGGCTTTTTTTTCAGTATTAGTCCAGGACTGGCAAAAAAAAAAAAAAAAAAAGTAAAAAAGATAAAATTTTGAGTGTTCTCAGAGAATGTGTAGCTTTAATCCAATAAGAAATGTTTATTTCTTCGTCAGATTCCCCCCTCCCCTTTCTTATAGCTATTTGTAGCTGTCAGCCACTAGCCTTATTTTAATGAGAATGGCAGCTCTAAATTCCTTCTGATCACTTTTATTTCTTACTGGTTCTAAAAAAGGAAGTTCCTAGAGTGTATTAATCTCACTTGGAGATGTTTAATCAACTGATCTCAAAGAGGCTAAGTCCTCTTAGGCTGTCTGCTACCACTTTGGCTCTTCTGCATTGCTAGGGTCAGCTGTGTTACAATGTCCACTGTTTGCACCAATTCAAACCAAAACCATTTTGAATTTGTCTTTATACCATAAGAATAGTGAGCTTCCATCATGTCATTTTGTTACAGCCTACCCAAAAGGGGAAAAAAGGAGCAAATATATAGTTCATGTACTGATTTTGATACAAATAAGATAAGCACCTTGATTTCTCTGTTCCATTCCATTCTTTTCTTTCTCAAGATGTTTGCCATTTCCGTCTCCTTTCCCTACTCCTTTTCCCTCTCCTTTTTTTTTTTTTTTTTTTGCGTGTCTTTCTTCTTTCTCTTTTCTTCTTTAAGCTGCTAGGCTGAATGAGGAAACAATTACAGGATGTTGGCTTTAAAAGTGTCTGGCTTTGCCAAATAAGTTTATCTTTTTTTTTCATTGTGGCTTAAAACATGCTAAACTCAAAGCCAAGTTACTAACCTAAAACTCATGGTAATTTTTGCATTAGGCTTACAATAAACTTAGATAGTTTTTCCACAGTCCCTTTGCCAGTGATTAGTTTGGAAGATAGTATGTTTTGAATTTGCTGAGAGATCTACTGCTCTTAGCTTAGTTTTAAGACTTTTAAAAAGCAATCAATAATGCCCATTTTGTAATAAGCAAAATTTATGAACTGACAAGTAAAATGTAATTATAGTGGGTATTCCATATAAGAAAAAAGAGGTGATCTTAAAGCCATCTCAGCATTCTGTTTGCACTCATTTTCATTCATATAAATGATTAAGTGGTTCTGTGCTGAAACGTTTCTCTCTCAAGGCTTAACATGAGTCTGGAAAAGTTGTTGCCAAAGAGTTCTATAATGAAGTCAGTGAGCATTTGTATTAACTTCTCATTGTTACCTACAGACTGAATGTTTTACATTATTATTTTAATGAGTAAGGCCCTAACTCAGCAGCAACTTAGACACCTTTTGTTTTTGGTCTCTGGGGGACTTAATTTGTAAATGTGTAAATTCATAACAAAAATGAATCCTCTACCAAATGCTTAGATTGACTTTGCAGTAAATGAAACTTTCTCTTGTCCTGCCATCTGCAGAAAAATGGCTCCTTCTTGAATGAGCCACAAAAAGATCGTTCAAAAACTATGATAAAGGGCCTGATCCAAAACTCAGGTTTGTGAAAAATCACCTACTGAATTCAGTAGGCTTTGAGTCAAACTAAAAAACGTAGATGTTAATTTCCATTTAGAGCTGGGTCAAATATGTTTTGTCCATGCTGTTTAGTAGTGTGTTGAAATAATATGAAGTTAAATAAACATTCTGTCTTTTAATAATCAGAAACTGCCATGGATTTTAGTTTGACCTAAGCAGTTCAAGCAGTTTAGGTAAGGCCTACCTAGTTGTGAAATTTACACATTTTAACACACTTTAGCTGCTCTTGGAAATAAGCTTATGAGTTGATTTTTCTACTTCCTTTCTGATCATTTGTCTTCCTGCATCACCAGTTCCAGCTGCACAAACTCTTGCCAAAGGATCCCCCGTCCTAGGTATCAAAAAGAAACAAACCAAAAGCCTTCAAATCTGTGAGTTTTAATATCTCCATGTATTTAGAGAAATATACATCTAACTGCAGCAGATATATCCTCAGATGGGGTCTCCAGCTGGGACCAATATGTAATGTTAAACCTGCAATGGACTATTGCTCCAGCAGCTCTGTAATGCACCCTGCCAACTCTGCAATAACAGACAGAGGGCATTTCTTGGGGTACTGATTTCTTTATACCTGGCATCTGAGAAGAGTTTCTGACAGATCTGGAGTTGTAGAAAGTTAAAACTTGCAAGTGTGACACTTAAACCTACTGGAAAACATGGACCAACTCTGGTAGAGGAGAAAAACCTTCACAGTGGGCTTGTTCAGCAATAAACTGGGAGATCTCTGCACATAAAGCTCTGTGGACCTCTGTGGGACTTTATATGAATAGATCACTCAGCACAAATCTTTTCTCAGGACGGAGGCCTAACACAGTTGGAGAGGATGCAAGAGATGAATGGAGAGCTCAGCCTCTCTCAGATACACTTCTCAGTGCAGCAGAGCAACACAATGACAGCAATTGTTATATTAGATGCAAATTCCAGCTGCAAATATTACACTGGTTTTCCTGCAGATTTAAAAAAAGAAATCTTTCAGATACCCATATTTCATTGGTGGGAAGGAGAATAACGATGTTGTCAGCTACTGGGCAGGGGATAATTTACATACTGTGTGTGAAACTTACTTTTCATTAAATTAGGCCTAGAGACCTAATGCTTATGTGGATTTAATGTGTGAGATTAGCAAGAAGCATATATTGCATAGGCTTATATCAAAGAACAACACAATTTTTTAATTATTATTTTACAACCAAGTAGATTATCTGTAATTGGTACTATTCAGTCATTTTATTTATCTTTTATTGTGAAGAGGAAAAATAAAAGGTTGGAATCAAATCATGACCTAGTGAGACTGCAGCAGCTTCATCCTCAGTTCTTTGATGAAACTTTACTTTGAGATACCTGCATTTAAGGCAGACTGATTGGCAATTTTGCAAACCGTATTTCCTTGTCACAAAAATGACCAACATTTGGAATCCTACTTATCTTAAAACCCCAGGAACAATACTTTTGTTTGTTATCTCCTCCCAGTCTCGAGGTCCTTGCAGGGATATGAACATCCTACAGTGAATCTCTAAGGAATTTGAAGGTGCCACTCTCCCCTGCTGGCATTAGCTTGTGTTAATGTGATGTTAAAGCAGAAAGATTTCACCTCATGAGACTTATCCTGAGAACCTCCTGCAACTTCAGCCTCTTTTTAGGCTGTGTAGTTTATTTGTGCCTGTGCTAGAGGATAGTAGTAGTAATAATAGTAATGACTACTTTAGAAATGTAAGACAGATCCATAAATAAGCATTCATGCTAGAAAGTATTCTGTCTGGTGGAAAAGGGAAGGTAAGCAGTGTTTCCAATGAGCCCAATTTCCACTTTGAAAATCTGAATTTCACTCTTTGTGTCTTGAAGCCCATATTTTCTGTTAGAAATCTCTGTTTGGTTCTGTGTTATTGAACTTTGTGACATGATAGCCATTAGAAGACACTTAACTGAGAGAGAGGAAACAGTATGTTATAGAAACCTTTTCTTAAAAAAAAAGAAAGAAAGAAAAAGGACAATTTTCAATATTGAAGTGATTAGAACCTGTCATTTCATGTTGTTGTTTGCAAGTTGACATAAATGACAGGACAAAGGAGCATACATGGAAAGAAGATGAAAATTCAGAACAGATGTCAGGAAGCATTTTTCATGCTGAATGTGCACAGTGGCCAACCAGGTAAGGCAAAAGCATTTTCCCATTTAGGAAAGAATTAGATGGCCCATCATGGACAAAATGACTTTCCAAATTTCCCTTTTCTCTAATTTCCTTACATTCTTATTATACTCTGGCTGCTATTCAGTTTTCTGAAAAAGATGTTTCATCCTCTGGAGGTGAGCTTAGTGTTCACAGCAATGGAGGAATTATTAACTGCTAAGTGATCAGCTACTTAGCTAGAGATTATCCTGTCGATATTATATTGTCTTGTAATATTGAAGGTCTAGCAAGGCACACATTTTGAAGTTCAGAGTTTCTGAACATTTTTATCAGCTAAAAGAATAGGACTTGGAGAAAGTCAGAGGGACAGAAAACATGCTGTTATTATCTTATGGAGTCTGATTATTTTAAGCAATAAAAATGCTACATAGAAAATGAATCTGAGACATAACTTGGGAAAAAAAATTAAATGGACAAATGCACATCCCCCAAGGTGAGTGTGTTTCTGGAATCTTTGCTTTAGTTCAAGCTTTACTTACAAATCTGATACAGGCTCCCTGTGTAATCTTGCTGCCAATCTTTCATACCCTCCTGCCACATCTTTCATGTTCATAGATTAGAACAGTTTTATTTTCTCAGGTGAACATGAATGTGAAGCTCTAATTATTTTGAGCATTGACATTAGATATCTCCAAGTATCAGTCAGCACTAAGTTAATTTTTTATGCTTGTGATTCTCATTTTGGTAAAGTGTTGGCCAATTAAAAGTTCATATATTAAACCTATTTGAGTGTGATGTATAGGTAATGCCCACTGAGGACAGTGTTGAGATTCAGCTCTAGAAATCTGAGGTCTTTGGTTTGTAAAAACTTTTCCAGGAACTGTACGTTGAGACTATTAAAAGTTGCAACTATTGGCTGTGTTTCCAAGCTAATGATTTCCCTCATGTAAAATGCCCCACCCCAAGTCCCCATAGTTTCAGTGCTAAATGCTGTCACCAATATTTCATTGTTAAGCCATTTATCTGACAAATAAATAAAAGAACTTGATTTTTGTATTCATGGAAATACCTCAGTGAAGTTGTTTCTGGCTTCCTTTTAAAATATGGATTCCAGCATTAGCAATATAAATTGAAAATGTCTTAATTAACAATGACCAATTTAGACATATAACTATGACTACATTAAATAAGCAAATGATGTTGAAATATATAATAGCTCTGAGAAGAATTCTGCACTGTAAATGTTGTACTGAAGAGAATGATCATGTCTAGTTTTCAATAGATATGTCTATTATTTTTCCTTCCTTCCCATAACAGGGAAAAGAAAGGACAAGAAGGAAGTCTTCATACCACATATAATCATATTAATTTAAAAATTACTGTTCCCTATCACAAACCTTTTAATTTTTTCACCTCTGCACTACCGAAAATGTCAATTTCCTACCTTACTTTTACACACTTTTTATCCTTTTCTGTCATACTCAAGGCTATTCTTCCCTTCCTTTGTGCAGCTTTGACATTATTAGAAGCAACAGATTTGAAATCAGATTTATTATTTTGATTCAAATAGTAGAAGTCATAGTATGAGCTTCGAATTATGCATTTTTATCTAGATTAATTATTTGTATTCCTACCTAAATGCTTTCTTCTTTCTGTGCTTGTTGACTTTTGGTTGTGTTTTCAAGGTGGAGTTTTTTCAGAAACATGAAACTATGAACTATATGTTAAAAAAATATAAAAAAAAAGGTTCTTGAAAAATGATTTAATCAAGAAACTGCCTTTTTAAAGGAAAATATTGGTAAAGTTCATTTTATTTAATATGAATTAAGTTAAAAAACTAATTGAATTGAACTCTGCAGTTGACAGAAGCAGAAGCATCACTAATAGGTGAAATATTTCATAGCAGTGTGGGCTGAACTGACCATTAGCAGGGTTTAGGCAGTCTTCTTTCATACATTTACACCTAGGCCACAGAATCTCCCTTCAGAAGCAGTGAAGGTGTACCTAAAATTGATATTTGGTCATGTTGTGTAATGAAATTACCTGAAAATTAATTTACACTTGTTGCCTTCAATCTACAGTTTATATTTTCTGGGTTAGAAATCGTTAGTGTTTTAACTTTTCTGATTCATTTAGGGAGAAGACCTTAAACTAAAATAATATGTTCAAATCTTCCCTTGTCCTTACTGTGAATTCACAGTGCTGTAGTACAATGTAAAAAAGTTTCTGCTTAGTGGTCATCTTGGCATGAATATTTCACAACAAATCAGTCTGAAAAGAGTCTGAAAATGTCATGGACCAACTCAACAACTGAATCATATTAGTATTTTAGTTAATAGAATATGGCATAATGAAGTTTACCATGTGCACCAAAATCCTGTAAAATTAAGGAACAAACAAAAAACCCTTATCAAACCAGGTACTAAAAATACTTAGTACTATAATTCAACCTGCAGTCAGCAAGCAAACATTTTCAAAACAATATTTTCAGCAATATTAGAGGAGATGAAATATCCCCTTAAAATGTCTGGGTTTATCTCTAAGATACAAAGTGTGTGGGCTTGTTCATACAGTTAAGGTTAACCTTCCATATATCTGCAAAACAGAGATATTAATTTGCTAAGAATCTGTACTGCAGAAGAAAAGCCCTTGTGGGGGAGAAGAGGTTTGGATAAAATGCATTTTGTGATGCATGCAATTACAGGACCAATTGTTGACTCTTTAAGACCTTTCTTAGAACAAATCTTGGACTGCAAATGAGAGCTGAATGAAAATCCAGGCTCTGCCATAGATAATTTCTTGGTGTCACAGGGAATTCAGCATTTCTGCACATGGCTTTTTTTTTTTTCCCTTCAAGGGAACGTTAAGGTTAAATTTGAAAAGATATTTTCAAATTCTGAGAGGAAATGGCTAGGCATATACAACATATTATTGCTAACAAGATCATTATATTGTGTCAATTGGCATAGTTGTGTTCTGGAAAATAGTTCCCATATCATTATTAGCCATGACTATTCCAAGAGGAAGTTTTAAGCACAATACTACAAAATGGAGCTCTTTTGAGCATATTTTCTTTATGTTTATGTCCCACTGAAAGCAATAACTGGCCCTTTTGAAATATAAAGGATTATTTCCTTTTCAGTTTCCACTGCTGAAAGCACTAAATAAAGAAAAAAAATTAAAAAATTATGTGGATCATTCATCTTTTCTTCCACATGCTTTGTTAATGTATACTGCAATAGAGAAGTTTAAGAGATTCTTTTGATGCAATGTTAAGAGCAAATTATCTTAATTCAGCCCAATTTATACATGAGAATAATTGGCTCAAAGCAATCCAATGATCAGTGTGTCTATGACTACCTTAAATACATTCACTGAGCATTATGGCTACAGATAATAGCCTTGTAGGTTAAATGGTTATACAGGTTTGGATTTTTAAAATTGATTTTAAAAGGTCAAAATTTTAAAATGATACTGTTATTTAAATGTAGGGTGAAGGTTTAAGTACAAATCACTCTAAGGTAACTTTTTTTAAGAGCAGGCTAATGCAGCATTATGTTTTATGGTGCAATAAAATTATGTGCTAAAATTATGCTCATAAATGCAGGCAAATGTAAACCAAGCTATTAGTTATGTTTTCTCAGATAAAAGTGATTAGCATAGCTATCAAACTCTTCTCCCATTTGAATAACAGAATTATGTCTGAAATCTAAGGCGTGTTTGCTAAAGCTGAGTCTTAAAAAGAAATGTAAATCCAGCTATCAATGTTGTGTTTGAAAGCGAATGCAATGGTCTGCCCATCATTCTGCTAACAACTGAGAGCAGAGGAACATGACCCAAATTGCAGTGAAACACATCAATATGAAATGTGCCTGAAACACTATTTTGGAAGTCATTCTTAGCACTTTATCATAATCCCCTTACTGCTGATCAGACTTATTTAAAAATCATTGTGGTTTGTTTAAACATAAGAGTGATGAAAGAGTCTTTTAGCAACAGTCACTGTGAGACAAAGTTTCATGTATAATTCATGAAGTATGTGGTCATCTACTAGCAAATTAATTTCCATTTGACAGCTATAGTTCTGGTAGTGTCCTCTCAGGAAGGCACATGGTATATAATTAAATTCTGAACAGGACAAATTAAATGCTGATTACTTCATAAACAATTTCAAGGCTTGAATATTGTTACCTGTCTTTATAGGATCAAAACAGGATATTCTGACAATGATGAATGAATATATTTCCTCAACCCTGTATCCATTTTTTTTTTTTTTTCCTAATGCCTAAAATTCCTACTGGAAAATCCAACTGTGGAAAAAAACAATCCCAACTAAAAAGCCAGCTCCCACTTCAAACCTGCAAGGAGCTTTCCCTACTTGTGGGTTTCCTGTAATGTTAATGTTGATTGCTTACAGGCAACATTTAGTATTTTAGATACAAACCACAGCCTAGACATATGCACTCTTTCTTTTGCATCTTCTTTGCCTCCCTCCTTTATCCCCTTAAATTTGATTAATCTGAGTAACTTGATGGATATTTGCTACACTGATGAGAGGAAAGATTACAGATGACTGACTGACCATAAGAATTTCTTCTTATTGTTTGCAATAAAATATATTACAGTAAAAGATAAACTACTAAATAAAATGTTTCAAAGGTCTTCAAGCAGTTATGGAATGAAGAACACAGAGAAGTTTTGAACATGATCTTGCTGAACAGGAATTTTGTTAAGGTTTCTACCGTGTCCCCCATCCCTGGCAATGTTCAAGGCCAGGTTGGATGGAGCTCTGAGCAACCTGGTCTAGTGGAAGTTGTCCCGACCCACAGCAGGGTGTTGGACTTAGATGATCTTTAAGGTCCCTTCCAACACAAACCTTTTTATGTTTCAAACCCGTGATGCAATGCAAGGTTTAGCTTGTGCTGGCAACTGCAGTGCAAATTCTTAAAGCCATACTTGCATATGCTGGAGTCTCTTACTGCCTTCACACTCCTTTGCCTGTCCTACTCACATTAAGTTAGCAGAGATGCATTAACATGCCCTAAAATTCAGCTTTCTAGGTATGGGATTTTTGCCTGTTTTTGAAATACTGGATAAACAGCTAGACTTCTGTTTACAATACGAGGAGATTTTTCTGCATGTTGACACACCACCATTTATCAGTGGAATGTATTTCAATTTATCCCATGCCTTGATTACCTTTTTCTATGGAAAGATAGAGGTATAACATACAGAAAAAGTGCAGCAAGGGATTCTTATACAGTGTAGTGATATAAATAGCCTTTCAGTAATGCAGACCAAGAAAATTTATTGAGAAAGAAAATTTGCTTAATTCATAGATAATTTAAAAAGATGGCAAGAGTAAACCTAAAAGTATTCAGATGATAAATATGTGCCTAGGCTTGAGTGGTGTATACAAAGTCACATGTCCTTGCATGTTAGTATTTCACAAAGGTAAGAGTTCACACCATATTCTGTTTTGCAAGACCCACTGGTCAAAAAGTCTGCACCCTCCCTCCCTTCCCACTCAAAGCAGGAGTGACTGGAGTTGGATCATGGTGGTGCAGGTCATACCCAGGCAAGTTTTGAAGGAAGAAATAGAAGGAAACTGTTAGTTTCCTTATATTAGTTAGATGCTGCCTGCCATTGGATTTGTTTGTTTTTGTGTCAAGGACAAAAGCGTCTAAAATTAGCTGATGTGGAATACTGGATTTGATAGCTCACACAGTTCCTCTGGTTTGAATGGTGTGAAGAGGAAAATGGTTTTGTATTATTAGTGCTGGGATGTATGGAAGACTGTTTGGCACGGCATTCTTTCCTCTTCACAGTTGTACCAGTGAGAAGCTGTTTTATGATCTCAAAGGAGAGACAGTGATGAGACAGGGAAGAAGAACTGAGTTCTGAAAATGTAGGGAAAGGTACAAAAAGGATACCAGACCTGGCCAGAAATTACTAAAGAAATAAACTAAGAAATAGCTAAGAAATAAACAAAGCTGTAAGCTAAAGAAATAGGTCATTTACAGATACAGGGAAAATAATAAATCCAAGTTTAACAAGAGTAAAAAATGAGTGAAACTGCTTGAGGGTGAGAACATCAGCGCAAAGATTAATGGTGAGCAGTGGTAGCAACTGCCATGTCAATACCATATAAAGTTTGGAAAAGTTATAATAGTAAAATCTAAAAGGGAGCACATTCCATGCAGCAAATCTGAGTTCACACCATATTCAATTTTTAAAGACCCACTGGACAACAACTATATCTAGGAAATACCATCAGGTGGCCAAAATGTGAGGCATGATGTTGCATGTGCTGAAAAAGCTGTCATGCTGCAGTGTCTGTTAAACACAAGCTGAAAGAACAGTATAAACTGCCAGTAAATATAAAGTGAAATGAAAACAAACACTGCAGTGCACGACTTCCTGTGGGATTTGATATTAATCCCCACTTATGAGGAGTAGTCTGTACAACATATTTTCCCTAGGGGACTTGTGAGTTATCCAGCTAATCCTTATTCAAGGCATATGATTTATATCCGGCAAGAAATCACACAGAATTTTTTCAATTAGCTCCAAATAGTCAGTATTGATAATAAAGTCTGTGTAATTAGATTAAAAAAAAAAAAAACAAAACCTTGGAAAACAAGCTTAATGTGCACATTCCATTATGCAGTGATCAGTGCTATAACTTAGGAAGAGTAAGTTTAAACATATGATTATCTTGTTATAAGGTCTGTTTGGACTCGGTAAATCGCCTTTATGTTTTCAGTAATTTCTTATCCTCTTATTACCTACACTTTTTTAAGACAAATTACAGACTAATTGTCTTTATCAGTTCTCTAGTTGAGTCCCTAGTGATTGTTGTGTTTGTGCTGGTTTACCATTTTGAACACAGCTTTTTCAGATTCAGTTTCCTCTGCCTGATATGTTCTTGCCTCCCTGCTGACAGCATCTGTACCTTCCCCACTCTATGGAAGAGAAAAGTCAAAAAGCTTAAAGCAAGATATTTTTCTGGTTTTCATATAAAAGACACTGGCATAGAATCTTAGGTCACAATTAGACACTTTAATGTGTGTTTGTTCCTTCCCTCTTTGAATAGAATAATGTTTAATGGCAATGAAATCTCACTTAATTCTGATAATTTGAATACTGGAACCGTTGAATAGACCTTTCAGAAGAGAGATATTTCAGTTCTCTGTGAGCAAAAAGAAGTGAAGTCCACTCTTTTAAAAACCACTGAGTACATATCAGACATGCTTGGCTGAAATGTTAGCTGGGGTTCGGTGCTTTCAAAAAAGTCTTGTGAGATGGGAGAATGGTCTGTGTTAGCAATTAGATCCTTTCCTAAGCTAAGCCTGGATGTACATTTAGACATTGTACATTTTTAGTTTGTGCAAAAATACCTCATTTACTTTTCATGTTTCAAGACTGACTGGAAGACAAAAATGCCAGATGTTACATATTTGTTACTTCTTGTAGTAACATGCATGTGGTACGTATGCAGCAAATATTCCAAAGACTGAATCTTGGCATGAGACTACTGGCATGCTAAATATAGAAATTACATTGTTCAGACTTTTATTTCAAAAGTTCAAATTTGGTATGTTGCTGCTCATTTAAATACACATAAGGAGGTGGAAAGGATATAGGATATTTTAAGTTTTCCCAAATTTTTTTTAAGCAACATTTTCTATGCAGCTGGCAGCTCTTTATTTCCACTGAGATGAGAAAATTTGCCAGAAATTCCTTCCTTGCTAATGAAACATAGACTGAGTTTGTCCATTTATTTAAAATACATGGATTATCCATTTACATTTTTACTGAACCGTTTTAACACTGTAAGAGTAGATAAGGGTGAATGATTTCAGAAAGGGTGAAGAGTTTTTCTTTCTTAGAATCACACAGGATCTTTCATAAATCTCTTGGGACTGTAATAGGGAATTTAACAGTGTAATGCAGTTGTTAGGTGCTGAGTGTTCCAACCACAGATCTGAGAATATCTTATTGGGAGTTTGGGTGACTTGATCTGCATACCTGCAAGTTTGCACATATGTGTTGAGATTAATACCAGTTTTATGTCTGTGATTTATTGTGTAGGAGCATGGTTTCTTCTAAATGGGTTTCTGCTGTGTGGGAAAGAGACTATTTTGACATTGTAGTCTATGATTTTCCCATATTCATTAAAAATGTGGGCTTGTTCTTTTCATAGCTCCTACAAGTGGTAGAATTTTAAATCTTGAAGCCAGCAATTTCCCCAGTGTAATTTTGGGAAGATGCCCCAGAAGCTATTGAGCCCAAAAAATTCACTTTCTAACTGTTTCCATGACTGAACAACTACAATACCTTTGCTGTTAGAACTGTGTTTGAGCTTCAGCTCAATATTTGCTGAGTCAGAAGGAGAATTTCTATCTGATTGGCCTTTCTGCTGCTTCATACAACAGTCAATTCATAGTGATCCCAGTTTCTTATTGTTCATAACTCTGAACAGAAATGTGCCCAGGCACTGAGATGATCCTGGCTTCTTAATGTTAAATAGGTCAAGCTCTTGCTGTGTAGTAAAATCTGCTTATTTTATGCATCAGGATTTTATTCACTTGGGTAAGATATCAATTCAGTGTTAGGTCTGTAAAACATTCCAGGCCTTTAGCAGTTCTGTAAACATAAAATTCTTAGTTGGCTCAGGAAGCCCATAAATTCAGCAAATGCAGGAAAGTCTGTGTGTATCTTACCAGTTGGGTTACTATTACTTGATGGGTTTGCTCCCTGAGAGCTGGAAATAGAGTGTCATGAAACGATCTTTTTCTCTGTCCAGACACTCAGCTTGCAATTACACTTTGTTGTAGAAACAACTCACTGTCCATAAGTCAACTGTACATGTTTGATGAAGGTAGAAGGACAAAGGGAGGAAGTGGAAAGGTGTTTTCTGTCAATTCCAAGTAGTAAACTGCTACCTGTGGTCTTGTTCCAAAACTGTAAACTTTGTCGCAGATAATGATGCAATGACATCACAAATGTCATTTCCTTTCCCAAGTAAATACAGTACTTATGTAAGAAATGCTTCTTGTATGTTATGTGCCACAGACTTAGTTCTAAATATTTTTAAAACTCTTAAATCCTTGGATGATTTAACAACCTATATCTGGATGTCTAAAAAGAGAACCCATTTGTTCTCTACACACCATCTCCCTAATGAAATAGAAACTAGTCCATGGAAATTTTGAGGACATGAGATTCTTGCCAATACGAGGTTGGACTCATGCTGATGGTTAACTTGCTGAACACCAGGAACATAAGAAGAGCCAAGACAATTTCCTCTCTTTTACTGCATAGTAAAACTCCATCACAAAATTCAAGGAGTACCTTTTGAATACTTGAACTTAGTTTGTGATCAACAGATTATCTTACATGACCCAAAGGACTTTTTATCCTTATAGGTGCCAGACATACATTGAAAAACAATGGTCTCTGTGACATTGCTGTCCCATACATGGAATTTAAATTACTGAGAAACAAGCATAAATACTGTCATGTTAATTTTTATTTTTGGCACCTATTGATTTGACTACTAATGGGCAAGCTCAGTCTAATGTCTCATGTAACTTTCCAGAACCTGAACTGTACTTAAAAATTAACTCAATTTATGGTTCCCTGAGGAACAGCTATTGTCATAATCTCTCTTTATTCCATCACTCGAAACTTGAGCTCAGTAAAGTGTTTATTGTGCAGGAGCCACATACTAAACTCTTGTACATATGGGGGCTACCTAATGGACTGAATTTTAAGAAACCATATGGGTAGTTGTAAAGCTAAAATCTCCGTACCCCTGCCTAGTCTCTGTGTGTACCAAAATCCTTAAGGCTGCAGAAAGTGTTGTCTGTTGGCACAGTTTTGTCAAACTAATGCTGACCACTCAAGTGGAATCCTAACAAATTGAAATCATCTGGATGCACTGACAGAAGCCAAAAAACTGACTTTATATTGCTTTTTCCAACAGAGCAACCAGACCACAACACTGGACCATGTGGGTGGCCTCACCCACTTACATATATGACACTTCTGGAAGCAAAATGGCTATGAAATCACTGACTTGCCCTATGTATAAAACAGCTCATTTGTCTTGGTGCCTTAACAGGCTGTGATGAGCCATCTTTATGGCCAAGGTTCTCAAATTCAAGACAAGGAAAATTTGACAATTGCACAATGACTTTTCTTCATGTGCAGAGCTAAGTATTGGAGGACTTCACTTACCAAGCACTGCTGTGTATAGAGAGATTGATGTGTATCCTTCTGAATGGTAAACTAGTGAACTTGAACTGTACTTTCCAGGAAAGACATTTTTACTTGTTCTGGATGCAAGGTATTTGAAGAATTAGGGCAATCAAGTAGATAAACTGAGTAAAGTTTGCTTTGCAGCTTTTCATGCTATGTAAGTATCCGTGTTGCAAAGACAGGAATAAAGCCACAGATCTAATTTTTCATTTGTAGAAAGATTACTAGAAACAGAATTTGTCCTATTGTCTTAATATAATGCTTACAATCTAAAAAATACATTAAAGAATAACTGAGAGCCAAGTGAGCATGATTCTGTAGCTGACCAAGAGGTACACAAATTGCTCTTGGAATTCATTAAGGAGCTGACGTTCCCTGTTCCCTGCACTATGATGGTTTGGATAAAATAGAAACTAGATCTGGCCAAACAAAAGCTTTTGGTTTATGAATACATCTAATGGGAAAGAATTAAATAATTCACTGAATTCAGTAACAAAATTCTCATCAGCTTCAACAGGGCATTGAAGGGGGTGAGCAGAGACAAGGTTTTACTATGAGCAGTTAGTATATCCTTTGAAGAATATATGATGAATAAGAGTATCAATTCATACTGGATTCTTTTAAAGGGCAATCATTCAAGCAGAAAAAAAAATTGAATGTTAAAAGCAGTAGATGAAATTAAAAAGTTTCCTTCTTCCTGAGAAATTTTAACTTTCTATTTATATTACAATATAATGGAGGGAATAGCTCCAGTGTGGTAAAGCAACCTAAAACCACTGAGCATTCAGGAATACACAATGAAATCCTGTTTCTTGCTCCTCAGACTATCATAATATAAACTGTCAAACCTATGTGCTATCATTTCTGACCAAATGATCCTCTGATGAACATGGATTTTACTGAAACTTCCGTTAAGGCTTTGTTAGAGTTTCTAATTATTTTATTTTTTGCATTTTTTGGCCCCTAAGAATGGATGTTTTCATGCATTTGTCCTGCAGCTGCAACACAATGCTTCTATCTATTGGTATTTGCGTGCAAAATGTGCAGCAAGAAATTGATGGATGCCACGTGTGCCCAATAACAGCAAAAAAGGAGGGGAAAAAAGTAGGATAAAACAAACTTCTCCACCCTAGTAAGAGGTTTAAATCATAACTGCCTCAGGAGAGAATTGTTTCCTCCTTCAGTAGCAGTCTAAACTCTTGAACACAGCACAGCCAAGACATATCCCCTGAAACAGTGACTGAGCGTTAAACAGTGCTACATCTCTTTTATGAAAAACATTCTCTGAAAAGCTTGCATAAACAAGAAGCCCACATGTTCAGCTAAACTATTTTTTGGCGCTCTCACAGTATTTGTTGACTCATTTGGATTTTTGCATGTGTGTAACTCTTTAACTTCCATGCTCCCTGCACTGTAGGCAAGTGTTTATTTTCCTTCCTCAATCCTCTGCTGTTCATGCATTTCCAGAATGAGCCTATACAAAAGTTATTGTGTCAGTGGTTGCCAATAAAATTTTAATGCATGATAGATGTTCTTACAGTATTTTCATAACTTTGTTAAAAGCTAAAATTTACCAGAAATTACTCTATGTTAATATATGACAAAATATTATAAGTATCAGCAATGATAAAAGTGTTTGTTGTATCAGGGTTAAGATTACGACTAGAGTTAACCTTGCAGCCCTTTATATGTTTAGAGCATTAAATTTCCAAAATGCATCCCCTCCCAAAACCCCAGACAGTGTTTGCCAGATGTCAACAACAGCAGCAGACAAGGTTTCAGGAAACCTAGAGCCTGTTCTCAGAAGTGTTGGTCTAATGCACAGCTTCATCCAGCTCCTTCTCTTGCTTTTAGTTTTCTTTATATCTTTTGCTCTCTTTGCCTTGTCAGTGACATTTTTTTAGTGTGGAGTTTGTTTACAGGATGTGTTCAGACACTATTTATTGCAGCTGGGTCCCAACCTCCATTTGGGCCTCTAAGCTCTACCCCTTCATCTTTGTTTCTCTAATGCCTCTGTGCGTGTATAGAACAGTAGAGGCCTCTTTTTTTGTTGTTGTTGTTGTTTTGTAGCACAGTGTTTCCATCAAATCTCAATTAAGCTATGCTTTTAGGAAGTCATTATTTGTCTTTCTTCTTTTTTTTGATATCTAACTTGAGATATGGTACTTTTATCAGCTGAAGAATGCACAATTGCAAATGATTGAGTGATATCTATAATACCAAACAGTCTAAATCAGGTACTTTGAACCTCATACTTAGAACTGGAGTCAGTACCTTTAATCTTCGTTTCCCACCTTTAAGGGCTGATAATATTCATTCAAATCATGGAGGTGTATTTATGTGAAATCCTGGCATACTGTTATAATGAATTTCTCCTGAAATTCCAGAGAGCAATTAATAAATTTTTTTTTTGCAAAACTCAGCTTGGACAACACACTGTGTAGTCAGAGGCAGTATACTGAAGAACAAGCAGAAAAGAAACCTGGCTGTACCAATAAACCTTTGCAGCTTTTGATATAGGATCTTGCAGAAAATTGCCAAGTGGAATTGTAAGTAAAAGATTGAATTAAGTTTATGCAGGCAACTTTCATTCTGTGATTTATAGCTTTCAGGCATTGAATCTTGACCCCTAGTAACATTCTTCTAACAGTTATTTAGAATACAAATCTCAAACAATATGAAATTCTCTGCTTCTGATCATTATGTTCAGAAAGCAGTTAAACATTTGTGTTCCTGAAGAAAGAGGCCAAGTATATTTGCAATATTTTAGATTATGTGTTTTTAAATATTTCTGTTCCTGCTGCTATTTTTGTGATCAGCTTTTCAGGAGTATGTGTATACAAGGAGAACAGAATGTCAGAGCCTGAAGTGCCAATTCCAAGTAATAATAGCTTTTTCAACTGCACTGTAGTGGGTACATCTGAACGGCTGTCCAAGTCTCTATGGATTCCGAGACGCCTCAGGCAATCTTGTATCTCAAATGCACCAATCTGCCACACGTGCAGACAAAGCATTTGAGTACCTGCTCTAAACAACTCTTAGGCTGCCAGTTCCTGATCCAGTGCCACACACTGCTGTGAGACTTGTCACGCTGAGAGTGAGAAGAGCTCAGAGCTAAACATCCCTCACCTCACAGGCAGTGAATGCTACAGAAGGAGTGGCCTGGCTTTGTGTCTGGGTGTCCCAGTCACATGGTCCTACAGAGAGGGTGATGGTTTTTCTACCTCTCTTCCCTGTTTCCAGGCCAGACTCTGGTCCTGGGTTCATGCTTGCAGTGGTCAGCAGAGAAAAGTTCCATTTTGATGACTTGTCAGTCCTAAATGCATTCGAACAGGATGTTTATTGACATTAAGGCAAATGAGATGACGAATATGAAAGTTCTGTGCAACATGAAATTGATATAAATTAGTTATGAATACATTTTCTCAAAATTCTGAAAGAGCTTTCAGCAGGCAGGCAGCAGAGTTATTTGAAAATTATGAGAGAGGTTTTGTGAGAGAGAACAACTTTTATCAAAAGTATTTTGTTCTCTCATTGCATCTAAAACCCATAATTTATAGTCATTCTTGGGCTTGATTTGCATTATTTTATATAACTAGCTCACTGATATTATTTTTCTTTTTGCATATAAATGCCTGTGTGGGAAATATGAAGAATGTGAATCACGTATGGCTGTCACTATGGTCCAGAGTGACTTGTCATTTGTGTACAGGTATGTTGTGACATCCAGAGTAACGAAATCAGGAACAAGTGTTTGTCAGATTTTTTATACAAGCTAATATCTTGCTGGTTCCTGATTTTTTGATCAGCCTAAAGATGTTTTAGGGGTAGGAATAAATACCTAAAACAGTTTTAAAAATAATTCTCCACTTGTACAACTTGAAAATAGAAATAACACAGTTTTGTTGGGTTGTTACTTGGGAAAGATTTTCCTTCACTTTCATACACTAAAGCAAACATTTTTCATAGGATTTTGAAAGAACACTACAAATAGATATTTCAGCATTGATCCACATTTCATGCTGGTGACTTCATATCAGTTAGTTGTAACTAATGCCACTAGAGCTATTTCCAGCTGATTTACACTGACAGAAAAACAGAAGCAATGGAGTTATAACCAATACCTATGAAAATAAATTCTACTCTACTCCATCTAATAAAGCAATATTAGATTTAAGTTTCAAAATTAAAGTCCTGTTCCTGCAAGCTCTTCTTTCCCCCTTTTTCCTTCCTCTTCAGCAGCTCCCCAGAACAAGGACTGAATCCTAAGTGTCCATATGTGTTCTTGAAATGTCCAACACAGCTACCAGGAATGGGTCAATGCCTCTTTTGATTCTTTCAACAGAGTGCCCTAGGGATGCAACTTTTTATTAGCTACAGGCAGCTTTCTTAAAACTTTGATTAAAATATGACTAAAGAGGTATACTGGCAATTTTGCTTTTGTTTCTATTTAACCAGATTTAAAAAAAAAAAAAAAAAAAAAAAAAAAAAGAAGGGAAAAAAATGTTCTGCTGAATTGCATGACTTCATGGACCATATTTCACGTTCCTCATTGAAATGTGGTTAAAATAATCTTGTACTTAACCAGTTCCAAACCTTCAAACAGCAATGTGTTTGGCCTTCTTTTTTTTTCATATGTCAGCTTAAAAGACGGGTTATTTTTTTTCTTGGTCTGTATTTATCAAATACTTACATATACAAAACATTCATTAATTAATATGAGCACGGTAATTCATATAAAACAATCATAGCATTTAAAGTTTTCTGAAAAGCTACTATCGCTGCCTTAGCCCTTTTAAAATATATACTCCCCAAAGGACACAATGTGATCTATTAATATGTATGCATTATTACTTTTTTTGTAACTCTGACTGCTGAATATGGAAGCATTTAGAGGTTATAGACGGTCCGGTAGTCGACTTGCAATTCTAAGTGCAATATTTTCTAAAACCTAAAAAGCATTATTAATTACCCTCTGTCTGTATTAGAGAGTATAATATATTTTCTTCTGGAGATTTCACATTTCCTGTGATCCTGCAACAGCAATTCTTGAACTTGTTAGGTTATTTAGAATAATTGGCAACACAGGGATAAAAATTTCTGGTTGACTGCTAATTGCACAAATTAATAAAAATAATTCATCTTACATCATTCTAGCCTTTAAGCAGCTTTCTTACTTTTTCAGGATCCAGCAATTCTGAGATTATGCATTCCCAGCAGAAGGAGTTTACCTTCTTGCAACTGAAGGTAAGAATATTTATGTGCAAAGGCTTGTAAAAGGAAAAACTGAGCTGATTCAATAATGTATACATTCCTCCCAAACTAGAATGAGGCATTTTTAATTTATTTTATATTTTCTACTTTATTCAAAAGTATCTTGTATCCTCACTTCTTAATTGGCTTGATAAAAAACGTTTGTTACGCAGGTCTGGAACTGCAGGGAAGTGATTGGCTCCTTTTAAATGTATTAAGTGTAGTCAGTTTGCTTTTTATAAATGAAATAAAAGAACTACTTAAAAAATTTTCAATTCTTCTCTATGATCAGCCTATTGTCACATCCATTTGGCATTCATTATATGTTAGCCCCAGGCGCCTCCAGTCTTGTACTCAGGCCAGCAGTAATTTGGTTTATAGAGATCATATGGCAGGGAAACAGACCTTGAAAGACAGAACTCTAAGAAGCATATTTGATGAATTTCCTATGATTTGAGTCTGGGTTTATTCTTTCCTGTTGTGGAGCAGACACCCTACAGCACACGCGCTGAGGCCCGATGCGCCTGAGCAAGGGGCCAATTAAATGACAATATGCGCACTGTTTTTTTGCACATCTCGGGTTGCATTTCCTATCAGAGAAAGGGAAGGGACGATGGGAGGGGGAGGAGAGGAAGAAAAAAGGGGGGCCTTGTAAAGGATCCAAATATGGGCAGGAAACCACACAGAGTGAAGGTTGCCTTTGTCATTAACAATTAATGTAACCACGAATGCTGGAAAAAAAACACGCTGCGGCTGCAAGCGGCAGTGGCGCAGCCAGTGCAGCACGTCTCCCGTCTGCCCTCCTTCCCAGCAAGCCTGGCATCCTGGCACAGCCAGCTCCAAGGCCTCTGCTGCTCTAGCACATCAACTAGCAGCTATTTAACTCTTGTATCCAGACAGATCCCAGTCATTCTTCGAGTGTGCCTAACAGGTAGTGGAAGTAGCAGAAATGGATCTCAGAAATTTCCGTAGTCAAATGGTTTTTTGCCATTAGCTCTTACCCTCTTGATCTGCGTACTAAAGATTTTATAGGCTGACCTAATGCTCTTGTATGACATGGGAAGTGTTTTCATATAGGCCACTGAATGCCAACTTAGGCCTGAGCTAAGTGGTGAGGCTGGGTTTCGATACACTTGCATTTCCACACCACTCTGGTCACTGGCATTGATGGGATGCCATAAGTAGGAAAGTGAACAGATATAAATGTAGATTCAAACAGGCGGTTATACTTCCTCCTTGGGTCCTTGGGCACAACCTTTACACCTAAACAGCACAAACACATGCACATGTGCACTCATGTAGGGAAAATTTTGCTCTGGATTTTATTTCATTTAAAGGTCTTAATTTCTTTGATGATGTCCAGAGACTGTCCATGTCCCTTTGGGGTTTGGTTTTTTGTGATTGATTTTAATTCCTTTTCCCCTCCCTCCTCACTACTCCTTTCCTCTCTCTTTCTCCTCTCTTCCCCCACCCCTCAACTTTTTCTAGTAGTTTATAAATGCCACTTTTCATTAACGTGACCAAAATGTCATCAAGTAGTTTAATGCTCTTTAATGTCCTTGTATCGTTTACGTTTTTTGAACAGTGTGGAAATGAATCCCATCTGTGGATTTGCTGACATCAAAAAAGTTTGACAGGCTATTTAGACGTGCTACTTCACGTTGCATTAGCATGTACAATGTCAGAGAGGCAGGAGCCAGAGTGAGGCCATACCACGCCACCTCACTCTTGACCCCTCCTATAACTGCTCTGAAAGTGGCAGATCACTTACCTCAGAAAATGAAAGTCAATTGTGAAGTATCTCAGCCTGGACAGGAGCCCAGAGGCCCCAGGAAAAGTGTGAAGCCTAAATAAAAAGAGGCAAAAATCTTTCTGTATGAAAAAAACCAAGAAAACAAAATCAAACCCATCCTCTCTTCCTTGCTGGTGCCAAGAGATCCGTATATCATCAGTTGGGCAAGTGTACATGTCCTAATATTGTCTGATGTTTCATTTCTTACTTGTAATGGGATTTTTTTGTCTTTTGTTTTTCTTATGGGTGTTTAAATGCTTCCAAAGTCATCTGGTTGCATTTTTCAGGCTACTTTTTTTATTTGTTTCTTCTTGCATATTGGCCAACCAAAAAAATATTTTTTCTGAAATAGGTGATGCTGAGCCACCTTGTCAAGGCTGTCCTCACCCTTAAAAGGACTTATCATGTTCTTTTTTCAGGATTGAGAATTTTTGAGATGATTATTAAAGTACCCCCTCTGCAATACAGTCTGCAACTTAGTACATATCAGAAAAGTATAATTTTTTTTTTAACATTTATTGCTGCAAATGTCTCATAAACAAGGCTCATGGATTTAACTAACTGTTTAATATGTGATGGATGGATTTTAAATTTCTTTGGCTTTTTGCCATGAGAGTGACATGCCCCCCCCACCCCTGGCCCCCCCTTTAAAGGCATTACTGTAAAAAGAGATGTGGCTTTTTATTTCAGGAAAACAAAAGCTTCTGTTCTTCCTGAGACACATGGAACAGCAGAGTGCATTTTAACTGTTAATCATTATGGATAAATGGATAATAATTTCCACCTCTGAGTGCACTAGGATTTACTTGCCAGTTTTTTTAACCCTCCCCCATATTGCATTTTCATATGCAAATATAATTTAATTTTAAGTAAGAATGTAAATAAATAACCTTGTATAGTGGCACCAAGTTTCCAAAGCCAAGGTAATCTTTTATAATCATGAAATAAAAATTCCTTTAAGGTAGTTTTTATAAGTGCACAATTTCTTTAGTCTTTAGCAGTCAGGTTTGTATGAGATAACACACAATTGTGCTGTTAGTTGTGTGGCACTGAAAGAGTAAAAAACATATTATGGAAACAATAAAAGATACAACTTATTTTACTCTTTGAATTGGCAGGGTTCTGATAATTTCACTAAAAGCAGGATGAAACTGGCACATTTCATGCCCTGATAGAAGTACTGTTTACACAGAAACAGGATCCAAACACCAAGGAGGAGACAATCAGGTTACATTTATATTCATTTAGCAAACGTGTATTTGACATTCCATTCTAATTGTTTGATCCCGTGGTTCTTATGCTAAACAGGGATAAGCAGGATGGACACTTCTAGATTTTTCAAATGAATTTCAGGCAAAAGAAGCTCATAGGTTTTCCTTTTGCATTTTATAGGAGACACAGAAACAACACTGAAGTTTATTTTGGAAGCATTTACCAAGTTGGAAAATCCAGTCTTTTCACTCACGAGGGCTCACATTCACTCACTGTTCTCACATCTGAAACAAGGCTTTGAGTCTGTTCAATGCAGGAAGAATAAAGCGAGCGGACACAAAGTTCTGCTTCTAGAAAAAAGCTGTGAGGCTTCACTGAAAATGTAGTAAACTAATTATGGGTCTGCTGTTAGAATGAGAATTTATGTTTTTAAAAGCACACACGTAAAACTCGTGTATAGAGAGCAGAGAGAATCCTCCGAAAAACAGATGCAACCATGAAGAAATCTCAAAAATTACCATTGGGCCAAAAATTTATCAAACAGTCAATGCAACAGAAGCTGTTGTCAATCAGATTTAGATGCTCATGTCTTTCTGAACGTGCTTTGGGGACTTTTGGAATAATTAAGTTGGTAGTTGAAGCTGAGTGGGGCTCTGAATGCAGGGCCTGAAAGAGCACGCTGCTCACTTCAGGCTATTTCTGATATCACACTGAGCTTTGCTTTCTGTTGTTAATTACACCCCAGCCAGTGGATATGAAATCATAGCTCCTTGAATACCAGGGAGTGAGGATTGTGTCTGCAGCCATTAATACTCATTAAAAGTAAGATCAGAAAGGGACTTTAACGATGTCCTTTGCTATGGGCTAGATGACGGGTCCAGCCTCAGTTAGGTTGATTATACTTTGGGCAGCAAGTTAGCAGAAGTGACATGCAAGTTTTCAGGCCATAGTAAGAGTGAAAAGAAAAGCTGAGATGACCACAGGTAGACAAATATAAAAATTTTCTGTCTATAAATTTAAAATAAAGTGGGAATACACTGGTCGTGATGCAGATGAAGACAAGCTATTTGTAAGGAACAAACTATGTAACAAATCCAGGAGATAGAATATTTGACTGCATATCTCCTTAAATATGTAAAATCAAATTACAATTGCCAACAATTACCAGCTATCTAGACTGTATGAAGAAAAAAAAAACAAAAGAAGCTTCTACCAGAGTCGGAAAAAATTCCTTTAACCCTCACGCAAAACTTTGATGGAAATGAAGAAAAATAGTAATGTTTGTAGCATTTTTAGATGATAACTTGAATTTCTGTGATGAATGGGCTTGCTGACAGTTGAATGTTATAGAGGAAAAAAATTTACAAATGAAAACATTTTTGTCATTTAGAAGTTTCTATTAGAAGTATTCAATAGGATGGTTATTTATTGAAAAGCATTCCTTTTAAAACACAATATTTGTTTAATCAAAAGCTTCTCATTAGATTCCATAGAGCATTTTAAGCTCAGTTATATTCTATCAAAAATGAAAATGTGAAAAATGAAAATTCTTCTTAGGCTGCTGACAGTAGTTTGGTATGTAACACAAACTAGAGTCATTTCAGAATAGTTTGTAGAGGCAAATTCATCTGCACTGGATTAAAGGGCTGTTAGGGAAGAAAGCACTCAGCCTGTACCTCTGATATATTGCAAATTTTGAGGCTTCTTTGGAAGACAAACAGGGATAGAAGAGTAATTTTAATACCAGTTCTAATGTTATCTCCTAACAATACTGGAGATAGTAGGAGGAAGGGGCAGGAAAATGGACATGGTGCCCTCTCTATGGGTTTTGTTTCTGAGAATACAAACTATCATCCTTGTATGAACTGATGGGGTTTTAGGTGGTTTCTGCTGCTGCAGGGTACAGTTTATATACCTAAAGTGAATATTTTAAAGGAATATTTTGTTGAACATAAAGTGAAACACACTTATCCAAAGAGCTTTTTGATTCCTTTTGGGAAACCTGTAACAGGTATCTTATTACATAAAACTGTTGAGGAAAAATAATTATATTTATTGTTTTCACTGCATAATAGTGAATGTTTTTTGATAGGTCTGCAAATGTCATCTCTCCTCTCTCCTCTCCTCTCCTCTCCTCTCCTCCCCTCCCCTCTCGTCCCCTCCCCTCCTCTTTGTGTCTGCAATTGCTGAGCAGAGCTTACACAGAGCCAAGGCCTGACACACTGGTGAGGAATTTGGGGTACATGGGAAGGTGGGAGGAACCACAGCTGGGACATGTTATCCAAACTGACCAAAGGGATATTCCAGACCACATGACATCATGCTCTATCTATAAAGTATGGGGAAGAAGGCAAGATGGGGGATGTTTGGAGTAATGGTATTTGTCTTCCCAACTCAGTGTTACCCTGATGGGGCCCTGCCTCCTGGAGATGCCTGCCTGCCCATGGGAAACTAGGAATAATTCCTTGCTTTGCTTTGCTTGTGTGAGCATCCTTTGCTTTCCCTATTGAACTATCTTTACTTCAACCTGTGAGTTTTGCAGCTTTTACCCTTCCAGTTCTGTCCTCGATGTCACCGTGGGGCAGTGAGCGGGTGGCTGGAGAGGGCGTTGGTTGATAGCTGGAGTTAAACCACAGCAAGGTCTCACAACACCATAACTCCTTAGACTCTTAGAAGATCCTGAACACTTTAATAGCAGGGCTTATAAACCCTTCTGATGGGACAAAAAGGTGTTGGAACTCAGCTGAAATTGCTGGAAAACTTATTGAAGAGGCATCTTTTAGCCCAGCTGGCAAAATACCTTTCTGATGAAAATATAAACCCTCTGACATTTTAGCAAGATGTAGTACTTGCAGTAAGAACTGCAACAGTATCTTAAAGGGAATTGGATTCATATTGAAAGGTACCCTTGAAGACTTAAAATGAATTGGTTCTTATTTTGATTTACACACTCTAATAAAGCTGTCAGCATTCTGGCTTCCCTAGAAAAAAAACTTTAAGGATCCCTGTGAACTGGTTTGAATTCATGTTGGATTGGAGATTCTCTCTCAGTCTCAGTAGGGGTAGTAGTCTGTGATTCATAACATGAACCGAGTTGGAGTCTCCTATTCCTATTTGGACTTGTCAGTTTACCTGAATAGTTTTCTTTCTTGTGAAATGCCATAAAAAGTCACTTGATTTACTGAATTCCTGACAGGATTCCATGGTTAGTATTAGATTTCCTCTCTAAAATACAACTGAAGTTGTAAAATTGACTAAAGAAGAAGCTGGTTATTGTGTACAGAAATGCCTAATGCATGACGAGAGCATCAGGAAATACACCACTGAAGCATTTGATCTGAACTGTACTTTAGGTAAAGAGGGAGTGTGCCTTTTCTGTCATGTCTGCTTGGGACCCACTGGCTATTCATCTTGAAATCCATGCCAAAAATCCCAATGACTTCAACAAGAACCAGGCTGGCCCATATTTTGTAAAAGAAGTTAAAATGCTTAGCAGAAAGTTGGCTAAATTCTCCATGCTTTAGTAAGGTAAAATTTCCACTAATGAAGTGGTCATTCTTCCTGAAGACTGATAAATGCAAACAGCATTGCAAATCCCTGCACTTTCAATGTCTGAAATGTCTGTTTGTCTTCACCTTCATTTGTGGCTGTTTCCAATGGATGGGAGGATCTCAGAGATGCAGTGATTTACTTCATTTTAGACACAGCATTTCTCTTTGCCTTAGAACTGTGACTATACAATATGACAGCATTTCAATAGCCTTTCTTCTTCCAGTGGTTTCTTTTTTTAGGATCTTAAGAAGGAAGAGAATATGCATCCTTGTATTACAGAAATAATTACAGCTGCATCAGTGAAACTGTAATTTTACTAACCTTGTGCAACCAGAATGTTAACACTACACTAAAAATGTGCAGATATCTACATCCCTGTCTGAGTTTAACTGCTTGGAAAACTTCAGAATAAATATGAGGGTTCTCCCACCCCTCCAATAGCGTGATGTGGGAGCTGCTACAGTACGACTTTTGTTTCAATACAAGACCTGCACTGTAAACCTTTGGTGGCTGAAAAGTAAATTACATTCATGCAAAACAAAACTGATGAACTACTGAAAGCTGTAGCTGCTGAAATAAATTCCTGTGTGCTAAATTTATGGGAACTATGCACTGTGTACACCACAGTACATTCACTTGCAAATTCAACTTTCAAACGACTTTCATTACCACAATAAGTAGCAATGTTGTGAGAACAAGGTCCACCAGTGATGAGTATAAAGCCATAATTTTGTTGTTGGAAATATATACTAATCAGCATATATAAAACCTTGTGTGGATCAAGGAACACTGCTTGTATATTTATTTTCATTTACTATTCATTACTGACATAGAAGTAATAGCAGGACCTGAAGGGTCAGTTTAAGAGGTACCTTACTGTATTAACACTGTTAACAGATTTCATCTTGCAGTTTAGGGCCTCCAGTGCCAAGATTTCCTCCTAGATTCTGTGTCTGTCCTTTACAATGTACTTGTTTCCTCCACAGCAGCATCTCCTATTTATATTCTATATGATACAGTGACCAGCTACTGAGGAAGATTGAAGAGAAGGAGACTAAAGAACGGGTAATGTCTGTCTTTCTCTGCATTATAGAAAATTTTGGTGTTTGGATTGCAGACCAGGAAGAAGATAAATCTGTTTTCTGGAGATTTTTTCTGAATTTTGTGTCATTGTCTCACCTAAAATTTTTCAGTGTGATGCTAAATGAGCTTCTTGAACTTCTCACATCAAATAATAGAAAAGAAAGCAATTATTAGTCTTTCAGTTCACATCCATTTAATGGCATTTTCTCACACAACATTTTTATTTCATATTACAAAACCATTGAGTCCTTAAGAGCTTGCATATACACTAATAGTTGAGATATAATTGTTAAAGTGCAGGTACTTCAGACATGAAATTCTGCACACTTGATTCGAAAAATATAGTTTACTGAACAGTGAAGACAAATTTGAGTCTAACCCCTGTTACACAGAAGAAATTTTTCCTTACCAGTGGACACCCATTAAATGAACACAATTGTGCTTAGTAGCACTGTCAGCCTACAAAAACAAAAAGGATTTTTATTTTGATTATTTTTAAAGTTTAATGACAAATCCTTTCCCTTCTTCACATTAAAAAATAAAGGCTGTGCTGGAATCCCATTAAGGGACTGCTTTAGAGCCTGGTTCTCTGAGGCACTTACATTGTTTAAATTTTAATTTCTAGTCTGAAATTTTTATTTAAAACAGTACTTACAAACAAAAAAAAAAGTTTCTCATAGTCTATGGCTTCTACTCTTGCAAACTCTTCTAAGCTTTTACCTGTCCCAGTGTATTCTTTGCCAACTCCCAAAGGCATGTTTTCCCTTCCTCTGGCCTCCCCTAGTCCGTGCTGCAGAGCTGTGGGAAAGCACTCTGCTTAATGCCTTCCCATGGTATTTTGACAAGGAATAGAATATATGAAAAGACAGAAGAGTACATTCACCTTTGGTGTAATGACATGGAAGGCAATTCAAATGGCAGTCAATGAGGCAACAGCACAGATAAATTTATTTCATGCAAAATACTGGTTTAGGAAATTTCTAACATGGATATGATGTTGGGAGAAGAGACTATGAACAATACTTTATTCTGTGAATATTTATTCTTATTCTCTCTTGTGCTGTGAAGTATTATTTTCTTCATAATTAGAAATTATTTTTGTTCTGTGGTTTATTCATTGCAATTATCTGGCCTGTGCAAGATAATTTGAGTAAATTTTGAGTTTTGAGTAAAGAAATGGGTCAGATGTTACAATTCTCTTTCCTAACCAGATGCAAAAAAATCTCAGAATTCAGATGTGTTACATATGTTGCACTGTCCAGAGGATCCCCATACTAGGTTTCAGTGTCTCCTGATTCCTGTCCTGTCTCTCCTTCTGCAATAGAAACGCTGTAAGCAGATCTCTGTAACCAGACATTTCCCTTGCTCTCTGCTTGCACACCTCTTGCCTATTCCTAGTCCCCACTGGGGTGCTGATACTGAGAGAAATAGATCAAATAGTTAAAAAAACTTTCAAATGAATCATGAACCTGCATTGTTTCCCTCTGATCTTACTCTGGAGATTCTCTAGGTTTAGGATTTTAAAACTACCTTACTTAAGAAATAAACACTGTAATTTCTCTGAAAGGTCTTGCTAATTCCTTTTTGCTTTGGGTTTTTTTTTTGTTTGTTTGTTTGTTTGTTTGTTTGTTTGAATGTCCTCTAGAGTTTTGATATATTTATGTGATTTTTCTCTTCTTTTATACAGAATAAATTCTTTTCTGTGAAGGTGGTGAGATACTGGAAAAAGTTTCCCAGGGAAGCAGTGGACACCTCATCCTTGGGAATGTTCAAGGCCAGATTGGATGGGGCTCTGAGCAACCTGGTCTAGTGGAAGGTACCCCTGTTCATGGCAGGCAGATTGGAACTCTATGATCATTAAGGTCCCTTCCAACACAAACCATTCCGTGCTTCTCTCATTTTTGCAAGGAGCCTTTAGAGAACCTGCAGTAAAAGAGATCAATTCTGGTCCAACAGATACCTATATGGATGACTAACACTTGAAAAAAAAAAAGCCAAAAGCCAAACAACCAACACAAAAAACAATGCCTGTTTTAGAAACATCAGGTTAGATTTGAAGACTGCAGATGTATTTTCTGTATATCTGTTATTCTATTCTGTGACTTTGCTGAATACAGCTGGGATAAGAGTTGTTTGTGTACTGGTCTTGCTCTACGAGTTTAATGCAGTCTATATAGACTACATTTGTGTAATGCTTAGAAAATAGATTATATTCCACAGGCACTGTGCTGTTCAGAAATAAGTCTGTAAGAAATACCGAAGTCATACAGTTATATAAATGTCAACAAGAGGAAAAATTTCCAAATTAATTCAGATGTTCCCAGAGAAACCTGTTTGTCATTTCTCTTTCATGTTTTGAGATCTGTTTGGTGGCTTAGCACAAACATGCCATTGTCACTGAATGCTCAGAAGTTGTATTTCAGGGATATAATTCCTTGTATTTATTCAAGGATCCCTGAGCAGACCAACAACAGGTATGTCCTTGAGCTGGGCATTTGAAAGGTCAGTAGGGTCAGGGGAAGACTGAGTGGAATCACACAATGAGTAGGATCAGTGGAATTGTTTGAGACTAGGTTGAGCACACAGGCAAGGCACTGCTTTCATCCTGTTCACTGACTCATTATAACACCAAGTATCTATCCCTTGATAATATTTCCATCACTTCCTCTCTGTAATGAAACACTTCCATATTAATGGAATTATTTTGAGATAAGTCATGTATTGTCTCTGCTCTAAATCAAAACATGGCTATGATATATCTCCAAAACCACGAAATCTAGGGATGAACTGAAAATGATCATAAAAAAAGGATTGAAACAACTCTCTACCTTAAAAAATTACTTGGAAATAATGACATGTCTTTATAGGATTCTTCACACTCTTCTCTTGTCCCGGTATAAATGACAGCATCATCAACAATTCCCTAATTCCTCAGTAGTCAGAATATCCCACCTGCCTCCTGCTGAAACAAGTGTGGTGCTTGAGGTTTAAATGGTATGCAAGAGAAATTTGTCCTCCTACTTCTCCTTTCTTAACTTTCTAGAAGAAAGGGCCAGCAGAGGAAGCTGTTGAGGGTTAAGGGCCTTGTGCTGCTCTGAACAACTGAAACAGCCTAGATTTCCCCAATGACTTTCCCATATGCGATATTTCCTCTCCCAGTATTTGTTCTTTCAAAGATGGGCATATCATGAAAGTTGTATGGATTTTATTCTGTAGTAATTCTCTCAAAAATAATCATGATAGGTTTAGTTATTTTTAAAAAACACTATGTTTGTCTGATGAGCTACAGTCCAACTATTCACTGATTTCTGGCAAGACATACCAGGAGTTAATGTACCATCCATACTGAGGTGAAAGACATTGATAACCAAGAAACTGTGTTGATGTACAGCCAATAATATAGAACATTTTTTTGAAATTAATAAAAATAAAAACAGATATAATATTACATCCTATTGCTATCTTAGGACTATACTGTTGTATATTTTCAGCACATACATTTTCTGAAAAAAATAATTTGTGGTACTCTGCTCTCCACTGACCTATATTGTCTACTTCTGCTCACTCTAATTGGCACTTACAGGTCTGGACCCTTAAAACTGGCACTGGCACAAAAATGAATTAATATGATGTGTTTTAAGCTCCTGGTCTTATCATGGTTTAATTACAAGAATAAATTAATTTTGAATATTTTTATATACTTAAAAAACCTTCTTACTTTAAGAACCAAAAAGGGGGGATCTTTCCATTCTCATTACATCCCCAAAATTGCCATGAGAAATAAAATAATTAATATCTGTGCTTATTCTTTATCATTAGTCTTTGTCCTAAGAATGGATTAATGAGAATATTCAATGAAAGTCAGAACATCCTAGCATTCAGTTCTGTGAAAACTCATCCTTGTGTCAAAGACTGTAATGAGGACTGAAAGAAGCACACAATTAATTCACAGCAACCTTAAGGTTGAAGTGAGAAAATAGTACATCATTCCAGACTGATGACCAAGATCAGCATATAAGAAAATTAAGAATGAATATGAGAAGGCTGTAGCAAGAGCATTTTAAGTCTGGATTAAAACGCCTTTGTTTGATGGTGCATCATTGTAAAATCCACATTAGTTTTTATTGACTGCAGTTTTCACTCCATTCACTTTATTTTCACCTCTCCTTCCCACATGTCCTTTCAGAACTCAACCATTATGTAGCAAACTGATTTTTTTCACCTCTCCCATGTAAGCGGCTGTAAAGAAACTTTCTTTATTTCACAGGGAAGACTCAGAAATAAGACCTCTATTAAACCAAATGACCTTTAGAGAAATTTCCTTGATATCTATGGTTTTGAAACAAACATGATATACTTTTGGGTGTGAATATATATATTTTAGGTAGTCTTTGCTGCAGTGATTAAACTATATTTTACTGTTAGTGTCATGGTAATGTTTGGTGAAAGGTTGGACTCCATGATGTGGGAGATCTTTTCCAACCTTTCTGATTCTGAGATTCTGTTAGGGGTGCTCATTTTCAGAGCTATTCACAGCCACAAGGAGGAAGAGACACTGATTAGTTCAATGGTTTCCCAAGGCCTTGTGTTGTGTGGGTTGTGGATGTTATTTCTGATCCTTGTCCTCACAGTGGTGTGAGTGCGGCTGGCTTTGAGTGACAGGTACTGATATAAAATAATATATAGTAGCAAGAAATTAAATGAGCAAGTCTCCTTGAAAAATGTTTTAAAATGGGTGCTTTGCTTTTGATTAATAATTAACATTGCTTAGTTTCTCTAGGCCTAAAGGTATTATTGCAGCAGTGTGCCTGTTCCATTATACTTCAGGTAGTACCAGCATTTTCATTATTAAACCCTGTATCTTTAGTTTGTTTGGTAATGTGGCTATAATAATTGATTCCAGCCGTGAACTTGCCAGGAAAAGATCTCAGCTTAGCAGAAACTTAAAAAAAAATTATTTTAATTTTTAAATAGTTCAGCTACTTGATAGCAGGGGGAATGGAAGCCTGGGATAACTCTTCACAGAGAGAGCTAGTGATCAGAGCATGGCCTTCTCACTGAATGTTATGTTTTATTTTGTTTATTTCCTGTCACAAAAAAATGCTGCTGGAAGATAAGCAGAGAAAGTTGGAGTGAGAAGCATGACAAAGAAGAGACTTCATATTTGTAAAGAATATCTGGTTCAGTATTAGAATAAGACAGTTCTTCCTGTAGTTCTTCTTTATGGCTCCTGATGTGGGGGTCAGAGCTGAATTTAAATTGAGAGAGAAAAAATACTGGCCAGGCCTGGGGAAAAGAATTTTTAGTTATGGACCATCACTAAGAAATGTGGCATCCAGTGAGAATATAAGAGGCAGTGAGCAAAAACGGAAATACAAAAAATTATAATTAAATATAAGAAAAATGGTCTGACTATGAGGGTGATCAGACACTGACACAGGATGTTTAAGGAGGCTGTGGAGTCTCTACCCATGGAGAAATTTAAAGCCCAGCTGGGTACAGCCCTGGTAAACTTGCTGTAGCTGACCCTGCTTTGAGCAGAGGGGTTGGATTAAAGAATCTGTGGAGGTGCTTTTCAACTTCAGCTCTTCTATGCCTTTTTTAATAGTAATACTACTACTGCTGAAGGGATCTGGAGCAAGATTAAGACTTTGATGCTTTCTCAACTTTACATTACCTTCTGTCTAGTGGAACAGCCTGAGCGAGGGTAGAGGTGGTGAATCATCAGATCATCAGATGTTATGCTTCTGAAACTTATTGTGGTGATAACCCTCTTGTTACCTGTGTGAACTACTCAAGCAATACAGAGCCACTTTTAATTTCATATGGCAAACTTTGAAAATCCTTTGAGAGCCTTAACCTAGCTGCTTTTTTTGTCCTCCTTTTTTTGTTCCCAGTGATTTCTAATGGGATCTATCCTTGAAGTGAGAAGGAGGGTGGAACAGGATGCACAAATTTCACAAAGTTACTGGCGAGGTAGTTTGGGGATTTTCTGCACTTTTTTTTCCTGTAACAAATCCCAAAGGGCTACAGAGTACCAGAGATGTAACAAACAAGTGAGACAGGACTGAGATTTTGAATCTTACTGCTAGAATTGTTCCTGCATTGAACATCGCCCTGTCAATGGCTTAAATGTGGAAATAACCCTAAGAACAGAGGCCAGCTGTGAGCTGAGTAAGGTTTAATGCAGCCTTTACTGAAGCAGTGTTCTTCATACTGCTAACTGCAGAAGTTCTCATTCTTTCATATCATTCCAGAGACCAAGGAGCTGACTCACACAGCCACCATTTGATGTGACTGAAGAGCATTTTCTTTTCCCAGCATTAAAGAGCTCAAGGGTTACTTAGCCAGTAGAGAGGCTTACATCTCCCCATTTGACCAGCAGCTTCATATTCTGACCCAGTAATTGTACAGAGATCTCTGCCTTGACAGAAGCCTAGCATGGGAGCCCGAAGCAGAACACAATCTGACATAAATGTGCAAAAATACTACTATGCTAGAGAAAATTAAGAAACCAAACTCTTCACTTAGGATATCAGCAAGGAAAATGTGTAGTGATGAATTAGTTACCATATATAGGTTTATTCTTTGACAACAGTCCCATCTTTTTCTTCCCCTCTGAGCCTCTCTCTAGAGCAAAACCATGAGACTTTGAAAGCTGGACCCCAGTCCTTGAAGGAATTAACCCAAACCACAGCTCAAGATGATCTTTGAAAACTGAAATTGCCCTAGACCACAATAGAACTGGTGAGTACATTTTGACACAACCTCTCTTTGATTTCTTAATTTACATTTTAAAAATAAGACTACTGTAAAACCTAACTTTCTTCTCTCCTCCCACTTTCTCCTTTTTTCAATTCTGGAGTAACACACATGGAGACAGCCGTGTTCCAAGCAAGATTTTGTGTGTGTGTGTGTGTGTGTGCCTTAAAATGATACATTTATTTAATGAAGACACCTTGGGGCTCGAGCGTCACCTTGAAATCACAGTATAAAAAATTAAACACATGTATAATGTGTGTGAATGGTTGCCACTGAAATCTATGAGACAGTGAAATATCAGCTGCATGCATACCTAAGAAATAATTTTTTAATTGCTGTGGTGATGCAGTGTCTTAGCACTAAGACTCTGGTAAAAAAAAAATGAGTTGTGTGGGGACTTTTAACAGTGAAATATTCAGTAAAAACTTCGCTTCACGGTTTTGCTTGTTTGCCTACGTGGTTTGTTAAAGTGAGAACTGCTACCTTGTGTGTTTGTGCAGTGTTTAGCACAGAAAAAACACAGACAAAATATTTGGGGGACCTTTGCTCTACTTTGGAGCATGTGAAATTGTAAATAGTAATTGACAAGACTAAAATGAAGTTACATTTAGTAAGGTAAATCACAAATTGAATCACAAAGTCAATTTAGGATTGTAACTTCTTATTGAATGATAACATAGTTCTTGCAGGTACTTTGCCAGATTGGAGAATTCAGATCACATTTAGAATCTACATTCTCTGTGCAATGCAAGGACTGAGTTAAAGTATCAAAGAGAAAAAAAACATAAAGAGGGTCATTCACTTGTGTGAATAAGGAGAGAAAGGTGGACCAAACTGCCAAAGCAGTTAGTGTGAAATAACAAGGAAGGATCATGACTTTAGTCCTGCCCCTCAAACAAATGTTCCTAACTCTACAGTGAGGTGCTTTGACTGGAATAGAATTTTCCCAGGAAGGCAATAAGGGAACAGTGTTTACTCACCTGCCTACTGAATTTTTCAGAAGTAATTATTCATTAAAGTGAAGAGGAGTCTGTTTTTTTTTTTTTTTTCCTACATCCTGGACTAAATGCCCTAAATCAATGGACAACAGAATCCCCGTTTGATATTTTCTTTGGCTCTTTTGTTGTGTAGTACATAGTAAAAACCATGTGTTCTTTGAGCTGTTGCAAGATAGCTTGTTCTGTGGAGAAAAAAACTTGGATGGTAAAATATGGAACATCTCCTACCCTGAGAAGTTGGTGATAAAACACCTTTCAGCTACCATGCTACTTTCTGGCCCACTGAACCCATCTGAGTGTAATTTTGGAATGGTGAGACTTTACCATACTTTCCTCCCTCCACAGTATTATAGCAGATTCTTCTGTCGGCTGTATATAGTTGCTCTCCAAATAGAATGAAGTCACTCACCTTAACAGAAATTAGTTTTCAACTTTACTGTCATTGAAGCCTAATCTCTGTTTTGAAACAGAAACCTTTATTGGGCAGTACTTTACAGCTAAGGAGGAGAAATCCACCTGTGTGGCTTTCAGTATAGAACTGGAACACATTTAACTGTGTGCTCTGAGAGAGACTCTCATCTTAAAGCCTGGTTCCAAGGAAGGAAATACACCTTTCATGCAATCTGCTGAAGCCAAAGGGCTGATTTCAAGACTGAGTTACCCATATGGATGCTATTCAACACTATTCTAGTGCTGCCATGGAAGTGAACACAAAGATGTTCTCTGCTAAAAAAAAAAAAATCTCATGCATCCCTGCTCTATAAAGTGTCTTTGTGAGAGACACTTTTTTTTGGATGTAACAATAAATTCTATGAATGGGAGCTGTGAGTCTGCATGCATGTGTTAGTTTCACATAGTACTGAACACAAATATCTGTTCCAGAGCCCTTCTGGGAACAGATTTATTAAACAAAAGGAATAACTCATTTTGTGGAAGGAAAAACATTGTCTACTGTCAATGTTATTACAAATAAAGCCTGATTTGTTTCTTTTCAGTTTTTATTTCAGTTTATTGCATTTCCTTCAGTTAGTGGCATTCTGGTGAACGTGATGAAAATCTTGCCTCCTGCAAGAGTACGTGTGTGAACCATAACCGAAATCCAGTATTTGTCAAAGTTTTTGGAAGTGTGAATGTTCATAGAACATTCAGAATAGTTTGGCACAATCTCCAGTGTGAACACACATGAAAATACTAGTTAATACTATCAAAATGTGACATTTTGTTGTTTCTGTTTTCATTTATAGATCCTGCCTGTTCTGCAGCTGTTCCTTGTTATACAAGCTGACTAGAAACTGAAGAATAAACATGAGGAAGAACAGAATAGTAGTACTATCTTAACCTGCTCTTTTGATTTTCCAAGTTTCATACATAAACCCTCACTGTAAAGATGTCTGTCTAGTACAAATCCATCCCAAGAGCACTTTCAGGTAACATTAGTCCTATTAATAGACCCAGCTGACTGATGTTCCCCACAGAAGTCAAAAACCACCAAGTATCTGCTGTTGCTGACTGATCTTATTTTGTGTTAAAACCAACCCAAACCCTTAAATCTAAATATTTTCAAACCTACAAATGCGATATTGCCGAAGTAGAGAAGGGGAAGAAGAGGTGATTGGTTTGACCCAAATGTGCTTAGAGGACACAAAGTTCCTAATGAAAAGTTACTGCATGCCACCTTCTCTTGTTAAGTTTTTTGCATGGGATTTTAAAAGGCAGAACTTCCCACCTGTCTTATCTTGTGCTATAGAATGCCATAACTGTAGATGGGAGGGAGGGGGTTTGTCCACAGTCTTGTTAGCTGAGCTGTACAAGTGTTGATCTTTATAAAAAAAAGTGAGAAATGTTACCCATAAAGTGTCAGTATTTCTTATGACACTCATAGTACATTGGCATCAGTTCCTAAGGTAATCACTCCATGCCACCTGAATGGAAACCATCCTGTTCTTCATGTGCACCTGCTCAACACCCACACTACACAGAAATTATTGGAGCCTTTCAAGCAAACTGCTAGAAAATTTTGCATGGCAGAAGTGGTGGAAGGGATGAGATTGATGGGGCATCTTGAATTGTTCAGCACAATCTGAAATGTGCAAGTCTATGGTCTCTGTGACACTACCTAGTTCAGTGTTCTAAATGGCTTGACAGGGAACAATTTCCTTTTCCTTCACTAAATTTGGGTCTTCTTGGACTCCTGGTTTATGAAATATTGAGGAAAATGCCTGTACCTTCACAGCTACCACTTGAGCTTGGGGTGGAGTTCTCCAAGTGAGCTTTTTCTAAAAGGACACAATTTTGGTTCTTAGTAAATCCACTTCAAAACCACTATCAATGACAATCAAAGAGCACTCAAATCAGACTGAAAGCGATCGTAGCTTGTGGTTCTGAGATGTCCATTGCAATTCCGAGTACTGGATTGTTTGGTGGTTGTTTTTCAGGCAGGGAGTGCCATAGTGTTTGAAAAGGCAGTCCAGGAAGCATTTCACTGCACTGTGTCAGTCTGTATGAGGCAGAATAAATTTCTTACATTGGGCAAAATGTCTTGCTAAGCAGACACTGAAACTCTAGAATTCCCGTTCTCCTTTTTTGGAAATGTAATGTCAAGCTGGGGACTATGAAATTGTTGGATTGGTGGGGTGTAGGTGGAAGGTGTTTTTCATTCTGGAAAAAAAAAAATTAGGCGTGGCTAATAACACTTGTAGCAGTACCTAGAAATTCAACTGGGAGCAAAGGATAATAATTTTATACAGTGTACATATAGTAAGAGACTGTTCCTGCTCAGATACAGTAGCATAAGCAGAGAGCAGCACAAAGTAAGATAATTACTCAGTTATTAGCCCAAATTTCAGGACTAGAAATCTCTCTACAGATGACAAGTGTGTCAGACTTGTGGGAACCAGAGCCAACATAGTGCATCAATCACAAGGTCAATTGTTTTGATTTTAAAAGAAGGAGTTGCTGGGTAGCCTTCTAGAGCTTCAAATAAGTATCAGATTGTAATTCCAGCTTTAAATTTCTAATTTAAATCAAACCCTAAATCCAAACCTCCTGGGGGTCTCTCAACACTGCTGATGCACCAGTCAGTGCACATTCCAAACAGCATGTGTATTCAGCAGACAATAGGGATTGTTGTGGTGGGAGGCAAAATATGCAGTGGGTTGCAGTAGCAGGGATAATATCCTGTATATTTTTAATATAATGTATGGCTCATGTTTCAAAAACTGATTATAATTAAAATTACGGTATAAAATATGACTTTGATTAATATTTGCATCCAATCTAATGCCTTCATTTTTTCTGTAGTTTCATTTGAAACAATTCATGTACAAAATGTTATGTCAGCTGAAGCTTAGCAACTGTTATTTATCTCTTATAGTCTTGCTGGAAACTTCTCAGCAGTTTACAATATTTAGTTAGGATATTTGAAGAGACCTAAAGGATTATTATAAAGAAGCAAAGCTAGGTTTGGCAAGGAGCCCTTCTTTTGTCTCTGAAACTTTCGGCAGTAAATTTAGAACAGAGGAGAATTTCTCTGGAGTAAAAATATATGTATTGCTGGCTACAAGTGTGTGTTTGCTGCTTCACAATTTTAGAATTAGATGATGGACTTATTTAGTAGACATTGGATAGTAAAAGTAAAACCCCTAATTTAAAACATTCCACATTACCACATTCCAAGAAAAACATGGACCGGTGAACAAAACCAGCAGTATTGTAATAAGAAAACAACTAGGTGCATTTTTTCCAAAACCTAAACTCAGAAATCTAAATGTATGAGTTACTGGCTAAAAAAATCCCATTTGCATGTCTCAGTTTCTTTGTGAACTGAAAAAAACCAACCCAAACTTCAGAAAATTAGGAAATAAGATCTAAGACTCCGGGTCAAGGTTTAGAGCAGAGTTCTGATATTATGAAAGTATTTTTTTGGACCTTAATGTTGCTTTTTAAATTTAAAAATGAGCTTTTTTTTCTTTATATGTGATTTAACATGACAGCATTTTTTTTTAAAGTAAAGGTAGGATACTTTTGGCATTTTAATAATATAATTGTAGTCCATGACTGCTCAGTTAGATGCTCATCAGTCAACTTTAAGCACATGGTAACATTCCAGCCCAGCTTTCTACAGCATCAGCTTAATTTGAGTTTTACTGAATCATCACTGCAATAGCACATGGAAGTGAGAATGGAAGATTGTGGGAAGATCAAAGGCAGAGAAAACTTGAGCCAGATCCTTGAATCCCTGCTCTTACAAAGAGTGCTAAAACTGCTCTGCTTTGACTTTCTTAAGGGATTTGCAGAACAAGAGGCTCTGAACCTGTGCAAGAAGGTAGAGATGAGAGGAAGGGAGGTACAGATTCTGGTACACAACTGCAGAGATACTTGTTTGAATTAAAGGAATGCCCTGAGTATGGACAAAAACCATTGTGAAGTAGGCAGGGCGTGTATATATATACAAGACATTGGAAATCTGGGGTATGATCTCCTCTGCCTGGACTTCAGTGTCCTGCTTGGTGTAATTCACCCTTGCTTGTATATTTAAGAAAACACTTGTGATAAGAGAGAAGTTGGATCAAAGCAGTCCATAGCTGTGTGAATGACACGGATGTAGATAGAAGAAAGGATGAAGCACTCAGGGATGCTTTTGAATCAACAAGGCTCTACACTACTGCTGTGACTTTGGCAGAATATTCTCTTCTAAACTCATAAGAACTTTCCTCCTATAGTAGTCCATGTCTCTAAATAAGCATCATCTGCTTTCTAACAGGCAATTTCTCTTATGCCTAATCTTTCTTGCTTTATCCACGTGGAAGAAACAGAAGAGGATTGGTCTGCTACCCACTGGTTGGTACACCTGTATGATTCTACTGGTATGTGTTGATCTCTAATATTTTACAGTCAGTCACTTCCTTGTGGCAGATTTCTTAGATCCCTGTTCCTGATTTCACATTTAGGAGTATCTCATGAGGGGAGAAGATTATTTTTAAATGTAATTATCTTTAAAAGGGTGATGGGGCAAAGGGTCCTGGATTGAGGCTTGCTCAGCTGTTTGAGCTCTTGCTGTTTATGGATTGATCAATATTAATCAGAAGGACACTGCATGTAAAATATAATCATCTTTGTGATTACATCTTTTATATCCCTCTTGAAATCTAGGCAAAAGGCAGCCTCTTAACTGTGCTCAGTGCTTTGTACAACTCCATGACAGACCAGAAAATAGCACCAAAATGTGGTGTGTCAAATGCAGCTCCCTTGGGAGGGTCAGTGTGACTACTCCATTATGTGCCCTGACCTTCATTGCCTGAAGGACGAGGAGTTTTGTTCTTGAATCTATTTCTTACAACCTCTGCCTTCCTATTTTGATATACAAATTCCATAAACATCTGTTTAAATAAATAGCATGTATTGTTTTATTGCACTTGCTGTGATGTGCAGGGGGAAGATACATCTTTAACACATGATTAGAAGTGTATGAATTAAACTATAGCCCTTCAAGGTAAGAAATATGGTTTGATGAATAATATCTTCAGATTTAGAAAATTTGAAATCCAATTCCAGGTTTGCCATAGATTTTTATGTGTAATATTAGGATGAATCACTTAACAGTTAAGACTTAGCATGATAAAATGGTGGTATGAGTTGATGCTCCCAAGCTGCTTGGGAATGCACACAGCACATTTCCACTATTTGAAGCAGTCCTGACTGAAAAACTTTCACCCCAATATCGACAGAGGCACATTGTTTACTGTGCCATGGTGCCAGTACTGTGAGCTTTTCCATGTTGGACCTTACTTTTGGGAATGTGTACCATTAGTTCAACGAGGCAGTGGACCATAAAGAAAGAAGGTCACAGCTACTGGGATGAATAACAGGGATACTTCTTGGAGTCCAAGTTTCTGAGCTGGGTGTCTAAAGCCTTGAGGGTTGTAAACAAGTGTGTAGCCAAAGAAATTCCATATCTGCACTGGAGTAATTATCACTGCAGTACCCCAGAATGGCATGCAAAAACAGTGTCAATTCATGCTTACAGAGTCACTTAATTACTGTCTTTATTCAAAGTGTTCGAGCCTTTAGCCTCTTCCTGTTTTCTTCTCTTGTGTTTTCACCTCACTTTATATGTGCCCTATTTTCCTTCCCTTTCTTCTCTTCCTTTCACTGGCCTCTAAGCAGGAGATGAAACAGGTTACGTTGTTTGGGTTTGGACCGATATTTTTAATAGCTGATGTTCAGTTCTTTTAAAGTAGGCAAAACTTATTACAACTGAGAAGTCACAGCATCTTTAAATCAGCTGATACACAGGTTATTGTTATAAGGACTGCATCTGTGGTTGATATCCTGCTAAGTGATGCAATTATTCCACATGAAGTTGCTGGAAAAATTAGAGTGCAAAGCACAGCCACCATAAGGCTTAAGGCATTGAGCAGCATAAAACCATTTTGAAATATGTACCACACTAAAAGTCTAACATCTAAAGAGAAAAAGAAATTCAGTCCATGGAGTCCAAATGAGAGGAAAGTCTACATAAGAAAATTGTAAAAAAAAGTAGTAAGTGTGTAGCCAATAAAATATATTTTTGGTCATGACTCTTAACCATCATGTTTACTGCATTACAATTGAATAAAATAAGAAGCTGGGTTATTGTCTGAATGATAAATCTTTTGTGAGGCGTTGAAGTTCACTGCAGATTATTCCTGTGTTTCCCCTCACATAACTGCTATGATTTTATAAGTTGCAAGCAAAATGTGCACCTCAAGTCACGCACTCTCAAAAAAGACCCAGCAATATAATCTATTTAGAGAAGGCCTGAAGCATTTTCAGAACAAGTGCATCATTTTTAAAGTTTTTCCATGGGGAATTATAAAAATATGTATCTTCTGGGATTTGTACCAGGATATTTCTTAATTATTGATGACATGCCCCCTATAACACCATAAGCTCCCTCAAAGGGCAGGAAAAGAGAATCAGTCTCCCTAAATCACCAAGTATAAACCAAATAAATTTAGCAGCTACCTCATGCTATTGAGGCATCAAATTGATACATTCAGAGTTCCCTAATGACTTAAATGTATAAAAACTAACAGGAAAAAGTAGTGCTGCATGTTGTCAGGATGAAACCTCAATTTTTTTTTTTAGGGCACTTTTTAGAGCTACCCACTGGCTTGGGAAGCTGCAAACAGAGTGTAATCAAAGGTTGCCTAGTCAGTCAGGGATTATTCATGTCACAGAGGCAGCTAAAGTGACTTGCAGGTGTAGTGAATGAGGCCTTCAAGGAATCAGGATAGGGGGCAAGTCCTGCGTGTATTTAATATTTACAATAGGCTTTTAAAAACATGAGTTATCTTGCTATTTTGGGAATTTTAAAATTAAAGACTAAAACCCAAGGACTTCCACAAGGAATTGATGTAGAGTATCCATCCAGGGTGCTATATGGCATCTTCAACTTTGCACTACTCCCCTGAACGGCCAACTTCTGTTAAATCAAGTAAAACAGGCAATTTTGGTCTACTTTAGTATTTTTCTTCTGTTTATCCCCATCCATTGATTTATGCTGAGTTCTTCAGGTATGAATAAACTCAATACTTAAAAGAAGTTTCCTAGCATGAGTCTATATTTTTATTCATTGGTAGTATGACAGCTTTGTAGAGTCCCAGTGGGCGCTGAGGTTACATTGCACTATTTGCTTTATAAATTTTTAAAAGAGACAAAGCCACTCCAGGTTGTCCTTGCTATTAAAACTGTACTTGGCTATGAGAGGGAACAAACACAACCATGTGCTTTACATGTAATATATCAAAGCCATCCAGCAAAACCAGATCACTAAATCTTGCCTAAGTTTGAAGTCTTGTGTTTTGCAGAAAAGGGCTTGAAACCAGATGAGTTTTCTGACAAATATTTCTCACAATGTGAGAGGCAATCCTTGTGTATTTATTTATATTTTTATCCTGGAGAACGTTTAGATTCTTACAGGAATGGGAACTCCTTACCAACTGACTTTATTTAAAGTTATGAGGCCTGTATCTGCATAGGGTCCAATGACCCTTGGACCAGGGTATTTTGAAGTTCTTTACCAAAAAAAGAACCCTTCTCTACACTGAAAAAGATCTTTTCTTGCTTTCTTGCTCTGAATTAAAGAGGAAACAACTTGCTTAAAAAAAAAAAAAAGTAAAATTGTGCCTTATATAAAGATAACATACAAATCATCTTACTCAACATTTTAAAGAACTTTTAAAATGTTCTCAAAACATTGTTATGACAGACACCCCCGATGTCAAAAGCTGCACCATCACCAGAGTAATTTGAATAAAGACAGTTGATATCTATCACTGAATGCACACTTCTGCAGTACACCCATAAAGACTCCTGGGCTCTGATTAAACAGCAGCTGCTCTACAACCAGACCCAAAATCATCTGGATCACCTTTACAATCACATCTTGACTTGTTTTAGCAGACAAGTACAACAATTCCCCACAAAAACGATTTAGCAAGATAAATGAATCATGCTTGCAAAACACCTACATCTAATATAATGCTCAACAGTTCTTCAAGTAGGAGAAAATAGTTAGTGCTAGTCACTAGTTATGGGCTTATTTCCAAGTTAAAAAATCCAGTCTAACAAACTCAATTGCTTATTTTTCTGGAGTCTCCCTGCATGATCTTCAGAGCTATGATTATCTAATCATTTTGTATATTCACTTTCCTAAAAATTGAGCCTCATACTCTATTCTTTTATTTCACAAACTCTTTGTTCACTCCAATTATACCTCACTTTTCATTTAAGTACATATATTTTTTGACTGAACAACCTTGTTACTTGATATCACCAAACAGACCAAACTTTCCCCAAGGGGGAAGACTGTCTCCATTCTGGGAATTGCAAGCAGCAGTCTTAGTCAGGAATTCCCATTTCTTTAAGGGTTTTTATTCTTTTTCTTTAAGGGTTTTTATTCTTTTTAATATTTCCTTTTTTTTTTTTTTTTTAAAGAAAACCCTATGTAAATGCACTTCAGTAAACAAATAATCTTACAATCACCCCAAAGTCCCAGGGTTTATGCTACTGTTTCATATCACACGAGGGTGTTAGGCCCACTGCCAGTGTTAATCCATTCCATATTAGAAACCTAAAACCTCTCAGATGTATTAGGCAGCCTACCAACACTCAGCCGTTCTGCGCTGGAATTTGGCTTAATTCCTGTTAGTCATCCCTTTGCACTTTTTCAGCAGGGAGAAGTCTGGGGTTCTTGAGAACTTATCATTGGGAACTGCTGAGATTTTTGGTGACAGTGGAGTTTCACTAACGTTGTTACTGGAGCCATGTTCTTTGCCTTCCAAACTGTAGCGGTCACTACTGAAAAACTGAAGGTCTCATGCCACAGAGTCAGAACATGCTATATTTGCCAGCATATACCACAGTTATTTCCTTTCCTAAGCCTGTGGAAATAGACACAAATGATAATTGTTAGCAAATGTTGTATGCGGTCCTATTTCCAGAGAAGCTTACATAATTAATGAGTAGTCCAGAGATACTGGTGCTCACTGCATTATTGTTAGCTTGAAACACCTCAGTACCTGATTGCTTTTTTAAATCAAGCTATCTTTATGAGGCTTTGAAAATGATGCTGCAACACCACCAACATACAAAGCAAGCCATGATTTTTGTTTTCTGGATTTCAGAGACTCCAGGGGAAAAGTAGTGTCTACTGATTTATATAGATGAAGAGAACATTCCATTTTAAAATACAAATGGGTGCTAACAAATGTTGGCCAGTCCCTAGCCTGATAAAGCTGTTTTACATGTTCCTGCTTTAAATTGTATCATATCATGGTCCTAAATTGTGAGGACACAAAAAAAATCCATTCCAATGGCTAGTTGCAATTTCAGGGTTTTTTTTCCCTTTAAATTCTCTTCATGCCAGAGGTGAATATAAACTAACAAAATTACTTCACCCTCTACATCATCAGCCAAACAACTTGAAGAGCAGTTGCCATTTTTAGATAATTAATACTCTAAATCAATTCATGTTTGTTTTTATCTGGGTGTCCATTACGCAATCTGTTGCTGTTATCCAACACAACAGCTGGGTATAATTTATTTCTGGCTTATCTGGCAGCTTACAGGCATAGAATTTAAACTTAAATATTCTTCAAATGTGTTGGAAAAGAGTTACCATGAAAGTACCCCCTTTCAGCAGAGAGTTCTGTTTTATGTGAGTTGAGTCAGACAGTTTACACCTTTTTTTTTATTCAATCTAAGGGCCTCTAAACACCTGCATAATTTGTAGGACAGCAAAATTCCATCAGATGATATTGCCAGTATTTACCCAGCTAGCAGTTTAAGAGGATAGAGACAAGATGTTAGGAACACGAATAAGTGTGCTTAAGAAAGGGATTTGGCTGACAGAGGTGTAGACCTGCAAACCACAAAGTCACAAGTGTGACTTCAGTTAGGTCAACATGAGGAAACACTGTCAGGTGCTGTTCTGCTCAAAGGAACTAAAGATTGGGCTGAGAAGTGGCAAATAGGGAGCTGATGGGGGAATAGACATCAAAGTCTGCTAAGACCTTCTGCAAATCTGTTCTGAAGATGTTGTGCTATAAGTGGAGGGCACAACAAAGCTCTTTGACAGCCTCCACAGCACCACTTGAAGAGGAGTGTGACAGGAGTGATGAAAAGCAAGTGCTTCACATTTGTGGTCATACACCTTATCCCACTTGAGCATGCTCCAAGTTTTTGTACATCCTACCGGTGACCAATGGCATGGATCCATCTGAATGATACCATTAACAGCTTCAAAACACATGGAATCCAACATCCTCTTCTGGTTGGCCCATCTGTGTCTGACAGGATGTGCAGCACTGCTGTCCTGAAAACCTGATTGACATTTGATGATTTGGGGGCCAAGGCTCCAAAGGCAAAGAGGAAGACTGGCCCAAAATTTCTAATCAGCAGTGACAAAAAATAAAGATCTCTCATTCAAGTGAAATGTTAATTCAAAAGAAATTCTCTGTATTTATGAATATTATTAAACAAATATACCAAGCTGTTAGTAAAGCTCATTTTTCAAAAGAAACTTATGTGCATGGAATGAAAAATGTTTGTATTTAAAAGTTGCTGTAGAATATTTTTTGTTCTGTAAAACACATTTCTTAAAAAAAAGAACATGGCATATAAACACAAACATACATACACACACATCTGCACACACATACTTCCCAAACCCGTGAGATGTCTGTTTGAAAGATGTCAGATCTTTCAGTGACTTAAAGTTTCTTCAAGGCAGAAAACTGTGGAAGATACAGTATAGCTGAACATCTGTCTTGTCATGTAGGCAGATATTAGGATTAAATTAACTAGAAATGAATAGAATGATATATGACAGGGTGCAGATGTCCTAGCCACAGTGTGATAATTTCATTGCAAAACTATGTAATGAATTCCATACATTACAGAAACACAAATATACCACTTTAGGTAATTGTGATGAAAAGGTATAATATGGAATGGATAAACAGATGGTGTACCCAAAGGCATTTTTCATTTACTGTTGTTCTCTAGTCATTTTGAAATTACTTTATTTGGTTTACTGTACATCTATTATTACATCCTTTTTCTTCTTTTTATTTTTTTTTTTTCTTCTTAGCTCTCCTGAATCTGGATTCCATGAGGAGCTTTAAGGACCATTTTGCATGTCTGCTCTTGATAGATTGGTTAGCTCCTATTTTCTTCTGTAAACTGTACATAACTGTGTTGCATCTAAAGCCAACATTTCCATGACTTCAGCACAAATTGGATTGATTCTGGTAGCCTTTTGGCTTCACATATTTTCTAAATTGGCACATGCTGCATCTGTGCTACTTGCATTAGCAGTACAGTTGATATTTTACCACAGATTATTGGCAAATTTTCCTTTATTACCTGCAAATGGGTACTTTGAATAGTGTGAGAGATTCAGTTGAGGCCTAACCATTTCCAACTGGTATATTAAAATGTGATTACATGAAGATATATTTTATGATATAATTATTTGACCATCCCGAAAAATAAACCCACTTTTTACATCTGTCAACAGGTGCTTTTAAGTGCTACAAATAGTGAAATCTGCAGCATGGCTTTCAATTACTGGCCTCATTTGAAGCACATAGCCAGCTCTTGAGGTTTTTAATGTTGGAACATGAACTTCAGGGAGATCAGTAACTGAGGTGCTCTGTGTAGAAACTTAAAATCTATTAACTGCACCCATATTTGCCTGTCCTTGTAGGCTGGACAGAGGCCCATTTGAAAACACAAAATTTCAGTTCTGCTGTTAATTGCAGATTAATTAGCTAATGGCTCATCAACCCAAAAAGTAATATAAAAATATTTTCAAATGCAAATGAGATTAGGAAAAATCCCATCTGAAAATAAATTATTATATCTTTGTTGCTGTTATCATCTTGATTCATATTCCAGCATCACAGCAATAGTATCTGAAGCATTGGTGTTCACTTACAATAAAGAGATTTTGAGGTTATCTACTGCTTCAGTTTCAATTCAGCATTTAATCACTTGCCAAAGATGTTTATTGCCATGTATTCTCCAATCCCATGGATTTTCCCTCTTAATTATTAACCATGTCTCTAATTTTAGATCCATTTTTTAAGAGTAATTGAAACAAAACAGGCGAATGTTGTCAGCTGATTTCTATACTAAAGCAAATCAGTAACTAAATATGGCAGCATTTTTATTACCACCAGTACAAACATGTGCAAGCACCCTACATATTTCAATCATTTCTGCAGTGGTTGGTTTTATTGCTGGGTTTAATCACTTTAATTCAGTGCAGTTTATATAGTGGTTTGATGGAGGTGCTAGTACCAAGTTCCAGTACATTAAAATGTTAACACACTGATTACTAAATTTTTACTTCATACCTGCTTGTTTCAGTTTCAGATTCAATGTTACTATTTTCTATTTCTTAAACCTTCAAAGGAAGAGAATCTATTTAGAAGCATATGTTTTTAAATATGGAGATAGCACAGTTCATTTTCTCATGATGAAAGCATATTTTGGATAATCATTTTTTCCAAACAGATGCCCAGTTTATCTCACTTAAATCAACTGTTTCTGACTGGACCAATTCCTGGATGAGTTAATTGAGCATGGCTAAGCCCAAAATGCTGGACTAATCCAAGAAAATAGGAAGAGGTGATGACTATGAAGATTCTCAGCTTTCAGTAAAGGTGTTTAGTTGTTTACTTATATTCTCACAACAGAAGGAATGTAACAAACTCAGCCCACTGGAAATAATTCTGGATAATCTCACTCCATTACTTTCAGTGAAATTGAGTCTGCTCACTCTACCCTTGTGAACCAACATCTCAGGGAAACAAGAAGGTAATAGCTCATTCAGGCAGTACAAAATAAGTGACAGAAGGAAAGGCAGACTGAAAGCTGTATGTCTTTAGTTTTTAATTTATATTAGTAGCCCACCATTAATGTATTAGCTTCTCAATAGCTACACTGAGCACAGGAAATCAGTGTAATGCTGTCAGTGTTGTTGGCAACGTTGTTCATTAGTAACAGGCTGTCTTGCACACATCACAGCTGTTCATTCATGCTCACTTTTCAGACTTGGAAATTTTAGTTTGGTGAATACTGATATCTTGTTTGATTACCCCCCCACCCCGTGCCTCCCTTGGAACCCTATTCTGAGAACACATACCAAAAGAAAATCAGATTCTTGAATGTCTTTGCTATAAAAGAGCCTAACTTTCTATTCTCAGTGCTTTGTATACATCTATCATTTTCTGTAATTTAGCTCATAGGCAGACAGCCCATGGGACATAGAAACCTCTCCTCATTGTAGTGCGAAGCTGAGGCAGGGGAGGGGTAGGCTGAATATCAGGGAAAAGGTTCCTCACCCAGAAGGTGTTTGGGCACTGGAACAGGCTCCCCAGGGAAGTGGTCACAGCACCAAGCCTGACAGAGCTCAAGAAGTGTTTGGACAAGGCTCTCAGGCTTGTGGTGTGATTCTTGGGGTTTCCTGTGCATGGCCAGGAGCTGACTCCATGATCCTGATGGGTCCCATCCAACTGAGCATATTCTATGATAACAAAATTAGCAAGATGATCTCTAGATCCAAGGGTCATAATTTTATGGGTCAGAGACTTCATTATGAATATTTTGACTAATTAATAATTTTGAATTTGTGTAGTTATATGAATTTTCATAAGTCTGAGATGATAATAACTGAAGCAGTTACCAGTTGTTCAGTGTTTCTGAAGTATTTCTTCACATGAATTTGGCCTTAACTTGAAACCATGGCAAAATGTTTCTTGTTCCAGATCTTTTGCTAGATCACTTACCACAGACCTGAACAGCTATTCACCTTCAAACTAATAATCTCAGGTGAAATTACTTAGTGCCATTACTGATGTGGCATTATGATGCAGCTGTAATTAATTGGCACAACATCAGGGAAGAATTTGGTTCCTCTCTTTAATGCAATAACCATGTAAAGTCTTTTGTATCTGTTCTGATGCCAGTAAACAAAATGGGATGATGACAAACTGCTAGTTGTCTTAACAGACACAAACACATTTATGACCTTTGAATAGATCCTTTTGCTCTCCTGACAGAGGACAGAGTATCTGCTAGAGGGCATGTAATGTTCTTCCTAGGGCTCTTCCCTATTGGTGCTGGATTTGAAGCACAGTCATGGAGAGATTTTCCTGAGAAGTTCATGCCCTTTCTGTGCAGTAGCTGGCCAGTGGGCCTTAGCTCCCATAGCCTTCACTTAGGCTATGGGAACCAAGAAATGCTCTCATGGAACCTGACAGGTACGACTTAATATACCTGAAATTAAAATTCCACTTCTCTCTCATTTTTCGATCTGTCTAAGGGTGAGCATTCCAAGTCTTTGAAATGTTAATTTTCAGTTCAAAAAAACTCCAGCAAACCTTCGATTTTTCTTCTAGAAAATAAAAATTACTTAAAGGATACCAGTCTACTACTTGTAGGCAAGTTTAAAGAGGCAATGAGGTTTGTTTGCATAGAAGAGAATTTCTCAAAACCTTTCACATATATTTCACAGGCCTACTACACAGTGAGTGCTTCCACTGTGCAATGGTTCTGCTGATAGAAATGTATTGCCTATAGCAAACAGTTCTTGCAGCACAGCTTTGAATTTCACAGAAATGGTATTCTTCTTTCTCCTAACCTCTGTTTGTAATTTTTTACATTTCAACAGGTTCTTTTTTTCCAAACTACTGTTGATAAGTCCTTATTAGAAAAGCAGAAAGAAAAATCCTTAGCACTTCTGTCTGACCCCAAGCCCTTCCCCTCAGGAAAAAAATAACCCTACAATCCTTTTCACATACTTTGTCAGGCAAGTAATAGGCTTACAGTTGACACAGTCTGGTTTTTTTTGAATAAGGCAGCTCTACTGGAGAAGAAATCAGGAAATCACTGGCATAGAGGAGGAAGGAAAAAAAAAAATAGCCAGGGAGTCATTCTGTGATGTCTTGTTGGGTGATTTGAGGTTATTAACAAAACAAGTTGATGGGATCACACCCTGCATGAAAAACAGACAAGCATATGTTTCTGAATGAACATTTCTCCTGTTTGTTATTGTTTATGAACACTGAAACACTTGAGCAGACTTCTGAGGCTATTAATACAAATCTAGAAGAAATCTAGAGATTTGGGGATTTAATTTTACCTATTTCCCATGTGGCTATTTACTGTCAGTACTTACTTTTCTGATATTAATGAACATGAGCTGCAAAGTGGATTTGTGACCATGAATGTGACTGGCACAGCTAGGCCTTTAAAAGTGAACTTCTTCCTGACTATTCATAAACTAGACTGCTTATGTTAGCTTTTTTATCTATTTATTTATTTATTCCTGTTGTGGATATCTTAAACAAGGATCTTCACCCTAATAACCATTTTGACTCATGAATGCAAAAAAAAATTTGCAGCAACCAACAAAATCATGGAATATTATCTCATTTTTATCATAGCAAGGTGTTTTCAAAAATCAAGCCCCCAGACATACACTACTGACTGCATTATGAGATATTATGACTAATTACAGAAGAACACAAAATCTTTTTGCTATTCTGAGGCAAATGGAGTACTACTTACCACATTTCTTCATTTCTTCTCTATCTTTTCTCCTCCCTCACCACTACTAGAAATCCAGCAATAGATATTTCAGTGAAAATGTGAGATATCTTTCAAGAATTCTAGTCTAAAAACTGGGTTTCAATGCATCTACAGTCACCAACAGGGCCTGTTAGCTGAAGCAAGGCTATGCAAAGTGCTAATGTCTAATATTTGTAAGCTCTGTTGAGTTTGTGTCTCATCTGAGGCATTGTTGCATAAAATACATTTCATGTTTTGAAAAAAAAAAAAGATGGCTACAGTCTTTAGTTATTTTTAATGCAGAAGAGGGGGACCACAGGGAATATTGTGATTTCCAAGATTTCTCATAAGAATGCTTCTCAACATATGTGCTGGAGTACATTTCTGTAAGTCTTTATTCATTTATTAATCATGCTGCAATTCTCTAAAAAGGAAAATACTTATTCTGTAGTGATGTCACTACTCATATGGAGAACTAATCATGGATTAAATTTAAATAATTTGTATATAAAATTAATTTGCCTAATGGTATAGTAGTTCAGTTAGCTATACAGCAACTTTACTGCTATTCTGAAGTCCTTACTCTGCTGAAAAAAAAACCAAAAACAAATGCAAAACAGCAGTGAACAAAATCTGAGCTTTGTGCAAGGGCATTTTCCACATTCAGGATATACTCTTGGTGTAGGAGGCCTAGTTTGGAGTGCAGAATTGTGTTGCAGTAGGTGTGTTTTATCTTTTCTAGGTACCCAGCCTGACAAAGGCATGAAATATCAGAAGCTCATGCATTAGGTAATTAGGCCTGATCCACATTGGTGCTCTCAGAAGTAGTCCTTCAGCTCATTTTAGGGAGACATGGATGAGGATATTAGGATCAGAATCTGAACTCTGTGTATACAGCAGCCTTCATGTTATGTCTTTGGTGAAAGGCCTGACATGCTTCTGGGCACTTCAAAAATAGTAATCTGTGCATGGCAGCTGAGAGAGTGCCCAAGTGTGTGCCCTCAGAGTGTGTGTGTGGCTGAATAAAGTGGAGAAAATGGCTGGTACCAAAGGACAGCAATTCCTAGAGGACAAGGGAGGAACTGGAGGAAACTCATTCCCAAACTCGTGCTACTCCTCTCTTCTGAGTGTGGCTCTTGACAGCACTGCCTGCTGGGGTTTCAGCCTGGAAACCCTGGTGTCAGTGATGAGCTCTGTAAATTGTGCAGGCTTTAATGAATGAAAGAGTGGGTTGGACTAATCGGGTTATCATAGGGTCAGTGATTAAAATATTCCTGTAAAAATATTGATATCCTATTACTGTTCAATTTAACCTCCCTCTGAGATTAAATGACGGTCTTTGTTAATTGTCCAAACTGGTATTAACAGTTTACTGAAAAAAAATTGATGAGGTCCAACATGCTAGGAGATGGATTTCTTTTAAAACACTGTCTTGGAAACAAAAGATTTTTTTCTGAAGCAAATTATATGTATCTAATACACCACTGTCTTTGTAATTTAGGAATATGGCTGCCCTTCCTGGGACATGGTTACTTTTATTGCAAAGTTCACTTGAATTCTTCATTTCTTTTGGCCTTCAGCTTAAAAAGTTGAAACAACTGCTTCTCCCAGAAATCATAAAATCCCTACAGATACATGGAAAATGGGATAATGATTAAATTGAAAGTAGAACCCTAGACTTAGGGGGTAACAAATGAGTACTTATAGAAAAAAAAATTCCCCATCCAAACCCCACAGTCTTGAAAAGGTGTAGATTTGCATACCATTTTTTTCTCTTCAATATTGTGGCACAATCTTACTGTAATGATTCTGTGGAATGGAGACAGGGAAGAGATAACATAAAGGCTCTTTTCCCTGTATTAGAGGTCCGGTGTTTAGCCATTCATATTATATTACTAGGACAGAATAGCAAACACCCTCCTAAGCTTTAACATTTTTTTTGGTTTTTTTAGCTCAATGGGGTGGAGAAGATTTTTTTCTGAAAGTACAAAACCTGCACATCAATAGGCTGTTGACTTGCATGTGGTTGAGCAAAAATTCTTCTCTAGGTAAAGGACAAAAATGGAAGGTACCATGGGACAACAGTACAGCTACCATCAACTTGAGATGTCCTTTTCATATTACACTAATATTCTTAAAATATGTTCTGCTTGCTTTTCTCCATAATCAAGGACTGATGAAATCTGAACAAACCTTCATACTGCTCCATCAACACACATTCCCAGGCTAAGGGAATGAAGGAAACTACCTATCTTTGTACACATTCACATTTCCATCACTTTGTCAGAATCAGCTATATATGAACTTTTTGACTCTCGAAAGATAAGGAGATAGCAGAAGCCTAGACATAATGAGATGATACATTAAATCTGAGCAATAAGGGGAAAAGGAACTAGATGAACACAATGCTTTTCTGCAGGAAGAGGGCAATAAAGAACAAAAAGGTAATAAAAACAATGACATCCAAAAGGTAAACGTGGTAGTCAGTAAAATGTCCCCTTTAGAACAATGAAACTCAGAAAAAAGAAAATGTCAAAAACCTCTGTAGGAGTGGAGCATGGAAGCTGGAGAGAGAGGGACAGTGCAATGAGAGGTTGTGTAGATTAACTCTCCAGTGATCCTGTAAATTCTAAACATGGGAATGAGTTACTTGGTTCCCTCCTTTTATTTTTTCCCCTCTTTTTCTTCTCTTAACAGATTTTAGGTTAGCAGAAGTTTTACAGAGACATGAAGGCAAGACTCACCCAGTTTCCAGCTTCCCCTGAGTGCCCAAGCCAGTCTGTGTTTCTACACTTCCAATTTGCAGGCTCTTTTTGGCTCTGCAGACCCATTCCTGTGCAGCAGGAGCTGGTAACCCTTGGCTATATGCTTTCTCAAGGGCACCAGGAATTGGAAGTCTTTGCTGCTCTTACAAGCCCCCATCAGGATCCTGCTCAGGCTTCAAAGAACCACCATCACCCCTGCTAGCTTTTCTCCTGAGAGCAAAAAAAAGGATCCAGGTATAGAGGCCTAGAAATCAGCTTAAGAATGTGTCACCTTGTCCACTCTATCAGGGAAAACATCCCTTTCCTGCTGACCCTCATCCAGGTGTAAGGCCTTTGCTCTCTTTGGAACCTCGTAAATGAAATGGCAAGGACTTGTTAGTTCAAAGTTTTCCCGTGCCAACCCTGGAAGTGGAAGAGAGCAGTAGGGATAAGAAAACTACCAAAAACAAAAGAATAAAAGGTTCTCTCTCTTTTTGTTGTTTTTCTTTTATTGTGTGTGTGTTTGTGATGGATTATATTGGGGCAAGTGAAAAAAAGACTGCATGAATTATGGTGAAAACAACAATATAATGTACTGCAGTACAGTGAAGTACATGCATGAAGTAGTGAGGAAAAACATTCAGTTTATTCCATAAATACCCTGAAATATTTCCTGCATTGAGATGAGGTGCTTCTTTTTTCACCAAAAGTTATGTAAAATCAGGCAACCTGTTGCACATGACTTTCTTCTGCCCTTGGGCTAAGTCACACGCTTTCTCTTTGAACAGCATTCAGATTTCATTCCCTAGAATGTGCATAATGTGCAAACAAGCTGAGGCAGAGGCTGTTCTAGTTTTGGCTCATTATAGACGTGTGTGGATGTATAAATATATACATTTTATATTAGACACACAAAGACATACAATAGTGCAGACACCAATGTTGGAAGGCACAATAAGAAAGTTTTTAAGGGGGGCAGGGAGGGATTGCAAGAAGCATGTTGTTAATGCAGGAGTCATTCAACAGGTCACTGCAAACCACCTACTATGCAAATAAAAGATAGTGATTTGGTACATAATTCTATTTGCCTGGCAAAATGTCAGTTTGTGACACAGCACCATAAAAATGAGGAAAGAAATCAAATACAATATTGAAAATTTTGTTGTTGTTAGAAGAATAGTAACAGCTTTAACAGAAGTGAGGTGGTGGGGTTTTTTTCCCACTGTACATGACAGAATTCATTTCAGGAATAATTCTGATATCAATTATTTCACTAGGAGAACTCAGAAGTAGCATCAGCTTCTGCAGAATAAAAGTAAGCCAGATCCTTAACTAAAAGAATGCAGATGACAAAAGTATAATTTTTATATGAACATGTACAAGTGCATGTGTATAGAAAGAAATACATGTACATAGCTTATAAGCAGGGACAGTCACAGACACACAGACATCCCATGTGCATGCAATATGTAAATGCACCTGTCAGGTAGCACACACTCATTAGCCATGATTAAACATAAATGACATTTCCTATGAGACATTTCACTAACTGCAAGTATATTCATTTGTTAAATGTCCATATAGTATATTATACTAGCCATGAGGATTCTACAAAAAGTTGTAGACAGACCATTGCAAGTTAGAATGTTCTTCATTTTGCCTCCTTTACAAATGTCTTTGTTCCTGGAAGAGCTGCCAAGATATTAGGCCAGCCCAAAGGAAGTTTCTCAGAAGTGATTTTTAGATGGGGACATGCAGAGTTCCTGTATTATGTTTCTTTTTAAAAAAAAGAAACCATTTTAGATTCTACACGTTGGGAATTCATAACCCATTTAGAAGATTGTGGAATACTAAAATATATACATATCAGAAAAAATTTGGATTTGGATACTGGTCTTCACCGGGACTTGTTTTACTTCTACTCTGTGTTTCCTGGTGGATAAGTAAGAGAAAAGCACTAGCAGTCCAGAAGCAGCAGCAGCTGCAGCAACAAAAAGGTCATGAAAAGTAAGTGCTATGCAAATAAAGGAAATAAAACAAACAGATCATTTAAAGCATAAAAGAAATAAAAGAAATAGCCATAAATCAACATGCTTGAAAAAGAAAATTATACTAAAGGGCAGTTTGAAGCAAATCAAAATGTCATCAAAATAAAAAATGGCAAAACCATAAAGAACTAATAAAATAAACAGTAATTGGAAGAAATTGCAAATAAAAATAAAATGGAACTAATAGGAGCAACAAGTGGCTGCTCATGTTACACTAAAGACTGAGTGAAATCAAAAGCTTTTGGATTTCTCCAAAAGCTAGGAATGGTGTTGGACCAATGAGTCTAGCTTGTGAGACCATAAGAAGAACTAATCAACCCATCTTAACGTGCTATTCCAAACATGTTTGAATTTTCTGACAGTCTGGATGCAAAGCTGATGCCTGTTTCCCCCACTTTATAGGCTGCACAATTAAAAAGAAGCAAATCAATCCCCCCACATCCCTCAACCCCAAAGCCAAAATATGAATTCAAACACCTCAGACGCCAACAAGAAACTGAGGTTCTACATGTGTCTTTGGTGAATGAAGCTGGATTTCAAGTCCTGACACAAACTGGGCTGCTGGAGTTGCCCTGCTCATGCTGCTGAGCGAGATCAGGGAGCTGAGTTTAGTTCAGATGCTTCCAGGAAGCTGTGGGAGGCAAGGTGGGACATGGGGAGAGAAGGAAGGATGAGACAGCCCCAAGATGAGAACATAAGCACCAGGAGGTGTTCATGCAGAGAAGAAAATAACCAGCTAGTAAATAACTGAATAGGTCACATCTAACTACATACCAACTCCTAAAGGAAAAAATAAACAAATTAATGCACTATGTCTGTTTTATTAGTTGTGTCAAATGAATGACATAGAAGCAGTTGTGGTCAAAGTGTTTGAAATAAGTTTAAATTGATAATAGGCCAAACAAAGGGCCTAATCTGTGCAGGACAGAGGTGGAGCAGAGAGGCTGCTGGTATGATGTATTCCTCTGTAACAGCCTAAATCAAAGGGTAGCCTTCCCAAAACTTGTGGAGTTGGGATTGATGTCCTGTCACCACCAGTGTGAGCAGCTGCACTCTGCCTGCCCAGAGCTTCCCTGGCACCTCCCTCCAGCTGGGCCCACTGCCACGGCCACCTCTCGTGCCTGGCAGGCTGCAGGGCTGTGTTTGTGGTGGTGAGGGACTCTGAGAGGTGCATCCTGCACTGACATTTGTCACCCACTTCCACGGGCAGTGCGACACCTGCTCTGAGAGCTGAGCAGGCAATCCAACCCCTCCGTGCTACAGTGAGGAATCGAGCAAAAGAGACTCAGAGCTGCAATAAGTTGTAGATAACGAGTAATTTCCGAATCACAGTAATAGATTAATAAAGTAGCTGAACAGTACATGTTCATCAAGCCTACTAGAAACCTAACACCATGCTTCAGCAGTTTATTTTGCCTTTTTTTTTTTTGTTCTAATATATCTGTTCTTAAATGGCCCCTAAACCCACGCTGTGCAGTAATTTATACAAATATTCACAGGCAACTCTACACTCAGTATATATAATTTTATTGTTTTGACTTAAAAGTCACAGGACTGAATTAAAAATGCATGGGTGGCACTTTGCCATACTGCACCTAGAGAACAAGAGGCTGTCAGCCTGAGCTCTGTGCCAACAGGTTGCTGTGTACTAGACTAAACTGAACAGCAATAAGTCTACACAGCAGAGCTTTGCTGAAAGATGTGATCACACCTCCTAATGTGACTCCATGGCTCTGTTACTTACAGCTAAATTACATTATTATGACTTCATTGTTGAATCCCAATTCTCCTAATTATAGCCTAGAGATCTATTATTTGATTTTGTAACACCAAGTGCTTCTTTTCTAAATCATGTAATCTCTTGTAGCTTATTAATGTCAGGTTTGTGCACACGCAGGGACTTGGTTGTTTGCCAGGGAGAATCAAATTTTCAAATTTTCACTGTGTTATGTTGCAGGGGTTTGCTTGTTACAATCTAATTATATTGGCACTGAAAGCAAATTTATATTATAAAGCACTTTAACTCTTTCATGGAAATGTATTTGCATATGTAAGTGTCTCGCCATTGGTTTATTAGCTTTTTCATTGGGAAATTTTTATGGGATTGTGTGGAAAAGAAAAATAATTCTGAAACTATTAACTATTTATTTTCCTTTGAAAATGTGAAGGTTTTAATTTAAAATGATGCTCATTGTAATAAACCCGTGAGTGAAATGCAAGAAGGTGCCACACATGGAACTGGCTTTAAGATTTGTAATGACAAAAGCAGAAAAATTGAAAATTATTGTTTTATTAAATTGCATAAATTCTAAAATGCCATTCTAAATTGAGATTGTATTTCCCCAGTATAAAACTGTCTGACAAGTGGTTTGGATTTTAATTACATAATTCCCAATAATGATAAGTATATTTGGTTACAGGTAGACTATTTTATAGTAAGAATAATCTTTAAAGCTTTTAAGTCCCAATAATACGCCTGCCATTAGCTTCTCCTGAATTCAATAGAAGTGTAAGTGACTCATGATCTTCCAGACTCAGGAAGTGAACAAGAGTGAAATAAAAGACTGCAATTCTCAGTGACCATGCTCCCCTTGTATGAGAGTTGGGGCCATGAGTGATTTTTAAAGCTCCATTTAAATTACCTAGTTTTGTAACATTTTTCAGAACTGTGAGGGCTGTGCCCTGGTCTGCTGCACCCATAACATAAATAAAAGGCTGCTGGTTCACTTTCCTCCTCTTCTGGTGTAGCTGTGAGTAGCTTCTGAAAGGAATGTATCTGCACCACCCCACTTGTCTGGCTGCTCCCAGCCAACAGACTTCCACTTCTCTTGCATAAGGTCAAATAATTCTGGCTGCAACATAAGTCATACAACTGCCAGCTTGGTGATTTTTATTGTTTTTTTATTTCCCCCTGCCCTCCTCCCCACACTTTCAATTAGATTGCTCATTTGGAGTGAATTGCTGGGCAGCCAGGAGACTGTGCAGCTCAGTCCAGTACAAGGGAACGGGCAGAGCCTGCAGCAGGGGCAGATGGAGAGAGGCGAGAGCAGGGCTGCTGCTCCCAGCAGGAGCTACACCAGCTTAGGCAGAATATGAAACTGTACCCCAACCTGTACTCTGTCTGCCTCTCTCTTCCAAAAGCTACCCTATTATGCCCAGCCTCCCTTCCTTGCTTCTGACACTCAGAATTTGGCTGATTCTGCATTAAATTTCCACCGTACAGGACAAATTATTCTGCAGGGAATAATTCTGCCTAGGACAAAATATTCTGCAGGGAATAATTCTGCCTAGTATGTGAGATCTCTATCTCTGCCATCAGAGAAGGAAAAGAAAGGATCAGCATTCAGAAACAAGCCTAGGACTAAGCAGCTTGGGGAAGATTTTGTCATTCAACATATAAGAGGCTTAGTAGAATGGGGCACAACCTTTGCCACAGCAGTCAGGCAGAGGTTCACATGCTGATATGAATATGGGATTATGATGGAGAAATCGTATGTAGACACAGTTGCCAGTAGAATTACAAGGATTGCACATTTTGCTGCCAACCTAACAAACTCTGCCCCTGTTGTCCAATTCAGAGGTAGGCCTAGAGGTTTAGTCCACAGAATTGAATTGAACTTTTCCCATTGGCTTCAGTGGGCTCTATTTCTGCTCCAGGTAGCTAATGAGTGTGGCAACCTACAGTGTATTCTTTGATGAATATCAGTCCATACTGACTATAATATGTGAAATAGGGTTGATATGTTCCTCAGAAACAGAGAATACTGCATAAATGTTCTACTTCTCCTGTATAGGGAGAAGGCCACCCACCATTTTCTTTTTTCCAGATGAACATTGAAAGATACTGAGCTGAAAACTTTGCTAACAAGCTCATCCCTTCTGTCATTTGAAGAAGATCCCTGTCTTTACTTCTTGTTAGATTTCTTACTACTTGTTAGATTTCCCATTTATTTCTCCAGTCCATGGCCACCAGACCAAATAGCAGTTGACATCTGTTTATGCAGTTAGTGCTCCTTACTGAATCAAGTCCAATGTCAGCTCTACTCAGTGAATAATAAAGTGTAGCTTTCAATGCCTATTAAAAACACCCCATTGGTGGGCTTCCCTGCCGAAGAAATGTGTAAACTCTACAGCCAGATTTAATGGGTTGGTGTATATGTGGATCACCTTACACTGCATGTCAGTATTTTTAATATTTACAAGGATTATCATCTCCATTCCAAGTAAGTATTTGGAAAGAGAAGGGCAAGAACAACCACAATTCCTGTATAGTAAGGTGACTTTTCTCTATATTTTGAGTCTGCAAAAACATTCAGGATCAGCAGTGAAATTGGTACCAGTCAAGTGAATAATAAGAATAAAAAGACATTTCCATGAGACAATAAGATTCCAAAGGGACAACCATTATCAAGATACAGTGGAAAAATTGGTGTCCTATGCATTTAAATTCAAGTGTTAAATTTGATACAGTTTCAGGAATTTTAATCTCTTTGAGCTGATCCCTTGTAAAATTCAGGCCTCATTTAAAAGTTCATCTCTAAATGAAAATTGCAATTAAAATTGCAATGCAAGTGACGTAGAGGTCTTCTGAGTCTCCTCACACAGCAAGTTTATGCATATACACAGACCCTTATTACTAAGCAATATAAGCACTATAAAACTTAAAAGAGCAACTCTTGTGTCTTCTGTGGCATAAGTATCAGAGATTGGACCAAGGAAAGCATGAGTCCAAGATAAAGAAGTGATGAAAAGCAATTACACAGCAAATTACCCTTCCATATGGTTGTTTAGTATGAAATACTGATCTGTAATGCAATTTGCAGCAAATCATTGATCAAATGTATGGATACATCTCAGAGTCCCTCTTACTGTGCTGTTAAAGCAGCATATTTAATAGCTTTATTTAGCTGTCTAACAAGAAGATGAACTTTTGAGGCAAAATAAGCCTCAGAGCTCACATTCTCCATGTGGTAGATCCATAGAATTATGATCAAATAATGGACTGTAGTATTTCTTGATTACACAGTTAGGGAGCGATCACCTGCCAGGTTTGCTTATCTAGTATATTTTCCCAATCAAGCCACTCTGTAATTGAAGATTTTGAAACAAAGTCAGTGCAACTACTAGAGAATTTGCCACAACAGTTTTGAATCTGAACTTTATGTCGATCATACTAGCTGCTCCCATGGCAGTTTTCTTTTGCTGCAAATTCTAATGAACATTCTCCTTTTGGATTTTGTTTCATTGCAGTTGATACTGTAGAGTTTTGTATTCTGCCTTGCACTTCTTTTTTTGGTGAGATGTGTATGTACATCCTGGCCTAAACACATACACTGATACACTTCAGTTTCTTGGAAGCAACTCAGATAGACGATACAACTTACTGGTGAATCTGCAGATGCTTGACAAACTTTGGAATAGAGCAAAGTCTCCTAAGCCCTAAAGCTGTGGTTTCACTGTTGCCCTTCTTACCATTTATAAATATGTAGTTGATTTCTCTCCATTAGTATTTTGTCCCAAAACTGTGCTGTTTCAGCTGGAATTAATGCATGTGCACTTACGTATTTTTTCCTGTGAATATATTTAATACATAATCAATTATTAAATAACGGGGGTGTGAAGAAATTGAACCAAAAGGAGTCACCCATACAAATGCAATTTTTGTTGGCTGCATGACTCATTAGTGAGCCTTACTCAGTGCTCCCATTGTGCTGAGTGCCTTATAATGAAACACACAGGGTTAATGGCTGCAGTGCAATGGGTTTAAGTGAAACCACAGCAGGTGTGTGCCTTAACGAGGTGTTAATGGGGAGACAGGTGCATGTAAATACAGAGCAGGAGGGCACAGGAACGGCCAGGAGAGAGGGCAGAGCAGTGTGACCGCAAAGTGCTCCAAGAGCAGTTACAGAGTTAAGCGCTAATTGTCCCAAGGTCTTTGATACTGGCAAGTCAGACTTAAAACACTTCATATCTGTAGTAAAGCATTCTGTGTTGTCACCCCTTCCGTGAAAGAGGCTGGCACTAGGAAAACTCCGAAGATAACTCTTGTTTCTTTATGCATCTGGCTAAATGACCTTTCCTAGGAAATACTGTGGAAAGTTTTCCCCAGATTAACCACGGGTCCCTAAGGTGGTGCATGGGGCTTGGCACACAGGCATGCATCAGGGGGTCGTATCTCCCCCCGCCTTGCACAGAGAGCATTTCATTACATTCTCTTCGAGGAAAAAAACAGATATTGACAGCAAGGCCCTAAACTGATGGGTGAAGTAGCAATGAGAAAGGCTAAAACTAAGCAGATAAAATCCCTGTCCTAAAGTAAGAACTGTTTCACATGTTCTCAAATGATAAGAAACAGCATTTTTGGGGTGGATAACAGTTGCAAATGTAGGCAGCAGTTGTCAGGGGTGGCCATACCACAAGCATCCACAATGGACATATTCTAGGAAAACACTTGCCTGAACTTAGAATGTTGAAACCCTCTTTCAGCAAATTAAATTGTTAGTCTTTGCTACTAAAACTGTCTGTGACCTCAGTTATTCCTACCCTGGGACACAAGTCTCCTTTTATCTTTTTATTTGACTTTGCAAACAATGGTAAAACAAGGGTTATTGTTGATGGCATCTGACATGTTACCAACTAAAGGAGGAATAATTCACATGTCAAAATCCTCTGAGCTGACACTGTCAGAGAGATCACAGTTTTTCACCTGGCTAACTTCTAATGGTGGAGTCTATTATTAAACCCTTTTTTCAACCTTGAAGATAGAGGCTGCTTTTTCAACAACAAAACAAAAAGGAGAGACCTGATTCTGGGAACTAATAGTCACAAGAAATATGTTTTCTTAATACTGTGAAATGTCATCTTCTTGCCTTTTGTACTCTGTTTGTGGTACACATTATCAGTGTTTGGGACAAATCCAAATAAATTCCTTTGGAGGATTCACAATGAACATAATCCTTAGCAAGAAAATATTTTTACTAGAACTTATCTTACTGTTTGTTACTTTTTGACAGTTTCACATCTCTCTTAGCTGTGAAACAGGAGTATTAGGATAAGTCAGCTCCAAATGTCATCCTCAGGGTATTTTTTTAGGCTCCCGACATAAGCAGCATTGGCTCAGATTACTCAATTACCTGCTGGCACTCTGAAGGTGCCTAAAAAATAGTGTGAATATATTGCTGGAATTTGCATTAAATGTGAATGGGTAGTAAAAAAATCTGGATTCTTTGACCTCTTTGTGGTTTGTATTAAAAAAAAAAATCTAACAAGGACTTGTGGTGTTAAAACAGCTGCATGCTTTAAAAATGCTCCTAAATTTTATTTACTTTTAAAAATGCCTTTATTTATAACTTTTCATGGTTGAAAATTAAAATAATCTATTTCCATTAAATTACACTGAAAAAAAATTCAACAAGAGAAACAGAAATTTTAATGACACTGTTTGAGTCTCATGGAAGAAGGAAAGATATGCTAACCTCTGAAGATTGCTTGTTACTCTTTAAGGTAATCTTTTTAGCTGTCCATTTTTTTCAGTTTGTAAGGCAAGCTGACAGGCACTTTGGACAACTTATCATGACACTGTGAGCCATAAATGTGATGCAGTGCTTCATAAATGTGACAAAGTACTTACAAAACGACTGTTGACTTTTAAAGGCATCCTACTTCTCTAAAAGGAAGATATTTACTTTAAGTGCAGTTTGTAGGGATTCTCAGCTAATTTGATACCTACGCATCTTTAATATGTTTGTGAATTCAGAAGATATTCATAATTGTAAGTATCTGTAGGATTACTGTATTTTAAACCAGGCTTGACAGCACAATAGAATCCAATAAACGAAAGCATGGGTTGTACAAGGGATGCTTGAAAAGAAAGACAACTTGAAAGCAAATAAGATAAAAACATAATTGACAAAGAAACTGAAACTGCATATGTATTTTTGTACTTCATCCTCTCCACATCATCATCTCAGGAACCAAACATAAAAATACAATTGTTATAATAAGAGGGGTTTTAATGAAAACTGAAGTGTAGAGGAGTTGAGGTAGAACAAAGAGGCTTCTCATCAGAGGGATATATTAATAATTTATAAAAGATGACACATATTTAAATTTTCCTAACTGCTTAAAACTCTACCCTACTGTTGGCATTACATAAAGAAATTTTGTTGAAATAAAATACACTTTCAGGTTGATGGTCATCTGTAAATTCAGAGTGTGTTTCTCAGCAGATTGAAAAAATTCCAGCTGAGTCCAGCTTTACACTGGAAGACATCAAGTGATATTTTCAAGATTTAAACCCAAACAACCTAATGGTCTCAACAAAACCTTCCCACTGTTATGGTCACAATAAAGCAGATGACCCACAGGTAATACTATTACATTAAACTTTTTAATATGAGAATATGTTACAGCCAAATTAAACTGCCTGATTATAGAAATGTATCCACCACTATAGCTAAAAACAAAAGTGTACCCACAACCTTATGTTTTCCAGGTACAATCCAAAGTAAGACTTTGCCCCTTGTTAAAACCCTTTGCAGGTGGAAAGGGCAGTTACACTGTACATTCAATGGTGTCACTTCTATATATCTTCAGCTATCATCACAGGAAGAATTCAGGAATGGCAATACCTGCCTCTTGAAGCACTACTGAAGGTTGGTTTATGGATCATTTTTTAGCCAAGCTTGGTTAAGAAGTTGTCATTCCTCTCTCCACTCCATGTTTCCTCACCACATTACTGTGGTACTGTGTCTGGGGCAGCTGTACACAGCTGAGCTGGAGCAGCCTGAACTTCTCCATCTTTATAGAACCTTTGGTTCTTCCAGTGATTTCCAGAAGCAACCATCAGAACAAGCAGAGAAAGAAATTAAGGCCTTAAGGCACACACCATATCAATGTCAGGGCTTTTTTCTTCGACAGCAACTCTGTTGCCCAAACTATCTGCCATGACAATCCAGGAAATTAATCCAAACACGTTGATTTACCAGTCTAGTTTGAGATATGATGATAATAAAAATTGATCTTTTGCTAAAAATATGATACTGGAGGTAAATGGGAATTACAAAAGAGATGAAAAGGACTATGGCAATAGAGAAGGCAAAAGGGACGGGAGATGAATTTAATTACCCAACCATCCATGGCAAAAAGGCAAAGCAGAAGCAGGCAACTTTGGCATGTAATATAGACATACTTCAGAAAGTGGAGAGAAAAGTTCCAGATGTGACAGTAAACCAAAAGAGTTCATGGCATGCAAGAGAAAAAGGTGGTGGGAATAACAGGAGTTGGACAGCCAACCATCTGAGGGATCTGGTAGATAGATTCTTATAAAGTGTATGAAAAATAGGTTTTGGAGAAACTGGTGGATACACCATTAAATATTAAAGGCATACTTGCCACCTGTCTCAATAGAGATGAAAAAAGAAATGTAAAAAAGCAATATGAAAGCTTCAAGACCTCCATGGTATAAGTCAAAAGAAAGTAAAGACTAACAAAATAGAAACAGAGTTGACTAAAGATGTGTACAAAGAAATAGATGGACATGTAAGATTTAGATAAAAAAGTTGGAGTACAAAATGACTTATCAGTATCAAAACAAATATGTGTTGTAGTGCAGGGAATCCTTACAACAATATATAAGACAGTGATGGACTTGGAAGGAAAGATGAAGTGATATTTTGTAGATGTTCAGAGATGATTTATTCCTCCAGCCACATGGCTGGAGTTCCCAGGCAGACTCCAGTCATGGGACCCTGCTCTCCTCTCCCGCCCCAGGCACACCCAAACCACCCAATCAGGAACAGGCATGGGGCACAGGTAACATGGGGACAGGGACAGGGACAGACCCGTACCCTGCAGGGTCCCTCCCCCCAGGATTTCAGGAGCGGCACCTCCACAAATATGAGATGATTAGGATAAAAAACGTTAATTCATGATTAATGAAGAAAAAAGGAAATATCCATTACTGAAAGAAGAAAAAGAAAGTAAAGTAGGTGTCATAGAATAGGCTAAGCTGTTTTCTGCCCTTTTTAATTCATTGTTCCTCAAAAAGTTTAGCTGCTCAGCTAGATTTTTCATTTTAATATATAGAGATGTGTAGAGTCTGCAATGCGAAACGTGAGTTAACGTGTGTTCAGAGGAGTTGCAGGCCCTGATGGAAGATTCACATTAAAGTTATTCTAAAGCAAATCAGGGTAATCTCTAAACAAGAAACTTATTTTCAAGAATGTGGAAAGCTGGGGGAAGTCCCTCATAACTGGAGAAATGGGAACTGTCTTTAAAAGAGGGGGGAAAGGACTTTTGAGCAGACTAGCTTTTAGAAAGGCACCTGTCTCAAAAAGCCAGGGAAACATGTTTCCTGAGGTAAATACACAGGAATCAATGTTCAGTTCTGAAAGTCGCACTTTGGCATTACTGAATAGACAACAATTTTCTCTTGGTACTTTCACAGATGCAATTGGATTGGCATGGTACAATTTGCAAGGGTGGTGACCGGAAGAATTTAAGAAACTTGAGATGTATTCCCTCCCAAATGGAGGACTGAGTCTTCAGCTTGAAGACCTTGGTCATGGGGGCAGATCTGGGATTACAGCAGGGGGAAATGCATGTCCTTTCATTGGGGGATCTGATTCAAGCTGGCACATGACAATTAACTGCTAGTCTCAGATGGTTTTTATTTTTACATATTTATTTTTCCCTGCCACAAGATACAAACTAAAATGTTTAGTTAGAAAAACATGTTTAATTGTACTCTGCATAAACTCCCATTTAGAAAGAAAATGTTTTTCAAATAAAGTTCTTCAAATGTTTTGTGCAACATCTGGCTTTTTTTTCTGTATAAAGGATCTGAAGGAAATTTAGAATCCCAGACTCCTTGTGGTTCTCACATCTTCATAAAAAGGCAGATACTAAAATGTGCTTGCTGCTGGGAGCTGACACTTCACAGTTAATAAGGAAGGAAAACCTCTCCTACTAAGTACAGGTTTGATCCTGCAGTGCCTATGAGTTTTGCCGAGGGGTCTTTCTGAAGAAGACTGGGAATTGTATGCAAGATGGGGAAGAGAGCTTTTGAAAGATGGTGCAGGGGCTGAGCCCGTTCATCCTGGCATGGCCTGTGTCACAATGTGCACATGGAACATCCCCACTGGGCGGTGGAGACAGGAGGGTGTCCTGCTGCAGTCCCCATCCAGACAGGTGCAGCACAGAGGAGAAGCTCATACACACAGCAATAACATGGATTGTATTCTCCAAAATATTTAGAAATAAGCAGTATAATTTAGTCTCCTAATTTTATCACAACTCCTAAAATTTATTTGATCCTTCCTTGGAAGATCTGATTTCTGAAGGAATATGATGATACAAAATCTTAATTTTTGTTAAAAAAAGACAAAGTATGTTATAAACTCTTAGACTTCCAAAGAAGACATATAAAACGCAAACTGTAAGGGGTCAAAAAAAAAAAAGGCAAGAACTAACAGTTTTTATTATTTCTTCTGGTACTTTGGAGTTAACCTTACTACTTTTTATGGGCTAGGTCAACTAGAATATTGTCTTAGGCTTTCAATCTGTGCTCTATTCTCATTCTCTGTGGTTTAAAAATCACAGTTGCTTTAAAGACAAATGAATTCTTGTCCAGGGTTAGAGAAGAATATGGTTTCAACACTTTTCAGGAATATCTAAAAATTTAGGTGCCTATATCCCTTAGAATATCAGTGGTAGCCAGGCATTTAACTCTTCTGAGCTCTTTTGAAAATCTTACCTGAAATCTGTTTATTTAAGTGTTTTGCCTGTTGAGCTGAAGGACCAGAATCTACTCTTGCACAGTATGTTTCTTATAATTACTCACAATGGGAGACTGCACTGACAGCCAACTCTGGGAGGTATTTCTGAGTCTCTGATTTCTAACATTCTTCTCTTTCTCACCCTATGGTATGAACAGACTGCCTTATATTGCTGACAATTTATGTTTTCCCTCTATCACCCACCTACATAACATCTATGTTGAGCATTTACGTTTACACTAATAGCCCCTGAGAATCAATTACCATAAGAAGATCTGTTTCTTTACACTTCAACTGATGAATCAGTCATAGGTTAAAACAAGAGGAGGTAAAAAGCCAGCATGTCTGCACAGATTTTCTGAAAACCCTTTACTTAAAAATACTCTGGATACAGAATTTTTTTTCCCTGTCGTGTGCATGCTCAGTATTATTTTACTGGCCTCAAAATCTGCTTTCATAAATGAATTGAGCAAAAAAAGCACTCAGGATTAAGTGTATATTTTGTACACTCCACGACTGTATAGTATCCCCATGCAGCAGAATGCAGGCTGTTTAGTTGGCACTCCCTGGTGGAAGGAAGCATGATAGCAAACCGAGCTTAACTTCAGGCCTGATCTTGTAAATATGGCACTACAAGGAGGACAGGAAAAAACCTTCTGACATCCCACCTACCTGTGGTTACTTACCAGCCCCGGGTAGAGTTCTTCCATGGAGATTCTGTCTGTTCCTCACACACAGAGAAGGATTTGAGGGTCTGCTGAGAACTTTCCACCTCTTTCTAAAAAGCTCTCAGTGACAAAACTCTGTAACAATGAGTCCTTTCTACCTTTCCCAAAGTTTTTTCACAAGTGTGGAGCCATCACCTGTAGAGAATGTGATGTCTGTCCTGATTTGTTTCTCACAGACCAAGGTAAAATGGCTTAAAGGACCTTACTCAGATTTCTAGGATAGATCTCAGATGGCCAAAGTTGCACAAAAACTGATTATTTTTTTACCTTTTCAAATGTTGTTTAGAAATGCCTTCTCTTTCTTATTGCTGACAGTTATTAGAAGATGCAATTATATCCCATCAGGTCCCTGGCATTTATGCACATTTCCAGAATTATCCATACTCTGGCCATAACAGTCTGAGTAGCAAAGCAGTCTAAACACAGAAATCTCAGGAGGAGCCTCCTGGCAATGGGCACCTGTCCAGTGGCCTTTCTCTGCTACACATAATTTCCTACAACAAAGGCAATCCAAGCCCCAGGTTTTGTCACCTGTGTAGTACCTGCCCACAAGAAAATGTACAGACGTACACTTAACACATCCTCCTGGGAGCAAATAGCAAATAGAAAGTAATGAGAGGAACGTGGATATTCATTGACAGTGTGACCCTTTTAACCAAATGCTGCCTTTCTAACCTGTGATTATATAGGTACAATGGCAAAAGGGGCTCTGGATGAACAAAGGTAGATACCAGGAAATACTGGCAAAACCCTTCTTAAGAATAGGCAAAATTAGCAAAAAATCATATGTTAATGCAATTTAAATGCCAATCTCAAAGCTCTGAAGATCTTCCTAATTCTGATGTTCACAGTGAGGAATTTATAAAACTATCAAAGGAATCCCTTTTTTTGGATCAAATTCATTTCAATTTAATTAAATATCCTGAAAAAATATTTTGCAAAAGACAAATATTTTTAAAGTTAATGCAAGGCAACATTGATATGTATAATTTCCATCTGAGAGCTATAAAAACCATATGACTGCTGTTCATAGTTATGGTCTCACAGCAATTTCCCAATTATAGCTCCTTATTTAAGAAGTGAAAAGACTTTATTTTCAAACCACTTGTCTTTTTTCTTATGCATTAGTATCAGAATTAAAAATGTAAAAGAAAAGTTTCATGGTCAACTTTTAGCCTTAGCTTCATGTATACAGGCCTTGTATACTGACATTGTATAGAAGATATATAAATCAAACCTCCCTTTGCAATGCAACCACAGTTAAAAGGAATTTGAGAAATATCTGTCACCAAAGTCCGTAACATCTTTGACTTAAAGCACTTGCAGGGCACATGTGCTAAGAGAGGAGATTGCCTTTTTATATAAACACTTTTTCTGGAGTGGAACCACGATGCAAATAACTCCAAATAAAGCAGGGAGACAACCTAACATGAATTAATGTCTTGCAGAGCCAAAAGTTTATGACAGCAGGACCCAAACTACAACTCTAAGCAGGGTTTGAGGCAGCCCCGTGTGCAACACAGAGGCAGTGGGGTGTGGCTGGTTTGTTACTTAAGAGACTGCAATGCACGGAGTCACCTCCGCTTCCTGCCAGCTTTCCAGTATTGATGGAGTGTTCTGGGCAGCAGGACTGGGATTCTGCTTAGGTACTCCTGGGAAAGCTACATCTCTGCAGTTGTCATGCCCCATTAAGGGAACTCTATTTTATTCCTAAATCAGTCAGAAGAGGGGGAATGCTGGGATCCCATACTGTGATTTAGCAAGATGTTATCCTTCTCTTTACTGCTAAGTAGAACCGCATTTCAGCTGCAAACACTCAGAGAATCCCCTATTGTATTTTTGCTTGTTAACTCAATTTTCAAGAGAAAAACTTTCAATATTTGTGTTTTCAAAACAAGCAAACAATTATATACCTGCCTTTGTCTGGTACTAATGACAGTCTTAATTAATTCCAGGCAAATATCAACTATGTCTCCCTTGTAAGGATTTTGACCTCCACAAGTGGCTGTTTTCTCTTACATTCCATGGGCAAGGTCCAAAGTCCATAGAGTCAATTGGACTTGGTGAAATATGTTTTGGCTGGGGTCCTGCATGTACAGGTTATTTGACATTCATTGTTAGTAAAATAACACCTCTGCTGTCATTCCTGTAATCCATCTCCCCTTCATAAAATTATGCATTAATCTTGCCAGTGCTAATTTGCATGCATCTTCCACCTTTTTCATATGGGGCATGGAATTAGCTCACATTTACATTTGCTTAGTGCTCACACAGGGCCATGGTTCAGTTTACATCCTCCTGGTAACATGTTTAACTGGGGTAACCTGAACAAGCATCTGACCCTTCCCTTTTCTCATTGTTACTGTGCAATTTGATCTCTCCAAAATTGTGCTTTGTTATGATGATATATTTGCAGTACAAGTTTACTTTCTTTTGCTCACACTTAAACATGTCTCAGGTAAACCAATGAAATTTAGTCCTCAGGGTTGTTAATTCCATAGTTTTTTACAAACTGCAGGAAATTTCACATAGGTCCTCTTATTACTTCACCTTTTTGTCTATAACCATGCTTCAAGTAATGCAAGATATTTTAAAGTAACAAAAATAAATGGGAAAATGACACTACATCAGTCTAAATGCTGTTCAGGAAGGGTAGAGAACAAATAGGGAAAATATCATATACGTAAATCATTTTGTGAAATCAAGTTAAAATTAATGACAAACAAAATTGAGTTCCCTTTGTGGTTGATTTCCATTTAGCTGCACCCAACAATAAAATAGTTATCAAAGAAAGCTACCAATTAGATTTTAATTCAAAACATTTCCAGAAAACAGTTCCCAAATCTCAATTGATATCTCTCCAACAACCTCCTAATTGCAGCAAGTTGGTGGTAAAGGGAAAAAAAAAAAAAACCTGCTTTAAATGAAAAAGATGTATTCCGTCTGCTGGAGCATGCAGTATCCTTTCCTTAATTATTCCCCTGTACATGACACGAACTTCCGCTGAAGATTATCTATAGATGGATAGATATGTCTGTGTTGTCTGTGTGTGCATGCACACGTGCACATGGATGTATGCTGAGGGAAAGAGACAGGAAACATCATTGTCTCAAAATCTGAGGAATTTATCCAATGTTTTACTGTTATTTTTTTTCATGAAGTGTGTTATTGGGCAAAGACCACAGTGTTCAGAGCTGGGAAATTCCTTCCATTTTATCTACTGGTGTGCCTTCTTGAAAGGATCTTTAGAATAACCAGGAATATAAAGAGACTCTCCAGTACCTGTCTGATCTGATCTTTCCCTATCCTAACACAGAGTAAAATATGCCACTTTACCCAGGAAGTGCAGCAAAAAGTCATTGTTCCTCTCCTTACTTACCTAAGGTAGACAGACCCATCCCATGATTCTGCCTCCATCTAACATGAGACTATACTCTTCTGAAACCCCTCAGTCTGGTCCTTGCCATTTTGCTCTTTGCACAATTGAAACTTGATGACAAGGCCTCTGCAAAGTCCTAAAAACTGAGAAAGATGGCACTGAGACATCTAAAGCCTGATCTACCTGGCAAGAATATGCTCCGTATGACAAGAGATGGAAAAACTTTAAAATAATCTTTATGTTTTAAGCAGAAACTTCCAAGCAGATGATCAGTGATGTCTCTGAGACATGCAAAATCAACACTACAGTGTCTGGGAAGAATTAAAGATATCTGGCCACCTTCCACACTGAAAGGTCAGAGCACCTTTTTTTATTACAGGTCAATGAGCAACAGACAATATCTCACATCTCACCTGCCTGCTTGGAAACCATGGAACCCTCTAAAAATATGGAACCCTCCTGAGCTGGATTTTCAAACATCATCTAGCATTTGGAAATATGGTTATAGTCCACACGGCATACTGGCATCGTACTGCTAGGGAAGATGGATAAGCAAACTGAGGATGAGGCAAAGGTAAGAGAACAATTCTGAGCATCCTTTGCAAGGAAGGACTAGATGAAACAATCAGCATGCAAGGAACAGATATTTATTAGCTGATGGTGTCATAAAAGCAGATTTTTTTTCACATTGTCCATGAATGCTTTCAAATGTAATCTCAATAATACAAGGTAATGCACCTCCTGAAATTCCTTTCACAATGTATTTTTAAATCTGATAGAAGCCCTGGAGCAAATGGTGCCATTTATGTTCTTGGCAGCTACAGTTTCTGGGAGATGAAGGTCTCGTTGGTTCCCCCCAAGCTGTTAAGGTAAAAAAACAAGAATGTTTGGGTAGATTATGATCTAAAAGATCTTATTTTAGGGTGAGGCATATTTAAGACTCTTTTCACAGGCAACTAGCAACAGCACATAAACAAGCTTCACCAGAGGAGGTTCAGGTTGAAGATCAGGAAGAATTCCTGTGTGGAAAGGGTAGTTAAGCAGTGGAATTGGCTGCCCAGGGAGGGGATGACATCACCAACCAACCCTGGAAGTGTTCAAGAAACAGCTGGATGTGACATTTAGTGCCATGGTCTATTTGACAATGTGGTGATTGACTAAAAGTTGGACTTGATGATCTTTGAGGTTTTTTCCAATCATAATGATCCTGTGATCCCATGTATGGTGCATAAGTGGGTTTGAAGGATCCTGCTGTGACTGGTTGTTACATAACGCATCTGAAAGAAAACTGAGGGACATCTGAGGTACTACTCATCTGTAGATGAAAGAATTACCTGAAAACTCAAGCAGTAAAAAACTAGACTTGGGGCATGTTCTCTTTATCACAATATATCTTCTCTACCTTCATAATAAACTCAACCAGTGTGAAAATACCTTGATTTTCTCAAAAAAAATATTTATGAAGAGTCTGGCACCCTCAGTACACCCTACATTAACCCTAGCAATTTCAAAAAACTCAGTTTTAGTATAAATGCTTGTGTCTGTAAGATGCCATCTCTGGGTTTTTTGCTTGTTTTGCCAATTTAATTTTATTTTCCTTGTTTAGGAAATGTCTCTGTAAATACAGACCAATTTCTGATTATGTGAAAGAATTTTTATAGATTGTTTTTTTCATTTGTTTAGTGGGTGGGAGGGCAGAGATAAAAAAAAGAAAAAAGACAGGAAAGAAGATGCTTGGTGTCTCCAGCAGAGTAATGGAATGTAATCAAAAATTGTCAGCATAATCTCTGGCACATCCAATTTATACCCATTCAAAGAAGTCTAACATGGCTTTGTGTTATGTCCCTGACTCCTTGCAACCTTTACTTGGTCAAATCCACCCACAGAAAAGCACAGATGACTTCCCTTCCATGTAAAGATAAGTGCAGCAAGTAGCAATGCAACACCCTTTAACAACTACAAAAGCTGTTTTAACAAGGGATCCTACTTGTGCCCCATTCTAGAGCTAAGGTCAGCAATATTTTGTTATAGATTCAAATATTCATGCAGTTCTACATTTTTTGAGTTCAAGTGTTCTGATCAGAAGTGCCTTTGGAGTTCCAATGATTGTGATAAATAAGGAGCCCTGCTCAAGTGTTAATTCTGAGCAGAAACTAAACTTACCAGCTATTGTCACAGCTACACATAAAACAAATGAGAGGTGGAGCTGCCTCTAATAAATACTTTCTGTCTTTCATCAAAGAAGTGTGGTCGGAATAACAGCTCTGACAAAGACCAGCATGTCTAAGATCAAAACTGCAACACATACCAACAGGCCAGAGGGGGAAAATATCTCATCTAAAGACCAAACAGAAAAATCCCTTGTAGCTGTGATTATCAGACAGCCAGAGAAATGCTCTCTGGAAGGTTATTGAGGCTCATTGTCCCACCCCCCTACTATTACACTCTGTGTACAAGAAAGACACGGAAGTCACACACCAGTACCCACAGACATCCGCAAATATTGACTTCATTAAAATCATATTGTGCACTTTTTTTCCTCCATTTTTTTATCTGTAGGAAAGTGTCCTCTCCGGATGTTTTCTTCCCCCATTCCCTTTTTAAGATACTGAGGACTCTGCCTCATTCTTCCTGTGGGTAACTGAAAAAAAACCCACAAAAAAGGTCATCATTCCATCCCTGCTTTGTCTCTTACTATAATAAAATGATCTTCCTCTATATCACACATTTATATGCTTGACATCTATACTTGACATTTAGTAATAAAACTGAAGTCATAATCTGCTTTCAGTTAAAAGAGTCATCTTGAAACCCTTTGGTATTCTTGTCAAAAATAATAATTGCTCATTGTCAACATTAACCTCCTTGAGCCTGCAGATCCATCATTCCCATTGCTTGACTTAAGCATTACTGCCAACAAAAATCTGCTGTTGAGGTAATGGATAGAACACTGTGGCTGTTACATCTTACTAGCTGTTCTTATAGTAGTACTTCATGGTAACATTATCTGGGAATAGTTCAAAAGAAGTTCTTAGTTACAGTAAAAAAAATAGGGGTTTCGACAGAATTATAACAATGCACAAAAATCCACATCTATTAAGCAGTGCCTCAAATATTATTTATAATAAAACCCACGCAGGTTAGTTCTCTTAATTTTTTCTTAACCAGAAAGTGAACTTGTACCACATAAAGTATTTATGCCAAGTGGGATAAGTGTTTTCCAAAAAACTTTATTTCAGTATGCTTTAGGTAATAATCTCTATACCTGAATATTTTAGGATGGCTGAGCTGAGTGAAGAAAGTTGGAGACAGTATGTAATTATTAAAATCAGTTTAGAAGTAAAAAATAATTAAATTAACCCCAAATTTTCTAAGGTATTAGAAATCTAGCTGCCCATTTGAATAAGTAAGAAAGTAGAATATGCATCAAGGCCAAAATTCTGCCCATTTAAAAAAAAAAACAAAAAAAACCAAAAAAAACCCCAACAAATAATTGTGAATGCTTTCTCTATAAAACAACCCAAAGAGACAGTAATTCTGTGGGGGAAAAGAAACCCAAAGAACCTAACAAAACAACAAAAACCCCCAACTCCAAAATGACTAACGTTGATTATCAAATTTCAATCCAAGAATTACGGCGCAACTAATTAGCCTCTTCTTGACTCCATTTCCTTTGTACTGGGTAAACTGAAGGGAAAATCTCCTACTTCTGTCCAGGAATTTTCTTTAAGACCTAAGAAGTAACAGACCATAGGAAAAGTGCTTTTCTTATAATCGTTTGAGACTCTGTGACTTGCCCTGCTACTTATTTCAAGCAGTTTGAAACACAGTCCTAGTTATATGAATGGAACTACATGTAAAAGCAATTATCAGGGCTGTGTAAGATAACAGATCACAATGTAACTGGTATCACATAATACTAATCCTAAATGCATTTTTAATTCTAGAGTGTAATTAGTCTAAAAACATTTTTGCTGCACACAGACGTATGAAATTCATAATGGAAATCACAATACTCATGGAAAGTTACTGCCCCATAGTAAATGTTAAAGTATGAGAATTTGATAGGGATTAACATGTGAAATGAAAGGGTCTGTGTGTCTAGGGGCACTTATGGTGTTATAAAATATCACTTTAAGCTTGTATTTTTCTAACTGGAGAGGTGCCAAGGCAGTGAAATTGTAATTTTGTTGATGACAAACAGTGGTGAAAACTTGAAGATATCCTGAATGTATCAATACTGGTCAAAGACGTGGCTTGAGATTTTATTCAGTCATTGAATACACCAATAACTTTTTAACAGTATCTGGTGGCTTTACCACACAATTGTCACTCCACTAATTTTCAGTCTGTTTGAAAATGAAAGGTAAATGCCCCCAATAAGGGTCTCTCCATAAAAATGAACCACCATGAAGCCAATATTGCAAAGGCAACCATCTAATGTCAGTTGTGTTGCTACAACTAAAGGCATCAGCTGGCCAAAAAAATTATATTAAAATAATATGTGAAGGGAATCAGTGCAGTTTGACAACTGACACCCAAGTATACAGTTTTAGTCTCATTTTACTAGAAATCTAACTCCCTAAAGGACGTTGTTTGGTCAAAAAAATCAGGCATAAACTTATGCTGATTGAGAAAGAAAGGGCCACATCTGTTAAATTCTCCTCCTCCTCCCAACATCCTGCCCTCTTAACACTGGTTGGGGTATCAAACTTTTCCATTTCACATACAGCAGAACCATGCAGATGTACAGCACATCCATTCACAGGCACAACTCCCCAAGGTGTTGACCCTCCTATGTTCCTTTTTTTTTTGATGTGGAAGACAACCAGAAGTGTTGACAGCCTGGACACACTCATCAGGGGTTGCTGCTGCTGAGAGGAATGCTGCTCAGTGTGCAGGCTGCTGTTATTCTAGATCTCAAATGCCACCTCCTATGCTGCACTGGAGGAATCAGTGTAATGCAGAGGGTATGTGATCACAAAGTACCACTGTCTCTAAAGTCAGTTTACAGCCTAAAATGGCTTCAGAGACTTTTGTGGAAGGTTAGTTAGATTTTTCCAATTTTTTGAGGAAAGAAAATGCTTATCTTGTTAAATTCACATTCACATTCCAAACATCACAGAAAGGCAATTGCAGCAGCCAGCTCTGTGTAAACTTTTCTCTGTTTCAGAGGTGGGCTACATTCAAGGTTTTAATGTAGTGTGTTCTGTTTTTTTAATGTTCTGTTTGCTTAGAAGTGGACAGACTAGACACTGTCTTCAAAGGGAACTTCAGAATCACAAAATACCCTGGCAAAAATCAAGACTTGTGCTCAGTCTAGCCAACGGCAATGTGTCCCCAAAAAAACTCAAAGAAAGCTGCATTCATCTACAAAAAACACATTCAATTCACTTCACAGAGTGTTTAGTGTTGATTTGGTTAGTGCAAATGTGATATTTGCGTCAGATTCTTGTGTCTTTAGAGTAGGTAAGAAAAAGGTCAGCCAGGAATGATTTCCTTATGATTTTTTTTTTTAAGAGGGGCTGTCTGTATGCAGAGCATCGCTTGTAAAAATAACAGAAAAAAATGTTGGCTGATGAGGTGATCTAAAGACTATCCAAATATATTCTCTCTCATGTTAAATCTTCAGTAATTGCATTAGCATTGAACAACTCCTCTTTCTACACCAACTTACTTCAGCCCCAAAATGGTGCCCATGTAATAACTTATGTCTGAACCTAGTAAAGGCTTTCTCCTGAATTCTGATCCAAAACCCCATTAACTGTGAAGTCTCACTCTCACCAATCACCATAGCATATGAATAGGGTCTCACATTTTTCCTGCTGTTGCTGTGCACTATCTGTCCTGCCTGCTTCTTCCCACTCTCCAAACCCCTGTGAAATGTTCATTCCTTTGGGCAAGAGAATCCTTTTTATTGAACTTGCTCTGAACTTTGTTAAAGTGGCTGAGTGAGGTTTTTGAGGTGTGCTGCTACAATACAGTCTCCTTTTGTTTTATTTCTCTATTATCCTCACATTTTCTTTTAAGTACTGAAAGACTTGTGCTGGGAGCAGACTTGAACAAAAGTCTAAGTTTTATTATATCTCCTCTCTCTTTTCCAAGTTACTATAGATGAGATTGGAGAGGCACTAAACATGAAACTGTTCATTACTCTCACAATGACAACTTTGCAGCTCATCTCTGTGCTAGTTTTGGCTGGGGTAGAGTTAATTTTTCTCTTTGTAGCTGGTACAGGGCTGTTTCAGATTTGCACTGAAAACAGAGTTTATAATATGAAGAAGTTTTCATTCTTGCTGAGCAGCATTTACACAGAGTCAAGGTCTTTTTTGCCTCTCATACCACCACCCCACCAGTGAGGAGGCTGAGGGTGCACAAGAAATTGGGAAGAGGCAGAGCTGGGACAGCTGACCCAAGGGATATCCCATAGCCCGTGGCATCATGCTCAGCACCTAGAGCTGAGGGAAGAAAGGTGAAGGGAGGATGTTCAGAGTGATGTTGTTTGTCTTCCCACGCCTCTGTTACATGTGATGGGGCCCTGCTTTGCTGGAGATGGCTGAACACCTGCCTGACCATGGGAAGCAGTGAGTTAATTCCTTTTTCTTTGCTAGAGTGTGCAGTTTTTCTTTACGTGTTAAACTGTCTTTATGCCAACCCACAATTTTTGTAGCTTTTACCCTTCCAATTCTCTCCACCATCCCACTGAGGGAGTGGCTGCATGGGCTCAGTTGCCAGCTGGGGTTAATTCATGATGCATCATCAGAAACATTGAACTACAAGTGGCTTAAAATGGGAGCCCACCAGTCCAAATAACAGATTTACTTATCACCTAATTAATAGTGGGCTAATCTTGCAGGCATTTGATAAAACATAATCACAAACAAGTCTGCATATTTGAAGAGGCCAAAAAACACCCAAGGTCCAAGACACCAGTAATAAGAATTTGCTGCAAACATTGCCAATTTATACTACCTGCATTTTAAGCTATCAGTTTTCACCCAAAATTAACACACACTGAAGGGTTTTATAAGTGCTACAGATATATATCTTTGCCAAAGAAGTTCCTGGTGTTAAAATAATTCATGTGAACCCTACAAAGTGTCTGATTCCAATGACATTTAATGGAATTATAAAAAAGTTTTTACTTTGTTGATGTTTGAGCATTTCATATTAACTTATTTTTAAAACTTCATCCATGACCACTGACTACATTACAGGCTATTGCAAAAGCCACTTTATATCATTCAGATCCATTATCCAACAGGGTGCTGATTTTATTAGTTTATCCTTCACTGGTGACAAAAACCTTGGATGCTTTGATTTGGTAAAAAGAATGTAATTTTAGTAAAGAAAAAATATCTTTCTTACTAAGAAACTTGTGAACACGGAGAAAAAGAACTATCAGAAGAACAGGTACCTGTAATTATTCCTGGCTACCAAAAATGAGGAGGGTCTGAGTAGCACCATCGTAGAATTGCAAATCTTCCTACTTCCAAAATGTTACTTTATGTTATATCTTTGCAGTACTGTGCTTTCTTATTCAAGTTCCACTGGTTTTACTGGGGACAAGTTGTTAGCATACATCCTTAACTGTGTGAGGAAATTATATATGAAGGGTTTTGTGCACTGACTGCTTCCACATCTTATGCAGGCCACTGAGGAGCATCAGACTAATCACAAAAGTAATTTCACTGGTGATAGCTTATACATGCAAGAAGACTTGAGGCTCAGACATGCAGTTTTTTGCCCTGCTGGGTTACCATGCATCAATAAAAAACTTACACAAATAACCTGGTTTTAATTTGCTACAAGCTAAAGTATGCAATCTACTGTGAGGTATTTAGTTAAACTGCAGTACCTTGGTTGTCTCTGGATGTATTTACCTAAGCAACTTGTAGGTTAAAAGTAGTTTATGGAAGTTTATAAGAAAACTGGTGAGAAATATTTATTCGAACTTATTTTAAAGAGAAAAAAAATAGATTTTTTTTTTTTTTTGCAGAATCATTACTAGAATACAAGTTCCTCAAGACACTTCAGGGAAGAGCTATGCAATATTTAGCAAATAAAAAACTATTTGCAACTAATTGCAATTAATTGCAACCACCCTTTCCAATTTTTAGGGATTTTTTTTCCAAGCAAAATGAGAACCAATATTTTACCAACTGGGTTTTTTTGTTAAAAAACAAATCTTTCAACAAAAGAGGATGTTCCCTATCTATTTTAGCTCTCATCACAGAAGATAGTAGACAATTCCATACCATTTCTTTTTTGCCTTTCACAGCTTGAAGCCTTGCATTAAAGGCAGAGAATTATATTGAACTCAGCTGTCATGAGGCTGCTCTCTGATTGTGGCTGGAAGAGGACCGAGTTGTGTCTTTGGGGGGAGTTAGGGTAGGGGATCACACAGCACAGGGGCCAATCTCTAGCTGGCATTAACTGATGTCATTCCACAGAAGTCCCTGCTTCTGTGCTGATCCAGGATGTCTGTGGCTCTGAGCTAGTGCCCAGAAAAATGTGCTCCAGTCTCTGTCACTACTGGGCAACTCATCCTGAAATTTAGGACTGGAAATGACTATGGCAATTTGGATTCTACTTTGTGAGAGCTGTTGGCACAAGCCAACTTTCTAATGGCAGAGGAAGAAAGAAGCACCATCAGCACACTCTGCTCATGCTGCTTCTGTTTGTGATGCTGACACTTGATGTCCTAAAAGCTGTTGCCATTGCACCCTTCTCTGTTGATGCCACTGCACATCCTTAGGCTAAAAGCCAAACAACACTTTGCACTCTCCCACTGAGATAATTTTAACCCCTGTACTCCCTCAAAATGCAGAAACACTGATTCAGACTGAGACACAATTTCTGTAGAACTTCCAGCTTACTTAAAACAATCACTCTAAAGGCATGGAAAGGATTCACAGGATATCATAGGATGAGTAGTCATATTAATTCACAGTATATTAGCTGAAAAGCTCTTGTTCTGTAGTGATAAAAACATTGATTTTCAATTAAGTTGTTGAATGTATTATCTTCTCAAAATACTTCCTTTTTTTGTGTTGCCTGCCTTGTTTCCTGTGTTTCTAGTTACAACAGTATATTCACCTGCTTACACTAGACATAACAGTAGTTTCCATACTACATGCTTTTTCCTTTTTTAATTTTTTTTTTATTATTATTTTTTTAGAGGAAATAAACTGAGAAAGTCAAGGGCTTGTCTTTGTAAAACCTCATCAACAAGATTTTGGGGTTTTCCAAACCCAGATGAAACACAGAATTCATGCTGAGGTGCTTGTTCTGATTGACTCACTGAAATTGAGACTAGGGGGTGTAATTGTAATGTTAAACTTCTGATCATCTCCAGTATTTCTAAATACACAGTATTTGTGCATCTTTCAGCCTCTCTCTGCATATTTTAACCACCTCTGTTTGCTACTTTGTTTTCCCTATGAGTATTTCTTATTTTTCCCTGTGTTCTTTTATCTTCTCAAAAGATTAAAATTAAGCTTGATAATATTTTCTAAGTTTAAAAAGTATCTGTTTGGCCATAAAAACAGGAGATATAATTTTTTCAAGACCTTATTTTCTCAGCTAGGAACTTTGGAGGAAAACAGGTTAGGCTTTGAGTTTGCTTGGAGACCTTGAAGTGGAAATACAGTATCTAAAGACTCAGACAGCTCTTGAATCTACTTTGAAATTTCTTTTTTGAAATAAGCTACCTTATCATGTTGGGGGACCTCTGTGAATGGATCACAAAAGTACTGTTAAAAGGTTTAGTGGACAAATGCAGTTTTTAAATACGGATGTAAGCATGGCCATTCCATTAAAATTATTTTGATGTTTGGGTTGGGTTTGGTTGGCTGGTAGGGGTCTTTTTTGTGTTTGTTTGGTTGGGTTTTTCATGGTTTTTTCCCCCATTCTTAAAACATATGAAGTAATTGTTGTTTTTCCATAAGTCACTTTATCTTTGAAACACTGACTTACAGCTTGTTTCTCATGACACTGGGCAGTAAACATCAGGATAACCTCGGTATATTTCTCATGAAGTAAATATTTCCTAACTGCAGTTCATTATTAGTATATAATCTTTTCCAGCACAAAAAAAAAAAAAAAAAAAAAGAAAAAAGAAAAAGAGTAAATATTCTTTTGATTTCTGTGTTTTTCAGACAAATTCTTAAAGTGCTGCTTTTGAAACATGCTACATTGGCCTATGAGCACCAATATAGGGATTTGAAACCAATGAAATTAGTAGCAAGAATAGGATTTGGTCTGAGTCACATCCATACTAGGATTGAAACACTGAGGAAAGTGTACTTTAAAAAAGCTCAGTTATTTTAATTATTGAAACATTTCAGCAAAAGCATTGAACAGATACTTTGAATACATAATTGAACTTAATACCCCAAATAAAAAAGAAAGGCACTGGGGCTGTTAACATCAAAGCTTGCATTCACAATCTAGGCCTTGCAACTGATAAGCTCCTTCTGGAAGAAAAAAAAAAAAAAAAAAAGAGAAAAAGAAAAAGGAATAAAAAGGGGGGGAAAGGGAAAAAAAATTGCATATTTCAGTGTCACTTGAGTAAAACTGACATGAAAAAAGCAAATATGTGAAGAAAGAAAAAGAAAAGTGGGGTCAGGTTCCAGCTTCCAGCAATACTGTAGCACACAAAGTCTTAAGTAATGAACTTCATTAAAAAGTAAATTAAGTATTTCTTAGGCAGCTACAAATGAGACTTTTTTTCTATAGACTTTATTGAAATGTTGCAGCCACAGTATCAAAGCAAATAAGCAACAGATACATAGAAAGTAATTCTGTTCAGATAGATCTTTCTATGCTGCTGCAAAGCACTCATGGTTAATGTAAAAGCCATTTTTTTCCTGGCAGATGATTTACACTGGTTTTGGGGTTAATGAAAGAATTAATTTTCATTATAATCCACTGAGGGACTCTACTAGCCAAGTGATATGTTAAGAATGACTAAAAGGTATTACCTTAAAAATCAGTAATGTAACTAGAAAATTTTGAGAGCAATGTTTATATTAGACATACAAGGCAAATTTTCAAAGCCCTAAACTCTTTCCAGAGATGCTGAGGGCTTTCCCATTCCTTATACTTCTGTGGAAGGTAACAGTACTTGTCTTCCAACATAAAACTTCTCATAAAAGTACTAATGTATGTTATAATCTACAGACAAACACAGATACATTTCCTCTTAAATATATTCAATACACATATAGATGGATTCATCAGCTTTGGAAATGACCTGCATTCAAGATATTGCTACTAGATCAAGTAAACTTAACTGAAAGACACATACACACCCAAGGTAAAGGAAAATTCTTACTTCACTTCAGTAGAGCAGCAAAAAACATTCTCAAACCAGACAACTAAGTAATAATTCCCTCTCCAATTATTGGCTTGACATTATAGGACTAGCTGCTGCTTAGCAAAATCCCACATAAAGAAGGGAGCAGGAATTATTTTATTTTTTTAAATGAGAGAGAATAATTGAAAAATAAATGTACTAAAATACATATATTTCAGTAAATACCTGCTCTCCTAAGTCAACCTTGAAAACACAAGCCAGAATATTTTGTGAGATTTTTTTACCCATAAAATCAATAAAGTCTGATTATTTGCCTTTTTTTTTCAAAATTATATTTTTAATTCTTTCGAGCAGGTTTTTTTTCCTTTTAAAGCCATTTCAATTCTGTTAATAGAACTGGAAGTCAAGAATACAAAAAGGGTGCAACTTTCTGAAATAGGGGTGTGTTTATATACACAGAGCAAACCAGTTTTCAATCCTTCAATAACACACACCACCCATTACCCAAAAAAACAAACAATTGTCTAGGTATACAAATATCTCCAAAAGGTAGACTTAGTGTAGTCAAAGTACCACGTATTCTTTCAAGGAGCATGATCTGAAGAATCCATTTATAAATCATGAATACACAACCTCCTTTATCTTTATTTCTGAAAAATAAAAGTCAGATTAACACATGGCCACAGTGTCTGGATGACTGTGCGGAATTTCACTTCTACTTGCTCCAAATGCAGCCACTATTCTAATGTATTCTTCATGGAAGGCACACAGTGAATAATGTGCTTTTTCACAGTTCCAGTTATGAGAAACATTGTAGTTATCATTTATAATTTCTGATAGCCTATGCGAATACACCTCAAATTAACTAAAAGAATTATTTAATGCATATTATATTTCTATATGTATTTAATATATTTAATAGAAGAAAATTTAACCTTGCCTTGGGTTGACCGATAGCATTAACAGCAACATCAGTATGTAATGTGTTTAAGATAGGACTAAATAATTACTGAGTAACATTGATTACTATTTTTTTTCAAAAGTAAAAGACCACATTCTATTCTTTCTCCAGACGAGACAAAAAAAAAAAAAAAAGACTGAACCTAGTTTCATTTTATTTTTACAAAGACAGTTTCTAGGTTTGCAGATAGTTGAATTGCAATTCAACCCTTACCAAGAAACAACTTGCTGTTCATCCAGAGTAGTAATTCTATACATGGAACTTGATACAGCGATATACTAGAACATCTACCTAACTTCAGTAAATGTTTGATTAATTCTCTGGGCAAGACACAGGTCTGTTCACATGTTGCTCAGCAAGTGTGTTTCATTCTCCATCATTTTGTGGAGGTCTAAGGTTATCCTTGGCAGTAAATGCTGTCCTACAAGTTATAAGCTGATTGTGGATTCAACATTACTTTAGCTGTGAACTAATCTTTCTGAGGACAAATACACAATTTCTTTGTGCATTTACACACACTTCATATATATGTTATTATACATTGTTGGAGTCTTCAGAGTGACCAAATTGCTCCTGAAGGGAGCCTATAAGAAAAAGGGAATGAGACTGTTTACAAAAGCAGGCAGTGACAGCACAAAGGGGATGGCTTCAAACTGAAAGAGAGCAGGTTTGGATTAGATATTAGGAAAAAATTCTTTACTATGATAGTGCTGAGGCACTGGCACAGATTGCCCAGAGGAGCTGTGGGTGCCCCATCCCTGGCAGTGTTCAAGGCCAGGTTGGATTTGGCTCTGAGCAGCCTGGTCTAGTTAAAGGTGTCCCTGATCATGGCACAAGGTTGCAACTGGATGGTCTTCAAGGTCCATCCAACACAGGCCATTCTATGATGATGATTCTATGATATACACTTATTTACATTTTATACATTTAATACATGCTTTATATATCAAATGAAAGTTCAATCACACTGCATTCCAGTCAAAGTTTTGCCAAAGACTACAGGAGTGTCATGGCAGTGATAAAGCAAGTTTCCTATGTTTAAAATGAATTTCTCCTGAATATACTAGATATATATATTTTTTTTTTAAAGAAAGATGCATTCAATTGATAATACAGTTGATCCCCATTACTGATTCAAAAGCAGTTTCAGGTGTATTATATCTATGTCTGAATGTTTGTGCCAGGTTCTTTGAACTTTCAATCATAATTCACATATCCTACAAACACTTCTCAAAGTCTTTGTATTCTCTCATGTCATACCTTGTGAAACTGAGTGAAAATAATGATTTCTCACAATATACAGTTAATTACAGGAAGCACATTGGGGAAAATTTAAAAATAATAATTTTGAGTACACAGTCTTTTTTTCAGACAGATTTTTTTCTTTTGGAAGTAGATCAAAGTAAACAAGAAAATTCTACAGCTTTCTAAATTTAGGTTCTTAGTACACCATAAATCTTTTCCAATTCACCAATACATAAATATGGTTGAAATCTGATTATCTTTAATGTTTGTGCCAACTGGCACATGACAAAAACATTCATGATCAGAACCTTGTCCAGTTTCTATGAACTTCACAGAGGGCTGGACTACTTTCTACATATGTAGTGCAGAAAAAAGAATATCATTTTAGGCATAAATGCCTACCTATTAGAAAATGGCAGCTTGTAATAATCCAACTGTGTAAACATGCAACGTAGCAGATGTGTACACTACATACCCTACAAACCAGACAGGCAGCACACACACAGGGGGAAAAAGCATGCCTGCACTGGTGAGCAGGGAATAGTCATCCCAAAGGGTTCTGCAGCAACAGCACAGACCTGACGTTCAAAAGCTCCTGCACATTTGTAGAGGCAGCAATGGCAGTGAAGCATAATTGTCTGGAATGCTGAAAAAGAGACAATGGACAGGGCTCAGCCGTATAGGTGGGCCTGACATGCCATACCCTGGCACTGCACAAGTGCAGAGCCCTTCTGGCAAGATCAGAACATCTCATGCTCGTGTTTCCAGGCCAGAGACACCTCCCCTCAAAGTGGCACTGCTCTGGGTCACGTCAGCTGAGCACTGGTGAAACCCTCAGAAAAGCTACATAAGCTCCCTGAGGGCATTTCACATCTCCTGCCGAGCCAGTCCACCCACAGGTCCCCTCTAAATGTTCTTACAATTAAGGCACAATAAAAGATGTTGACGTGCTGTGTAAGCATTGTTCCTGACTCTAGTTATCCCAATTATTTTTACTGTTTTCCTCTTAAATGAGAAAGACATCAGGTGGTAACTCAAACACTGAGATAGCTATTTATGTTTTAGAATAAACAGTTTAAACAGTATTATATACAGATGTCTAAATATTTTGAAAGTATCTGTTTATGGAAGTAAAATGGAACTACCTGTTTAAATTTAGAGAATTTTATTTAAAATCTGCATGTAGAACTGAAATTGCTTGTTAGTTGATACACAGTGGTAAATGAGGCTTATTTGCAGAGTATATGAAGTGCTTGGATTTCTATTTGAATCGGGAAAAGCAATACATTTGAATTTTCATTAGACTGCTCCATTTTTACAAAAATGATTCATTGTATAAAAACAGTAGTAAGTGGCTTACTCTCTGTCTTTGTCAACAGACAACTGGCAAATTGCTGGCTGCATAATATTTCTGTTAGACTACTTGTGTATGGAAATCTGACTGCTTTGCAAGCAATTTAATCAGCAGTGTAAATAACCTGTGTAAAATAACCAACAGCACAAATGTCTTTAAATAATCAAGGCTCTTTAATGTGCATAAAATAGGCTTTTATACCTACAATAGACTCGATCTTTATAACTATAGTTCGTTCTCACCTATTATACCACATTGTGCTCTGCAGTAATCAATGCATATAGAACCTTGATTCTCAAACCTGCTCTTTAGTAGGTGGAATTTTTCACCCACAGAGAATTGTGTCCACAATCTCACACTACTAATAAATTGCCAGAAGAAAATAAGATAGGATTACAGATGTAAAAGCTGGGAGCTTGGACTGAAAATTGGGCTGTATGACAGCATAAATAAAAAATCTATCTGCAATAACAAAAAAAAGCAGGTAATTTGCTAATGTTCTTGAGAGACATCTCCCATTTTTCTCACGCAACGAAAGTTCCCTGGGCTTTACAACGTGATAGAAGTTATTCAGATGTTTTATGCAGCATAATGTATTTCCAAGTTTTTCTAGTTTAATGTCTATCTATATACAAATGCTGAATATGAGCATGATTTGCTTAATTACACAAACTCATGAGTATTTCTCTGTGTTCCCTGCCAGATGACATCACACAGTGAAAGGAAAAAGAGCTGGAAGACTAGTAGGCAGGTAGTAACAAACCCTTATGACACGATGTTAACATAAAACTACAGCAAGATACCAATTAAAATAGGTGCCAATACAATTATTACCTACTTAGGGGTATCTTCAGACTCTCAGAATACTCTTATATCTGAAAATCAAGCTGTTGTGCTTATTTTGCTTTCAATTGTCCTTACCTGCACATTTCTATAATGTTCATTTTAAGGTATCTTTTCAAATTTAAAAAAAAAATATTTTTATCTTTTAGTATTTTAATGCAACAAAAATTGTATGCAAGGATAACCTTATTCAGTCTTGCACTTTGCAAAGAGTCAGAAACAGCTTTTGTTAAAAAGGAAATAATTGAAGGGGAATGGGTTTAAAAGAAGAAGCTTTCAAGGAAATTAACCTCAGTTTTAGGCAACCTGAGCAATAGAATTAGGATGCATGAAAGAGCTACAAGTATTTATGACCAGTTATATGAAGTTAAAAGTTAGGCATTACATGAGACTAAAAGTGTTTACAAAACAGCTTAACATCCTAATGTATAACATGGTCAAGTATGTATTTTTCAAAATGTCAAAGTACACCATTTCATCTTTAACCAACCTACTTTTTATACCTTTTCATTCTCTCTTCACCACACTTTCTAATCCGAAGCACCTGCATTTAGTCTGTACCCAAGTCAGGAGCCAGACATCAGTCAGATATAAAATGTAAGGAGCAGCTGAAGTTCTTTCAAAGGCAGTATTTTGGAAACAGAAGTTCATTAAAGATACTGACTGATAAGATCCTCCCATTGCATTTCTCTCTTTCCAGTAGCTTTAGTGTTTCATCTGTTCTACACACACTCACACAAACAAACAAGGAATTTAATGCCTTAATTCTCTAGGCATGATGTCTGTATTTACACCTCCAGATCAATGAACCTGGTACGGATTCACAGCTCATCACAGCACAGCTGCAATGCAGCGTTATTGCAGTGCCTGAATTGTGGTGTCACCAATTCATGGGAGTTACTGAGGATGTAAAACTGCCACTGAAGTTTACTAAAAGGTTATTCTACTGTGTTCCAGCTATTCAGACACTTATATTCAATAGGTGAAACAAACTGAATTCCAGATGGTCCTACTGCTTACCACACTTTAACTCAAAACATTACAGTAGACAGATGCCTCTACCTGTCCACAAATATTACCTGCCTAATAGGAGCAAATGGAACTATTTTGCATTTCCACCATGAGTTGTACCATTACTACCACCTTAACCACCTCTGTCTGTAGGCAACATCCAGTGCAATCAACACAGACAATTTGGGTTATTGTTGCAATAATCACTACAGTCAATTATTTAAAAGAAATTGTCATAAAGTAAATTATCATTGCTTGCATTAATCTTCATGACCTCTGCTATTACTCCTCCAGAGCTCATATCATAGCTCAGATAATCAGGGAGATTCCTGATCGTATCAGAAGAGCTTTCTTTCATGTAATTCAGTCATGTTTCAATCATAGCACATACCTGTTGTATACTTTTTTCCCCAAAATTAATTTTATACATTGCCCTAGAAACCAGAGCTCTTATTTGAGAAAAATAATGGAATTTAGGTTTGAATAGGTCTAGGCAAAACAGTGAGGTCCTCAGCTGAACTGGAATTCATCTTATCTCTGCTTAGATGCACTTTGCTAAACTGTCTGGATTGTGCCTATTCCTTCCCTAAACTGTCTGGATTGTGCCTATATCAACAGAGAGCTATCAGCCAGCCAAGGGTAGGGATCACTGCACCTATTTTCAGTGTTCCTTTGGACAAAATTAATCACTCCCTGAATGACTAGTTTTTCTGCACAGACTAAAGGGTGCATCAGAACAGGTGCAAATATCTGATGGAGGACAGATTTTAGGATGTTGTAATATCTTAAAATTAGATTAATCCCAACTGTCGATTTTTATCCATGTTACATGACCATCCTCTGCAACCTGTAGTGCAAACTGCACCAACAGTAGCCCTTGGAAACCAAATCAGTGTAGCCATAAAGGATTAATGTGTCATCCCCTCACACTGGACACTGTCTCCTTTCACAAGTAGATCTTTTATGGAAATGGAAATTCTCAAAGTGTCACACTCTATTGCAGTGGGAAAAGGGTAATGTTTCAGTTGGCCTCAGAAAGAAATAATATAAACAAGCGACAAAGTGTCTTTTACTTTTTTTAGGACCTCTGTTCTTGCTTAAAAACCGCTACATTTAACCTGAAGTGACTATATAAGAATGGAATATTTGTTTTTTGAATGTGTGCTAGATTATTTGGCTTTAATACATATTTTACTATGATCGTTACTGGTGTAGCACTTTGAAAGGGTTACTATTTAAATGCAAGCAGGTAATTTGGAACTCTGTGTTTAATATGTAGTAATTATCACTTTTACTACTTTCCAAAAGTTACAGCTTCAACCTAACCCCAGGAAAAAAGCAGTGAAGAAAAAGGTTACTTGAAGTTGACTCTATCTGAGAGTAACATTGGAGTTCCTTTGTTTTCCTGGTGATGTGGCCTGATTTATGTGGTCTTTCAACATAAAAAGAGCCTGCTGTTGAGAAATATAGCAGTTTAAAAAACTGTTAAATTTGTGTTACACTTTAGGTAGCTGCATCCCCTTCTGACATTTCTACTAAAAGCTCTAAGTAATGACAAATTCCTGTGTATCCTACTGAAACTTCTGCAGGGCTCAGAGACATGAAGTTCATTGTGATGTTTGTTTAAAAACCCAAACCACGAAAAGTTTACAGGTGGAGCTTACCAAGCTGCAGCAGAAGGTATGTGTATTATAAATAAAACAGAATCTTCTCCTGTGTGTCAGCTGAGGCCTAGCATCAGGCTTATCCTACATAGTCTGCAAGAGATTAAGACCTTGCTGACAATACCCAGTGTGATATGTGTTGTTTGCATGCTTAAAAAGACTAGAGAGGATGGTAGAAAAGGAGAGCCTTTTATTGGTTAAGAGGATGAAATAAATCTGAACTTTTCCTTGCTTCACAAATTCTTAGAAGAAAGAATGAGATTTACCCTTATCCCACCACAAAGTTTCTGTTCAGCCTCTATTCCACGCCTATCCCTTGCATAAATATTTTCAGTGGATAAACAATGTAGGCAGCAACCTACTGTTGAAGGGTCAAGAGTGCACAGCAGCTACATTTTTTTCTGAGCAATGGCAAATAATTTAGAGCTCAGTTAAGAGTAATAAAATTCCTCTTCAGTTGTTCTGTTTTCTGCCCATTATTGGAGAATGGTAAAAGCTGTGCCTTATTGCTTCATGGTTTTGTAAGCTGTGCCTTATTGGTTTCATGGGTTTGCATGATAAAACATAATATTACAATAAAACATAAAAATGAACAACATTCAAAACACAGCCTACACCCTGAGGTAACAGATTGCTTCTGACTACAACAGGAATATTTTTCTATCATTATTAATATTTGAATTTTACCTGAATATTAGGCAAAAAACATTTTGATTTGGAAAATCAGATATCAGTTTCCTGAACTTAATAAAACATATTGTATCTATTTTTTTTTCAAATCCTTCCAACAAGAATTTTGCTAGAACTGGACAGTTTATTTTTTTCACATCTCATATTAACTACTTATGACATGCTTCAGAATTTACAGCAGTTTTCTCCATCAACTCAGTTTTTCACATACCAGATTTAAAGCCTGTTTTATTTTTTATTTTGGTGTTTTCTGGGTTTGCCTCCTCTCAACCTCTCAAATGTTGAATAACAGACTTAAAAGTTTTAATTGTAGAATCATAGAATATCTTGAGTTGAAAGGGATCCATGAGGATCAATAAATTCAACTTCCTGCTCCTCACAGGACTACCTAAAATTAAACCACATGACCAAGAGCATTGTCCATGCACTCCTTGGGCTCTGCCTGGCTTGGGGTCATGACCCTTGCCTGGGGATCCTGCTCCTGTGACTGACCACCTTCTTGGTGAAGAACCTTTTTCTAATGTCCAGTGTGAACTTCCTCCGAAGCAGCTTCCTATCAAACTTCATACCAAGGGTTTGGAGTATCTAATTAGTGAAATAAGGATATCTGGAAAAATCTGTATGTGGTGAGTGAAGCTAGGAAGTCTTTTTAACCCGAACTTTAGCTATTATTCTCTTTATATATGAGCAGAAGAAATAGGTAAAGGATTTTTTATGAGATCTGCAAAACCTGCTCTAATCCAGGGTCATTTAGGACTTCTCCTGATTTCCAGCTACCAGAGAGTTTTATGAGGCGATCTGGCAATCTGCATCAAACATCTGTTCAGGCAGTTTCACTGTGCAGAATAAGCAGTTCCTATGCAGAACACATGTCATGAGTAGCTTTTTTGACTCATGGCTCAACCAGTAAGGAAAAGACTTGTATAAGAAGGAAGAAACTAATATTTTCACAATGTCTCAAATCTTTGATGAGAGAGGAAGGAGGATACATCTGTTTCAGAACTGGAGATAACTACAAAAAAAGTCTGATGGAGAAGATTGGCACTGTGATGGCATCAGACCATCAGCCTCTTGTCCCCCTCATGACCTCATTCAGAATGGAGAACATATAAACTAAAATGGCATAAATGTGGTGTGTTTCCAGTGACTTGTAAATAAACACAAACATGGTGATGTGCCCCAAAGGGTGAGGATTGTGTGGGTTTGGGAATCCTGAATAAACTGAACATGAATGCAGGCGTCCTTACTACACTCCATTTATAAAGATGCTCCAGATATAACAGGATCTGTACATGACATGGCTCTCTGACTGCTTTCCAATTCTTTCTATTCAGCCTTTGGACAAGATATTAAAATGGGTACCAGAAGTCTTCCACACTAGCAGACAGTGTACTGTAGTCAACAGTCTATAGGAATGACTGTCCTTGGTCTCATAGTTTCAGGCTTCAGCATCTGGCTTAAATACCAGAAAAGGTACCAAATGACTGCCATAAGTTTTGTGAAGTATCCTAAAAATTCAACTGTAAAGCAGCTGTGAAAGTCAGATGATAAATTTACTTAACTGAGTAGCCTGGACAGTGCCATAATTTGACAAAGGCTTTGTGACAGTGGTTATGGAACTGAAATGCTTTCACATGCAGAACAAAGTATCTTTTCAAGTGTGTTTTCTGGTCTCCATCTTTACAAGAGTCTACACATATTTCAAAGCAAATGAACCCATCCTCAGATCAGACAGAGTGAGCATCTTGTGTACAAGTACAGCTGAAAAGGTTCATCTAGTCAAGTGATTTTTCTCAGCTTTGGAGTTCCACAAGTTTTCAGGGGTCACAAATCCCTAGAGAGCAAACAGACACCTGAGAATATGCTCATTTTTCTCAGTGATCTTCCCAGGATAGCTGACAGTGTCCAGAGACCACTCCCCCTCTCTGCTGGAAACCACCATTGTGAACAAATACATGCCAAAGTGCAAGACTATCTGCATACACAGAACTGTGAATTCAATTGGAAATTGAGACTTTTAGATGGAAAAACCCCAAGATTCTGAAATTCATGTTTCTTCCTCTACAACAACACAGCAAAACAGACCAGTAATATCTACAGAAAGAGCAGAAGAGATAAGTGTTTTAGCAACATACAGCCCATAAAATGGGTACATCGTTTGCTATGGTGCATTAGGATACCCCAAAAACAAGTTCTAGACATTCCATATGTTGAAAGGGGGGTAAAAATAAAGAAAAAAAAAATTGCCACAATTGTATTACAGACAATTAAAGTCAATACTTCTTACCAACTGAAAAACAGATTCAGCATTACATTTCACAGACTTTAAATTGCATTTTTCATGTCTGATTATCAAGAAACTTTTTAGGATAGCAGCAAAATAGTACAGTATACCTAGTTTGGGGTTTTTGTTTGGTTTTTTTTTTTTTTTCTCGAGCTCTACAGAGGGTCAGGTACACACATCACTAACATGTAGCAAGAACATCTGAATAACCAGATAACTGAGGCAGTATGGAGAGCATCTCTCCATCCTTTCATCCCTGTAGACAGTATTTGTCCCTTTGATCCCTGAGCAGATCAAACAAAATCCACTAATCAATTATTTCCTTTTTTGTCTTTCAGATGCTGCCACAGGCCTTCAAATACTGATAGCTAAGTACTTCAGGAATATTTTATTTGTTTACTTTTATAAAACAAATGTTTACCACAAAGGAATATTTTTTTTCATCTTATTATTTTTCCCACCATCCAAAGCCATAAATGAAAACATTCATATGAAAATATTTTTGAAAGCTTTTTATTATTGATTTTTTTGAATGTAAATTTTGGAAACATATAGGAGACTTGTGAGAAAGAGGATTTCTTTCACTGAAATTTTTCAAAACTGGTGATGGTTGGACTTGACAGCATCTTCACTCTCACTAGCAAATGCCTAGAGGGTTAAGCTTGAATGGACTATTTGAGGGGCAGCAGAGGAGAAAACATATTTCTGTAATACAAAGGTTTAATAAGAGTATGTATAATAGCTATTTGCCTGCATGAAAATGAGAATAAAAATTAGTGACTTCATCTGCCCACATTTCTGTGGCCTTTAAAGGGTCTGAGGCACTGACTACCAGTCCATCCCATGGCTGCCACTGGTGCTGTGGTTTCTTACACCTGCCATGAGCCCACCTCAGTGCATCAGTGCTCTTCAGATACTGACACTGCAGTGCAACTCCTCCTGCTGAAACTCAGATATGTCTAGTACAATTCTTCACATTTGTTTGCTTTTGATTGGTGCTGCAGCTACACCCACAAAGGTTACCTTTCAACTACTAAATCAGAAAATGCTGACCTGAAATGTTCAGTCCTGAGAAGTCCCATATGACTTTTAGCTCTGCCAGAATGTCAGTAACCCTAAGCTTAAAAACCTTATTTGTAATTAAAGATAATAAATGCTTAAAACTAGATATATCATCCCATTTTGTTCTGTTGGAAGTTTGTGAGAATAGAAAACATAATTTCTTTAGCCTTTGAATAGCAGAGATCACAACAAAAGAAGAAAACTGGATTAAGAAGGAAGAGCAGCTGAGTTACTTCCTTGCAGTCTTCAGAGTGAGAAAGGATGGGATAAGTCTGGGCAAAGGGGAGAAACTCCAAGTTGGAAGTACAACAGTGGACCTGGGATGACAGTGACCTGACAGCTAAAGAGGTTACTCACCATGTGAGTCCTGAAAGAAGGCTGGAAGTTGTTGTAGGTGGGTGTCACAGAAACACTAATTAAGGATAAAAGGGAAAAGGTACACAACAAAATGAATCAAGCTCAAACAATATATGAGGTGAAATATTTCAAAATGGTGGAAGGAAGAAGAAAAGTGATGGGATGCACTGGAATAACAGAATGAAAAAAAAAGAAATGTAGAAACACTGTATATTTTTAGCAAAGATGTTTTTATCCCACAAGAATGGGGATTACCATTATTACCTAACACATCTTAGGAAAATTTTCCATTAGGCTTCTAATTTTTGGATTTCTTTGAAATACTTTTAGAGTGTGAATAGATTATTTAGCAAGTATATTTTACCCTAATAAATCCAGTCTCAGCTATTTTCCACAGACATGTTTCTAAAAATTCTGCACACATCAATATGATAACAAGAGAATAACAAAAACAATTATTCATTGTGAATAGGATAACTAAACTTTTCAAAGCAAGCACAAACAACCTGCAGATATCATTGTTTAACTCATAGGTTTTTGAATTATCAAAGAATGGAAAATAAACATCAGATTGAAATTAATGGAACTGTAAAATTCTTTAGGTTAGGAAGGCCCTATGGAAGCCATCTAGTCTAATCACTTGCTCAAGGGATGGTTGAGTTCAAAGGTAAATCAGATTTCTCAGGACTATTGCAGCCGGGTTTTGGCAAATTCCATTTCGAATCAATGCTGGTATTCCATGAGCAATATAGAATATTGGAAAGGCCCCAATATAAGAGGAATCTTGTTGGTGCATGGTAGTGACAGCTCCATCCATGAGAGCAAGCCAGCACCTGGAAGAAAATTATGAGAAACTGGGAAATGATTTGATTAAATCTTCTAATAAGGAAGAAAGGGATTGCATAATTTAGACAGAATTGTATCACATGGAGATTAAAGGAATTAAGAATTTAGGAAAACTCAGCTGAGACACTGAGTGCATTGCCCCGGCACTGTGATAAAACTTTATAATTCCATATGAATAAAGAGAGAGGCAGCAATATTAGGTCATGGACATAGCTGTCTATCTGACTAGTGTAGAAATTCCTGCCATTAGAAAAAGTGCCCAAATAATCCCTTGAGGAAGAACTACTGGGTCTACTTGGACCAGCAGATTACTGTTTGCAAGACCTGTAGATTCATTTGGATTAAGCTCTTCAAAATGTCTGCAGGCTCCAGTAGACACCTATCCCTCTGATAAAGGTTTTTGCCTAAAACACATTTTGATATCATGGTGTCATCACACAGCCCCCAGAGCCAGAATCCACACTGAGATATCCATGTCCTATGAAGATGTAGGTTAATTAGCTAGAGCCAGAGTTGTGAAAAAAATGAACAGTTTGACTGGGTGAAGGGAGAATTCTCTTGGTGGAATATAGGGAAAAAAGCATACTGCTTGTAAGAGGAAGGCAGGAGATTTTCAGTGACAAGACAAAAACTCCAACAAACAGGCTACAGAATTTCCACACATTTCAATTAAAGAAGCACTTAATCTCATCTATTGACATTTGTCCATTAAACTGCAGCATATGTATTCTGTATTTTCACTTTCCAGACAGATGGACTAAATCTAAAAGACAAATAAAAGTGAGAATAAAAACAAAAAAAAAGAGGGAGATGCAAGACTCTAATGATTTGGGTGATTATCATTTCTTATTTTATTAGTTAATGATATTTCCTTCTGTGTTTTAAAAATTCAGCTGTGATTCCTATGGGACTAGAATTACCTTTAATTGTGTGTTTGTGGCAGGATTTTGTCACCAAACACGTGAAAATATTGCATATTCTCAGCATTGCTGCTCCTCTGTCTAAACCAAACCCAATTTCTGCTGTAAACATTCTGCTGTGACATTTATAAAAGTTGTTAGTTGTTAGCTATTAGCTACTTCCTATAAAATAATTCCATCATATCAGCTACCTGAAAGAATAATAAACTTCACAATGCTTCGAAGCATTTGCTGTTTTCCAAATTGTTTATATATATTCTCAATCTTTCTATATGAATCAGAGAAAAGTAAATCTTTTCTTCTTCCCTTGCTTCTCTCCCTGCAGTTATTTAGAAGTCCAGTTCATATATTGTGTCCTACTTTGATGAGAAAGAAATACTATTGATATTTTTTATTTCAGTTTGATAAAAAGCATGTTTGTTTTAGTTCATAGATTTAAAGCCCCAAAATGGACCAGTACCGTAAATAAAACATGCAATCTCATTTTAAAAATTTATTACAAGGAATTTTGTTTATGATTTCATGTTCTCCAGTAATAATTAATTGGAGGTCTTCACTGATCCCCACAGACTAACTATCATTCAAAATGCACTAAAGGATGATCAACACACAGCAGCACATCTTCTGCAAGGAAAGTAACCATATGTATTTTTACCAGTTTAACATAAATTCAAAAACAAGTCATTTTACAGTGTATGTGTTTTGCAAACACTGTCCAAAAAATAGAAAATTTGCCATTTTCTAAGAGTTTGAAGATTTTTTACTGACATTACAAGGATTATTAAATACTTCAATGAGAATGCTTTGCACTTTTACAATGACTTTCAGTGGAGCTTTTGGAAAAGCTTTAAAACTGAGTTGGTTAATTAACAATAATTATGTTCAATAACATTGAAAGGAATTCGTTCTCTACATGATTTTGACTATATTTAAAGCAACAACACAATAAAGGCAACACCAGCAACACAGCAATTCTTTGTCCCCTGAACATTGAAATTTATCCAAAAAATATATGGCCACCTTATGCTTCATCCTTCTCATGAAATCCCAAATTCTTAGGGGAAGGACGAACTTGGCAGCACATGCCAATGAAAGAAAAATGCTCTTCTAATGCAGGGAGACCTTATTACCCTCTCTTACTGCAGAACAGTTCCTGCATGAAGAAGATTACGAAAGTTAGGAAGCCTAAAACACACACACTGAGGACTATTCTGCAATCAGAACTCTGATTTTCACATATTCTAGATATGGTTTTTATTAACCATTTGAATATACTAGAGAAAAATAGAACACAAAAGGTATCTTAGCATCCTGAGTCTCTCTTTTCCAAAGTGAATTATTTATTGATGAAAACAATCCTTTCATCAACCTGTATTTCTAGCTTTTCATGCCATTTCCTAGCTCCTCTTTATGCAGATTCTTGAATTTTCCCTAATTAATTGTATATTTCCCTACATTTTTTTTTGCATCTTAAATATTTTCTGTGTTATCTGGTCTAAAATTTAGTTTGGAAATGTTAATTTGTTGTTGTTGTTGGAGTTTCTATGTTCTCTTTCATATTCTTTCTGAATTTTGCCTCATTTTTCAGTTTATGTTGAAGTGCATGAACTAGTCACAGCATGCCTGGTCAGCTTGTCCCACCAAGAATATTTTGGAATGGAGAAATTTTGAGTATTATTCTCTTTTCTTCTCTGCTAAAGATGAATTTATGTTTATGTTTTAAAATATTCAAAGCCTTAGGCAGACCAGTGCTTTAACAAAATAAAATTCTTCCTAATCATTTCTGTTTTCACTAATTTCACAAATGTACATTCTGGCTGAAGATTCAAGAACAGTGGAAGTGGGAAGGCATCTCCATACTCATCCTGTTCAGATCAGGGTCAATTACAGCAGAGTTATGTCCAATACTCTTTTGAACATCTCCAAGGACAGAGACCCCAAAACCCCTCGGGGTAACCTGTGCAGGTGTGTGACCAATCTCATAGCTCAAAACAAAAAATTCCTACTAACTCTGGTCAGCCAAACAAAAGTCTTGGGTTGAATTTTCTCTATTTCAGGAAAGATGAACAAAGGAAAACAGATCCCATCTTTTTCTTCTCTTTACCTCTGATGAGTAACATTTGCTGAGCACTAGTCCTTAATGTTATGCCAATTTCTATATAAAGCAAGAAGAATATTTCAGCAACATCATTCTCCGCCTAGCGTTCCTGAGATTGAGTCATGACCTAAAGAATTACAACGAGAACGTATGATTATATCAAACAGAGTCATCTGAGTGTGAAGTATTTGTATTTTCATAGTACATGCTGCATATTTCACTAAAGGGTCAGAGAGTTCCTGCAACGATTAAATGGTGTGTTCTTAAGATCAGCATTTCACTTCTGTAACTGGTTTGTGTGACTGACTAAAGCAAAGGTTCAGTACTTCACTAGGATAAGGATTTGACCCACTGACAAGAAAGAAAATGAGATGAAAAATAACAAAACATAGAACACCAGTCTAAAAACCTCTTCATCTTTGAAATAGCCTTAATTAGCTCACTGAAGCCTGTGCTGCACACAGAGCTCTTAATGACTGGCTTGTGGAGCAAACTCCTACAATTTATTCAGGTTACCCACAGTTTTAAACACATGGCATTTATTTAGCCAAGATTAACTGTATTTTGCAGAAGTGCCAACATTAGGAAAATATGTTTTCCTAATGAAATAATCTATGGTCCCATTCCTGTTTTGCTGCTGCTTATCCAACCTTGTTTCCAACAACAGAAAGAAGCTTCCGTTATTGGTTGCCTTAACCCCACAAGGTACATAACCCTAAATGTTTTCAATGGTGGGAGCTGTTCAGTGATTCTAATGAGACACCTGCTTAGTTCAGTACTACAGAATTTAATCCAAGAGCAGAAATGTAAATTTCTAGCAGCGTCTTGAATGTGCAGCAACCTTGACCTCCTGTCTCTGGGCATCATGTTCTGTTCCTTCCTTACCCTTTATGTTTATATAGTTTTAAAGGTAAGCTTTTGGTTGCTAGTGCTAATTGAGAAAATAGTCTCTGCTCATCAGTATTACCCCTCTAGAGCAAGATGCAGTATAATGTATTTGCATATCCTATGGCTGCTACACATCCACGTTGCTCCTGCAGGACCTGTGTAGTGTGAATTTGAACTGTGGGTTTATGAGTGAAAAGCTGTCATCTTCCCGTGCCAGGCCTATCATTTTTAAATTTGTCAATCCCTTTTAATATCAAACCTTTCCTCACCATACATCTAAACCAAGCTGCTCATTAAAGAGAAGCAGAAAACTGAGTCATTGACAAATCTATAATTTATTATACAAAAATCAAATATTTGATATGTTACATAACTTACTAGCTAATTTAGTGATTATCTTACAAGATATACAACAGTTGATTTTACCACACATATACACTTAGAAATTAAACCAGATCCTGTAAAACTTAAGGATGGTCTGCATGGAGTATATCAACTCTGCACAGCAACAGATTTTGCTCATTAATGACTAATTACACTCCATTTTAAGAACTGGAATAATTTAATTATTTAAGAATCTTGCAATACATTCACTACAAAGCAGTGATATTCGTAATTCCAATTTTGTATTATCTTTGAAGTTTATGCAGTAAGAAAAAAGGATATTACAGTGAAATAAATGAAAATATGTTGTTAAGAAGACTCCACTCACCCTAATCTTGCCTCTAACCCTTCCTTTCCCCTATCCAAAAAAAAATTTTCTTTCATTAATTTATTTAGCCCCTTGCTGCCTGCTGACAAGCAGTGAATGTCCAACAAGAAGCTCTGGGAATGTAGACATACATCATGTAGTCTGTTTATTCACAGAGAATTAATAGAATGCTCTATAAAGTTCATTTAAAAATGCATGCAAGACAATGTGAACACTCTTCAGTTTTGCTGTGCAAATGTAGGCAAACCCAATTTTATTAGTCGCATTTGCCTTCTTAAATTTATTATCTTTGTCTTTTAAGCTTGTAATGGATTTTCAGAATCTTTCTATTTCTTGTTTGTAAGTATCTTACCTGATAAATGATATAACATTCAAGGGTCAGGCAGGCTGGCTGAAGATCTCTATAGGCTATTTTGTGGTCAGAAATATGCCATATTATTCTGGAACATCAGATGTCCAAAATGCACTGTTCTGGAGACTGACAATGTGGCCAGCATTTTATGCAATATTAATCTAAAAGTACTGACAGAGCAGCAGCCATTCACTTACATTTCAAAATGTTAACCACATAATTGTACAGGAGGGAGTCCTAAGGGCATCTTTCCATTTAAGACTGTTGCAGTGGATTTTGATGCTTCTAATGGAAGTCATGCAGGTCACAAGCCCATAAAACACAGTTTGGTGTTTAAGTTCAGAGTCCACATACTGCAGAGCAGGTGAGCTGCACATTGTTCCCAATTCAATAGAAATTTCACTAATGATAGAGCAGAGATCTACATACTTTTAACCTAAACATCCATTTGTATGATTTTTTTAGTCAGAGACGCTTTTTCTGGGATCTTCAAAAAGCCCCGACCAGCAACTACTAGACCCTAGACATGAAAATTTGCCTGCATTCCTAATTGATTTTTAGCTGTCTTGCCAGAATATTTTCCTGTGCTAGAAAGGTCACCGAATACAAGGGCAAAACACAGTTCCATCCTGATTTTCCTACTTAGTCACCTTTCCCACAGCAGAACTGCTACTGACACATAACATCACTTGATCACTAACACCTTTGGCCAAATATGCCAGCAGTGGCACACTGAGCCCTTTTTTAACTTTCATTAGTCATGACAGAAGCTATAAAAACAAAGAAATGCTATTTTGTTCTGAAGGACAGCCAGCATAAATATACTGTGGCAATAGTTACCTTCTTACCATTCTTCACAAAGCCATATACTCTTTTTAAGCCCAGGTAGCTCCACTGATTACGTGGGCTCTTACTAAAGTCATGGCCAAAACTTTCTGCAATTTGAATTTGAAAATAAAACAGACATGTACAGACTGGGTGATAGAGGTGAAAATTTTTAATGATTTGCCAGTGATGATGGCCATAAAGGTGTTCAGAAATCAAATGAAATAAGAAAACAGACCTCTGTAAAAAAGGCCTGTCAGTTCTGCTTTTTCACATGTGCGTCTTCTTACTTCTTATTCCCATATTGAAACAAAATACCCTCTTAGGTCTTTTACTCCTTTACATTGCTTAGGTCTTTTACTCTCTGTGTTTAAATGACCCTTCTCTGAAATAAAGTCTATTATAAAAAAAACTCTAAATACTATCTTTTTAAGTTATATCACTTAAATACCTTTAAAAAGAAAATACTTACTGCAGCATACAGATACATTCAGCCTTTCTGCCAATCCCTTACTATCAAATCCTTTTACAGTTCTTTGTTGTGAAACCAACTATAGTGTTACATTGTCTGTCCTTACACACATTACTGCTGGATAAAGCCCTTGGTTCCCCAGACTAAATCTGTGCTGTTCCCTGCCCCGGTTTCTCAATGCTATCTCATTGCAGCAGCTCACATTGAAAGCCTGCTATTCCCACACCCACCAACACAGCTCTTGGGATAAGAACTGCACCATTGATACAGTGTGCATTCTTTTCCATAGGTTCCCACCAGCATGTTGCTAACAATTTCCTGGGCCTTATCAAAAAAAAAAAAAAAAAAGGAAAAAAAAAAAGAAAAAAAAAAAAGAAGGAAAGAGGCGGAAAACAGCCTTTGAAAAGTGAAAACAAAGAATCAGACTCTATTGTTGTTCTACTTTCTCTGCCCTAATCTGTTTTCCATCATACTACATGTAGAGACTACAAACATCACCTGATACAGATACCCCAATCAACAATTTACCACGGACAGTTATTGTTTGGTATCTGTAATCTTTCATCCCAGTATTTGTGGTTTTCAAATCGCTCTTTTCATTCCCTTTCAGCAACCTGAATTGAGTTGAACCTCATCCCCCTGGCTCCCCCAAAAGAAGCTTTTGCCTGTCAGCAGGAGTAACAACTGAGTCAGTTGCAAACTTTGGACTGATTCATGCAGGCGCAATGTACAGATCACATGCGTTTGCTACGGAAATTACTCTGAAACAAAGTGTGGAGCATGCCACTTTGATTAAGTGTACAACTGGGATCCCTTACTTCTCAGCGTGAGCCCTTTCCCCTGAGCAAAACTAAGGGCTTTTCAATCACACAAGAAAAATACTGGTAAATGGGCAGGGGAGTGGGAGGAGGAGGTAGGGTGGGGGGAAAGGATGATGTTGGCCATATTGCAGAAAATTTTATTTTTTTAAAAAAGTGGGGATCTTTCTTTTCTTTTCCTGTGCCCCCCTCCATCCCTGAAAAAATGCCTATTAAAAGCAAGCTTACCCCAGGGGATATTTTGTGGTTCAGTCATCCTTCACAAGCCTTAATTTCATTATTCAATACATCAGACTACTCAGATCAGAAGTGATATAAGACAGTAATACCATGCACAACAGTGCCTCAAGAAACACTTTTTTTCTGAAAAAAATAAGTGGTAGGGAACACGGTTCAGACCAAGGACCCTCCAGTTCAATCCCTGAGACTGACACAGATATGCTCTGCAAACACAGCAAATTTAACTGCACCTCCCTCAGTCTACATGTATTCTTCCACAAAGCTAATAACACATAACAACTTGTTTATCCCTTTTTTTTATGATGGTTATCTAATATCTCACTGCTGTGAGACAAAGTCACTGTGATAATGTGCTTATCCCTAAACAGATTGAAGAGAAAGATGAAAAGTTTAGATGAGGATGCTCAGATTTTCAAACTTCATCATTGAAACTCTAGATCTTGTAACTCTCAACATTTTTAACAGAAATGCATCAATATAATAGGAAAAACATAAACAAAACCTTTTGTTAATTTTAGTTTTAAAATGACAACAAAAAATGTTATTGAATGATAGGGTTTTTTTCTAACAGCAATATAATTTGGGAATACATAAGTTCTAATACAACCCATATTCTTTTTGTCCTTGGATTGTGTGGGAAAATCTTCCTCAGGAAATCTTTGAAGCTAGAAAATATTAAAAACTGAGTGTCTATTTACAAGTCAGTTTTTTCACATTTTGGGTGCTTTTCCACTCAGGTGTGTGCCCACACAGCCTGAAAAGCATGAATAACATTCGAATCATCATTTCATGAGAGGTTTGCTTAATCTGTTTGTTGCTCATTGTTAATGCTTTTTAATGCTTTTAAACAATCACTGAAGTTGTGGAGTCAAATTTATTCTTTTTTTTCAGAGGAATGAAACATTTGGGAAAGATGCTTAAGCTCCCACTGCCACGTTATTAACTTTGTCTTGATTTTCCTCTCTTTGACACCATTCAAATTTCAGGGAAGGAATTTTACATCCGAAGGTCAAACAGCATCACTGTCAAAAGGAAAGGGAAGATGGGGTTAATGGGGGAAGCACAGGAAATTAAGTTTCTTTAGTCCTCTCCCCATTAAACAATAAACTTTCAAGAAAGAAAAAACAGAAATGGCATACGCAGCTATGGACTGCTTTTGCCATAGAGACTAAAAGGTGATAAAAGATAAGTATTTATATTTCTGTGGCAGAAATCTTATCAGAGAATTGTAAAAGTATTAAGTAGGCATATAAAACATGGCATTATTATACTAGTAATATAAGGCTTTTAAGAAGGCTTCTACAGTACTTTTATATCCCATTCCCAATAACAGAATCATACAAGTCAGTTGATCAAAATGCCAAAAATTTAATGACAGTCTTTTCTCCTGCAATATTTTTTTCTCCCTTAATTATTTTTACCAGAGGAGATACAATACTGTAAATTTTAATCTAAATATGTGATTCATAGAAAAGGCAAAAAATTGCATGGCAGGTCACATAACAGCTGTGCACATCTGTGTGCTAAGGCACAGTTAAGGGTGCTCGTGTGTGTGTGTGCATTTCTGTGTGAGCTGGAAAAAGTGACAGGAGAGGACTTTGTGGGGTAAGAAACCCTTTTGCCAGGCTTTGTTCTGCGTGCATCCTAAGCGAGACATCTGAGTGGCAGAGCACCGACACCTGTGCCTTGCTGCTGGGCCTCACACGCCCTGTGCCCCTGGCCCACAGACTCTGCAGGGGTGCAGAATTCTGCAAAGTGTTCAAGCAGAGCCCCCTGAGGCTGGTTCCAAAGGGAGGAGTGCAAGCCAGAGGCCAGCTGAGCCATGTTCTCCCTAAGAGGATGGGACCTGCTATGCCTGTTTGACAGCCAGATGCTGAGATGCTGCTGATTGCTTTTGCCAGGTTGATTTGACTTTTTTCTGCTTCCAGTGCTTTCTGAGCTTTTTGTGAAACTACTTTCTGTTTCTGCGCTGTCTCCAGTGCTACAATTTCAGTACTGCTTGCTGATCCTGCTCCTGTTTGAGATGTAACATTCACCTTGCAGGTTTTGTTAATTAGTTCTGTGAATTCCATTTATGAAATGAATCTTTCTCTTTATAGATAGAGTTATTTTCTTTCCAACACTGGAGAATACAATAGGAGGAAAGATCCTGTTTCTTGTAACAAAATATTTTTAGAAACAACCTCCAGGACTTACTATTAAACAAATATTTTTGATATTCCAGACTGAATAGAGAAAAAAGCAAACCACACTCAATTATGAAGAATGCTACTGACCTCTGGGCCATATTTGACTGATATTATAGTTTAAAAGTTAAACTTAGATCCAAATAATTTAAAAACATTTCAAAATACTTAAATGAAGGCTAGAAAATAGACATACAGTGTAAATGTATTAAAAGGCTAAGAGAAAATGAAGTGTAAAGGATGGCAACTGAATGCAAAGCTAAGTTACTGCACTGAAAATAATTCAAATAACCAAGTGTGTATTACAACTCCTGCAATTAAGGTCACATGTGACAAGATTATACATTTACAACAGGTGCTTTGAGCCCATGAGTTAAAGTACTTCAGAAATTACTGCAGTGTGCCTCCCAGGTTCCAGTTGTTTTATGTGAAGAGAATACCCTTTGTCAGTCCCCAACCAGACATGACACATAGCCCTGCAATACCAGGCAAAGATACTTGTCACTCCTTGACTCCCTGTACCTGTGTTTTTGCAAGTAGCTATATCAGCCCCAGAGGCTCTACTCTCACTTCTGCACAGGCAGGTGTGGGTTTGAGATGCACATCACCAAAACTGTCACTCAAAACCCTGGATGCACACATTGCTACAGTCGCCAAGGTGGGCAACTCAGAGAGCAGAAAGTAGAAATTGGGACCAGTGCTGTGTAATAAATTCATCAGTGACACAGATGGGACAGAGTGTGCTCAGCAAATTTACAGAGGACTCCAGGCTGAGCATCTGACACACCTGATGGAGAGGATGGCATTCAGAGGCACCTGAACAAGGTCAGGAAGTGAGGTTAAAAAATAGCCAAGTAAAAGTCTTGTACCTGGGTCAGGGCAATCTTTGGTATCAGGACAGGCTGAGAGCAGCCCTGCAGAGATGGACCTGGGATACTGGCGGATGAAAAGCTGGACATTCACTGATAACGTACACTCATAGCCCAGAGAGCCAGATGTGTCCTGGGCTACATCCAGAGCAGTGTGGGCAGCAGGGGAGGGAGGGGATTCTGTCCCTCTGCTCTGGTGAGACCCCACCTGGAACACTGCATCCAGCTCTGGGGTCCCAGCACAGGAAGGGCATGGACCTGCTGGGGTGAGTCCAGAGGAGGCCACCAAGATGATCAGAGGGATGGAGCATCTCTCTTATGAAGAAACGCAGAGTGTTGGCATTGTTCAGCCTGAAGAACTAAAAGCTCCGGGGCGACCTTGTCTTATTTCTTATAAGAGGGCTTATAAGAAATATGGGGACAGATTTTGGGTAGGGGCTGTTGTGACAGGATGGGGTTAACAGTTTTAAACTGAAAGATGGAAGACTCAGATTAGACACAAGGAAGAATTGTTTTACTCTGAGTATGGTGTAAAAAGGAAACAGGTTGTCCAGAGAGATGGAAGATGCCTCATCTCTGGCAACATTCAAGGCCAGGTTGGACCTCCAATGGGACTCTGAGCAACCTGCTCTACTTGAAAATGTCCCTGCTCATCTTGGGGAGTTTGGACTAGAGGACCTTTAAAGCTCCCCTGCAACCCAAACTATTCTGCTATTCTGTGAAACGTGTTGAAAGAATGCACCCTTTTCCACACATTTTATGTCACTAGCTCACAGCCACCATCATTCACTTTCTTTTTTCTCGTCTCCTTTTAACCAATATCCCTCAGCTTTTTTTCCCCTTTCCCCTCCTAATTCTTTTCTTTTTTTGGAGAATCTCTGTTTTCTAGATAAGGAAAATAAAAATGGGAGGGAGATAAGTTTTTTATTAAGGAAATATTTTTTCTCAGCCCTAAATAATTCCTTAGATACCAAAGTACTAGATTTATGGTAAATGATACATTAATTTAAGTGTTCTATAAATTGATGAAATGGCATGACACTGAACTTTCTGGTTCAAGTTCATCTCTGGTATAACTCTACTTGATCCAAAATAGAGTTGCAAGAATGAAAATGACACTCTAAACTTGATTAATTTTAAGCACCATGTGCTTAAAAAGATACATTTTTGTTTCATAAGCCTTTTCTGAACAGAATTCTTTAGCAGACTCTGAGAAGCTTAAATATTAGCAAGGTGACAACTTTTAAGTCTAACAGCAGTAGCTATAGCAGGACACCAACTTCTGTACAGAGGAGGAATTTAAAAATTAAAATACGTTGGTATTTGTTACTGTCATAAATGCTGTTGAACTACCCAGTATTTAAATTAATAATTTAAGTGTTTGCCTAATGAACTGGACTTGATTACATTAAGACATTCTCAATTAATTCTGACAGATCATCTTCTGAATTAGAATACAGAACCAAAATGATTTATGGATTCCTGGCCAAAGTGTTTACTGACTGAATATTTCTTCAACAATTAAAAATAGCCCTGTTCTATAGAAAAAATGCTTAAAAGGCAATGAGTGAGAAATTTAGAGAAAATAGAAACAAAATAGGAAGCAAGGGTAGCAAATCCTCCTCTTAGCCATCCTGTCAGCTGGAAATTGGCAACTACAGTAAGCAGAAACAAGAAATGACAAGTAGTGGAAGAGACATGCTACCTCTGGCAACTATTAAAAACGAGTTAAGAGGTTAGAATTGTACAATATATAAGCTCCTATAATATCAGTCAAGAAGACAACTGGAAGTTTTGAAGAAAGACAAAAATATAAGCCACAGACCTCTGTCAGATTACAAGAAATCAATGCATAGTTTTGCCTCAAACCAACAATTTAGTAAGACGTATTGAGCCTCAGAACTACAGACAGTTTAAAAAAAATTATTAGGCTAGCTTGGCCTGTTCTTATTGTCTCCACTGGATCAGGCTTTCGAGGTGCTTTAGGTATTGGACTGGACCTCTGAGATTTCACTTCACTTGACAGCAGTTTAGTGACCTAATTTTGGTCTCTGATTTTATGAGTAATTAAAAACTTCCACTAGTCAGAGTTAAATTTTCATACCATATGTTACTGCTACTTTCTATCTTGTCCTCTTATTCACGCAACAGTTTATTTTTGGGCACTCTTTATTTTATGGACAATCAAATTACTCTTTTTGATTTACCCAGTTAAACATCAAATGTGTATAACAGGATTGGGTTGAGGAACTATTACAAGAAGAGAGACAATTACTCATCAGTCATATAAGTGTCAGGAATGAACAAGCCAGAGACATGATGGTAGCTAACAAGATAAGTGTACATAGTTCTGATTTTCTTGAAAATTGTTTTATAAATTATTTTCTAAATATTCCAGATTCAGCAAGGGGAGTTAGAGATGTTTTATGGAAAAACAAAACAGTACATAGAGCAAATAATTACATTACTGGAAGACACTTTCTGCTCCTTGATTTAATATTATCTTTTTACCAAGCTTAAAATTAAAGAACTGTCTTTCAGAGGGAGAGAAGCCCTTATACTTCTGTTCAGTATTTCACAAAAGTGTGTTAATCTTTTTATTATGTAAATAAGGTGAATCCTCATTAATTTTCATTGTAGTTTGTCTAATTTTGGGAAGGAGGAAAAGAAAGAGAAACAAAAATTGCACCCTTATATTATTCTTCCAGAATTTCTAGGAGAAAGGGAAATTTGTTGCTATTAAGCCACAACTGCCTTTCCAGTCCCAGACAAGTAGCCATGTATTCATATACACATTTAAAAACTGAGATCGCGTAGGGAGGTGGGGAAGTATGCTGGAGAACTTTCTGTTCAAGAACATGCCACCTCCTACTCACATTTTTCTACATCATTCATCATGCCCAACTCCAAGCTTATTGCAGGTTTGCAAAAAAATGAAGCTGTTCTCGTAGTTAATAATTTTCTCAGATATTTTCCTCTGCAGATTTCCACATCCATGGCATTCAGTCAAAGCACTTCTCTGTCAATGCCATGCTGTTAATGTGGATAACTATCTATCAGCATCTGCTAAACCAGCCTTGGCAACTCATCTCCTAAAGCTGACGTGTTTCACTACTGAGAGTCACACTAACAGCCAGTTCATGGAGACAGTGATTAGGCCAAATTCAGCCATGGTCTCATTTTATCTCACCAGGGAACCTGACACATGGCATCTTCCCTCTGGCAGACCAAGAAAGAACAGCAGAGAGGCTTTGAGAGAGATATTTGGGTACTCAGAATTCTGTGGAGAATTCTACACATGTCAGAGTAGAAGAGCTTCAAAGGATAAAAGGTGCAACACATTTATGACTTGCAGGAGGACAGTTCAGAACTTTTAGCCTTTAGGCACTCCCTTACCACTGCTGGGATGTTTTCAGACTTTAATTCTTTCTGTTTGTTTGTTTGGGCACAGGCAAATTAAGTCATACCTGGCCTTCAAGTGCAATCTGGACCGGATGTACAGCTAATGATCACTGACACAACAAGCAAACTTCATGTGTCCTGAAGAGTTTTTATCTGCTCTGTTCTGTACAAGCATAAAGCAGCTGGCAGGTTAGAAAGGAATAGAACAGAAAAAGTCCCAGTTCCCTAGATTATTTGTTTACCTTATTCCACTAAAAACATGTAAAAATCAATTACAACATTTTTTTTTCAAACTACCTAAACCACACTGTATTTGAGAACATTGTTTTCTTCCCCCCTATTTTTCTCCTTTTTTTAATATCTGAATTTTGTCCTTGATTCCTTGACTTATAGTCAAAAGTACTATACTGTTCGTTCTATATTTCCCCCTATTTTATAAAAGTTTGGAGATATTTGTGGCATTGCCCATGAAGGAATAAGGAACTCTCAGACACCTAATCAGTAACTTCCCGATTTCAAAAAATGATAAACAATTACTTAAAGCAAGAATAGTCATTGCAAGAATTATAATGCAGAAACACTGATGGTTAAATCATATGGCTAGAAATTACATGTACAGTACTGAAAGGTAAACAATTTTACAAAGAAGGACAACACCAAATTTGATCAGACAATAAGAATTCAATATTTCTAAAAGCATTAGAAAGGCCGTAAACATCAACACAGAAAATGGAAAATCTGGATGTATTTCAAAGAGAACTTTGACATATCTTGGGAAATACTCTTCAAGATTTATCCCAAATATTATTCAGTTTCCTAGAAAGCAGCACAATGTTTGATGGATCTTAACATAAACAATATCAAAGAACAAGACATAACATATAAAATCAAAAGTTATCAATGCATGATTTCAAGGTTAAAGTAACTAAATTTCATTGGAAGTATTCACATTGCTAGCATAAAACTAGATAATGCAGAAGTAAATCAAGAAATTATTCAACCATGGCTTAACAGGGGCAGTAATTTCCTTTCAGTTTAAATGTGAAATGGGTCTTTTTTGTGAAATTATTGATACTTGGGGTCTAACTTTGGAGCTTTTACTTTAACTAAGGGCACAATGAAGTGTGTCTATTTCTTGCATCTTTTCAAAATTGTAACTTTTTATAACACTCTAAGCATTTCATCATTATTGGTTTTATCAAAACACTACTCTTATTTTGAATTTTACTGAAATTTAGCTGGTGGGTAGCACGATGAGATTACAATAATTTTACTGCTTCTGAGCCAATAGCAAAACTCCAACTAACTTTGAGTCACCATTTTTCCTCAGTTTCTGTGGAATTGCTTATAACTATTTTTTGTATAAACTATTAACTCACACAAAAGGTAATACCTATTAATGGATTAAGTTTATGATTAGAAAGTTAACATTAAGCAAAACCATATGGCTTAACTTAATGTTTTCTTACACTTAACCTTGTGAAGCATTGGGAGGCAGAGTTTGGCCACACAATCATACACAGTTTCAGTGGGAGTTTTACTTCAGCTAGTCCAGGTCCAGCAATATGCCCAGGGTTTCAAAACACTGGGCACTCAACAGCTTCCAGCTGAAAGGTTTGAAAATTGGAGATTAAAACAGGAAACAAATTAAAACAAGAACTCCGAAGCAGTGGTCACTTCAAAGTATCTGAGATGTGAACTAGTGGATGCCTTGCACTTCTAAAAGTCTTAGTTGGTCTATTTGGAGCACAAAATACAGTGGTGAAAATGTGAAAATCGGCAGTGCTGACCAAGCACTTTCTGTATAAATCTACCAAGCTAAGTTCTCAGATAAGCAAGAAACAGGAATCAATAATAAATGAGACTTGGAATGTTCTTCTTGGACAGACATTTTCATCCAATTTCACATTCTGTATACCCTCAAGCTCCCATATTTCGAGTGTGCAAGGAATGTAAAATCAGATCTCTGTTGTAAACTTCACAAGTCATCCTCCCACACAATCAACCTATTGATACCCTGTTAATATTCCACACCGGCAACATCATGCCCAAATCTTCTCCCATCCCACTGTTTTCCATTTCATTAATTACAGAGATATTTTCAAGAGACAGTGCAATATTGAAAATTAATACAAACAGTTTCCAAAGGAATACAGATAAAACTGAACTAGCAGTCTTTTTCTATTTGTAGATTGTATTCACCACATTATCCTAACTTGCAGAGCTGCCCTGCAGAACCTTCTCCTGAGTTTGAACCTTCAGTTAGGTTTTCTTACACGGACTCAGCTTCATACTAATTTACAGGAAAGCGTGCTGTATTTCCATCTTCATTTGACTCCATTATCAGTTTAATTTATTTTCATAATGCTTTGCCAAAGCTACTCTTTAAACACAATTTAGAAATTCTGTTTGACAGGTCCTTTCTGTTTGATATATGCATAACTCAAAAGCATAAAACACTTGGCCATTTTTAAGCTTCCCTTAAAAATGTGATGACATCTAGACTGTATATTCTTGTATATTCTCCACTACCCACTGCCACCTACTGCAGAATTAGGAGCAATGCAAATAGACCTACTTTTGAAAAACTCTGAAGTTGAATTGTAAATATAAACTTAAATGCTTAGCATATAATCTATGCAGATATATGCAGCGATATATATGCATTATGGACTATTTTAGACCTGAACTCAGTAGAATAGTCAGAATAACAAATGGTTAAGCTGTGTTAGCTTAAATCTAAAAGCTAAATTGTTTTTCTGAACAGGTGTCACTTTTTTCCGTACATAATTAGTTGTACTGTTTCTAAAACATTTGTATAAATTATTGGGTTTTGTTTTATGTTTATTTTTCAATTTAAAAATCCTTTGAAGTAGTCAACCTTTTCTTGCTTCTTTGGGGTTTAATGCATTTGATCTCTAAAATGCAATTGCAAATATGAAACCATCTCAGCTAAGACAGAGGGCTTGTAAAACTGCTTCAGCCCCATCTTTTCATCAGGTGAATTACTTCCTAGGGCTTAATGCCAAATGCCATATGTTATGTAAGCATATATGTCATTTCAGGTTTATTTTTCATATCAAAGAAACAAAAATGAAATTTACTGAGAGTTAAACAGACAGCAATTTAAAATGCAATTTTTCTTTGTCAATATTCCAATGATAAGCTTTTAGAAGCATAGCAATGAATTTAGCACATTTATCTATGGTAGTAATGTAAGCTTATTTTCCTTGTAAATTTTTTTGGAATACATTATATTAAATTTAAATTATGTGACAAAATGGATCTCCCTAGTCCTCAAACTTACAAGTTGTGCTACACGCCATGATTTTTTTACCATTCAAAACCATGAAAAATTAATTGATTTCTAAGTTAGTGATTTTCTATAAGGAGTGTGTTCTTCCAGGTACAAAGACATGATAGATTACTTTTCCATTTCTGGTCTTCATGTTGGAATACACATCAGTTTTGACTTTCTGCAAAATTGCTTTTGTTTTCAGCTACTTTTCCAGTGTAAAAATTTTAAGGGAGATTTTATCTTGCACATTTAAGGAAATTATATGCTCAGACATAACACTGGCAGAGTAATTGTCAATCATATAAAGAATATCTGCATTAAAGCTGCTGCTTCTGTTTAACGCCTACATGACTACATCAGCAGTACCTTGGGTAAGAAGTAGCTGTAGACCAAGGATTCTTAGCTATAAATTGGTACTAAAAATTCCTTTAACATAGAAAAAAATTATTTGTTTGCATCCAAACTGAATAGATTTTTAAACAGTGCTTGAAGGAACAAAAAGAGATATGCTATCAAAACCTTTCTTGAGAGTTCAAAATTTCATGTTTGCTATTATTATAGATGCCTGTAGGTTAAAAAGTAAGTAATAAAAACATTTAATATATTCTTATCTATATTTTTTAAAAGATTTTAAACTCAATATCTATTGATTTTAGTTGCAGTTTCCTCTAGGTCAAAATTTTTATTTGGAAAGAAGGAAAAGAGGTTGGTCTAAACATAAAATTTTCTTTTATTCAACAGTACAGAACTAGTAAAGACTACTTAATAGATTTGAGCAGTGTTAGACTACACTAACTTGAAAGAAACAAGAACATATACACTAAATCTTAATCCCACTGGGCTCAATGAAAACTTTCCTCTTAACATCAAAGAAATCAGGATTTGGCCTTTATGTCAACATTAACCCCTGCACCTCAGCTCTCCCACTGGACTTGGCACAAAGCAGTACATCTGCTGAATGCACGTGGCAACACTATATGCTATATGCTTTTGTGCTTCACACATCAGAAAATTGTAAGGCCTGTGCATGAGGATGGATTATTTTGTTTTCACTGAATGCACCAAATAGGTTTATTTTAATTTTTTTTGATATTAATTTGTTGTTATTTTCACAACACTTCTTGTGAAGCAACATGAACATAACACTGAGTCTAAATTTACAGAAATACGTGACCACCATTCTCATGGGGCATCCACAACATCCCTGAGCAACCTGTTCCAGTGTTTCACCACTCTCACTGCAAAGAATTTCTTCCTGATCCCTAATCTAATCTAAAATTCCACTGCTCTTTTCATGAAATGTGACCAGAATGGCCAGAACTCAAGACTGTTTTCCTCCTTTTCCCATTCCCATTCCCTCAGAGATTAGTCTCAATCCAGAAGCTCAGACTTAATCTCTGGAGACTTTGGCCTATTCCCACCCACCTGTCAGGCTTTTAATTGCATCCACTTGATTCTATTACACAGCACATTGGTAACTAAATAACTTCAATATGAGGACTGTTGTAGGAGCAGAGGAGGGAAGAATTCTTACCCTCACCCTGTGAATGGGTACCTTCCTTTCTGTGGATCACTTTCTGCCTGGTTACCCTCAGTAACACCTGACAACGACTAATATTTTTTTCCTAGTTGTTGCCATAGACTATATCTAGTATTTTATACATCCTGAGTAGTCAGAGTTAGTGGTTGTGAAGAATAGAAAACTAAAGAACACCTTTATAAATGGGGATCAAGGGCTCTTTCTCCCTTTCTTTTTAAAATTGCACATTCCAGTACCTAAATGGGGCCTACTGAAAAGGCAGGGAGAGACCCTTTCCTAGGGATTATAGAACCAGAACAAGGACTAATGATTTTAAACTGAAAGAGGGTGGATTTGGGTTAAAATTTAGGAAGAAACTTTTTATTGTGAGGGTGCTGAGGCAGCAGCACAGGTTGTCCAGGGAAGCTGTGGGTGTCCCCTCCCTGGAAGAGTTCAAAGACAGTTGGATGGGGCTCTGAGCAACCTGGTCTAGTGAAAGGTGTCGCTGCTCGTTACAGGGGGATTGGAATGAGATGAGCTGCAGCACTGTTCTTTTGGGGGCCTCTTTTTCAATTCACAGAAGTTATAATTCTATTTTATATTCTAACATGGAGTTTTTAGAAAAGGGAATCCACAAAATAGTTAATGCTTTCCTTCTCTCCCATGCTTGTCTTGTGTACTTGTCTATCTGGGACTCACACAAAAGAAAAGCTACTCTGCCCTTTGGGGTTAGATAACATCTCAAATCTCATTGAATGGGAAACTAAGAAGCTGAGTTCAGGTACTCTTGACTGGAAAATGGAGTTTAAGATTGAGTTCTCCTCAGTTTCCACAAAGCTTACAGAAAGACAAACAGTTTTATCAAAAAGCTGTGGGGTTCTGTTTTCTCTTCTACCCTTGTAAAAAAATAGAACATTTTATTGAACAGTAATACTTGAAAATATATATGTATCTATACATATGTACAAAGTAAATGTCCTATATTTTATAGTGTTATTTTTGATGAAAAAGCTTTAGTAGTCCTAGTTTTTAACTTCAGATATCTTATTTTGTAAATCTCATTTTACAATGTACCCTTTCTTTGGTTTGGCTTTTTTTTTTTCCTTTCTGTAGGCTAGTGTTACCTGGAAAATATAATTTAAAGGGGTGACATTTTTTCATATGGTGCAATTAAAAAATGGTATTTTAAAGTTTACACCACATAATTTTAAAATGCATGGGTAGAAAACAGACACTCATTATTTTTTTTGTGTTTCACTCATTTAAAGATTGACTGTAGCATGGTTGGCTGTATTATTATATATGTATTTAGGCTTTCTAGTGCTGCCATAATTTTCTTCTGACTTTCCACAGACCCATGTGTCCATACCAATCACTGGGGATCACATTTCAGCTCTGTCCTTTCCTCTTTGTACACCCCCAATACAGACTTAATCGGAGTAACTGAATTGACAAGACAACAACTTGGTTTCAGAAAGTGCAAACTGAACAGGGTATTTCAGATTCCTCATGCACAGGTCATATCCCAGGGAAAATATCAAGAATAGCTCTGAGTCAAGGTGGAAACACTAACAGCAAACTATTGCAGCCTGGCCAATCTTCGATGATATATGAATAAAAATTTCTCAGGAACTACATAGAAGAATCTTTTTTCCTACTGGTTATTAATTGCCTTCTTCAATCAATGTAGGAAGCTTTCTATATGGCAACCTATTCTTTTTTTAATCAATGAAAAATTTTATGCATAGGTTACTTTTACAGTGTATAGTTGAATATCAGATATAGAATGGAAACAAGGTTAGAAAAAGACAATTAATATGACCATGAAAGGTGAGAGTTATAAGAAAGTAAAAAATACAAAGCAAACCACAAAATCCCTTAATCAAATCTGAGTTTGACTTCTGTCTTAGTCTCTGCCATGCTGCTGTGGATCTCAACTGCATATATTTTCAGACTTTAACTATCTACAAAAATTCTAATATTACATCCTGGAGTTCTGCTTTTTTAAAAGAAGATTTTCTCAACAGCCCATGTTAATAATACAGCTTACTTTGTCCCCTGTGCAATACTCGAGTTTATCAGATAAAATCAAAACCGTTGACTATGGAAATACTGAAAGATGCATTTCATAACCTAGCAACAATTTATTCCCACTTACATCTCTCAGCAAGTAAACGTTAAGTTGAATGTAGCTGCTTGGCAAAAAAAAAAAAAAGATCAGAGGCATTAAAAAGGCATAAGCATATAGCTTAGTTGAGAAAAATCAGAAAATTTCTAAAAACTCTTGGATCTGCTTTTCCTTCTCCAGTGAACAGAGAAACACATACATGCATGGAAGATCATTTTTACTTCCAGGTCTCCTGCCTCTCCTACAATCCACAATCCTAGCCACCTGCTCACCAAGTACTTAAAATGTAGATATTCAGGATATATCAGTGAGCATCCTGGCTGGATCACAACAATAACCCTGAATGTGTGCATTGCTGAGACCTGAGCTTCATGTGAAGTATTTCTGATCTCAGATGGACTCATCAGGTGATAATCTTTTAACAGACGTGAGACTACTTCCTTCAGCTAAAGAAAGATAAATCTAGATTTAGCTAATTATGGTGGCCAGCTCTAAAAGGAGATAGCTATAGAACTAGCAACACCAGCAATCAAAACTTGCAGTTTTTCTAGCCATTTCTTTGCATATATATTTACTAAAGCACATACCTGAGGGACATGGAATGTTTTTTAAAAAAAAACCAAACTTGTCCTCTCAGATGAAAGGGAGAGAGAAATTAAACGAGTTCATGGCTTGCAATCATCATTCATCCTGGAATAAAAATGCACATTTTCTGATTGGCAGTACTTTGTAGCTCAAAACTCAAGAATACTGTAGATAGAGCTGACAATGAAGTAAATGTTTTATGACAACTGGAATCTATAATACTTAAAGTGTATGTATGGCTGCAACTTACTGGAAAAGTGCATTGCATAAAAAACCTTACATACTTCATAGCAAATCACATAATCAGTTGGTCCAGCAAATAACATGGATCTCATCAGCAAGGATATTGTGCATTTGGTTTGCCAATTGATCTTTTCCTAGAGGCAAGTTCAAGCAAACTTGCTTGATTTCACATTGTTAGTCTTAATTACAGCCTGAAGTGCAGGACACAGTTAAAGGGGGAAATGAGTAGGGGGGTTAGGGGAGAACAGGACTCGTATCTTCAGTGTTTGGATTGATTTGTAGTGCAAAGATACAAATCTCTTGGTACCTTTGCAAAAGATTTTTTGCCACTTTCAATCTTGTAGCATGCATATCAGGAGACTCTGAGAAGCCAGCCAGCAGGATGAGGTTCTGGGGTAATTACAGGTCAGGAATCAGTGGCAGCCCTAACAGCTGGCTGTTGATTAAAGATGAAACTCAAGCCCTGTACAGAGGGCCTGAAAAAAGAACTATACAGGACTTCAAACAGTGCTTGAGCCTTGAACAATGTAGCTGCACATTTGTAAAGCCAAGTACTACAACAGCAGTCTCTTGTAGAGCAAACCAATCAATCCTTGTGCTTCTTGCACTTATGGGCGACTAAAGGCCTGAACTTGATCGTGATACTCAAATTCTTTTTTTGTTTAGTAAATGCATAATAAAAAATATTTTCTAAGACAAAATGTTTGATCAAATGATGAATTTGAGATGTTGTTTTACGAACTTTTCTATCAGAGAAATAAAAAATTTACTGTCTCCCCCCCGCCCCGTGTTAATATTAGAGCAGTCATTTATCTTGACATCTAGACAGAAGAACCTAGCACCCTGTTTTCTAGTCTGTTCATCCAAGTGTCATTTTCTCTTTGAAATGTATGTTCAAGTTCTTCAATACAGAAAAAGGTGAAGAAAAAATGTAAACACTACCTACTACTTTCAGATAGTACAGCAAGGGCTGGAAGTGATAAGTGATACCCTGAGTATGGAGCACTGTACATGCGGGTACCATGATGAACAACTTACAGCCTTTATAAAATTCATTCACAAAGGGCAATAACTCACTGGCAATAAAGGTAAATCAACAAAAGAGACAGAAGTAGGTATTCTACTCTATTGTCTTTTCTGTGAGGTCATCGTGCCTCCTTATATATCTGCCCACAAGTAACAATGGAATTGAAACAGGATACAAAAGCTATGGATTACGTGTAGTAATGATCTCCATCCACAAACCAAAGTACCAGTTCCATTGTAACAGCTTTCAGAAAGGACCTTTCCAGTAAGATTTCATATTCTATCAAACCAGATGAGAACCAGCCAGAAATACAGTACAAGTGACAGTATGTAGTGAAGCATATTCTGTACACTGATTTTAGAATACATACTGGAGACATTTTAATTTGCATGCTCTTTTGTAACAGATTTGAGAACCACAGTACATACACCATAACAGCAAGGTTCAGAGGCACTTCACTGGCCCAGGGATAAAACCATGCATTCGTAACTGATGGACACAAGAACATTCTGCTGAAAACTATATATATTAATGTTTCATGTGCATGGAGTCTGAGATAGAGGGATAAAACACTGCATTAATGTTATAGATTAACTTGACAAGACAGCTGATCCCATTGTGCTCACATTAAGTGAATATGAGGTTCACTGTATGTTAACACAAGAGAAGGAATTGTTTTCTGTAGAGACTGCACAGAGAAATCCTGGTCAAAGTATTATTACCCGTGCACGCGAAAGCAATCTCTTGAAATGATATACAGGTTGTATTTTCAATTTTCTTTAGTTTTTTTTCCTCCATTGATCACATTAACTAGAGTTTAAAGTCTACTTTTAAAGGCATTTTTGTAACAGCATAGTAAGTAAGACCAGGGCAGTGATTGTCCCCCCGTACTCTCCATTGGTGACACCACACCTCAAGTGCTGTGCCCAGTTTTGGACGTCTCACTACAGGAGAGACTTTGAGGGGCTGGAGCATGTCAAGAGAAGGGAAATGGAGCTGGTGAGGGGTTTGGAGAGAGAATCATTGAGAAGCAGCTGAGGCAGCTGGGAGTGTTTGCTCCAGAAAAAAGGAGTCCCAGGGGTGACTTTCTCACTCTACAGCTGCCTGAAAGGAGGATGAAGCAAGGTGGGGGTCAGCCTATTCTCCTTGGAAACAAATGACAGGACAAGAGAACACAGCCTCAAGATATGCCAGTGGAGGTTCAGATTGGATATCAGGAAGAATTTCTTCACTGAAAGGGTTGTCAAGCACTGGAATGGGCTTCCCAGGGAGTTTGTGGAGCCACCATCCCTGAAGGTATCCAAGAAACAATTTGATGTGACATTCAGTGCCGTGGTTTATTTGACATGGTAGTGATCAGTCAAAGGTTGGACTTGATGATCTTGGAAGTGTTTCCCAACCTTGATGATTTTATTCTGCTTCTCATATTTTACGTTCTTTATCAAAATGAGAAAATGTAAAAATCACAAGTAAAATTATGTAAGTAAATTAAATGGCTTTAGAACTTCCAGTAAAATAATAAAGAAAAACCTTAAATAACTATTTTTTAACAAGTTCCTTTTGGAACTAGATGTGATAACTAGCAAGGTCACTTTTATGGAGTGGATTTATATAATGGCCATTAACTTCTAAACTTATTCATATATACACTTTTCATAGTCACAATGATGTGAATTATTTCCCTTTGGCATATTGTCATCCCCTTTGGATATTGAGAACTCTTTAGCTTATTTTTAATTTTTCTACTCACACAATCCAGTAAGATTACACATGATTGTGGAGCTAAGAACGAGCTATTTTTGTGGTTACATATCTACTCTTTACAAATACTTTCTTTTGGTATTTTAAAAACATAACATGGAAAGTAATTACCACATAACCTTAGAAACAACAAGTATTTCAAAAGAAAATAAAATTCTTCCTGAAATAGTCCTCCCATTATTCTCACTAGAAGCTAGCATAAAATGCTTCAGACTTAGATGGCAAATCTGTACAGGAAAAGAATCATAACTTTTCAATGTTTTGGCTAACTTAATAACCAAAACAAACCAAACAAAAACCCAAACAACCCTGAACTTATTCAAGACCTGTCACTCCAGCTGAAAGCATAAATTTATGGAGCCCAATGGGATTCATCCCAGAGTACTGAAAGAGCTGGCAGATGTCCTTGTGTGACCCGTCTCCATTACTTGTCACCAGTCTTGGGAGTCCGAAGTCATCCCAGCCAGCCGAAAGCTGGATAATGTTTTCCCAGTTTTCAGTAAGATTAAGAAGGAAGACCTTGATAATTACAGGCCTGTCTGTGCCTGGTAAAATTTTGGAGAAATTTATTCCAGAAGTTTTTCGAGAGACAATGCAGTCTCTGACAAAAGCCAACATGTTCATGAGGGGAAAGTCCTGCTTAATCAAATTAATCTCCTTTTATGACCAGGTCACCCATCTAGTTGACCAAGGGAAGCCAGTAGATGTGGTGGGTTTGGATTTCAGTAAAGCTTTTGATGCTGTGTCTAAGAGTAACCTTCTGGACAAAATGTCTAGCACTCAGCTAGGCAACTCCAAAATATGTTGGGTGGACAATTGTCTGACAAGTCAGACTCAAAACATTTTAGTAAGTAGGATTATGTCAGGCTCACAGACAGTCAGTGGGGTTCCCCCAGGCTCAATTTCAGGGCTAGGGATCTTGAATGTTTTAATAAGTGGTCTGGATGCAGGAATTGAATGTACATCGAGTATAGCAATGACACAAAGCAGGAGGAGCTGTGTCTCAACCCCAGAGAGTGGAGAGAGGCCTTACAAAGAGATCTGGATAGACCAGAGAGCTGGGCAATCACTAACCATAAGAAGTTTAACCAGGGCAAGGGCTAGATTCTCTACCCATGGGTGTAAAGAAGACACAGCCAGGCTCTTTTCTGTGGTGTCCAGTGACAGGGCAAGAGGCAAAGGGCACACGCTGAAACATAAGAGCTTCCATCTGAACATCACAAAAGAATTCTTTACTGTGAGGGTGACTGAGCACCAGAACAAGATGTCAGTAAAGATTGTGGAGTCTCCACCCCTGGAGATATTGCAAAACCATCTGGACACAGTCCTGGGCAGAGTGCTCCAGGTGGGCCTGTTTGAGCAATGGGGTTGGTCAAGGCAAACTCCAGAAGTCCCTTTCAACCTCAACTATTCTGTGACTGAGTGAGAACAGAAATGAAAACTACTGTTGTCGTTCTAGTAGAATTATAGAACTGTATATGCTCATAAGAATGCATAGCCATTATAGTGAAAATATAATGCAAGGTCCAATGAAAAACTTAAATGTATAATCAAAGATGATCTCTGAGATGAAGAATAAGTCTATTCAGATCTTCAGCAATATGTTATAAATGTGATATTGGGAAAAATGCTTTATATTTTAATCTCTTCTTGCTGTTTCTAATGGGAAAAATATAGACCAGTCATTGAGAGCAATTAGAATCGATTTTGCATCAGTAAATATTCATATCTACATATACTTGGAGTATTTAAACAGGAATAGAGTAATATCCCTTTTGACAATTTCAAAACAAAATTAAAATTAATATATATGAAATGATCAAGTATTACAGTGAAGAATACCACCAAAAATCTAGAGAGGTCAGAATAAAGTGCATTTCTCCTTGGACACCAGAATATACTACTCATTTTATGTTTAGTTTAGGTTCAGAGTGTAGCACCACAGTTGGCTGTACTGGTACAGAAGGAAAATAAACAAGTGTTTGATCATGGAAGTTGCTTAAACCGTGACTCTTGACAAAGAAGCTGTGTTCAAGAAACTACAGCTCAGGGAATGAATCACTGTCTCATAGTACCTAACTCTCTTCTTGACTGTGCTTACATCAAATGTGATTAAACTCCTAAACTATATGTAGTTTAACACTTAAAGTAGACATGGCTTAGGTTCTTAACACTTTCATTAAGAATAAGGTAAGTGGTACTTGCTGAAGTTCTAGGGCTTGTTGGGAGCAGCATTCTGTGGGCTGTGTCTGCTCATGTTTCTCTAGCAGAACCACATGCCATTCAGGGCAGAAAGCAGGAAAGCTGTGACATTCTTTCATATTTCCAGAAGTCTGCTACATGTATCAGAAAGGCTTGTTTCTATTGATAATTCAGGTACAACGGGTACAAAATATTAACAAACAAAAATTAATATTGTTTAAAGGGGAAATGCCACTCAGATTACTAGAAGAGCTTTTCAAGAACCTTAGTCACAAACATGAGCAATTCCTTCAGAAAATGAGGCTAGAGACCCTTCTCCTTGTTTGTGTCATGTAACCAGGACGAAAATGTGGTGCATGCCTAATACTCCCTTCCTTGGCTATGACTTAACAAGCTATGCAAAGACAAACCAGGCAGAAGCTAAAATAGTTTCAGAGCAGAGGGGAAGGAAACAAGCTGCCATAACCTTTTTATCTGCAGCTATTTCTCATGCTCCCCAGCAGCTATGGGAAGGGAACAGACAAGGTCTTAAGTTTCACATGGGTCAGTTGCATTTTCCATAACAAAATCTTCAGAATAATAAAAAAAAACACAACATGGAAAATAACAGAGAAATAGTACATAACTTGATATATGAAAGTATATGCAAATGAACAAATTTTAGATTTATACTGGACAAAGGTTAAAAATAGGAAAGATAAATGAACTGACCATCATAATTGCTAGATACAAGGAGAAAAGAGGATACTATGCAAATAAAATCACGTCTGTGCTTGGGACTTTCATTTATTTATGAAAAAGTATCACTACGATATGGTTTTAAAATAAATTCATCTTTTTAAGTCAACTACTTGAAAGCAATTGATGTCTGCAATTCAAAACATAACTAATCCCACCTGCATTCTGTAGGACATAACCTTATTTCAGTGCTGGAATCTGATTTATATGATAGGCTCTGATGCCTGATATGCAGCCCTGATACCTCAGACCTTAACCTGACCCTGATGTTGCTTTGTCAGGGAGGCACTGCATAACACTTCATAGGGGAGCTTTGTCCACCTGAGATAGTTTATCAGCCTAAAGAAAATCCCACACACTTACCTGGAAATGCACCTTACTCTTTCACAGGTATGCCAACACCTGTGCTGAAGAGGTGACAACCTAGCTACCTCTAATTCCCTGACTGCTCCACAGAATGCCTAGCGTGTGACACAATTTACTGCTGTCATTCCTGGCGTTGCACAAAATTTAAGGGAAAATTAAATGTATAGATAATCTAAGAAATTGATGCTTGAATACTTTAGTGACAATGAGAAATGCAGATTACCAGCAGACCTACTATGAATTAAGACAAAGCCGAGATAGTGTATTTGTATCAGGAGTTCCTGTTGTATTTCATATTAAGAAAAGGAAGTGTATCTTAATCCAAATAATCCCTCTTAGAAGTGTAGGCTGCTGCATTTCCACTGTTGTATGGCAGGGAGGCTCTCTGCAACAAAAGATTCGAGTGACAACTCAACATTCAGAACTCCCTGTTGCTGTATTAGTGCAAAATTTTGTTCCACAGTTCAGCTAAGCAAAGTTGAGTCTTTCTAACATGCTTTGAGGGTGCCTGTAGAAATACTCTCTTATCAATTCAGCTCAATAAGTTAAATTTTCACAGGGTCCAAAGATTTGCTGTTGTCCCATAAGTATTAATCCAGTTGTGTTAGCAGTAATGCTTTGAGGGGATGCTGCCATCGTGCCCCTAAACAGTAGTGCAACAAGAAATTATACTGGCAGGTGATCCAAAGCCATTTTCATACAATGACCAATACTTCCAAAAGCACTTCAATGACCCGGTAATATCTGCAGTGCTACTCCTTGAGATATCTTAGGCCTTGTTGAAATCTGCCTCAACAAAACTCCAACCCATAAATGAGCTAGAAATTGTAGCCTAGAGCTAGGTCATTATTCCCACTGTATCAAACTGTGCCTGCTTAAATATTTAGTCACAAAGTACATTTTAATGTCATTTAGAGTCCAAACTATCTTCAGTTTCTAGATGTAGTTAAGGACCTAATGGACTGGGTGTTCAAAAACTCATTTCAGGATCTAGTCATTCCATTAAATGACCACTGAAAATTAGGCACATAAAGATAAGAAATAGAAAGTTAAGAATGGAGTGTTTGGAGCTATCTGATAGAAAACAGAAGTGCATAGAGCACTTTTTCCTAACCTTCCCTGTTTTCTAAGATTTCACTATCAGACTCAGAGACTGATACCTATATTCAGAAATTAGATTACTCCTGTACATAAAGAGGTGGTTGCATTAGTTTCCAAATTCATAATAATTCTACTGTGTGTTTTTGTTGTGGGTTTTGCTGTTGTTGTTTAGTTTCGGGTTTTTTTAAGAGGGTAACTATTCAATGTGAATTACAGAAGTAACTTACACACAGAGGGCTGGAACTGCAGTCACTTATCTCTCACCACTTGCATTAATCTCTGAACTGTGATGTCTTTCTGCCCTGCCTCTCTTTCCCACTGAATTAGTTCATTCCTGCAAAGTGATTCTTGTCCAAAAGGAAAGGAAAATTCTGCCATCCACAAACTGCCCTGATATAAGAAGTAGGAGATGAAGTCTCAAAGAGTTTGTGTTGGAAAAGAAAATTGTTGCCCACTTTCTGAGCAAGTATTCTAAACATTAAGCACTGCTGTAAAAAAGGAGGGCAACATCAGCATCACTACATTCACTTTAAAAGGAAGGAGCAAGATTGGATCAATTCACTGAAAGGATGCCCAGAGTCACCTATTTTCCCCAAAGATGAAGTCTGTGATTCTCAAGGGAACAGAGATCAGCTGTAAGCCTGACTTGGGGCCTTAAAAAGTACATTTTATTTGACATTCCCCATTTAGATTCCACAGTTATAATTTATACCATTAGTTGTTTCTTAATCCATGGGATATAATTTATAACATAGGTTGTTTCTTTATTCATGTGTTTCCATTATGATATGCCAGCCTTTCTCATCCAGTGTGGGAATACAAGCAAACTGCTATTCTCAACACATATCTATGACTTTGCTCAAAGTCAGGGTATTTTGTTTCCTTTAAAATGCCATCAGTAATCAGACATTAAAAAAGTTAAAACAAAAATTTCCATGGCTTTCAGTACTAATGTTAAAACAACAACATAAAGGATAAAGAAGCAGCAGCTTTTTAAATTAAAATGTAGAAGGAATCTGCATAAATAGGGACATTTGCTGCTGATTCTGGTGGAGGCACCCAAAAAAAAAATTAGGTCCAAATTTTTCATCTTATATGAATTATATTTCATTAAACACCAAACCTATTTCAACCTTCTCGGTCACTCTGGTAGAGAATTGATGACGGTCTGTGCTTAATTACAGAATACTGTCTGACATAAACTGAAATCAAACCTTTGTATGTCTCTGTTAACTAATGAGATAGAGCAGATACATTTACTTCCCTCTCTTGATTTTAGTCAGATGTTGGAATGAATTTTTAAAGCAACTGCTAAAGTAAATAAAAGTGAAGAGTTGACTGATAAGGCCAACACTGAAAGAATCCTTTGGGAATATCAGCACCAGACTGGGTGGAACATCACTTACAATTCTGACCCATATTTGGTATAATAGCTAATATTTTCCCTCTGAAAATCTCAGCTCTCATCTGTCTACCATGAATTTTATTGAGAAAGGGAAGGAACTGGGTACTATGCAAACAAATATCCTTATGAAATAGAGATCTCCAGATAGAGACACTCACCTGTCAGTTCTGGCAGGGGTTACTTTAATGTGTATTAGTGATTGCGTTTTCTAATTGCAGATTGTTTCAAATATGTCTTGAGATAAAAAAGTGCTGGAACACTGGCATGTGTCATGTGTCAAGGCAGCTGTTCTCCTTCTGAAATTAACTCATGGCTTAACTGCTTTATAACACCAGCATTTCCCTCTTTCTGAGCAAAACTGAATGCTCTGAACAGTAGAACATACTCTCCTATTATGAGTTTTCTTTTATACTCTGAGATTTATCTCACTGTTTAAGATTTGAGCTCTCTGCACCTTTCCCTATATTTATCCAAGTGAAGTTAATAGAAACAACTCTTGCAAAGTTTTGAAGGCTTAAAGAAACGCTGCAGGAAACAAATATTTTATGAAAAAAAGAAACTATGGTGACAGTTTTCTTTCCAAAAACGTCTGAGTCTGATAGAAAACGTGTTTATCAGCCCTAGTGTGTATTTATAAGCTAAAATAATTAAAATACAATATCAATTAAAGAAACAGATGTAGATGTGGGAAAGGACTGTGGCATATGTTTAGAATCATGTGAGCATGTTCCTATTTGTGAAAGATACTCTGTCAACATTTTTTTAAATGTAAAGCCAGCATTTCAACCACAATTATTAAATGTGGCTACAGTCAGAAAAAGTTACTAGGCAAAAGTCTTATTCAGTAGATCTGTTCTCCATATGTAGTCAGTCCAAATGTACTCACTTAAGTGATAAAAATAAATTGTTACCATTTTTTACTCCTGTTAGTTCTGTACAGCCAAATACAGCTAAGAGGAAGTGAGCTGTATTCTATTTTAACTCCTGCACCACCACCAGATGATCTACATGTTGGATCTGTATTATTGATGATACCATACAAGCCAGAAAGCACACAGCTTGACTGTGCAGGAAGACATGATGCAAAGGATGTGGCTTTATTAACTCATCTGGCAGCATTACCCAGCAATATGTCATACAGAGTAGGTCATTGCTCTTTCACTGATTGTTCCAACCTATTTTGAAGGTTGCTGTCAACTTTCCCTCCTTCCTAACTAATTCCAGCTGTTGCTGGGACCTTATCACCTCCCCATCTGTACCCTCAAGAGTGGTACCTGCATGGCCCACTGGGACCTTTAAACAGGTAGACAGAGCCTCCAAAACACTGGTCTTGATCCAAGTGTGTCAAGGAGTAAGGTTTGTTTTTTCTTCCTCCTAGACCTCATGGGAAGCAGCAAACAGCACATCACATACAAAAGGTCACAGAAAGGAAACCCTCAGTAATTCACTATCTCAAGAGAGCCATAAAAGAACTAAATATGCTTTCCCACTGGTAGTATATTGGAAATTTCCTTACTCATAGATTTCAAACAACGCTTTTATATTTCACTTTGCAAATGGGCACTAGGAAATAGGTTTTGTTTCTCTATGTGAATGTAAATGAACATTAGCACAGGTTTCCAGGGAGCCTGTGGAGTCTGTCCTTGGGGATATGCAAGTTTTCTGGATGTGGCTGGAGCAGGGGGTAGGGCAAGATGACCTTCAGATGTCTCTTCCAACCTCAACTACTCTGTAATTCTGAGTGCAAACATGAATTGGGTGTTAAGTGGCAAAATATATACATTGCCTCACAGACAAGCTGCCATTCCCAATTTTCAATTTTATGCTTTCCCCAGCATCTGAGAAACTCAAAATTCACACATTATCATAGCAGTTAGAATTCCTGAGGAATTATCAACCTTTTGTATGGATAATGAAATGCAATTGGCAACTGCATGAGAGTCTTGAGGTACAATAACCAGCTGGATGGGAGTAATTTGATGGATTAAGAAAACACAAGCAAACAAAAATTCACACAGAAAATCAGAAATCAGATCTTACGACAACCAACTTTATGTCTTAACCTCATCTATTATGCCTGGAATTTTTTTTTCTCTCTCTCTACTGACTATTTGTAAGAGTGTGTGTATATATATATATATATATGTACACATAAATATACATATAAATAGTGCATTCCACTTTTGATATCCATAGGAAAATATTGCAGGTTTGGTATTTGAAACTGGTATTTAGAAGCCAGCTTCATATGCAGCACTGCTGCTTCCCCCATGACAGATAAAAAACCACAGTGGTTACAATATGCTTCCACATGCTTAGTTGGTTTGTGTTTAACTTGCTGTATTTTCAATGAGGTACATTTAAAAGAAGAGAATGCCTGGCACAACATGCATAATTTTGATGAATAGACAAAACATTTTCATCTGAAGTATGCTCACTTTATTAAAAAGAGTAATCTAATCTTAGCCTTTATTCTGTTAAATCAGTCATGTGTGACCCATTACTAACCCACTAACATGGAATGTAACTCGAGAGCCAAAGAATTATTCCCACCATATTGCTTATCAGAGAACTGAAAAATAGGTATATATACTATATTTTCTTGTTTAATCATTCCCATTGGTGATTTATTGGCAGAGACACTACATTTGTGCATCTCTCTCAGCCTCACTCTTCATCTGTTAATCCTAATTATCTTCTTTCTGTGTTTGTATCTTTCACATGCCTTATTTGTGTACATACATACAAAGCCAGCATGCCACCAAAGACGTATAAAAGATTAGTTAGTGACTACCCAAGCAAAAAAGTCTGACACTGGAGGAAAGCCTGGCACTGTTCTCAGGAACAAAGATGAGAATCAAACACACTTTTCTTTTCCTGTTCCAAACAGTCAGTTATCTTGAATTACTGGACAATTTTCCTGAGGTCCACTGAAGTTCCTAGAAGAGCTTGAAAATGGGTGCTAGATTTCTGGGTTTATGTTCCAAGAGAAAAAAAAAAAAAAAAACAAAAACCAAACTAGTGTTGTTGAAGACAGCAGTTGCACTTATTTCTTTGCAGTTTAGAAAGTGCTTAGAGACAGCCTTAGAAGAGATGTACAGGAACAGCTTATTATACTTACAATAGGGATCTGTATGGTTTAGATCTATAGAAATCATAAAACTGCTACTGTATATCAGGCTTTCTTTGGGGAATTTATTGACCTTATATCTGGCAAAAGGGCAGATGGATATCATGAGACAAATACTCAAAATTAGCATTTTGAAATGTGCTTTTAAGACCGTAGAAGAGTGATATTCTAAAGAACAGCTAGAACAAAACTGAGTGAAAGGTAAAAGTTGCTGTTGGGGTCTTGGCTTTTTCTTTTTTTTTTTTTTTTTTTTTTAATTTCAAAACATAATTTAGACATTTACCACTCTTTCCTTCATTTTCTCCTTCTTTTAAAATGAAAAATTTAATCTGAAATTTTTGTTGCTTCAGGAATTACCTTAGAATTTGCTGTTGAACAGAGACATAGGAATCTTCATGCAATATAAAATTTAGGTCAAATTAACCTATGGGTTTCTGATGAAGAGACATCATAGATCTTTTCCTCAAAAAGAAAAAAATCAAACAAAATACCCCAATACAACAACAAGACCATGATGTAGAAAGTACTCATTTTAATATTAAATATCCAACTCACATGAAGAAAAAAAGACACTAAGACAATAAAAATTATTTTACTAAACAACGACAGTGAATAGAAAATATTTGCCCAATGTAACTGAAATATTTCTGCTCAAATGAGATTGCTTTAAAAGACTAGCTAGAGAAATGTTATTCTAACTCAGTAAAGCTTAAGCTATGCAAGAACCTAAGGTAGCAATCATGCATCTCTAAGAATGCCACTACACAGTAGAAGTAAAATAAACAGGATGAACAGGTTTCCAGGGTTCTTATAAAGAGAGGTGCATTACAACTTGTAGTGGAATCTTTTTAGCTGTTCTAATCATTAGAGCTATAAGAGACCCTGCTATTTATTCAAAACAACTTAAAGCAACTCTAAAGGTCCCAGTGTGATGTTTTCACTTCTAATTTTCATAAAATGTTGATAAGAGTGGAATCAAACTAGTTAGTTATCAGTCTTGATGTTGGCATAATGTGACTGGAAATGTACAATTTGTAATTACTTGAAAGGAAACAAATTACCTTTAAGAGGAAAACCATAGGTAGAAATTGCAGAAATTAGATGTGTTAGGCTGCTCTTAAAAAAAAAGAAAAAGTACCTGTTATTTAACTTGCACACTATGAGAAAGAATATGTATGCAAACCAAGGGCAAGTATGTACTAGTAGATGCATGGAGTTGATGGCTGAGTAGACACTTTTTATCTATCATTTCCCTGAAAGACACTAACAAGTGACTTTTATTCATACGATTTATTCCATGTCTGGGTTCTTAAAAACATAATAGCAGATGGAAGAATTGCCTGATGTTAAACTTTCATTTACAACCCCTCAAAAATCAGAGCTCTGGAGTTTAAACTCTGAAATAAAGCTCGTACAAAAATCTCATGCAAAACCTTAGGTCACAGATAATTAAGCATGTGCTTACTTTTAAGCATATTTTCAGTCCCACCTAATCAGTACAGTTAACTTTTAAAGACACATTCTCATGGGTTTGAGATCCCGTGCAAACACTAGGCTAAATGAAAATGGATACTAAAGAAGAACACGAATCTCCAACTGTATTTGGACTTAAACTTGGCATGAAAACAGACAAGAATTTTTCTGCTTCAGGAGAATTTTGTACAATGAGTTTCTTGGTTGTTGAAAAAGCAAATTTTCCTTAATTTTCTCTTCTACCACTACTGTCTGCATTGCAATCTTAAGACGGGCAATTAGAGTATGTTTCTTGAAGTGGAATCATCCTGGTTGCAGTGCTTTATGTTAGCAAAGAACCTAAACAAGGAATCACTTAAAGTAAATTCCAGTCAGTCACTGTAGATCTCTAGACTCCAAAAGCCAGAAAGAACCACACTGATTGTTTCATCTGAATTTTTTATAAATAAACCATAGAACTTTCACCAGATGTGGAATTAAAGCAAATAATTCTAAAAATTTAGACAAAATAGTCAGAAGAGATGAAATCTAATCTAATCATCCTGAGCCAGGATTGTTTTTAATAACTATTCATCTTTCCCATGGAACATGCTAATGAGAACACTAAAATTATGGCTGGAGGACAATTCCTCTGTAAAGTATGGTGGCTGTGAATGCAACTGAAAACGTTGGGGAGACTGTGCAACAACAGGATCACTTCATGAATTTTTACTGGATGATAAAAGGGAGGGACTGTTCCAAAACAGAGCAGTTTCATTCCAGCCATAACCACCCCAGTCCAGCCTCACATTGCTGAGCACGGACACTTTTCAAAGTGTGGAATAGGATGGAAATTATGTCACATTGCTCACCTCCCTGTGACAGACTCCTCACCATGATACTCTGTTTTCCATCAAACATTTCATCTCTTAAATGCAAAATATGGCCCTTTGCTTTCCCTAAGCCAAAGACTATGACTCAAGAGCAATTTGAAATGTGAAACCACCTCCTTTCCATCTCATTCTTTGCTTATTGATTGGAAAACTAGGTAACTTCAAATCTAAGAAATTACTTTTAAAAATAACCACAGCAACATCATAACCCCAGGACGCCTAAGAACAGTCCTTTTTCAGTCTAAAAACACAACTATCCTACCTTTTATCTCTTTGAGTGGCAAAGGGACAAAAATACTGCTTTAGTCCTCCCTTGTTGGTGCCTATATTTCTTTTGTATATGAGGTCTGACCCCAGACTTCCCCACAATGACATTCAGTGAAATAAAGCACCACTGATCTTGCAATCTCAAAAGCCAAAATTCTAAGGAGCGATCATCACCAAGCAATAAAATGTTCTGAGACAGGAAATCTGAAACTAAATTTTCTTAACCCATGGCCTGTGCCTAAACTACAGGGAAATCCTCCTTATCAAGACATAAAAAGATTTTGTTAGGTAATAATAATGACCTACTCACAGCAAAACTCATTTTTCTGCACAATACGTCACTGAAATGATCTCATGACGGTGCAGAAATTCTTACTGGTTATACTTATTGCAAAGATAAATCTCCACTACCAGGGTAAAGACCCCTTCAGACACAAATTCAAATCCTTTAAATATCATAGTCCCGCTTCAATATTTTTACAATGGAACATACATACATGAAATAGTTATATCTTCAGATGGAATGAATTCTACTGATGAAAAAAAGAGAAAGAAAATACCTTTTACCAATACCAGACTTGTCCATTAGATTTTTTGTCAGCCTTCAAGACAGATCTCTTTTTAGGAAAATGGCTGCTGCTACATGAAGTTGTTGAAGTGAATTTTCTATCTAGCCTGGGTGATACCACGCTATTTATTTTTCTTACTTTCTAATGATAAGACAGGTTCCTTTGTAATGACCATGACTAGACTGGCCCCACTTTAACCACTTCCTATTTTTTCTGAACATGGGAATGTTTAACAACTCCCAGTCTCTGTTGACTGAAAATTGGTACAGGGGGAACAACGTTGTAACTCATCAAATGTAATCATCTGCTAATTGAAAGCAAGTGGAACTATAAAATTGTATGTCACCTTCCACTGAGTCAGTGTAACAAAGGCTATTTACAGGTTCTGTAACCCAGAAGCTCTTCACAGACTCCAAACTGTCCTCAAGGGTGGACATCAGTAGCTGTTTGGTAGCAGAGGATACCACAAGTATTCCTGGAAGAAGCATTTAGTTTTACTTGGCAAATAATTTTACCTTCTGAAAAGGACAATCACAGGAAACAGGCATGTCAGTATGGATGCAATCGTCCTGGACTCCAGACAAAAAGAATAGATCTTAATAGATCTAAATAAGAAAATGTCACTATAACATAAATTTTGACAAGTTATTCTCTATGTCCAAAATAATTTCTCTTAGTAGAAGATCAATCTTAATATCAAGAGACGGGACACTTCAGAACACTCCATCAGCTCCACTTCTCCATTGTTTGTGCCTATACTGAAAGCTGTCTCCAGTCAATATCTGAAAACCATACAGCATGCCAATAGCTGGAGAAATATATAATTTGTTTTTTTCTAAAACTATTCTGCTTTCTTTTGCTAGATTTAAAGAAACACACTTCTCAGAAATCTCTGGAAAACTCTTTTATGACATTTATGTACCTTTAACATTCATCAATATAAGTACCAAAAGACAGTAGTAACATTTGAACTATTGGATCCCTTTTTTTTCATTTTTCACTTGATTCATAGCTGCTTATGCAGACCAACTTCCATTCACAAGTGAAATGTTACCAGCCATCATGTTAAAAACAACAAATTTTCATGAAGCAATGTAGTCTGTTCCTCACTTTATGAAGAACATTATCATTTCTATTTTTTACAAGGAAAAAGCAGAAAAAATAAACCCTAATTCTGAGAGTTCTTCAATCTGTATTTCTCTACTTAGAATAAATATGACATGCAGAAATAGCAACAACAATGCTATTGCAGATGTTCTGTCCTATATCAGGTCTTGGAACCAGAGACACTTTGTGTGGAATATGTGCATGTTGCTATGTATATGTGCTAAACACATATGACGTCCTCAGACGAGAATGTGATGTGAAAACTGTTGTGGGAACAAAACCAAAAGTTTATGCAATTTAGCTGCAATGAAAACTACAATAAATTATAGCCTGAATTAGAGGACTTACTCATGGTGTCTTAGTATTAAAAGTAACAAAAACATTTCCAACTTTAGAGAAAGAGTAAATTTTTAAAAGACTGTTGTATCAAGTCTAGAATGCAGGGATGCCACTGATTTGACAAGAAAGTTTTATGTGGCAACTAAGGAAAGGGGTCCTCAGACACTCCAACCTACTCAAGCACCTTTCTACTTTAACTTAAATAAATTTTTTTCAAAAAGTGTTCAGGAGATTTATTTTCACTCTATCAAAGGACATATGTGCAGAAACTTCAGAGGTTGCCACAAAATTAGATTTTCATCCTTTGGTCAGATCTACCCATAATTTCTTTCCTGAATCCTTTTCAGAGGTAATTGAAAACAAAAATGCTAATGATTACATGCAAATGTCTTTTTTTAAACTGTTGGCAGTTTAAAGGAGGAAAAGTTAGGGGTGTATTGCTGCTAATCAAAATTCATATGCTGTGTTAACTTTTACTGCTTGACTTCCTGAATTTTTTAGCAGGGGAAACTTCTTGAGACAGTGCCCATAACCACACCATTTCTGAATGAGTGAGATTCATATACGAGTAGCTTTCTTGAGTGAAAATGAAGGCTGGCATTTTGAAAAAAGAGCTGCTGTCTTTGTGAACAAGAGAAGACAGAGATAAATATTCAGAATTTCATAGGTATTTCAGCAGAAGGAAGATCCATGCAAAGTTCAGTCTACAGAGAGGTTAACAGTAGTGTGGCCTTCTCACTGATGAACACAATAAAATCTACATTGTGGTTTGATGACAGGGAGTTCAGTAGCAATGCTGGTTTAAAACCTCGAAGCTTTTTTCCTGCCTCTTGGCAAAGTTTGCTGTCAGTCTCATTGTGTTGACAACTCATGGAGCTGTGCTGTGAACGTTTCATAGAACCTGAAAAAACCACCCTCTCCCTCTTTCTTTTTTTCCCCAGATTTTTTTTTTAGGCTGTAAATTATGCACTCTGACTTCCTGCAAGAGACAAAAAAATTAGAAATTTTCACTTTAGTATCCTCAATTCCCAATGGACTTTTATTTCTGAGACTGACACAGATAACATGCCCTCTGCCATTTCATACCCTGTCAGCCTGAAGAAACAGGTTGATAATAGCAGACTACTTCTCAGGAAGCACAATCCTGAGAGCAGGCATTGCCACACTTCCAAACAAAACATGACACCTACTTTAGCCAGCACATATTGTCCCATAGTCTGTCCACAGAAGATACTATGGCCAGGCTTTTCCATCTCCTGCAGCTCTTTCTAAGGGGGAGGGAAAGAGTACCTTCAGCCAACCCCAGAAAACAAAAGGGGAGGGCATAAGATGAACCACATGAAGAACATCAGGAACTCTTTTGAAGAGTCCACTAGAACAGAAGGAGGTAAAGATTCAGCCAGCACTGCAAGTTTCTGACAGAGGAGGTATAAAGGCCCTTATTGCACTCTTAAATGTTACTGGCACCGCCTCTCTTATTGTATGTACTCATCTGTATCCCGTACTTGAGGGAGTTGTTTTTCCATATGTACAATAATTTTTGAGAGGAACAGATGAGAGAGGACCCTCTCAGACCCAAGTGTTCTAGCAGAACATGTTCCTTTGGGTTTATACAGAAGGTGAAAAGTAAAGGAGGGTTGTATGAAGAATACGGCTAGAAATGTACTGCATTCTAGTGATTCAAGCAGGAACCTCTGTGACATTGTTATCAAGATCATTCCCAGGAACAGTCTCAGCCCAACCAAAATATAGATACAACTGTATAAATTACCCTGATTATGATTTGAATTATAATAGAAGATTAGTGGTAATTTTAAGTGGGGGTCTCTGCAGAGGGTGCCTAAAAAAGTGTGTTCTGGCCTGAAAAAAGGGAAGGGTCATGCTGTTGGAAGACTGTTTAAATATGCAATGAATCTTCAAGGCAGTGAAAATAAAACATTTATACACATTTGATGAAGATGATTGTGGTAGACTTACAAAAGTGTTATATTACAGATTGTTATAAATCTGTTTCATTCTTCTCTACAGCTTCTGTATGAAATAGTCACATAAGAATGATCCATAAGTATTTGCAGCTGAAGGTCCAGATGAGGTTAACCTTAAGCGTGCACTCCTCTTTTGTGTTTGTTTCTCCTTTCCTCAGAGGGTCAACAAAATTGGAATAAATATTTCAACTGTCAGAACCACCAACTCTTGGGCTACTGGCTGTTTTACTTGAAAAAAAAAAATGGAAGGCACTTTGCAAGAAAGCATCATCATTATAGAAAGTTTTCTTTTAATTAAAAGTGACTGGTAGCAACTTTGAAGGACAGTTGAGGACAAAATTATCCATCAGCAGAACACTACTTATTGGCATGCACTGGCAAAACAAAAATGCCCATGTACAAAGAGGGGCAATTAGTACATATTTCGGAAGGAGGGTTGACTTTATTTCCGTATTTAGGATACAAGAAATTTTTACTTTAAAAGTGTGAACCAAAACATCCATTTACTGAGAACACAACAGAAAGATCTAAAAAAGTGCAACAAAGGATTGTTTTCTAATTTAATTTGTAGTAATTACCCCTATATCTTTTACACCACAAATCCATTGTTCTATAATCAGAAAGAGAACACTAATTATGTTGTAGATATTCGCCTTCATATCTAAAAGACAGGAGTTTTGCCTTTAAATTAAAAAGTCAAAGCACTGATAAGGGAACAGTAAGCAGGATTCCCAGATATAGGTGAATGAATTCATATTAAAGAAAGAACAAAAAGAAACAGTCTGCTTCATAGGACAATTTGCAGGAAATAACATGCAATATATTCTAGGAGATTTATTGCTTATGCAAAAAGACCCATTTGTTAAATATGAATATGTTAATCTTAATAGCTTCCATTTTTCTTAGGCTCTCCTATCTTTCAAAAGATTCTGACTAAGAAAAGAACGGAAGATTTGTTATAATGAAAGTGGCCTAGTTCATAAATGCCTTAATTAAAGGAATATGATCAACTTAGAACAATCTATTATATATCTATGTACAAACTGTTCTGTTATCCTAAGCACCATTTTTGTAAATATAAATTAAAGGTTTTCATGGGAAACCAAAGTGTATGTATTTTGTTTACTTTGTACATTTGACAGCTGTTTGGTTTAAATTAATTTCACCAGATACTCTCTGTGTAGCACTGCACAAGTGTGCTCTCAATTTCTCATCTTATGGTAGAGCTTTCAAAAAGTAACAATGAGAGAAGCTTTTATTCACTAGAAAAATTACCATAAATCAGCAAAAAGTGCCACACAGGCTAAAAGACAGAGAGAGTACCTGCAAGTTCTTTTAACAAAGTTGACAGTATTCTTTTCATGTCGCAGTAAATTTCAACTGAGATAATTAAACTGTTATTTTTAATGCTTCCAGCCAGTGTATGAGAAAAATACAGACTAGACTGCTAGCCTGAAGAATAGTGTCCAGAAGCATTTTGTTACCCTTGACCTTGTCTGAAAGCTCAGTTTCCAGAGACCCCTTGTCTTCTGAGAACTTTCTAGCAAAAATGCATTAACAATGAGTTCTGCTCTGTATCATCCCACAACACCACTTGTCTTGCACAGAAATGAAAACAAAAATGCTTACTTGCATAACCCACAATGCCATTTTCTTTTTGTTCCCATGGTCTTTGGTCTTGGTTAATATGCTTATCAAAAAACATTGGAATGTTACCAGCTTTGCTTGAAATAAGCAATATGGCCTCTTAAAGGAAAGTGAAAGGCTGTCTCCCTTGATTTAGCTATTTATTTAAAATGTCCTCTTCTTTTCTTTTTTTTTTTTTTTTTAGTATTAAGTACCCTACTAAAATCATAACTGATAAATCAAAAAGGTAGGGCTGACGATATTAGTGATAGTTCACAGGTAAATTTGGCCCAAGCACTTCTCTTCTGTTCTGGTATTTGCAAGAATATGTTCCAAATAAAAGCTCTCTGCAGCCTTGTGCATAAACCAAAATCATTCCCACATATCTATGAGTCTGATCCAGAGCATCTGCTTTGCTGCCACATGGGCCTCTCTCAGGGTTAATGCCGTTTGTGTGACTTGATCAATACCCAGAGAGGAGGGGACAGCATTCTTTCTCTGCATCCATGTCTGTGAAGCCCAGCTGGAATTATTCTGGATTCTGCTGTCAATGGAAGCTGAGGATATAGAATTTTCCTGCCCTCAGAGGCCATTCCAGTGTAGCACTTACACCATCCTGTCTGATACAGCAGGCTTTTCTGACCTATATTTAAGCAGTAAGACATGACAAGTAGTGCATTTTCTGAGGATTATTATATGCCTTGGGTAGTGTGATGAGGCAAGAAGCTGAAGACTTTCCTTTAAGTGTCTTTTTACTATTATGAAATGGAATTTTTAAATCAAAAGGGAGAAGAAAGCCATTATTGACATGGCCATGGCATCCCTGACAGCCAGTCAGGAAGCTCTGACTATGTTCAGACTTTTAAAGCCATTCCACTACCAGAGGAGAATTTCATCTTCAAACTTTGCATGAGTACTGTAGTGAGAATTGACAACGGATCTATGCCTAATTTTTCTTCAAATATTTTCAATGAATCTGGATACAACTATGGCAAGACTTTGATAACTTTTCCTTTAATAGTGTGAAAGGGTCAGAGTTTTAGTAGGATTAAGAAAGAGCTACTTCTGCATGCACAGCTTGATCTTTAATCCCCAGGAGAGCTAGTACTAAATACAGGATAATGGGAAGAAGAGAATTTGAATGTAACAAATTCAGTAATCAAATTGGAACCTGGAATAAAATAATACTAACTACTTTCTCAGATCTCTGCCCACATGACATGAAAGCCTAAATTCACCCTAAAATACTGGAGTTTTTTAAATTTCATTTTATTATTTTCTTTGGGTTTGCTACTTGCAGTGTGAAATCAGATAGAATTTAGAATACAAATTTCCTTCCAATTGGGTTTTCAAGCTAATACCCCCCTGCACATCTCCTGTCACTCCCCAATCCTTTATTTTAAAAGGTCAAACAAAACTTCTCCCTCTGGTTTATGACATATAATTTTACCATCAGGATAACCTAAAATTAAGCTTGTAGTCTGCAACCTCGTTTAACCAAAATAAATTATCCTACAGTGATCCAGGATTTCCATCATAGTTCTACACCCACTCTGCAGGATTTGGCCCACCACAGAGTAAGGTCATGATGACTGCTGGTCACAAACATTCCAGGAGTTTGGCATCCACAGAAACCAGCTTCACTTGGGGAGAAAAATGTTGTTTTCTTATAGTTGGTAGCACTGGCTTTCATTTGACACTTTCTGTGAAACCTGCCCAGAGAGAGGATGGATGTGTGATATCCTGCCACCAAACTTAGGTTAGAATAGCTTTACCAAAGAAAGGCTTTCATTTTCTGTAATGTGTGAACAAGGAGTGCTCTCCTAAAAGTGCTGAAGAATGTCAGAATGGAGAACGTGTTGGAACTCTTCAACCAGGTGCATATCTTCCTTGAGGAGTACTGTTCTACAAAGAAATTCACTTTGTACAGTTCCACCAGTAAAGAATGAATAAGACAAGAGAAAGGGCTGAAATTCTAGTAACATCTTTCGAAATACAGTTTCTGTTTATCTGTAGATAGACCAGAATTCCTGGTAATTTTCAGCTGTCAGGGTTTAGGACAACATCCCAACATTCTCTGGAGTCTTAGGAGTTTTTTGTTTGGTTTTGTTTTCAAAAGAAGGAAATTAAAGTTGAAAAAGAATCTTTGATTTCTATATGGATTTAAAATACATTTATCATTGCTGAAGTTTTGTCACTAAATTAACACACAAGAATAAAAACTAAAACCTAAGCAAGTTGAACAAGGACTCTGGTATTACTTGCAGCATATTCACATATTTGCAATGCCCCAACAGTCTTCTATTATGCTGTTATGTATTAAATAAAATTGACTTCAACAGAGCTTTGAAACTAAAGTTATGTCATACCAGAAGTTATGTCTTATCTTTTTCTTAACTTCCCTAGATCTGCCTCTGTTGACTGTCTTATTGAACTGAATCTTGCACAAGAATCTAAGATGATTAGTCTTAAAGAGTTACAGAATTAATTATAGGTCTACAAGTATTTTAAATAAAGAAATAGAAGATATTGTGAGAATTTGTGTGAGGTGAAGAAGCAACATGAAATAACCAGTAAAAAATGGTAACACATGAGCAAGAAAAATATAAGGTGGTATATAACAAGAGTTTTCTGGGCTTCTCACTTCTTCCTACGGAATAGTACAAAATTCCCTGGATCCAGAAGGATCACATTCGTAGTATTTTATTTTCCATCCATCTTTGATCAGATATCGTCAAGTTTATTTTGCTTTTTGAAGCCATAGGGAACAAACAAAAATATTCTTCTCTGCCTGTTTTGCACAGAATAGTGGGTTTCAGGTTCAGTCTAAGCTGCCAAACACCAGGCCTTGCCATTTTATCTCCAGACACACAAGGCACAGTGTTGAGCATCTATTAACATGAGTTACCATTCTCACATGTAGGGAGTGGATGGATCAGAATGTGACTGTTAGTTACCTCTTTATAGAAATAAATTTTACATATTTTCAAAACAAAATTTCTTCAGCTTGAGTAGAGATTTAAAGGCATTACCATAACACATATTACTCATACAAAATAAGAGTCTCAATAGTTTTCAGTGCAACACCCACACTGTTTCAAAAGTCAGTAACAAATGGGTTCTAATCTAATATTTTAATGGTCCATTAATGACTGAGGCATCTTTTTATCTGAATTTTGTTCCTTAAGAGAGTACATTACCTTTAGATAGGGCAATCTGATGAAGAATCTATTTTTCAGGATTTTTACTTGGATGGGAACCACTGTGCTCCTATAGAAGAGTGTTGAATAATCATGTGCAAAATAGGACCACCCAACATCTGTCTATATTCACTTGGAAGTCAGTTTTATATTCCTCTGCTAAAGGACTTGCAGGAAATTTATACCAAATACATGGGTGGGGTGGGATAGAATCCTTCCTCTTTGCTTAATCACATTCAGGGAAAAGCGATGATCCATTTTGTCTGATTCGCTCCATTACTCTTTCTAAAATTAACTCACATCTGACATTATAACATATGTTAAATATTATGTAAGTGGTCTGTTCTATATTTGGTTTATTCAGTCATAAATCCTGGCATGCACGCACACACACACAAAATAGTGCTGTGAAAAAAAAAAAAAAAAAAAAAAAAGAAAGAACCCACACCAAAATCCCCCACAACTTTGTGCAGACAAAATGAAATTGGTAAAAGTTGGATTATTCCTCCCAAGTTCATCAAGGAGCTGTAATATTCCACTGAAATGAAAACTCACAAGACATTATCCACCAGGGAAAACATTTTGCAGGTGGATATGTTCTTCTACTTCGTATAAATGGAATTTTCACAGTCCAAGAGAGCTTAAGAGCTACAGTTATTGATGCTGACATAGGCTCCAGTCTGGCAAGACCAAGGTGTGTCTGTGAGCCTGTGAAAGCCAACACATAATGGCCACAACAATGAGTTAGGAATTACCTCCTTGACTTTCTTACTGTTCCTATTTTTCTACTGGTTTGCCAAGAGTATAAAGATATCTCTGTAACTGGAAAAGTAAGGTTTTGGCTGTTAATAAACTTTGGTTTTCTGAACCAGTCTTTCAGCTTTCCCAGCATATTTCCCTGAAAGCTGTGCACAGTTAATATAAAATTTCCAGCACTATTGGTTTCATTTGATTTAGCATGGCTTAAATAAAATAGAGAGAGTAAATTATATGTAGGACACCACACCATTTGTGTTCCAAGGCCACCGACTTCTTTCTAACCAGTGTTTTGAGCTATTTAAGAGCTGGAGGATTTCATGCCACAAATGCCTGAATAGCTGTAGTGAATGTAGGGTCTAACAGCTACAGAAATGCTTTGACAGCAAGAGGTAACACAAAAATTCTATCTTCCCTTCTGTTCCTTAAACACCATTTTCTGAAAATAGCTTGAAAGAACTTGCTTACAGGGGTACCCCTCAAAGGATAGACACAGACAGCTACAGCAGAGCTGGCAGCAACACACAGGTTAAGATGGTTACAGAAATTTCCACCAGCTGACAGCAAGGTGCCTAAATATCTTCAGCAGAGGACTTAGATTGTCCAGGTCTTTTGTTTCAGGAGGTGCCAGGGGCAAAAATAACTTAGAAAGTGAGCTATTGTCTTGCACTCAGCTCCAAACCAAGTGCCAATTGCACAGGAATACCTGCTATCCTCTTCTTCCCCCGGCAGCCCCAAAGGCCTTCTTTCTCAGGAAGATGTGCCTGGCATTTCCTTGTAAAGCTCCAGAAAACAGTGCATGTGTTTCTTTGATATGGATGCCAGTTCCCGTGGCTTCAGACTCAAGTACTTTTCCTGTGCTTTCTGATGGTATGGAGGACTGATCCAACTGCTTCTAACTCAGGAAAATGTCGTCTGGACATTTCAGGACAGAATATACAGAACTGCCAAAGAAACTTTAGCAATTAATTAACAAGCTGTGAATCACCAGGATGGATATCTCTGTAATTAATTAGTTCCTCCTATCACAAGCCCTGAACTGAGAGAGTTGTTCTTAAAATGTGAACAAAACCACAGGTAAATAAGTTTTTTATGTAGTAAAAGTTATCCAAAATCTACATTTGCATCTCCCTTATATCAAATTATTTCATAGCTATAATTATCTCCTAATTACATGTTTATTTTTGAATAGAAATAAGTCCAAGCCACATGTAATTACTTCTCCTCTTGGTCACTGGTGCTGCAAAAAACAACTTTATAGCACTTAATTCCACAAAGAAATTTTCATATGCCAAGGTTCACACTGAGAGACACCAAAGCACAGTTGTAAAAGAGCATCAAAAGACTTGCTCTGACCCACATAACAAAGCAGGACATTGTGAGAGCCTGATTATGTTCAGCAGCAATTCAGGACTGAACGGATGGGTCATATTCTAAAGTGATTCTATTTTGTTGAACTACTGTAAAAATATTGGAAAACAGTGCCACCATTGTTTGGAATGAGAAATATTTTGCTTTTTTCTTACTTCAATATGACAGACGATGGCCTAACATGACAGCCCTGAGCAGCAGAGATCACATTTTAGCCAGCACAGGCTGCAGGAATGAGAATTAAACACGTAGTAACCTTCTTTATCTTTCTTGACAGGCAGTTGTGCCTTCTAGAAATGTTAGTCCCTTTCTACGATAAGAGGCACTTCAAATACAGTGGGTGTCGAACTCCCAATTCTGGTGTAGCTGGTTTTTATGAATTGACATTACCTAAGCTATCATGCAAGAAGAAAAGCTACTCTTTAATCTCTGCTAAAAGATAGTTTTCCATTATCTTGTTACCCAAAATCAGCCAGAGCCTCTTGCATGGGCCTATTTTCTTGAGTATATGGAAAGCTGACAATTATTAATAACTGATCTAATACTAATACTCTATTGCTGCCTAGTGGGCTGAGTCCTGCAGAAGGGAGCAAATTATCATAGGAGGGAGAAGAGAAATTAAAGAGATAATATTGGAAAACAACCTTGAAGAGTAATAGCCTGAAAGAATGAGATACCTAGAGAAAGACAAACGTAATCGAGAGTTCTGCTTTGACTTAAAAATAACATTGCTACCATTAAGCAATCTGCTATAGTATCTTATGAACAAATTTTATAATATCAAAGAGGCTTTGCATTCCAACTTCACATATAAAAATATGTTACAGCAACACAGCTCACTGTGGAAGAAAAAAAAGGAGCAAAACCCTCATAAACTTGTAAATTGAAACGACAGAGTAAATTATTTCTTTTAAATACCTGCAAAGTATATTTAATGCACGATTTGAATTCACAGGAGGCATAAAAAAATGAATATTTGCAGTATGGAACAAGTGAAAGGAACAAAATTAAGCCTGGGTGGGTAGCCTAAGTAGGGTGGAGTGACAATGATTAAGAATTATACAAGGAAGAAGGGAGCTCACTAGGTCCCTAAATAGTTCACATCCAGATGCTTCAATATTTACATTTCTTTCAAATGTATAGAAGGTTTTTAAAGAAAATGTAGTTTTTATTGAAGGAGTGGGATGGAGAGAACAGGAAAAGGAGTAGAAGCAGTCATTGGGTGGATGCCACCTAAACCAAGCATTGAGACTTTGTTCCATTTCATTGCAATTACCCCTCTCCACCCTGGCCCCAACTGACTGACACACAGGAACACACGGACAACACACACAGGAGGCTGTAAAAAAGCTGCTGACACAGGTGTTATTCCAAAACATGCAGAAGAACCTTACTGAGAGCTTTGCGAGCAAGCTAACTGTGCTGAGGAGCAAACTCACCTTCTTGCCAGCTATTAAATCAACAAAGCTTCTCTAGTCCAAGCAGAATGAAATCATAATCAAAAAATAAAATCAAAAAGCAGCATTACAGGTTCATCTGCTCCAGGGTTTCAGCTAAAACATCCTTCTACTGCTTTTAGTCACTTTCTCATTTATCAGCTACTCACTTTAAGACACAGTGAGCCTTGAAGCTTTTTGTTTAGACCTTTCTCTACACAAAAACTGCACTACCTATTGATTCTGATGTAATAAAAAGATGTAAACCCACTCTTCTTCAACATATAGACACACTTCCTCTGTACATATATTTTTATCAGTCTAGCTTCATGCCAAAATAGAACAAACACCTGTCAGTGACATATCTATATTCACAGACATGAAATATTACATTTGATATCACCAAAATGAATCAAACTTGAAACATCCTACTGTAACCCTAACTAGCTATACCAGAATACAATGTATACAGAGCACCTTAAGGCAGATAAAACGATGTGTGTGAAGATATGTATCCTAAAACCAACAAAATGTCATTTTCCAGGAAAAGTTTAGTTAAAAAAAAGGAAAGAATTAATTTCTGCTAGAAAATAATACAGAAAAACGATCATGCCCATTGTAATATTTTTTTTTACAGAAGTCTCTTGTAAAGGAATAATTTAATAATAAAAAGTTAAAACATAGCTCTTGAGAGACCAATAATCACACTGGTTATGAAATACCCAGGAAGAGGTAAATTTCACACACCCACACCCAGAAAAAAAGAAATTATCCAACATTAACAATGCACTACTTGTATACCATGTCCCTCAAAAGTCTAATCTCCTGAATAGATGCAATTGACTGACAACAGCTCAATGCCACCTTCAGACGAAGTCCATCAGTTCAAGAATATATGCAAACCACATTTTTATATTTCTCAGTAATAATTTCTAAATAACTATGATGTTCTTGGCAGATTTCATATTTTTACTTACACTGGATTCTCGGAGTATTGGATTCCTATAGCACAGTACAGCACAAAAATCTGTTCACTTTTGATCTCCTGTTCACTTGTACAGCAGAGGTTTGCTGAAAGCAGGATCAAAGATTACTCAACTTTTTTTCTTTTCCTGTTTTCCCTGATGACAATTCCACACCAGCCTTTTTTTTTTTTTTTTTTTGTAGCAAATTATTTTGTACTAGTCAACACCTGATCTGAATTTGTGAAGCTAATTAGCAAAATGTCTACAGGTGCAGAGCAAACTAAGCAACACACCTTTTAATTTTCCAAGAATGTTAAAATTCAAGTAAACTCCCAAGAAATGAAGGTCTCAAAGGCAAATGAATCCTATTAATCTGAATTCCAATATTTTGTGTTGATGTTATTAAAATAAGCTTCATCTGACATGGCTATAGTTTGTACTAGTTGTGCACTGTTTTTTCCTACTAATATGCAAAATACGTAGGTTAAATGAAGTTAGTGAATAAGCAGTCACTTTACAGTGATATGGCCTCTATTTTTACATGCTTGGGTAGTCGTAATTAAAGTGCAGAAAAATGGATTTATTGTTTCAATACAAAACAAAGTATTGAAAATTGATTTGGTTCTAGTTCTCTTGCAAGAAAATTTGGTGATTCTGGATGGCCATTAGGTGAGAAAGCAGCTTTTACAGATACAATGCAAGTATAAACAAGCACTGAAAACCAACTCAGGAAATCTGTCCCATGGATGGATCTAACAATGCATTCCTAAAAGGAAATAACAAGAAAAGCAAAATAGATTTTATTGTCTCTTTCCAGTTTAATACCTCCAATTCCTTGATAAGCTTTAAAATTGTGACATTTGGTAGCTTGCATTTTTGATATGTTACAGTCCTGTAACAGAAGTATACCTTTTTCAATTCTACTACTAAAATATGATATGTTAAAAAGGAAGGGGGAGGGGGGGAAGTGGATGAAATGTAAATTACATAAAATAATAAATAAAAGACCTAAAGTCTGACATTTAGATTTCTGGTGGTCCATATGTTTTACATATTTTGAAACCATCCCCATAAACAATTCTTGCTAAAGAATACAATTCACATTCTTCCTAAACCATCCTATCTCATTTGTTTACAGTTTTCTTCTCAACAGCTTCATTAAATTGAAGACAGCATGAGCAAGTTGAAACAATTCATAAAGAAAAAAAGATCTCTATTAAATAATGTCAACATCAAAGGCAACAATAAGTAATCTCCTGCAAAGGGAAGGCTGTGAAAGCATCTTTTGAGCTGGTTAAAAACTGGCAATTATCAATTTCATTTTGACATGAATGAGAGGGAGGAATGTTCTGTTCATGCTTTAATCTTCTAACATATATTTTATAACAAAAAAAAATTCAAAACACCTTAAGTTATATTTGGTGAATATTTAACTAAGTCTGTACTAGCACAAACAAGTTTGCACCACTGAAAGCATTATGCCTAATGTCATTGCTTTATCCTCTAGTTTTTATAGGGTGCTACTGGTTTTGTTAGCAGACAATGGTCTAGTATTTATTTAGACAAAAATATGTCGATTGGGAAGAGGCTGTTCCTGCATGAAAATAATATAGCATGCAGCTTTCTCCAGAGCTAGGTCTGGGGGGTTTTTGCAAAAGGTGGTGTAAGGGAAGCACCAATGCTCTGCCAGTGGCAGACTCCTTTTGGAAGAACTCCAGCAATCAATGAAAATGGATGAGATAAAGAAGAAGAGGAAGTCTTCGTGAGGATTCAGGAGAACAACATTTGGTTTGTTTGGCCCTTCAAGAGTTAAAGCAGCATTTCAGAGAGCAGCAGCCTTTTGCACGAGTGCAGGTTTATCTCAGTGTGTGTGGGCAAGGGGCTGCTTCACATCACAAAGAGAAAACACTCTCGTACCACCTTTCCTTGTCTCTGGAAGGCCCACTCCTCTACAGAGTTTAATAAAATAGTCATGAGATTTCTGATATAACTGTAACTTATACTTCATCATTCACAGGACATTATTGAGGCAGATCTATCCCACCCACAAACCAGCTGATCCAAGTTTTTCTCATTTTTTAATCTTTGAGAATTATAATAGTAGGGAAAACACAGGGAAATACAAATAACTTTTTTTTTTTCACTTAGTTATAATCTCTACTTTATAATCATAGTCTTTTTTCTTTTTTTTTCTTATTTACAGAAGAAAAACATTCCAAGACAAATATGTTGGCTGTAGTTATCTAGAGGACTTTCATATTTCAAGAATGTTATATTAAAATTCTGGTCAAATAAGTTAAATGGTTTTAAATTTAATACTGAATAAAATAACTGTAAATAAAAAAACTATTCCTTTCTAATTGGAAATAGGCATTGTTCAACTTTTTCAAGTTTAACATACGTTTTGCACACTTTCAAATCATCTTAAGGGAAATTAATATAATTATTCCAGTGTGATTCTATGTCCTCTGCAGATTCAGATTCATACAATACAGATCACTTTCCTAGCAAATGTATTTCAGTAAAGCTGATGGGATGGGATGGGATGAAAAAACCAAAAAATACCTTAGACAAATTTAGCCTATTGGAAGATTAGGAGAAGAGAATGTATCACGGAAATAAAAAAAACCACGGTAGTCAGCTCACAGTCAGATCTGGAAAGATTCATTTAAAACAACCCTTTTGAAGAGTTTTTGTGTCTAAAAACTGCTCTCTTATCTTCAGTCTTTCTCAGGTAATTTAATAAAGGGTATTTTCTTTTCCCACAAGCCTCACTAAGGAAGGGTGCCACACAAGCCTTGAACCCCAGCCATGGCCTGTGCAGAAATAACCTAAACCTCACCATGATTTTCATCTGACAATAAAATTTATAGAGTTACTTCAGTCAGAAAACACAACTGGCACAGCAGAGCTCCTTGCAGAGAATAGCCACTTTTTCTTGATCTAGTTTAAATATAAATATATAAGTGCTATTTATTTTCGAAAATCTCAGAATTTTGACTTTATTATGCTACATTCACATAGGACTAAAATGGTTCAGATGCTCTTTAATTTGTGAAGTTTGCAAGGACCCTTACAACAACTGAGAAGATCCTCTCCATGTCTTTTCCCGAATCTGGAAAACCATGCTGGTAGAAGGAAAAGCACAGAACAGCCACTTTGCCAACCTATATTCAGAAAGGCAGCTTATGTTCTCATACTTTGTGTGTATACATCCCACACATTGTATAGGGAGGTCAATCTCAGTCAAAAGCTGCTCCATTATATGAACTTAATTTGCATTAAAAAAGTGATTTTATTCAAGTCAAATTTGTGATCACTGTGCAATCTAGGTCAAGAATCAGCAGCTACTCAATATTTTCTAATAAACACATTAACTTTTCAACCATTTTGTCTTTAACTCCCTCTATATAATTACCTCCTCCTTATTTCTATGCACACTAATTGATTCTCTAAGGATCCACATTTCTATTTTATCACATAGGCAGGACAAAACAGAAAAATACAACAAATCCTTAGTTTTTCCTAGATCTCTCTCTGCTTCCTGCAGTATTAAGTGTTACTCTTTTCACAGCACAAACTACCATTTGTAGATATTATTATTATTACCATTTATGGATCTGTAAATGTAGGCCTTCTGTTCTAGAAGTTTAGTCACTTGTCTATCAGAAGTGAAGTGTTTTAGGAAAAACATTAAAGAAAGTAAAAATGTATAGCAGTAGTCACAACATATGGATGAAATAACAAAAGTTGGCAGGCTCAAAGTAAATAGTGATTTTTTTTTTAAGTGGTAGCTAACAGACTGAGAGAGGTACTGCCTTTGTAGATTTCTCATTAAAATTTGGATCCCATAAATGACAAATTTATCAGTGCCCTCTACCTCTTGTTACCAACTCTACGCCAGTCACTTTCTACACCTCATCACTTTCCATTATGCAATCATTTAAAGAAGTGTAGAGCTTTCTATCCCAGTTACACTGCTACAAGTGGCTGTAAAATTGTGGAAAATATTTTTGTCACTGTATTACCTGACCTATTCCAGGCTACAGGGGTAAAATGGGTTCAAATCAGAAAAAGATGAGAATATAGCTCTAAATACACTTATTTTGAATAAAAGCTGTTCAAAGATGGAGGAAACTCTTTTGCAGTATTTCTGTTTAGTACAGTACAGTACAGCAGAAGCATTGCAGACTCTTCCATGCTGCCTGGCCAACATGTCTGTTTCTCACTTAGGAGACTAGGAAAGTTCTGTCTCTTGGGCTATTTAATCCTCAGCTTCTTTGCCAAGATCGCCAGCAAAGATATCAATTATCACATCACGAAAAGAGAGTGAACAACCATCCTGCAGAAGCTGGCATAAAACCATCAACTCTTTTCACATACCTCTTCATAGCTATCAGATGGTAGTAGTTTTGGGTTGCTACTGAATTAAATATTTCAAGTGCTCAATTTTTGAGGAAAAAGAAACGAAAAACTTAGTTAACAATGATGTCACAAGGTCTTGCTAGAAGTCCATTCCATGACATTATCCAAAGCTCTGCTGGCTCCCATATTTAGACATATCAGTTTCTCAGTGCAGTATCCCAGTCCTTCCCATTAATTTCTAGGTGGGAGCCCAGTGGGTCAGTGCCAGGAAGCACGCTAATGCTTGTTCACCGGAATCCAGAGTGCTGGCGAACATTTCGCTGAAACTCTACTTAAGGGTCTCAAGTGTATTTCAGCACACTCAGGGTATTAGAGCTTTATATCATTTGAAAGAATCCTTTATTTTTAGTGCTAAATCAACAAAGCTGTTAGTGTCATTTTCAGTCAGACTGTCATCTACTGGGAATTCAAAATTACACTCAGCTGCAAACTATTGACACTCCTCTTAACAAAAAAATGTTTTTAATAAATCTTTACATTAGCCTATGAGATAAAAAAATCTTTACCATGAAATATACAAGTGTATAAGTGTTTTATGAAAGTTTTATTAACTTTACAAAAGAAGAATTGGCAGTGAACCATGAACATCCTGTACTCCTAACACGTGGTTATAAATTACATGTTCTTTCCAATAACATCTGAAAAAGAGACTGTAATTTAAATTTCAAAACCACTTGGCATACCTACTATATAGTGCTGACATGAAGTAAAGGGAGGATCTGGAGAGACTCAAACAAAGAGTGAAAATATAAAGACATCCTTAGCTAAAAAGCTGCTGATGAATACAATTCCTTTCCAGCTGGACAGGGATCAAGTACTTGCTTGTCATATCATTCAATGCACTGTTCAATCAGGGATTCTTCCTTTCAACAAAAAGAAAACTTAAGTGCTGCTAATCATCCCTTGTAGAACTTTATCTTGCAGATACCTTCTTTATGTCAGGATTTCTCAATGACCATTGCCAACAGTAGAAGGATCAAAGTTGTTATTAAACAAAAATGCCTTCACTGATGGGGAAAAGCTATCTTCTGTTCTCATACACAAGATTTTCAGCTACTAGCAGCTTAATGATATTTGGTGTGAAGTAAAAAAATCCACATGAAGACTCTGAAGAAAATCTATAGAAAACATTTTTCTCCCCATTTCCAGATGACGATGACTGCTCAATATAACCTATTTATTCTGATTTCCTGTAGGAAGATATATTCCACTTCATCCATTTCAGGATGTACTTTAAAATGATAACGCATTCAAACTTGACTTTTTTGGATAGACCTACAGTTTGTCATGCCACATAGCAAACCATTCTCTCATATGGTACGGCATTTTTAAGTCCTAGAAATGCATTTAATAACAGACAATGCATATGCTTACAAGAAATGTAAATTTTTTTGCAAGCAGACTGGATAAGTAATTTCATGCAACCCATCCTCACAGTGCTGTCTGGATAGAACTGGTTTTTCTGCCTCCCAGCAGTACATGAAAAGCCAGAGAGAAGCTTGCTGCCAGTTGGTTTAGTGGCTTGAATGGAACGCAAGCGTAGAGAGAGAAAGCCAAGCCGCAAATAATCATGCAACATCAAGATTCCTTAAGAACAGTCCTTAGCACAAAGCAAACACAAGAGCACTCTTGAGAAGAGTAAGAGAGAAATTAAGAAACCCAAAGAAAAAAAAATGTTAAATAAGTTTAAGATTATAAAAAACCCCACTACTGCTCTGCAGCTCTTTTGACAAAAACAAATATCAAGATCACCAACATTTTGTAACAGCATACTCATCAATTCTGCTGAAATATTGGTAATTCCCAGTAGCAGATTTACTTTTGTTAGAGAAGGGTAAAAACATCAAAACAGTGAGAAAAGGGACTTAATTTAAAAACCTTTAAACAGATTGGGCTGGCAACTCTACCTTACTCCAGCCCCATCACTACAGTGATATAGCATGTTCTTAGAACCATGAAACATCCAGTCTGACATATGAGAAAGTACCAGACGAGAGGACAATTTATTGGGCAGTTTGGGTCATGTAGAAAAAAAAAATACAGAAAGAAAATTCGTATTACCTCTGAAGATTGTGTTGGAAAAAGTGATCAGCAGATAGTAAAACCAGTGCACCTTTCTATGGCAGATCAAAAAACATTATGCTGGGGACTGTAACAAAATTCTAATTCTTAGCAAAGATTCACAACAATCAAGATAGCAGCTACAGAAAAAGCCTGGACAGCAACTGATAATACAGGCAAATTTTTTCCAAGTCTATGTCCACGAGAGACCTTTGAGTCCTGCCAGTAGCTGATGTTTATATGAGTCACTTATTTTGAAGAAAAAAAATAGCTCAATTTCAAACCATAGTTTTAGAATTTTTTGTTAATCAAAGAGTTGAGGAAGGGAGTATTTTGGTCATCAATGTTTTGCTCAACATTAGGACTGGAGCAGTTTTGCAAAGCTATCAAGATGCCAGATTTTCTTTTGTGCAAAAAATGCTTGGAAAAGTGGGCTCCTTCTCTCAGATCACTCACATTAAAACATGGCTTAGGGGACAAATACTAAGATGTGATTCAAAAATAATGATCTAGTAATGAAACAGTTTCTCTGACGCCTTAACTGAATTATAGGGCCAACAGAAACAAATGGGATGTAAAGGCTGTTTTGATATAGTACAGTGACATGAATTGGAACAATAACAGTGAAATAAATTATGCAGATATTAAGCAACTAAAATACTGTGTAATTCAGGGGCACTTCAAATACCTAGCCAAAAGAGGAGAAAAAATGTTGCAATTTTCTCAGAAGGCAATTCCTCTACCTTGCTGGTTGCAGTAGTACTGCATTTTCCACCAGAGCACCCAGTCATTTTGCTTCTTATATATTGTTTTTTTCCTAGACCACATATATTTCTCAGTTAAGCATTTACTGCAAGCCTAATTTTGAATTACTGTTAGAATAATGTATTTTATTAATGTTAGAAGGCTCGTTCATACAACACTGGAACAATGATGTAAGATTTTTTTAAAAATTTCCTAATTTGTCTAATTTACATTAAAATGACCCTCAATCTCTATTTAAAAAGTGATATTTATTGATTTCTATCCTATATATCTCTCATTTCCAATATATCCAATTATTTTAATATTTTCTTATATAGTCATCATGCCTGAGGATATGGTTTCCTGATGCAAAGCTGATGGAAACAATACCAACTGAAATGGTCCCTATGCAGCCTTTTCATAAAACCATTCCACTTCTGAGCTGTGGTGCAAAAACTCTTTTTGGAGCTGTTCTGAGGTAGATCAGGGAATTGATCTAGGTTAAAAAAATAAGAAAAAAACGAAGGGCTGAGGTAACTGAAGAGAAAGAAGAAATACTAAAGGTAAAAGATTGAATCATGGCTTTGCTATGACTACCATTGTGCCTTTCCCTTTTTTAAATCTGTCAAGAACTGCATTGAAACAATCAACACAGACACATTAGTGAGCTTCCATTAGAGAGCTTCCATATTTAGTCTCTACTAGGCTTCAAGGGAACAATTTGCAACTGCTTTATGACAGAACATGTTGAGCTTAATCTTTATTACTATGATGTTTAATATTTTATTTACTCTCTGTTCATTTATGAAGGAAACAGGAAAATGCTAAATACATAAATAAAATGGAACAAATAATAACAATAATCCAATACTTTAAATCTTTGCAACAAAAAAGATTTGGATGTTAGGAAACTATCTGCCCTTGATTGAAGACCTTGGAACCTTCGACCAAATAAATTAATTTTTTCCAGTTCTGAATAAGTGATGCTTTCTACAAAGTAGAACTTGCCCTTCTATGCAATGTGTTAAAGGAAAATATCATGCATATAGCGAGAATGTTGGATTTCAAGGGCATGATGTTAATCATAGCAGATCACAGTGCTATGGCACAGACAAAAATAAAAGCAGCAAAGACAAGGAGAAACATGTACTGAGACTTAAAGTAGAACTCCCACGATTACAGCAGGATGAGACTGATGTATTAGACACAAAGAACTTCTGGTAGGTGACCTCTTACACTTATTATATAAAACACTCTATACGGACTGTTAAAATATGTATCAACTTAATATGAAAAACAGTCCTTTTTTAAAAATCTGTGGCAGAATGACTAACAATAGCTCAAAAATATTCATGATGCTGTGAACAAGTTACAACTAGGAAAGGGAAAGCAGAGAAGAATTACCCATGACTTAGCAGCCTGACTAATCATTCTAGAACTGAAAAATTGCAATAATAAAAATAAATTATTGCAATTTCTTTATTAAATTTTAATTTAGGTTTACTTTGAGAGATATAGACTATACTTCTACAAGTGATAAATTAATTCTGTGCTTTGTCACATAAAGCTTGCAAAATAAAATGAAAAACTAAAACTTGTTGTAATGTTTAAAAAAAAGTAATTATATGGGAAGTGAAGGGTCAAAAAATGCAAACACTAGAAGGTGTCTATGACCTTTGGTTTCAAATTCCTTGTCTTCACACCTGAAAATAGCACAGCTCCTCTTAACTTTCTACCAGAAAAAATAATAAGTAAATGACAATGGTTTAGTAGTTCTACTTACGAAAAAGGGGTTATTACAAAGTTTAGAACTAAGATGAGCTAGACATTTTCTTCCTCCGAAAAGAATCCTGTCAGCATATCAGATTTATGACTCCTTCCTTCCTTCCTTAGGCAGAGATATTTCACATGTGAACAGAAAGAATGAAAATCATGTGAGACACCAAAAATCCCTTTCCAGACTTGACCAGATTATTTAAAATGTCTGCAAATCCGAAGGAGAAGAAAACATGGCACAGCATATCCATGGATACAGAAAACACAGGGGATTTACAGTACCACAAGTTAACTTCCTGAAGATGGCTAATTAATATTTTTGAGCAATAACTAAGACCCCTGGTTGAAAATTCCTCTTTACCCAAACTCTCAGCAAAATTATTTCTATATCTTAATGGAAATCTTCAAGCTGAGATTCTTTCTGATCTCCTATTTTGATTTTTAAATATTTCTTTCTATCTCCCTTCAGAACAAACATGTCCTGGACTTCGCTATACAAGTGGCAGCATCCATGCACTAAATAATTTAAATTTGTTATAATTTTTTTTTTAAAAATGGATTCTAATAGTATAACTATTTTGGACTTGAAAACTTTGTGACTGTGGCCATTTGCCAAGTTGTAAGAAGGTACTGACTTGTGGAAAATCATTGTTTCCAAATCCTTCAAGGAAAGATGAAAAATAACTTGGCAGTTTAAAACTTGGCAACATCAGTGTTCCAAAAAGAGAGTAGGTAATGAGGAGGGGAAAAAAAACTAGCTATAGCTGTTCTACGTGGCCCAAAAAAGTTGCTGCATAAAAATGCAATCAAATATTCTGGAAATTGTTCACAATTGTTCTGCAAGGAAGTTAATGATGCTTTCCTAAACCCCAACCTTCTATCTCAGTGTAAGATGACAGCAGAGCTCATAACAATTCCTTGTAGGAAACTGGTGAGCACATCCTGTATCAGTGAATACTTTATTGCCCTCTGTGATATTACTGATACAAGAACCTGTCCTCTTTCCATCTGCTTCTTATCACTAAACACGAACATTTTAATAAAAATTTTTGCCTCTCTTCCTAAATGGATTCAGATTTGAACATCTATGACCTGAATTAAAAAAAGAAAATATTAAGAGAAGGTTTTCTTATCATAGGTACTCAAGGGGCTGTGCCCAAAGACTTTAAAAAACCTTTCATATTCACCTTTGCCTGTCAATAAGTGCTGGGTGACCTCTTTGAGGTCATTACAATAGTAACAAATTTCACTAGGCAAGGCTCTGCTACCAAAGTAAATCACAGACCTGAAGATTTGCCACTCGTGACCTTTTCAACATGAAATAATCAAAATTAATTTCAGGAGTTCAGTTTTTTCTCCAAGGTACTTTTTATTTATGATGACAGAGTCACACAAAAATTTCTAACATCTATTAAACATCTGACTTCTATTAAATACTTTCAAAAAATATTAGATTTGACAAAATTTTGAATAAACAAGAATATTTTTTCGAAACAGTAAGTGAGAATAGTTTGTAATTTAGAATAGAGATCAATAATATGGCAATTGCAACCTCCTCTGAATAGTCAACAGTTTCAGGCTTTTTTTGCCTATTTTATCTATCAAAACAGCTCCTTTCACTATTTTTTTCCCATGTCTTTCCAGTTGGACCTAACAAAGTTAGTGCTCCTTATGAACTTCAACATTCATTGCAGCTGTCAGGTCATTTCTTCCCTGTTCTTTCCATGTTTATACATTTTCTGGAGTGATAATACTTTGCAGAACATCCATATTTGATACTATTTACTTTTATAACCTTCTACCTCACTTTTGTTTTCTGTTTATTCAAATCTCCCCATCTATTCTTTCCTTAGTATCTCTTTGTATTTAAGAGAGGACATTGATTCCAGTGCTTTGTACATATGTTTTTATTCACACAGTGGGAGTGCACAGGTCCTAGACACCTGTCATATCAAAGGAGCAGCATTTGTCAGCAATAAAGGAAAACTTTCACATAATTCCACTCTTTTCCTTGCAGTGAGGAAATGAGGTAAAAAACCCTACTCTAGACAAAGCTTAACTGATATAGCTGACTTCAAAAGTACAGCAAGACCATTTCAAAGCATTACAAAATATGCTGGAAGTGTATAGGTAGTTGAGAATGTTAGTGAGAACACTGTAATCTTGGAATAAAATTCTGTTCTCCCACATTCTGACTGGAGTAATTTTATCTCAGATGTGTTTTGCATAAGATGTGGAGTATGTTTTAATCAGCAAAGTATTTTTTCTGGGGTTTTTTTTAACATCATAGAAAATAAAATACAAAAATTAAAAATTCATTACTGTAAAACAACTAGCAATATATATGAATTGCAGTATCAGTTACCCTTTCCCTTAAATTCAGTTACCTTAACAACTTTATGCCATTTAATCAAGAACATCACACAACTTCTTAATTTTATTCTAGATTGCATTAATGCAGTTGATTTTGCCATTGCCTTAATTTATGAGTCATTTTAACCACATCAGCAGACCCATGCTGTGAATCATAATTTGTAACCTTTATTCTGGTTCCAGTTATAAACAGCAGAAAAACAGCCAGTAGCTTTCATATGAGTTACTTACTAGTAGAGTGGAACTTCTATTTTTGGAGAAAAAATGTCCAGTTAGAAAAACATTTCTTCCAAGGAGAAATATTTGCTATTAAAAGCCTGGAATGGAAACAAAAATGTTTAATCTTGTTTCCCATTATTATCTGGATACATACTAAGTTCAGAGCCTAGATAACACTGCCTATGATTTAAGTCAGGGAAAATTAATGTTCTTCATCTTGTTTATGTCTCCTGCTACCACAACACTGTTCTGCTCTTGACAGTGTCATAAGAGGCAAACATGCAGGGCAAGATGTGTCTAAACCACAGCTATTACTACTGAAAAAACAGGACAGAGAGAGGAGAAGGCTCAAAAATAAGCAGAGAGAAGAGTGAATCAAACCTAAGGAGAATTTTATGTAAGATGTAGTCAATAATTAGCATTTACAGCTGCATAAGGAGTCTGGTACTAGTAGACATTAATAAAATGACACATTCTGGTTTTATATCAATTTTTCCTTGCAAATGTCCATTCTTTTTTTTCATAACATGGTTGTATTGTTTTAGGTGATTTTGATTAAACATTTTCTCTCTATGTATAAAATCATTCCTCTCTTGTTTTAAATTTCAATATACAAAAGCAATATATTTGCATGTGGTCAAATTTTGAAGATGTATCATGTTTCAATAAAATCACAAGTTTTAATACAGCTGATCAAGTATGAATATTTACTGAAGATAAAGAACTTTGAATAGAATGATTCAGCAAGGTAAAACTGAATAGGCAAATCAATGCCTTAAAAATATAAGAGATATTTTAAAATAAAAATATACCAAGTTTAGATATGCAAACATACCAGCAGGAAAAAAGTTTTATGCACTCACTATTATGAACTTAACACTTTGTTTGTGACAAATTCCATTTATAATTTAAAGCCACTTGCCTAAAAACCACAAGCAATACTGACAGTTCAATAGAGTGGCCACTGTTACCAATCTGCATCCACCAAGTGCTGCTGCTTCTCCTTTTTGTGCAAAATGATGTTTTTATCTCCTTTTGCTAACTTGCTAATCCATTTCCCTAACAAGGCAGAGTTACATGGTTAGGAAGGAGAAATCAAGGTACACAAATATAATATTTTTCCCATGTTTTTATGATGATTGCAGCAGAATCCTTGAGGGGAAGAGAAAAGGAGAGAAAGGCAAAATGTAAAACAAATGTTGCAACAAATGACAGAACTTCACTATTTTATGTAGCAAGAGAACTTCCATATGCTTCTGAATATTTTCTAGGGAAACCTACAGTATATCCTCCTGATAAAAACTCATTGCTCCAGCAAGTTAAACGGAAATTCTCAAATTCTTCTGGAAGTTTGCTCTACTGGCCTCTAGGAGAAATGCTCTCCTCAATTTTCCTCAGCTACAATAAAGGACTTTCACCAGCTCCATAAGAAGAAAAGACCATTCTCCTGAATACTTTGATTATAATATTTTTTAAGAGAAAAGTAAAAATTTAAGATGAAAATACAGGATGAGATGAAACTCATTTTCTTCACCCTAACTTGAAATCAGGTCTCCACTGGTGAAAAATCACCTTCTATTTCCCTCCCAGTATTTCAAACTTACAAGCAACTCAGCTGAGAAATGCGGAGAGGTAAAAGAAGACATAAAAATGTTGAAAGCAAAACACACACTTTTACTTCTGCTGCAAGCTTTAATTCCTATAGACAGTATTTCCAAAGCCTGCTGGCCATGGAAGTTGACATATGCTGTGTTCTGCAGATGTAGCTGCAGTAACACAGCTGGATATAATGCTCTGTGCATCTGGTGCACAGATGTTTCTTTGTGTCCTTGGTAGTTAGCCAGATTTTGAAGGATCCATTTAGTTCTTGGAGAGAAATTGAAAGAACAAGAGAACAGTCCACTGGTAGTAATAATACTTGACATTTCTCTTAACTGCCTTAACCACTCTCACTTTCCCTATTAAGCTGAGTCATGGTAATTTTCTATTACATTTTCTGAATTCAGGATCTAGAAGAGAAAAATTAGATGGAATTGAGCAGGCAAAAAAAATCAAAACTCCACTTGAAGGTCTTTGCTACCCCAGAACTCTTACTTTCAGCCTATTTTCAGGGAGATCTCCATCCAAACCTCCTTGGAGATAATAGGGGGAAAAACAATCAATGAGCTTTGGAATTGTCCTGAAAAAGTGGAAAATGACTACTTAATCCAAGCAGTTTCAGCACTGTTATCACTGCTCAGTTCTGTCAGAAAGAATTCATCCTTCTTTGAATTATATGCTCATTTTACTCTGCATAAATTACCTACATTTTACCAATGTTTTCTTCAAGATGTTTCAAACTTTGGTTTCATTTTGGTTTTGGCTGCAGATTATCTTTGAGCTTTTCAGTGAGCTATATGCAGCAATCTAGAAATATGTGTAGCAACATTAGAATATATGTTCACATGTTTGCTCCTGCTAATAAAATCTCTGATTTTCTTCCTCTCATCAGAACTGAGGATCGTGTCAAAATGTAACAAATCAGGAATAAAAACATGGACTTTAAAAAGACACACTTGACTTTCTGGGAATACTTGTTGTGTTTTGGATCATCCATTTTTCAGCAAGACCCCTTTATCCATGTGATGAAGTTGCCACCACAATAGCAACCACAGTCCAATTATTAAATAGGTACAATGGCAATGGACAAAATGGCATAATTGTGTGAATATAAATTTTAAAAAATATATGAACACTGATGTGAAATGAGGTGTAAAATCAAAACAATGTATTTTCATCAGGAAAAAGAAACCAATAATTACTTACTTGGACTTTTCAAATTATAATATTGGCAGAACTAAGATATTTCTTTTTTAGGAAGTTTTGTTTCAATAAAAATATAATTTTGGATGAAAAATTAACAGAGGAAACATTTTAAACTATCTTTTATCAATATAACTGATCCCCTAAGCAATACTAGGATTATTAAGAACATAACAATTACCTTGCTGCTACCAAAGTTCTTTAAGCTTCTGCCAAGTCCCTGTCTCACACTTCATGGTGTCAACCTAGAAAGACAGTAAATAAAATCCTATTGAATAACAAGTGTGAGAGGGAATTCCATGCCTTCATTGCCCATCTTGGAAGCTGTTTCCATTGCTGGCTACTGAGCCACATTAGCTGCAAGAAGGGGAGAAATTTTGTATTTGGAGCAGTACAGCCCATGTACCTGACCTGTCCTTTCCCTATTTCTTGACCTGTCTGCTGAGACAGAAACCAAATAGCTGAGTGGGAGAAGGTTTGTTGAGAAATGAATCCTGAGTTAAAAATTGTGACTTGGCTCTCAGGCACATGAGATGTATAATTTTTGAAATTCATTCAGCCCTCAGACTTTAAGAGCAGCTGAAGAACATTGCAGTAGTGGCTTTTGTCCATAAATAAAGTTACACATTTAACAGTTGGGAAAGCATGATATGTGAATGATAAACATTCAAGGGGAGAGGGATTTTTCACAGAGGAGAATCTTTTACCTTCTTTCCTGAGAACATAAGACTCTGGTCAGAAGCTTAGAATTTATTAGAGTACAATCTGAAACCTGAAGTTTTATATTCCGACAAGAACTCTACTCCTTTCATGATAAAATCAATATAAAAATGCACTTTTTCCTTCTCTGAAGTTCCATGCTTAGATTTCATCATCTAATTCAAAAAAGTATCTACAGTCCAAACCAAGAAATACAACAGATAAATCTGAGTGATGACAAGAAAGCAGTAGCAGCACATCAGCAACTTAAATATTGCCCAAATTTTACTCAATGGATTTGCAATGCTGGAAACTGAAATGTTTTATATATCTCCCATTTATTTATTTCCCAGAATGAGATCTGGTTCCATTGAAGCCAATTTGAAACACAGCATTTTTTTAACTGGGAAAAAAAAAATTCCTTGCATTAGCAATATAATTCAGTTCACTCATGGCATAAAATTCCTGAAAATTTGGATTTATTTACCCATTTTTTCTCCTTTTTTTATTTTTTTTTTTAATAATGTAAATAATTTCAGGGATAAGCAAATAAATTACTTTTCAAAAAACTTTTTAAAATCCCACGGATGAGTGAAAAGTAAGAAAATGGAAGCTGGGAGAGTCTTTCCCTTTTTGCTCCACTCATTTTCTCATTTTTTCTCCTAAATTCTTATTTTAAAGAACTAACATAGACATAGATGCATAGAAAACTGAAGACTCAGTGTAGAAACAGGAGGTCATTAAGGTTGTCAACAGGACAGATTAAAACAATTTCCATACTACAGAAGAGTATAAATAATTTCTCAGTTTGAAAAAGAGATGAGAAAGGTTTCTAGAAACAGGAATTAAGAGGAGAAAGTGAAGAGGAAACAATTATCTTCTCTTTCACAAAATACAAGAATGAAGAAACAACGGAGAAAGTAACCAAGTGGGAGATTTAAAATAAGTCAGGGCACATTTCCATATGGTACCTTACCATGCTGCAAAAATCATTGCCACGGCATGTTATGGAGATCAAAAGGATAAACACGTGTAAAAAAAGATTGGACAAGTTCATGGAGGATAATTCCACTGATAAACCTGGCAGGAATTGGTCAGGGTTTTCCTGTATCACTGCTTGCTGCAGCTGGGTAGCAACAAAAGGATGACTCCACAGTGGCCCTTTATCTTAAATATTTTGTAGGTGTCTACTATTGACCATGTTTAGACACTTAAGAGTGATGGATACCCAGCCATAAACCTAATCTCTTAAACCAGCAGAATACAGGTATTTTTTTGATTATTGCTGTTTCCTCAAATAGAAGACAAACTTAGCCTCTGCTTTTAGCCATAGCAAATAAACACAAGGATGGCAATCCAAAATGAAAGGAGATGCCACTTGGAGTATTTATTCCATTTATATGCATACATCTATAGAACATAACATATATAAAACTTTAAGTAAGTTTTTCTCCCTCCAAAATCTGTTCAATTACACTAAAATGAGAAACAGCACGCTCCTCTTTTGAGCCTTTGGAGCCCTCCAAATCATTTGAGAGCTGTTCTTTTAAAGATATGGGAAACCTACCAAAATACCAGATGTTTAATCAATACTCTTAACATTTTGGAAGTCTAGAGTGTGGAAAGGAAATGTCAATTGAATCGCTCTGGAAAATCGGATCTTTTGATTTTCACAGTCTGCAATGCACAATATTGACAGTGAGAAAAAGTTGGCTCCCTTTTCAAAAATACAAATCCGTTAGCAAAACTTTCTCCATCTTCATTCCATAAATATATTTGCTTTATAAAACCCAACAAAATAAACAAACAAGATCTTGTGGAGTTTCTTTGGAGATTTTGCCTGCATCTTAAAAAATTTGAAATATTCAATCTTTTATTTCTTAGGTGGACCCTTGCTTAGAAAGGAATGTATTTTCAACTTCTGAAGATTAACAAACTTAAGTTTTTGGACTTATATATCTTTACAGAAATACAAAAGCATCTGTAGAGAAAAATGCAAAATATAAATCATGACAACTAATTTTATATATATTATATATATATACATGAAAATGTTTTTTCAATTAAGTTTGAGAAATCTCATTCTATGTTAATGCACAAACCAGATATGTTAGTTAACACTAAACAGCAGTTTCATTTAATCATTAGCATAGCAATTTTTTATGTTGAAAACAAGAGGATTCCATTTTACAGATTTTAATTTTAATTTAAAATGCTTTTAAGTTTGTTTTATTTTTTTGTTTTTTATGATGGACTTTATCTCCAGGACATCCTCTTATGCTTACTAATAGATGCCAAATAGCAGTTTCTGACTTCAAATATATCAGAATATGTCTTTTGCTATTTCAGAGTATGCTTGTTTCAGAAACATCTCTACATCAAGAATTTAATTCAAATGTTTCTCCACTCTCTAAAAAGAAGCCCTGCCACAAGCATATGTATTCTTCCACCTAATACTGAAGCATCATTACTTCAGTTATTTGATATTTTCTTCTTCCATTGATAGCATGACAAATGATATCATGCTAGATTTGCATGAAGCACTAGAAATATCTTTGTTACATCTACATTTAATCAGAATGGGAAGGAGAAAATATATTCTTATTCAACACATCAAACAAATGGCCAGAAACTGAGATAGAAATGAAGGGAACAGGTTCAATGTGTTGCCTTGTTATGCCTTTTTAACTTGTTTGCTACTTTGGTTGACTCATCTTTTCAATGAATAATCACAGTTTTAAGACCTCTCCATAATTAACATAAAAGAATAAAAGCTAGCAATGTTGATACTGGGGTTCCTTACTAGCAACCCCTAAACAACCTGACAGCTGTCTCAGATTTCCTGTTTTTATTAGAAGCATGTTTGGTAGAACCCCTAGAGGCTGAAACAAATTTAACACAAAAAATTACGACAACTCTTTACTTATATATTTCACATTTCTTTAAGAGAAAAAAAACAGACCCACCAAAAAAAAAAAAAAAGTTTTCTCCAGTAATTTTAAGCTATTTTGTAGTTCTTACTATTTATTTGGCTTTTTTTTAAGGAACAAACCTTGACACTGTTTAAAACATCAGCTTAATCTAAGACTAGAGGGATTTCATCCAGAGGGACCTGGATGACCTCAGGAAATGGGCCCATGAGGTTTAACAAGACCAAGTGCAAGGTGTGTAATCTTACAGTCCAAATCACAGGAGATTTCTCAAGCTATGAAAATACCGTTTACATGACTTGATTAATAGGCAAAACAAAGTACACTCCATGGTCCTCTGGTTAGGAAGGTCATACTGGAAGGCAGAAGAAGTACTGCAGTTCCTGCTCCCCAAAATATCTGAATATTTCATATTAACCATTATGGAAGCTACAGGTTTCATTCATTCAACTTATCTTCCACAATACTATCCCAAACACCAGATCATAAATTTCATTCTTGTTTACTTTTTCACTTGAATGAATACTTAATTATTTCATGGTAACAGAATATATCCCTGCCTTATAAACTGCTGCTTAGAACTCTCACATGGGAGAGACAAAAGTGAAGGAGCCAAACTCCATCAGGAAGTAGTGTATGCATCACTGCATCACACACACCGTGTGCTGTTAGTGCCTGTACAACTGAGTGCTTCCCAAAATTAAAAATGAAATATTCACAGCTATTCATGCTGGACTGAAGGAAAAAACAAAGAAAGAAATAACGCCACTGCTATAATACTTTAAGATATTGTACCATCCCTAAAACAGGAAACTTCATGAAAACACTTCTAAAAGAAACAAGAATAAACTGAGTGACAGCCATCTCAGGTAAAATCTGCAGATCTAACAGAAATCAGGAGAAATCATACACTAAAAGTTCAAGTTTTCTGAAACTGACCTGGCAACCCCACTTGCAAACATATACTCCTCTATATATACCATCAGAAATATGAGATTTCAGATTCATGACAGACGGTCTTAGTTTTTGTCTGTCAGCATGGTCAAAATCATTATTGGTAAAGTTTTCACCACCCAGATTTTGCTCAGGCCCAGACCTAAAAATAACCTTTCCTTGGAACAGAAAGATGGGAAATCATCTACTATAACTTGATTCTCTACAGAAACTATAGTCCCAGGCCTACTCAAAGGTGAAGAACACACTCATAATGTCCAATTAGAAGAAGAAAATAAAGAAGATAAAATACTCAAAAATGCTGACACCCAACCTCAGTTTATGTTAGATGTACTGGCTGAAGTCAACTAAAATCCTTGAACATCAAATATAAGCTAATGAACTTTAAGCTTGATTTTAGACATGCAGGTCTATAAATCCTGGTACTATTTTTTAATTCTTGGTCCTGATTAAATGTTATTAGTCCTTTATAAAGAAAAAACCCAAACCACATGAAAAACAAAGTACAGCAATCATTCTAAACAACACCACTCCAACATTAGCCACCTCTAAAGAACAGAAAACCTTGTTGCTTTAACAAGGGGGTATTTAGACCAGCAGGAAACTACAGAGGGCTTTGTTTAAAACAGCCCTATTCCCAGTCATTATCCTGTCTCCCAACTGCAATTCCAGACATGAGGGATGCAAGATTAGAGTGAAAAGCAAGAACAGAATCTTGGAGCTTACTGTGGACCTTAGTTCAGCCTCCTTGCTTGCATTAAAACAGGTGCCAATCCACACCTCTCAACCTCTACTTACTCCAGCCTTAGCTATATTCTAAGCCTAAACTTAGTGGAGGGAATCCACTACTTCCAGAAAAAGTACTGGCTTCTCTTACAAGACCTTCTGAATAGTACTATGAATCTCGGTTCTGTACCCTTGCTCTACTTTTCTAAGATCCTAACCCTAACTGATAGATGCTCCTTGAATACAAAATAGGCACCCACAAATGCCTGCAAAATAAACACGGCTACACAGGGTATCACTCACTTCACAGAATCTTCCAAAATTCAACTACAGTTCCAGCTGGAAAACTCTTGGGGTCCAGAAGGCAAAATCTCATCATTAATCTTAGCATTTCCCAAGACAATTCTGCTCAGAACTCCCATTAGCCACTCCAAGCTCACATGAAAGATTTTCCTGAAATCAACAGCAGACTGTCCTTTGTATGCTGAGTCTGCCTCACTCTAGCACAGGCTATGGCAGAGCCCCAAGGGGGCAAAGGCAACGTTCACATCTACTGACAACTGCTCTCAGTTCTCTTCAGCAGAGCTGCCAAACTACACAAATCACATTGGTTCTACAGCCTTTCCTCTCTTAAATCCAGCCTTCTCTGAAGACTGTGAACACCATGATTCCTGCAACTTAAAAAATGGGGCTTCATATCAATTGATAACCATTCACACTTTACGGTTCTGGATGTTGCTGAAGTCATCAGCAGTAAATGCACAGGGGACACAAACTTGCTGAGCTCCAATACCATGCTTGACTGAAACTTACAGGTTTCAGGCTTTGAAAACTAAAGGAGAAAAGTTATATCAGTTGATGCAACTACCTCAGTTTGATTTTAAAAAATGAGAAATGTGCCTCCCTACGTTCCTGATTCTTCCCACCCTAATGGTCACCCCCTAGGCCCCAAAGATATAAAGCTCTTTAAATTCATCACTGCATAGTAATTAAGAATCAGACATGCATATCTGTCTGTGTCAAGGCCTCAATTTAAATCACAGGACCCTTCAAATTACTGTAGTAATCCAGAGGTGTGATCATTCTGCTAACAAACATAAAGTCTGCACAGAATAACAGTCCAGGCAACTGAAAATGTTAAAATAAGTTATCCCAATCTTTCTATCTGCACAAAGTCATCTTCAAGGACTGCTGAAGTGAGGAATGGGCCCATGTTTTGCACTTCCAAAACTGCTTAACAATAATCCTTACTCTTAGCTGCAGTACTCACATCCTTAGTAGATGTTTCCCTCTTAATTAGACATTCAAACCCACTCCAATAACCTTCAGTATAATTTGCCACTTTCTCTGGAATACAACCCCAAATCCCATCCTCAACTACAAAGATGTGTTAGAGGGATATCTTTGGCACTTACGTTTGGGAGATGCTGAGTCTTTTAATCTTAGACCATTAGAAAGGAAGGAACTGATTTTTATAAATATTTTTAAGGGCATGACCTCTTTATTCCTTGTGAAGATAGCCTATTCTGACCTGTTGCCAGTTTTTTTCAAGGATGCTTGACACTTTGTATTAGAGAACTGTAAATGTACTTCACATTTATTAGAGAACACAGGGGTTTTAGGCCCTTTTGCCAAAGGACTATGAGTTCGCCCAGAAGAAAACTCATAATCAGTTTTTACAATTGATTATAAAGATGTTTCAGTTAATTGGCATATCTGACAAAATCCTTGTATCATGCAGATCTGTTCAGCCCTTCCCACTGTGCAGCTACCACAGCCAAGAGTAAAGAGGATTAAAGCAGTCTATCAGAATGAGTGGTGTGTTCTGATACCAAAGTTCAGCATATAATGATACTGCTTTAGTAACCCTATACAGACAACCTAATGAGTCAAGACTGGCAGAAATACACAACCAAAACTATGCTAGAGTGTCAATGACATCCCTTGGTTTAGACAGACTCATCAGACAAAGGATGACAAAACTGTTATGCAAGATTTACAGATGAAATGTGTAAATGCAGAAAGAGGCTTATTCTGGTCCATGTATTAAGTCAGTGGCCAAATCCAAAAGTAAATATATATTTCTTCTCTCTATGTTTATAGCATATCTAATCTAACTTGACTTGAAAAATCTAATGTCCTTTTGTTTTCAAAGTCAGATTTGGGTGCCTGTAAGTTAAGTGATGCAGTAGCTAATATGGGAACTTGGAATTATGAGTGAAAAATTCTCCTTCTATTTTCCATTATTGAAAGTCAAATTCTGCTAGCATTGGGCAGACTGAGTTCAGAAAAATCTCCTCAGCTCCTACTGGGCTTTGTCTCACCGTAATGGAGGGGAGGAGGCAAACCATAGCTCTGTTCTCCAAGGGGACATTGTAGCTGTCAGCTGGAACTTCATAACTGAAACTGAGCTTGGACACAGGACTGCATTTCTCCCTTATGCTTCTGGGAGGCCATGGCTAACAGCATCCCTTTCCCAGAGGAGGTGGGAATTTGCCACTTCGGCGATGAAGAAAAGGAGATATGTGTGCTTGGCTTTGATTTCAGCAGAGAAGTGGCACCTGATGGCTCAGAGGCAATTAAGAACCTCTCTCAAACGTGACTCTTGGCTGCAACTCAGCAGCTGTTCAAAGAGTAGAACAGAGCTGAATGAAGTGGACAAACTTACCTCTCACCATGGGACCCATGCAGGTAAAAGCTGTAATGAGAGCTTAGGTAATCTGAAAACTTGATAAGTTAGAGTACAAATTCTGGCTCTCTGCTGGGTTTAGCAGAAGACATAAAGTTTAAATCTCAGATCAATACCCTAACCAAAACACCTGTTTCCTGTGGCAGTAATACTTTTTTCATGGTACCCTGATAACCAATCCTCACAAGAACTCAAGATGCCAACTTCATTGAAAAATGATGAATCAAAAGTGTTCAGCACATTACAGGACCTAAGACTGGTAAGAAAGATTTAGCCTGTCTTCTTGTTATCATGACAGACAAGACACTACAAAAATCACAAGGAGAAAAGAGACCATCAGCCATCCAGTAATTACATAGCAACTGCAAGGCCATTTAGTTACTGTGGGATAAGCAATAGAATGCTTAATAATTTAACCAATTACCATTCATTATAATAGCCAGATTGGCATTTGATGATCCACAGGGGTCTTACCTGCCTCTCCACATACCCAGCATGAAGTGTTGCCATAGTAATGTCAGTCACACCTCTCCAGTTCAACTTCTGTCAGTCTTCAGTACAAATTCCTGTTTCCAGAATGATCAAGAATAAGTTTACAAAAGAAGTACAAATTATATAAAGCACAGCTGAAGGCCATTTTTGCGCACCTTTGGATTCTGACAGGTCTGCTATTGCCTCATCCATGGGTCCAAAATTTATTTCCAACATGCTATACTTATTTGATTGATATATTTAAGACATAAATGTGAAGGTACAGCTACACTGGCCACAAGATTGAAATCTACAGCACTTAAATGGTGGTGCATTAAAATGACTGAACAAAGCCTTCATCACATTTTTTATTGGCTAACCTAAGCATAATGATAGTTTTCCTTTTTTTTTATCTAATGGTTGTAGTGATTACAGTCACATCTGGTGGATAAATACCCTATTGCTATTCTCCTATAGAAAACAGCAGTTGAATAACATTCAGAAATCTTTGAATGTATCTGTTAAACCTAAAACAATATTATAGTGTCTTGCTTTGGACTTATGGGGCTTTGGTTTTTTGCTCTTTTTTAATTTGTGTTGGGGGTTTTTTGTTATTTGTTTGTTGGTTTGGTTTTTCTCATTATTTTTAGGTACACAGGCACAAAAAAAAGGAAACATGAAGTATTTATATCCAGATTCACTGAGTCTTCCCATTGTCTTTGATAGTCTTAGTGTGGTATTTTTGCTCAAGAAGAGTCTTGTAACAGATAGAAATTATTTCACTGCTCTAACTTCTTACTAAAAAAGGGAAATTTGCCCATCCTTCCTTATAATCCTATTTACATTCTCAAATCCAGTTTTCAGTCTCATTCCTTCTGTTGGAATCATTTAAGCTTAAAAAGCCTGAAATCCTGGGCAACATTATCTCAGGAAAATTTGTGTCTGGGCACTGACTTAGTTATAGTTCAAGATCTGTTACAAACCTGAAACCCAGGGCAAATGAGTGAAAAAAATGTACAGAGGCTGAGTTGACCTGGTCCTAACATTATCAAAGAAGTTGATTCAGGGCTTTGATTCAAGCCATGTGAAAGGCGTGAAAATAAAGGAATTCATTCTTTCATTTCACTTTAATGTTTTAGGTAAAGTTATAGAAAATAGGAGTCCGTGAATCCGCAGACAATGAAACTACAATAAGCAACCAGAAAATAAAATGACATGCTAAAGAGGATATTTTACTCTAACTTTTAGTTATTCTAAAGAATACCTTTTCAGATTATTCCCTAGACCATGGTGTTGCAAGAGTCTGAAGGGATAACAAAATTCTGTTAACATGTCAAGGTGAAACAAGAAGCTTGCTACATTAAGTTCATGCAATCCCTCTGGTTTATATGCAATGCACAGAATCCTACCTACAAAATTTAGAGCAGCAGCTAGTGTGGAAACTCAGGGCTGATAATACATAAAGAGCTAAAGCTGGGAAAAACAGGTAGTTTAGAAAGGCATTAGGAAATGTGAAAAGAGAGATGGGAAATAAAATGTTTACAATATAGATAAGTGCAGGATCTCTCTCCCACAAACTTATTTTGGCTTAAGAGATGCTAGCAGGTGGCAGATATGTGACTGTGTGGTTGTCAGTCAGACCAGAACTTTTCCTAGAGTTCCTTAAATGAAGCATCTCTCGGAGGAACCATACAAAGTAATTATGGCAGGTACTTAAGTAAATGGACTGTTAATAACTAGATAGAGGTGATAAGCCTCCCAGGCCAGCTGGAGACCTGTTAGTGAAAAAGAGAAAGGAAATGAAGAGTGGAATCTGTTTTATTAGGCAAAAGGATTCTGTAAAATATTGTCTGATCTAATTTGTACAAAAAAAAATTAAAAAAACACCACGAAAAATCACCAACAATTTGTCATCAACAACTGATGCTGAAATCTGCTGCCTATCTTCAGTCTCCTGCTTCGTAATTGCTGGCTGAAGTAATTTATGACTGGTTTTTTTTGTTTGGTTGGTTTTTTTTTGTCCTAGAAGAATTGATTTCTTTTTTTCAAAGTTGATGAATGACATGGCTTTCAAAATTTCTTCTGTTTTCCATAGTACACCCCTGGACTCTGAGCAATTATAATTACTATCAAAGAATATTTACCCAATATAACTTGTGATGATCTCTCTAATGTGCCATAAGTTTTCAGAAGAGGCTTTGAAATGTGGAAATACTGGGACGCTTTTCCAGTGTAGTCCTTAACAGCAGTGGAGAGAAGAAATGGAAAGTGCAATGAGATCCCAGCTCCTATTTAGAAACAGCAGATATTAGAAATATATTACTGCACTGCCTGGACAATTCTAATGAGGTACAGAAAGGACACAAGAATCTCCAGGGCTGGGTTATTATATAGAAATCAAATTAATTATAACAATATAATTTCTTTTTAGTGTACATTACTCTAGAAAATCTGAATGAGATTTTTGTGTCTCAGCTTCTACTAAATCAGACTGACATGATCTGGTGACCAAAAAATAACCTCATCAGCTGTAAGCTACTTCAGAATTACAACAAGCAAGCCTGGTCATGAGATCCCCTGGTAGTGAGATCTTTTCTTGTGTTATCCTTCCATCCCCCCTCTTTCTTTTCCTTATACTTTTTCTTAAGTGCTACTTTTATGCTTTTATATTGCTGTATTGCTACAGATAATAACAACTAAAACGGCTACCTACCTGCTTTCCATTGTAACCGATTTGTTCTGAAATAAACCTGACAAATATATATTTACAAACACCATAATTCAGTGGTTTTTCCCTCTAATCTGCCCCAAGGGTCAATTAACAAGAGCCTGGGTTACTGTGGCCTTTGTAGGGGTGGGTGGTAACAGATTGTCATCTCAACTACTGCTTTATTCATGGTTGGCAGACCTAGCAGAGCACCTCACCTAGCCAGCCTTCCCAGAACACGTATATCGAAAAAAAATCATCTTGTGCATTACTCAGTATGTTTTGACTTTCTGCCTTCCTTTGAAAAGCATTAAGAAAAAAAGCATCTCATTTTTTAAAGATGTGATTTTGTCAAAACAGACAGTGTTCATCTCATGTATCATACTTTTTTTCCATTTAATATTTTAAACAATATAAACCTCTGGGTTTCCAGGGAAATACATCACAAAGAAACCTTATTCTTTGTTTTTATTTGCATGTTGAATTGCAAGTGTATTATTTTACTTTTCTCTCTGAGGTTAGTAGAAAACCAGCATCTTCAGGGGGGCTGATGAGCACCACAATAATATATATTTTTGTCTCTCTCTTCCCTCAGGATCTTGATCTACATGAAATTGCAGCTAGAAAATATTTGAAACTGACAGGATATCAGCTGTGGAAAAACTCTCATTGTTTTTAAACATCCCAAAGTAGAAATGAATAAACATATATATATAAATATATATACAGAATGGTCACTGAGATTTAATGAATTTGCTTGAGCCAAACTTGACTTGGTACATGTTATTCATTCTGCAAAGACCATTAAAAAGACTCAGGCCTAAGCAACCAATGGCAAGAAAAAGGATCAGCTTGAAGGCATCTAGATAATAATGTTTCAATTCCAAATACATTCATTCACGTGAAATTCTCCTTTAAGCACTGATCTTAAAAATAATACACCTCAGTTTAGACTGCACAAGGTTTTTCAGACCTGGAATGCTAAAAATTTATGTCCACTACTTTTCAAGTAAGCATCATTACCAACACCTTTTTAATTAAAGGCTTTTAGTCAGATTCTTGAGTCAGACTTAGGACAGTAGGAATTTAAAGTTTTTAACTTTGACTCTAAGTACACATTTTCTATGTCTTTCATATATTTTTATACCTTTCTTATTTTGCCTTTTCTAGTATGTCCAATTTCCTAACACTTATATGGAGAAAATTTTCAAGAAATACAAGTTATCTATCACAGATTTTAACTCTCCAAACAATAGGCCATAGAAAAAAAGGAACCCAAATAAAAACCTCTGTAAATATTTTTGACCAATGAATACACTCAAAATCTTTGTGACCTTTCTGTCCTACTCAGACCCTAGGGATAGATAGAAACCTGAAAGGAGAAGAGGAAAACAGACAGTTTGTTCCCAAAAGTTCCCAAGAAATCAGCATTTTACAAGCTGTTTCTTTAGCTTTTGCAGTGGGCTGAAATAACATAGACTTTGCATTGCATTAATATTTCTGGAGACCAGTGCTTCTGACACTGCCTTGGCAAACTATCTCTACCCAGTCTGTGTTTTCTGATGTAAAACCAAGTAGCTGCATGTGGGAAAACTTACTGTCAGATGCTCTAGAATTGTTCTTCCAGAGTATTGTGGATCACTTAGCAAAGTAAAAGCCTGAAAATGCTAGATAATTTCAGAGACTCAGCACTGGTCTGCTAATATGCCAGGAAGAATAAGCAATTATGATTTTCATCTAAGCAACATATGCTGTTTGCTGTCCTGTTCTGAACAGCTGTAGGTTAGATGCTGTTAAGATTAGGCCCCTTCTCTCCTCCATATTTCAAAATTCAAATTAAACTAAAATAACAGCACCTGCTGAACAAAAACACTATTTCAAAATGTGTACTTGCACACAATTACTATGAAGAGGCTGGCCACCATTGTTACCAGTCTATTCTTTCTGAATGGAAATGGCAGAGAAGTTTTCGATGCAGCTGCAGCTCTTCAATTGTATAACTAGTGCTGGCCCCAAGCCAACCCTCAAGAACTCAAGTGGCACCAAAAGATACTATATTGATTTGCAATCGAACATAATAGGCCATCAGCTTAATTATTACTGAAGTGACAAGGTTCTGGATATTTCATATTTATATTTCTGAGGCCTGTGAAAGATGAATGTAAATCTTTTAAATGCCTACATTTGCATATCTTCAGAAGGGTTGAGTGCTCTTACTGTATTCATAGCCTGTGAAAGACCTAAAGGACTGGCTATTCAACTCAGGTTGCTAGATCACACTGTCACTTACTTACATAAGGAAACAGGGCTATAAAATGAAACACATTCCTGCAGGAAAATATCCCCAGATCTCTTGTGGACACCAAAAAAAAAAGGTATGCTGATCACTGATACCATCCTCATGGACATTTTCTTTCCCCTCTTGCCTTTGGAAAAAGACTGCTTGGGTGCAAGAGACTGAATTGGCATCATCCACCACTGTCATCATCTCCCAAAATACCTATTGAACAGAGTTATTTCTTCCCACTGACTCTCACCTTAGCTTTATGACAGAGGGTCTGCAAACAGTACTCAACATTTGGAAGAACTGTTTGTTAGGGGAATGTAGAAACATTTACTGGATAAACAGTAAGGTGAAGACCCAGGATTTCAATGCTGTCATCTCTGTCACACTGGGTCATCAGCTAGCCAGATCCTAATGATATGCTTCTGTTTGTCAGGTGCACACATTTTTCTGCACTCAGATCTGTAACTCCACCCACTTAGAATCATTTATACAGACAGCTTTAATTATACAAAGAATCACTTCTATTTTAATGACCCTAAAGCCATTTCTTCACATGTCCTGTACCTCTCATCTTCTATGCAGGTTGCTCCATTACTAGGTCACAATTTTTACTGAGCATATATATACACCAAGCAGTGTTTTCTCTTATACTACTTGTCTCTGAATTGCAGTTGCCCTCAAAAGTGTTCTCTTTTGCTTACCACTGGCATTTGTTGTAAATTCCCTTTTTGTATATGTGGATTCCTTACATTGTATGTGGGTGGCTGTAAAAGAAAATAATTGTTTCTCCTGTTATCAGAAAGTTAAACTAAACATAAGTGAAAACATAGCTACAAATAGGACAACACTCATTTCTGGATTTGTACAGTGGAGGAAAAGGTTTGTTGCCATGCTCGTACTCTTATCTCCTGCTAGTAATATTATTCCCAAAGAATTCAGATTTATATGCTCAAGTATCAATGCCCTCTACTGGAGGGAGTATGTCTGAACTCCCTACACTGAAAATCTGTTCTAGTGCTATCCATTTGGTGACTTTTAATCACTACTGAAAGAGAAGGCCAACAGATGGCTGGGAAACAGGTTGTCACTGTAGATCTACTGGATCCTATAAGACAATGACTTCACTAAACTTCATATTAAAGAAGTCCAGGACTTAATGCTTTCAACAACAACAACAACAACAGAAAAAAAAATTTAAAAAGAGAGAGAAAAAAGTTTGTCAAACAGAAATCGAACAATTTTGCAGGAAAATGTTTTTCTTCATTGTCTGCTGATATGCTCAAACACAACACCCAGGCTCCTCCCTTCCCAAAAAAACCCTCTAACAACACTCCCCCTCCCCTTGCCAAACCCCCAAAACTTTAATTTGCAACCTCAAGGTTTTCCAAAACAGCTAATGACTGTGTTCTTTTGGAATTCAGTTATGATACATCAATTCTACTGGGAAAAACAGAGCAGTTTGAGCATTTCCACTTGGCTCTTAATGTAAAAGCCTACAATATCATAACTGAAATCCCATTAAAAAAATAAAAAGAAAAACTAGAAAACACCATTCGGAAATTCAGTTTTGTCATGGGCAGGTGTTAACTTATGTAAAATTCCTGGCTCAATGACTATGATGGATTTGAGAAAACAGAATGAATTTTAGTCATATTTCTGTAGTGTAGAATTTTCTTCTGTTTATTTTTTCCTTCCCTTTCTATTGTACAAGGATGCTGTCTGATTGCACCATCTTAATAGTACTACAGGAAAGGCAGCTCACACCACACCTGCAATCACCATTCATTATCACAGGGATTTAAACCAAAGGAAAATGAATTCCCAAGTGTGAGGCAAGCAAACAACAGTAGATGAACCACTTTGTCTTCACACAAAAATGCTTAAATGCAAACAGTGCATTCCTGTGGACATGTGCTGAGAAAAGAGTAAGCCAGATAGAGGATTAGTTTGAAATTTTGAAAATTAGTTTGAAAATTGGGCCATTGTCTAGCCCACACAGCTACAACTTAGTAAATGTTAAGTACTATATGAAGTGTCTCTTCTCCAACTCCTGGAAACCGTACTGTGTTTCTGTCTCACAGAGCACAGACATACTGTGTCTGCTCACAAGAGAGTTCAGTGAGATCAAAACACACTAATTTTGGTCAGGATGGGGGTGTATTTCTAGAAAAACTTGGGGGGCTTTGTGCTTTCATTGCTAATAGATGTAATGACTTAGGTAGAAATGTATCTGTGAATGCATTGATCGAGAGAGGGGACCATCATAATTTTTTCTCACTTATCTTGAAAGTAGAATATGATTTCCTAACCAGAAACATTTCATTTTTTCCTTTCATTTTCCTGGCAAAAATAGGATAATCATGAAAAAAGACCAGTTGGATATAGTACTATGGAATGTGAGATCTTTTGATGATGAGTTTTTAGCCATACATATGACAGACACTAGAAGGGAAGGAAGAACACAGAGAGGCCAGGAGAGAGGGACCATACAAGTCATAGAATTAGTAGGGAAAAAAGGGCTTTTCCAGTTTGGAGGCAATTTCCTGCAATTTCATTTGGATAGCCACTTGCCACAGAACTAACAAAGCAAAGTGTTTGAACACTGATGCCAAGAAAGCTGCAAGGAACAGACTTCCAGTGAGTGGAAAGGGCAGTCAGACCTAGCACTCAGGCACTGAGAATGCTCTTGTGCCATGGTAGAAATGGTCAGCAAGGAATCAATCATTTCTGACTTCTGCCAGTGCAATCCCTGCAAAGTGTCCCAGCCTAAAACCAGACTGATAACAAATCACAGGCTTTGTAGTCATGCAAAGGAAAAAGAGCTGTACAGCAACCACCTGCACAGGCAATTTTGCAAAGAAAGGATACGAAGATGAAAATTGGGCCATTGTTACTAAGTAGCTGAGAATTCAGATGAGGTTTTTGTTGTTGGTAAAAGGAACAACAAAAGCTCACTTTAAACACAGATAGGAAGGATCCAGAAACCAAGAAGTAATCAATATGCTTTCTATACTACAGGGCCAAAAGGTATCTGTATAATATGACATATGGCTGCTTTCTAATTACAGAAAAAATTCCTGGAGTAGCACAGAATATTTGCTCCCTCTCTTTAAAACAAAGGGAAAAAAAATCTCTACCATGCTCTCTTATTAGACTTGTAAGTAAATAAAAGGGTGTTTCTTTAAATAATTAATCCCTTCATACCTATACAGTGTGATCACGGAGAGATTTAGATTTTCTCCATTTCTATTCAGAGTGACAGATAACAGCTGAGAAATACATACAGCTCATTACAGAGATGCAAAAGTAATGTAATCTGTTATGGAGTTAAGCACTGTTAGGACATCAAAATTTTCCAATAAATTTTGGGATTTAGGACTAAAATCTTCAGATTTCAAGCATGCAATAAGATGCAAAGGTAGCACTTTTAAAAGAAATTGAAAGCCAAATATAGAAAAACAGGAAAATGATTAATGAAATATTCAAATATTTTATTATAAAATCAAAAACTGAATGGACCATCTCAAAGTGCTGATACCACCCCCAGTCTCCTCAAGATGTAGGCTGGGGTCTGAAACTATCTCTCCCTGTTGCTGAGCAGTTACTCACAGGAGTGATTTCACTAAGTCTATGTCATTTACTTGGGACAGGGACTCTACAGTGAATATAAATCTTCACAAACTTATTCTAAAATAACCTGACAGAGCCCCCAAATTACTTTAAAACAAATTCTATATCAATCTGGCCTGTACCATGAAATCCAGGACAACAAATTTCTTCTTTGACCTCTATATTTTATATTACAGATAGTTTTTTTCCTAAGGTTTCTTTCTTATTGTGTAAAACAAAGGTATCTGGTAGGAGGAGAAAACATTTTAAATTCAAAAATAAAAATATCCCTATCATATGCTGTAGAAGTATTTATGAAATTAGTTGATACTTCTTTAAGTTAAAATTATATTATTAATAATAATCCTACTATATTACTTCTGTGGGATTTTTCTGAAGACTTACAGAATAATCAAGTACAACTTTTTTCTCTGCATGAGCACATGCTACAGGCAGCAAATAAAAATTGAGTCAGAGTTCTATTCATTCCAGTACAAGACTCCACAGTCGTCTATCCTGGATTCTCCAGGATTTATTTTCCTGAATGGTACCCACAAAATATGGTATGTGACTTCCTATGGCTGCTCCTCCAAGGTTACTTCAAGAAGCACAAATTATGTAACTCCCAGCAGCACTAAATTTCCTGGATTTTTGAAAGGATAACAGGAATAAACTTCTTGCTGTGTTTGTTTCCTGTTTTACAGAGTTGAACTAGATAGTCTGAGCATGTGGGAGGTGAAGATGGACACAGAGGCATCAAGCACCCTCCCATACACACAGTATTAGTCCAAAATATAGGCCTGGACTCCCCTCCTATCCCTACCACTGACTTCCTGGACTACTGTTTTTCCTCCTCCATTTCTAAGTTGTTTGAGGCATGTGTCCACAAAGCACTTAGCACAGCAGAAATCTAGCTACCACTGAGATTTAAGTGCAGCTGGAATGTTAATATTGAAAAGAGGAACAGAGCACAGAGGCAAAATGACTGGGCAGCAAAACCAGCCAAGCCTAGTGCTCCCCAGTAAAAGAGGGATCTCCTCTGCTTGTGGAGGCAGACAGGCTCAGAGACTGTATATTTCTCAGAATCAAATAGCAAAGTACTTTGAAGTTTTTTCTTTCCCATGAGTATAAGAAATAAAGGAGTGGAACATTTACAAAGCAAGTAAATCTTAAAAGAGAAACTTCTGATTTTCCTTCATTATTAGAATTAACCTCTTCTGTTTAAATTTATTAATGAAGTACATAAAACTGGTTGTCATGAATTTTCTTTCCTTCAGCACCCCAGACTTATTGATCTTTGATTCATTCCAAAATATTGCTGACCAAAATAGGAGCTCAAACTAAATCATTTATTAAGAAAAATGTACTTAGAAGAATAGTAAATATTGCATATACTGGAGTCTCTGAAACCAGAATAGCTGTAGCAAATATTTTCCTCTGAGAACAAAAATTGATTTTGCCCTTGAAGTTGGACTTCGGTCTTTACAGAATTTTCAGACTCACACAATGGCTGGGGTTGGAAGGGACCTCTGGAGGTCATTTTGTTCAGCTGCCCAGGACTTTATCCAGATTATTTTTTGATATCTGTAAGGATGGAGGAGACTCCATAAAGTTCTGGGAAACCTAGATCAGTGGTCAGTGAGCCTCATAGTGGAAAAAAAGGGTTTCCTGTTGTTCAGATGAAATCTCTCATGTTTTAGCTTGTGCCCATTACCTCTTGGCCTGTCACTGGGCACCACTGAAAAGAGTCTGGCTATGCCTTTTTTATACATTCAGGTATTTATATATAGCAACAAGCACATAAAACTTCTCAAAATATATATAAGCACAAAAGCCTTCCCTTCTCCAGGCTGCACAATCTCTCAGCTTTTCCTTGGATGAGCGATGTTCCAGTCCATTATCTTATTTGTCTTTGGCTAATAGGAAGCATCTCCAACTCTCTTTTGAACTGGGAAGCACAGAGCTGGACATAATTCCAGGTGCAGCCTCACCTGTGTAAGAAGAGTGGAAGAATCACCCCTGTTGATCTGCTGGCAAGATTCCTCCAAATGCCTCCCAGGATAGCATTTCCCTCAAGGGCATGCTCTTGACTCCAAATAGGACCAGAGTAGATTAGTTTGCTCATTCCTGAGCTTAAGGTGCCATTCATGGTCATTTGTCCTACCTTGTTTCCCTTGTTGAGTGTAAAATCTACCACAGGCTTGATTTACCTACATTCCCTCTCCCTTCCTTTTTAATTTAAACTTTTGTTTACATGGAAAATTTTACCCTCATGTATTAAATGCAACCACGTTCTTAGGCCCCACATTAGGGATGATGGCAGCTATAAATCTAGAAAATTATTAGAGAATATAAAAACATATCTAGAGTATAAATAAATAAATAAATAAATGTAAAGTATTATACCATATTATATATTATGTAAATGTGAGTGGACAGGAATGAATACCTTGGACAAGGTTCCATTTGATTAAGTATCTTATATAATCACTGTCATCACTGCACAGTGGAAGCAAAAATTAGGACAACTAATCCTTCCATTAATTCTGTTGCACAGGTTTAAACTACTAAGTTGTAAAGAAGTAAAAATTATAGAACATAATGCCTTAGTCAAAATCGCACCAATGAAAAAAAAAGAAAAAAAAAAACCAACCTTATGTTTTCTGATTGTTCATATAGAATACATTAATTCTGTCCTCCACCTCTGAAGCTTTTGGAACTGGCATCAGTTTTCATCAAAGAGCTTAAAGAAATAAATATTATACATTCCCACACAGGCCAGGCGTGTATCTTTGGCATTTTGCCCTTTAGGATCAAAGCAAATGAAGCCCAGACCCGTCTCATATGCTGAACTGAATGAAACTAAGGATGAAATTAACCAGAATTATAATATATGGATGTGCAGGAAAATGAGTGAGGAGCTGATTGGACATTACCTTCTCTGTTCTTTCATCCTGTGTAAACCAGGGTCTTCTCAGTGAATGAAGAAAGTCAGGATATATGACATAAAAATGGAAGTAACTGCTCCTCCAGGATAAAGTGTAATTTGGCAATAGGAACTAATTTTCCACACTTCTTATCTTTCCTGAGGGAGGAAGGGATAATAGATTTTCTTTAACTGCCCTCTCAAGTATTGTACTGAAGACTGAAATTACCACTGAGTCTTTAAAGTATGTACTTAATATCCTGAGAAATTTGTCTACAGAGAGATGATAACAGAGAATTATATGTAAATAACTACATACACTTATTTTATATCTGGTTCATAACACTATTAAACTTCATATAACAATGGTATCTGAGTTATGACCATGGAAAAAACAATGACACATGAGATCTTTTCCTCTCCTAAATCAGGCAGAAAAATGTACCTGAGGAGGACAACTGAAGGAATTTATGCACAGTGGCAGAATTTTCTTTTTTAATTTTTTTTTTAACAAATACATACATTTTCTACAAAAAGAAAAAAAAGTACAATGATAACAGTTTATTTTTCATCAACTCTGCCTGTTATTGGGAGTCTTCCATTTTGATAAAACTATTCCGAATGAAATGTGTGTGTAAGGAAGGTGTTAGGTTTCTTTTGATACACTGAGCATCCATGCCCATCCAAATTCATTAGTAGAATTTTTCAACTCACTTTTTTTCAACCCATTTTATTTTGAATCACAGCTTCATGAAAATATGTTGATTAAACAAGTTGCAAATTCACATATTTCTCAATGGTCTCAACCATTTTCCTCAGGTATGATATCCCAGAAGGACTCTGCTTTAAGATGTCTTGGAGCAAATGGATTTACAAATTGTACTGGGCTTGATGGGCTGAAATAGCCCACACTGAGCAGGTCCATCTATGCAGCAGCTAGGTTTCTACTACTGGAAGCAAATAATTAAAATTTAGATGAAGCCAATTTACATTCTCTATAGTAAAATAAAAAGGAAATAGATAAAAATAAGTCTAATATGTGCATAAATATTTAGAAAGCAAATGCAACCTAAAGAAGAGACATCCTGCATAACCTGTATTCTGTTTCAAATAAAGCATTGTCTTTATCTTTCTTTTAATCATCAAATTAGGAACATACAGACTCAAAAATATCTTGGAGATGGAGATTCTGTATGTGTAAAATGCTCTAGTTTTAATGATTCCTACTAATTTTTAAGTCTTAACAGTTCAACTAGTATTCCTCTACAAACCTACACTTCAAATGAAAAAAGGTTAATGTGTCTGGGGTTAGACAGAAAATCAGAGGTGGCAAAAAGATTTTTATCAGGCCACCCCATTTATAACACACCATTCCCCACACTGGCATTTTCATGAGGCTCCAGGGCATGAACAGGGAGCCCCAGGAGAATGGGAACATCCACCACATGATGGGATTTATTACTGACCTGAGAAAAAGTTTTATTCAAATGCCAATCTTGACTGAAGGCAACAGGATTAAAATAAAAAAAAAAATATATATATATATATATTTCAGGCTTCTCCAAGCAGGACATTCCTAAAGGACAAGTACTGTTGGAAAGAAGAACAGTAAATGTGGCCAGGCAAGTGCCAAACAGGCAACCCTAAATCCTGCAAGCTGGATAAACATGGCAGCAGAGAGGAGTGCAGTGATGCTCTGTCTGCCTCTAGGTCATATGGAGGGGTCTGATCCCTTTGCAGAAGTTTAGAGAAGGTTCATTCACAACACTTTTCCTTTCCTCAGCCTGACTAAAACACCAATTTAGTCAATGAAAGTGTCTTCATCTCTGTCTCCTGATGTGTTGCTGGGTTTTGTATGCTCCTTATAATCCTCAAAATGTATTTTCTCTGCTGCTGTTTTTCTTATCTGCTTTTTGTTTAACAAGCTACAGAAAAAATGCAAAGATACTCATGTTATGACTAAAATTGCAAGCTTAGTTTTGCAGCAAACATACAAATGCTTAAGATTCAATTTACTGAACCTTCTACAAACAATTTCATGCCTCATTTTCCAGCTCTTAAGTTGCTACAATGGATATCTTCACAAAAAAAAAAAAAAAAAAAAAAAGACATAAAGCTCCAGTGTTAAGTATTCATTATATACACTCTCCTTCTAAATTTCTTTGACCATCACAATATTTCTTTGATGTGCCAGCATTTTTACATTTCAAAGGCTAAGATAACAATGTGATTTTAAGAAGTCTGGAGGGGGCTAAAAACAGAATACACATCTATAGTGTGCAGCAAAGTAACTGCTTTTTCTAAGATAGTTTCAGTCAATTGTCTTAGTATAGTTTTAATTAATTCTGGAAGGATTTTTGGTTTTGTCTTTTTAAATGGAGCAAAACAGATCATGGAAATCCCTGTTATTAACAGTGAAAGTGCATTGTTCTTGTAAATTAACAATTGCCTTTTTATTTATTTTTTATTTTAAATCACTGGAATGGTGACATGTAGCAATTCTCTCACTTCACTTTGAATCCTCCACAAGCACAAGGATTAAAAGAGCTCTTGCCACTCAAGGGAGCCTCCTTTTTACTATACAATTCACAAATGGACTTTACACAGCTGGACTGAAGACCCCAAGTGAAGAAAGAAACTGGGAACTGGAAAGATGTGGAAATTAATATTGTTCAAAGAAATATATATTTGGGCACTGTGTAGAAATGCCCTTGCATACATGCAGCTTTTGTTGCATATTGTCTGATTTGCTTAAAAAATAGGATTTCTAAAAATAGATATATCAGTTTTCTGTATTCATATGCAAGTCATTTGTGCAGCACATAACTCTAGTGAAACATAAAATTAAATTAGAAAATATATGCCAAAAAAAGTATTTTTTTCATTTGTTAGTGCCTTGCTACCTGCTCATTCTACTCCTACATATTTTCAACTCTGAAATCTGCTAGTGAAAAAGAAAGTGTACAAAGTTTATGGAAAGCCATACAAAACACATTTATCCAGATACAGTGAGGCATGTGACTTAGCTGATAAGAGAATCTCTCTCTCTAATTTTATACACAGAGACTTAATGCATTCTACTTTGTCCATAATTGAGAAGTCCATAGAACCAAACTGCAGCAATTCCATGCCTGGAAACAGCAGAACAGGGTCCAACATTTTTAGAATATTTTGAGCTATACATAGATTTACTCCCCCAGATCTTGAGAAATCTGAGCTGAAGACATCTTGCTTTGTCTGCCAAAATTACATCATAACTACTTCTTGTTGAAGCTTGTTCTTTTAAAATGTCTATTTCCATTCCCTTGCAAATTTCTAAAAAAGAAATTTCTTCCAGGTTGTCATATTTCATCTTAATAATTTTCAGTAAAGTCTCTCAAATATAAGGAGGGTTTTTTACAGTATCCTGGGGGCAGGAGAGTGGATAACAGGATGGAGAACAAATATTCCTCTCAGAACTTTGTGACCCTATTCTGATAACCAAAATATTCAAGAATGGTTTTAAGCCCATCTCTTTTCATAGTCTTATCTAATGTAGCTTTCTGAAAACAAACAAAAAATCACTGGAGCCTGAACAATACATTTTGCAGAAGGAATACAGTTTTAGGCTCTCCCTTTTAGCTGTCGCATTTTCAGAGATAAATCTAATGCGAATCTTCTCTTACTCATAAAAACATACAGTGCACATACTTTGAAAAAAAGAATGTGCAAAACCATTAAAGACAAAATCACACAGACAGTAAAATTACAAAAAAGCAGGCACTGAATATTTCTTCTGACTTCTTCGAGAAAAATGTGTGTGAGAGGAACAAAAACATCAGAACCTATCAGGACCAAAATCTGATCTTTATTATACAGTGTTTATATTTATTACTTGTGGGAATTTAAAATACACTTAAAAGCACTCAAAGTTGTTACAAGTATTTTTTTTTAAGTGTATGAACATATAAAGTGTAAATTAACTAACAAAGTATGTGTAATTTGTGAATCTTCAGCCTATAAATCAGCATATGTTAATGGTTGCTTGATATTAACATATGTTGGACTTAAGGGCTTCTGGCCTTTAATGTCAGAAATATTTCACGTTTTGAGGAAGAAATCCAGAAGATAAAGTATTAACAGCATCAGAAGAGTTGATATACAAAATACAAGTTTAAAATTTTGATCCCTTATTTGACCTACAATTGTTTACTTGGATAACTTGCATTAGAAGGTAGCATGTATTAGCAAAACATAATTTCTAGACATCTCACTATATCTAGTTTCTCTGTATTTCTAGGTGTATATTCCTCAGCTAGGTAGATCTACTGGATGGATACCTGCCTGTATATTCAAAAACTTTTAATACAGTAAAAAAGTTTCTATCTTCAGCCTACAATTCAAATAAGCACTTTAATAATAGATTAAAAGTAAAAAAGTCAGGGGAAATATGCAGGATATCAATGAAAGTTTTATCATGACAAAACAAACTCAGAACAAAAACCCTGCAGAGTAAGTTTGTAACTCAAAACAATATACCAAGAGAATGGCTTATGTCAAAAATGTGTTTCAAATGCAAATAATCTCTCCTTAAAAACACTTTCATGACAGGTCTCTATAGTGGATTAGTCCCTTTCCATGTTCATTTGTTTTTTCCATAACCACCATTGTTAAGGACAGGGGGACAATGTTGCACTCCTGGATTTCTGAACTCTGATGAAGATAACGTGGATGCATCTATTTGTGGACAGAGTTACACCTAGTAATGAGCTATATCTGATGAAAAAGGTCATTTTCCTCTTTTTTTTTTTTTCTCTGAACATATTGATATATTACCCATTGGGTTAAAAAAACCCAGCTCCTATACTGTTAAGAGTAGAAATATGGACTCATTTGGTTCGAGCTGAGAGCTTTTTTTATTACTCTTATATGACTTTATATAAAAAGGGTTTGTGACCTGCCACAGCAATTACAAGATGAAAGAAGATGAGACAAGACTCCACTCATTAACCTTAATAGGTTTCAAGCCAAAACAAAATAAAAAGTCATGTCTTTGTATTTAAAATTGCTTGCCAGTATTGTGATGCAATAATTTTACTGTCTCTGGCACTTTGCTGCATCTTTTTTACAATTTTATATTTATTACACATTAACCATTTTTGGCTGAAAGGTTTTGTTTAACTATTACTTATGGCATTTTTCTGAATTCCCTGGTGTGGCACCATGTAAACAAAAGTAATACACCACCTGGTGGGAGCAGGTGTAAGAAAAACATAGGCATACTAGGAATAAATACTAGGAATAAACCAATAGGAGGGGTCCTGATTTCTTGGTTTGGTCGTTATCCTCCCAATTAACAGTGGGCAACAGATATTTAATAACAAATGGTGTTTTGAAGCTGAAAATTTACAGTCCTTAAAAGCAACACCAAACCACCCTGGCCCTCCTAAGCAACAAACCACCTTGAAAAGTATGGTATAAGGAGCAACAAATGCCTCATTTCCGACTCCAGAGAAGGGTTTCACCTCCAAAACAGTGGAACACCATACATTTGGCCCTGTCTTCCATCCATCCCCTCCATACACTCATAATGGCCATGGATCCTGGCACAGAGCTGGCAGGAGATACGGAAGGCTAGAAAATCTTGACTGGTTTAAATGAAAATTCTGAGGTTAAATCCATTTAGCCTCTATTGCTTTCCCAACAGATGCCTCTTAAAATTTAAGAGAGTTACAGCATGAACACCTTTATTGTTGATCTTTAAGCTGACAGGTTTCTTGAAGGACCAAAACTCCTAAATTTATACTTCAAATACAGAAATTCCTACAGGAAAAAAAAATAAAATATAAAGTATTGGCATTCTTTACTCCACAGAATATACCTGTAAAATTATTTGGGAAATCTTTGTATGGATATAATGATTCTGTTTGACTGCAAATTCTATTTTGTTTGAAACTTTTGTCCATGTCTTGACAAAAGCACCTACAAGATGCTTTGTAGAATAGACAAGAGAAGTGCTGTAAAGTAAAAAATCTATTTTATATGCACAATGAACCAATGCACACGAGGTTACTGCAGATGCTGTGGCAGAGGCAGGATTTCTTTGCTACTTGGAATATTTTGGAGCAAGACCTGCAGATGTTTTTGTCTAGCTGTTTCCTGTGCATCTCCATGTATGGACATTATTTAACTTACTTTACCTATGAAAATGACAGCTCAAAATGGGAATCTCAGTGTTGCTCTAGCAATGATTCAGGAAAATAAATCCCCAGAAAGTGCTATCCTTTCATCAAAGCTGTGTGTTATCCTTGAACTTATCTGAAATGTTGTGATTCAACACACTTGAATTTTGGTCATCAAAAGGGACAGTTCACGTGGAAATTTTAAATACCCATAATTCATAATGACAATAACAACAATAATAATGAAGCCACATATGAGGAATGGACATTATAGGTATCTGTTCTGGAGCTCACAGTAACTCGTGGATTGGTGAGGTGGTTGTCCTTTTTAGTAAATGTATAGAGATCTTTTTACTCTGAACTGGCAGTAAATATCTATATTACCTTTCATCTGATAAAATCCAACAAATATACAAATTCTACTGGCTACTGTTATGAGCAGGAAACACTTAGGACCTCCAGATGGCTACAGATTTAGAATTCTCTTCTTCTTGCAATAGGTGGTGATCCCTTTGAGGTAAAAACACCATTGTTAAGTAGCGTTTAATGATCACTACCTTTATGATACATGCAAGGCTGCATTTCACACACATAGCCCAACTACTGATAGCTGATCTGCATTTGGCAATTGGCTCTGTTAAGAAATGGAAAATAGCACCAAGCTTAAAAGTTTTATCCCAGATTTCTGACTTGCAAAACCTCCTTCCATATCTCCTCCAACATGCACATGTGATGATGATGATGTTCACAGCCTTAAAACAAGATCCCCTTTCAACCTCTCTCTCTCTCTCCATATGTGTCTTATCATTCCATGTATCAACACTGCTAGTATGTTCCTTCTGTATTATGTGATGGAAAAGGCTTCAGGAGACAAAGTTTGAAATGCCTGAAGTTCCCTAATCATATCACTGGCACATTATCCCCAGTCATCTTGTCAATTATACTATAAATAAGTTTTTATGTGATGTTTTAATAAATTCTAATAGGAGAGATTTAATAAACATTGTGGATTCATCCTTTGGAATCCTGAACCAGAGCCTGCACTGAGCTATGCTGTCAGTGCTGAAATATGGGTCAGAATTATTGATGTATCCTTAGCCTGTGTTTGGATTTTGTGCAGAACCCACTGATGTTTCCTTCTCCTGTCCTGAAAGAAACAGTCTGTTTGATATCAACAGAAAAGTACCACAAACACTTCAAAAAAAAAGTGGGCAATATATTGAAATTGCGATTTTGCTGACACAACACAGAGAATCCCTCTCAGTGGAGTTTAGTTCACTACTTTATAAGTGCTTTTTAAAAATATATGCAGACCCTCAAAATGCAGTTGTATTTTCTTTTCAGGAATTTAAATCTATTCTTCCAACTACACAAAATTAATTTAATTTAATATTTTTTCCCATTTTTATTAATTCGTTCGACCTATGGTTCTTTCTCATTTCACTTAGGCTCTTGGTACATAAATCCATTCTAAATGTTTTCACAGCTGCTCAGAAGGTGTTGATTCTCAGTGTCAACTCATTCACTCAACATAATCATTCCCTTTTAATCAAACAGTTAACAGGAGACCAACAGCTATCATTCTACTGATGGGGTCCAATAGCTGGGAGAGGTGACAGTGGTGTAATTACCAGGCCTGACATACTTGGTGCACTTTTCCCCACCTTTTTAGGTAGATGAGGCCGTACTGTGCAATGTCAACAATCAAAATGGAAATGCAGGCAGTGTGAAGACCCGGGTGAGTAATTACCAGGGGCTGCAGACCTGTGACTACTCCCAGTGTGGCAGGGCTGACAAGGTGCAGATTGTTTCTTGTCCCCTAGTGTGAATCTGGCTGTCTTGCTGTTGATAGATCCAGGTGGTGATATTAATTAATACACCAGCAGGAGTTTGCTCAGCTCTTGACAATGCATTTTCCTTACTAAAGAGAAAAGAGAAGGCAGCAGTCTGTTGCTGAGAAAAAAAAAAAAGTCATTCTTTTTTGATTTACTTCTATAAAGGCTGAAAACTAAAGTACATTTTGAGAAATAAGTTATCATCAGAGATGACCTACTGTATTTCTGTCTTTGGAAGTTGGATGTAAGAAGGGCTGCATTATTTAATGAAATTTCACTCAGAATTTATTCCATTTAGGTTGTTTATATAAGATATGTTCAATTGATTGTTGAGCATTCAAGTACTGTATGTAGACACTAAGCCTGTCTCATTCTGTTTAAATTTTTGGACCTCTGAACTTTACATCATCAGCTCCTGCCATTTGACCTGCAAATAAATTCCAGGGGAAAATATTCCATATGAACGTCAATTAACTGAAATGCAGACTCAGACTGTGAGTGTAGTTATCACTCTGCATGTCATCTAAATGTACAGTCACAGCTGTCAATAATCTAATCACCTGTAAACTATCAGTGATACTGTTACCTAGAGATATGTTACATTTAAAATTTAAATTTGAATATATGTAACAATATATGCTCCACTTGGATGACAAACTTTTTTAGCAAGGCTATTTCTTGTGGTAAAAATATCCAAATCCTGTTTTCACCTATGACTTATCATTTTTTTTAGGTGTCTAGTAAATCAAAGGGATTTTATGGCATGGGCACATGCAATCCCCCATCTTTAGCTGGGGTAAGTGAAGGGGCAAAAGCTTGGGTCCTCAGCTACTTAACACACTCATGTGTGTTATGTCTTTCTCCTCTGCTCCAACAATTCATTACTCCTGGGAATACCAGTTTTCAGCCAATATGACTCAAGCTGACAGAACATTTTTTTTAAGCTATTTTAAATACATTCCTTTATTTTTTACTTTAGTGGGTTGGCAATGCTGGCAAAACAATAACTGATGCTGATGACAACCATCAGGACTATGGTTTAGGTGAAGTTAAAAAGAAAATATAGGTATGATCTTAAATGTATAAAGTTATTTTTGGAAACATGTCACTAGCTACTAATCCACTGGGTGTTTCTTACAAATTTACAGTTTAATTAATGACTACTCATGTGGGCATATATTGTTAATAACACACTTGCAGTATAAAGTATGGAATTTTAAACTCTTTTTAATCACAGATGAATAATTCTTTTACATTCAAGTTTCAGTGTCCAACAGCTTCAAAAGTATGGGGTGAAAAAAATGCTTGAAATGCAAAAGTTTCAAAATATTACATATAGATCAATATGTACACACCTGAAAATGCATGCCTTACAACAGTCTTTACAATAACTCACAAAGAACTCCCTAAAATGCTTCTACCCGAGTGCCATTATCCAAAACTGATATACAAATTTATTTCTGCTATGTCACACATACAAACCCAATTTTACTGCAGCAACACCCAGTATTAAACTTCACCCTTCAAAATTTTACACCCTATTGAAAGGAAATAATAATGTTAAAGAAAAGCTAATCCTGTGATCTTTTCACATTTGGCTGCAGATGTTATGCCATATTCAAGGGAAATATTTGCCTGTCTTCCTTCTTACTTGCTCAGATAGTTACTGGGCTAGACACACTGCAGTATTCTGGAATAAAATACCGTGTTTAATTGAATGCCTGACACTCAGGATTGAACTGCTGAGACAAGCCTGCACATGCAGTAGTCAGAAGCAATATTAAAAATAGACTACCAAATAGCAGAAAAGCAACATAAAACAACAAAAGCTGGTAATCACTACTGAGAACTTCTGGTGATGGATATGAAAGCATACTGGAGAAAATGCAAATGAAATCTATGCAGGAATGAAAAGAAAGAAAAATAATTTTACACCTTCAGGCTGTAATAAGATCTCTGATTGTTGGTATCACACCTGTAGACCTCTGAACCAGTATGGTAGAAATACAGGGGCATGAATCATTTGCTGCAATAAACAGCTTGCTGACTGATGAGGGACAAAGTAATTTGTACCTTCTATTTAAAACTTAAGTAAGATGAAAGGCAATTAGGTACCCTCTGCTGTGAGGTGGCAGTGCAGTTCCTCCTGTGATGCTGAATGCCCACAGCTTCATGGATTTCAATGGCAAAACTGCATCTGTATGATTATCAAAAAATATCCCTGTAATCCATTTCTGTGGCATCCTGAAACACCTAGAATACAACTATGTTTTATCACTGATATTGACTCCAATTTGTTTCCCAAGTTTAGAGTAAAAAGACACTTCAGGAGATTAATTTTCTTACATGTTAGCAACAAGAGATGTATATTTCCACTTAAATTCCTCCCTCTAGTGATACTTTGGGCCTAATTAAATCCACACATCAGTTTTTCATACAGACCTGTGAACAAATGTAACCTATTTTATAGTTTTTCAGACTTAGCCCTACCTCAGGGTAAATTACAGAAGTAGTAGCTGCTTTAAATTCTTGTTGAATATTCAAACTGTTGCTATAACAACAACAACAACTGTGAGAAATTTATTAAACATTTTAGGTATCAGCTTTCCAGGGTGCTACTTGTGCACAGTGAGCTATGTTCAGCTCTCCTCAGTCCTCCTGTGTCCCTAGTAAGACTTATTTAATAAGAGTATGATCATTAGAAAAAGTTAATAAGTGGACTGTGTGCAAGTTTTTGCCAGCCAACAAGACAGAGTGGCGACCACTGCTCCACACCTCAGTCACCATTCTCCTGTCCTGTGCATTCCTCAATAAATGTGAAATAATTCAAGCCATGTAATCTCACACTGAAAGAGGCAGAGCTACTCTGTTGGTACTACAGGAGTACCAGGGGGGAAGGGTATACAAGCAGACATTAGTTTAGGATGCTTAGTGCTTATTAGTCTGCAGAAATTAACCTTCTGACACAATTAAGAGGTGACAGAATCTGATCATATTCTACAGGAACTTTAAAATACCATACTTAAATCATTATTCTGTGTTTTTCATTCATTTCTCCTTTCCATTTTTTTCTGTGTTTTTCATTACACCATTTTGGGATTTTTTTCTGTACGTATATACATACCTACTTGAAAGCCTACCTTGGCAGTACTTCCAAAGCTACTTTTTCCATGAAATGCATCTTTAAAAAGCCTGCCAATTTTGTTTCTGTGGTTTACGCCCTTCATGGATGCTTTCAACTGTCTGGTTTACAAAGTAAAAATGAATATGAAATATGAAAAATATAATATTTATAAAAAGCAATGACTTCCATTTTATTTAAAGGCTAATTTGGGGATGGTAAATGCATTTGTCTGCACCAGAAGACTTATCATGAGAATTAGCTAATTTTCTTCTGAAACCAAAACAATGCATTTTGCAGCTCAGTTAAAACAGCTGCTTGTTTGGACACAGACAATTCTTTCACTTAGTGGTTCAGCTACACATTTTCCAAATCCTAATGCTGATTTCCACTCCCCTGCTGCCCCCACCCCTACACACCCATTTGAATTCCAAATTTTTAAAAGTTTAGATTTCATCCTACTTGTCAAATTTCTCAGTATCTTTAGGACCTTGAGAGTCTCTTGAAACGTGGAACAGCTTAAATTTGGCCAATGATAATATTTTTCTGATGAGAGAGTGAAAACATCGCTGTGGTGAGTTTAGCTTGAAAACTGCAATTTGAAGTCAGCAGAGTCATTTAATTCCAAGATTTCAGATCAAGCAAACCAGAACCACAAAGAACAAATTTCCAATTCTGCCTATAGTGAAACTATTGTTTTCTTGGGAAAGGCATAAGGGCATGGCTATGAGTTAGGGAACCCTGCCTAACTGGCATCTGACAAAGATCACAGCCATAATCTTCATAATCAGAAATATCTATTGAGAGGAAAATGACAATGGTTTAGTTATTAAAGACAAGAATTGATGACTTTGGATGAAAATATTCCAGTAATCTTTGAAAGAGTTTTAAGAGATCAAGACAGTACCACTTTTGTTTCTGGTTATGCCACTGCCCCCTTGTTCTGCTTTTTAAAAGCAATTTTAGAATTAAGTCTATGGCATTAAAAACAATTTTAAAATTAAGTCTATGGCATTGACCAGAGAATGGGCAGGATTTAATTGTTTAAAGGTGGTGTTCACCTAGGGCACAATAAACCAAAGAAAATCCCCAACATTCTCACAATTGTTTAACTCTGTGTATGTCTTGACTAAAAGAAATGCACCTTTCTCCTGTTTTAAACATGGGCACTGTTTCTGTTGCCTACACCATAATTAAATGTGGTTTTGAACTGGAAACAAGGCATAACTGAGAAAGTAGAGCAAGTATCCTCTGAGGTTCTAGTAATTCTGGACAGGATACCTAGAAAATTCATTTTCTCCTATTACTCTTACAATAATGTTGTGATTGTGCTCATATTTTCATATAAGTAAATGATTGGTCAGATAGATATGGGACAACAAACACTTTTTCATAAAACTCACAGAAACTACTCCAGGACCCTTAAGAATGTCATGGTTTCCTTCGCCCTTAGTCTGTCCCAGCAAACTTCCTGTTCTTTCTAGAACAGTGTGGAATGACTTCTGAGAAGCCTCTTCAACTCAGCTTGCAGTCTGTGGAGTGGGGCACTGCCTCAAGAGGCCAAAGATTGGATTGAAGAATATCAGACTGCAAAAGTAATCTCACTCCAATTTTCTATGCATTATATTAGAACATCTAAATCTCTAATAGCAAAAATTTTGGGCAAAGATGGACAAAGATAACCACTAAAGTCCATGAGGTTTTAAAGTTCAAAAGACTTAAAAGACTTTAAAAAATAAAAACCACCTAAGAGACTTGACAAGACTAAAAGACACTAAGTTTCTAAAGTATGGGAACTTACATAATTTAATTTATACAAATCTTCGTTGTTATAGTTTTACATTTTCTTTTCCGCATCTATGAATCTGCAGGCAAGATTCTGATCTCCTTTTTGAAAATTTGGTGCAGAATAAACCCATATTTGGCTTTGAACAGGGGACAATCTCCTTCATACAAAACTCTTTTTGCTGCATCACTATTCCTACCAATTATAAAACTGGGAGAAATCATGATTTATTAGATCTCTTCTGAAATCTGTATTTGCAAAAAGTCTTCCAGTGTTCACACCAACCTGTATGACGTGTCAAGTGTGGGCGGTAAACATGAAAGACAAAACCAAGTTTAAAGCATTGTCTTAATGCTGGAAGAAGAAATTGTCAATGCTAAAAGTGTTTTGATTGCAGTTTCATTTATTTATATGGTCTTATATGTGCATTAATAATGCATTTTTAACAGAGGAAAAAAAATCCGATTATTCATTAAGAATCTACGAATGTGTATCATGCAATTCTGTAAAACTGTGATTAATTCACTTCCAAGCAAACCTGTCAAAATGAAGTACTCTGCCTAGCCTAGGGCACAGATTTCACCCACACTTTATGGATTTTCTTAAGCCCTTGTCTCCATGCCTTGTGCTTCATCCATTGGAAATTCTTCTGAATAGCCATCACCATGAGACCATTATGATTTGTTAACAATCAATTGACAGTGAAAAGGGGAAGGTAAGGAGCCAGTCTATGCTTCAACATGTTCACTGTACCCACTCTGTTTCTTCCCCTGCCCCACAGTGAATTTACACAAAAGACTGTATCTCTTCCATGTAAATTAACAGCTAAATCACACATATGCATTAGTATAGTCACACAACAAAAAAAATCTCCTTTGAATGTTTTCAGGAAAATAATTTTTACATTCTTAGATACCCTATACCAAGGCATAATTTTCCTATAAATTGGGATTTTATTTCTTCAAATATAACACAAAATTTCCCAGCAAAATCGAGAAATCAGACTCGTGAACCCCTCCCCCATTACTTTATACATCACACATTAAAAGACAAATAACTTGAACATTATCCTGCAAGCTCAAATCACCTTTCCCTGTAAAGGAAAATAGAAAACAATAACAGTTGTACACGGACACATTACTAGTCTCTTTTAATTAGATGCTAATTAATGACTCCCTGGCTTTAATCATATCAGTCTGGTAATACTATTTATGCCTCACAGAATAATGATCTACTTTATAAGAAATCAACGTGGTACATGTTGACACAGGAATGTATCCATCCATAATTCACTCTGTGTAAATATTCCCACCCAATTCTGCACAATTTGGAGAAGATGCACAAACTTAGCTGATGAGCATGGAAAAAGAGGGGAGGAAGGAAAGGACAGAAAGACTCAAAGAAGAGTACATAATTATTTCCCAGAATATCAGCACTCTCACACTTAATATAACATGTACCCATCAATATATTTTGCATTTAAATGATAGTAATAACTTTATAGTTATAGTTCATCCATGCTAACACAGGTAAAAGATGGAGATTCATATGTTTAATTTTCATGAAAGGTATTCAGGTACTATGAGAGAAATCTTATATGTTAGATAACTGGCTATAGATAAAGATGATTTTGAAATTATCGTTCTATTGGAGAGGTAATAACATTTCAAAATGGTCACAGAATATTTCAGCTGAGAGCCTAACAAACTCAGCATATCAAGAGAAATTAGATGGATATAAAGTAATTTTCCCTCTGAAATAACCTATGTGTATCTTAGTTGAAGATCTAGTCTTCTGCTTTCTAAAAATACCAAAATGACCAATGATTGCTCCACCAGATACAGTTTTAAGGGGAAAAACAAATCAGGTATTAAATAAAAATATCCTATAAACCTGGAACTGCAAGCCCTTCTGAGTTCTCTTTTAGGTTTCTTTCATTTTATCAAGATATCTAGAATACTCTGCCAATTAAATCTCTGTCTACTAAGCCTGGAAAAAAACCACACAAGAAAACAAAATCAACAAAAATACCACCTGCACAAACCAAAAAACAAGCAAGCAACATATATTGTATTTGTCATTGGGTTCCAACAACAGGAAATATTCCTGCCACAGCTACACGAAAGTGTGCTCTGAAGAATTAAAGTTTTACCTCCTAGAGACATTGGTGCTTTTACATAATTACAGTGCAGGGCACACAGTGTTTCACATCTGCTGTTGTCAGGTTAGTTCTTATTGCATTATACTATATAACTTAATGTACCTTAATATACAAAGTGCACTGAGTGATCCATTTTAAAACTGTGTGTAATTTTAGTTGACAGCATAGAGCAGGCTTCACAGAGAGAAAAAAAAAAAAACAAAACATTTTTCTTTTCTAGTTATGATCCTGGACAAACTGCTAACTTTGGAAGTGCCACTGCCATAAATTTTTGGCTATTGGATACAGGGTTTTTTTATTCATTTGTCAATGCAAAGGAGCCTAGGCTATCTCCATTACCAGGAAAATTAGTACTTTGTGCACAGAACCAATTGCCATGCAAGTGAATGGACAGTCAACCTCACACATATAATTTGCTTCATAGCCAAAAATCTGTTAAGTGTTTTGTGGTTTTTCAAAATTAAAAATAATCATGAACATCTATATAAAATATACTCCACAAACTGAAATATTTTAAACAAAATATTGTAAGAAAGAGTGATATGTGTGAGTCACTGTTTTTAATTTCCCTTTCAGCTGAAACAGAGAACATAACTGGACCATAGGAACACATATTTTTAGACAGACAACTGACTTATGTAGATACACTATATACATTCCTAACAATTTTACCACGGTTAAAAGGTATTTATATTCTGATGTGGCTAAAATTGAACATGTCAACACTAATGCATTTTTCTAGGAGAACCACTACTTTCACCATAATTTCCATGGAAAATTTGTGTGCACATGCAGTAATAGAGACATTTATAACATCAAAAGGATTCAATTTTCTTTTCAATCATACTACAGTATGAATAGCTTTTCCTATTGAATTTAACAATAAGGCACATTACCACAGCTAAAGGATGGGGTATTTCTGCTTGCTCATATGAAAGTATGTCAAACAATATATATCTCACAATAGTTCTAGGTTAACTGCTCCTTTATATATGTTTTTTTCTAATAAATTTGCGTCAGCAGATTTTTTTTTCATATTATTATTATTATTTAAATTTGTAAGAAGAGCAGCATTTCAAACTCTGTTTAACTCTCCCCAATATTAAGAATATTTAATATTATTTAAATGTGTGGAGTGACTGATCAAAAAAAATAGTTTTCATTAAGAAATCAAGTGGAAATATACACTTAATTGTATAGGTTTGGATTTGTAACACTTATAATCATTGTACCCACTCATGGGCATCATTGTCTCTGTCACACATGACAGAGAAAGGGAAGGTTTTGTCTGAGAACTGTTGTCTCAATCCTGCATGCCTAGAGTAGGGCAAGAAAGGTATTAAAACCCAAATTGAGTTGGAATACAGATTTGTTTGAATGCCACATTTATTCTGCTGTCATGAAAGAGGATTCTTTCAGAGCCTTTAAGTCAATTAAAACACACAGACTAGTGGGAGTTCAACTCTGACAGTCTGAACAGCCACAAGGTATTGTATTGCACATTTCTTGGTTTTAAGACAAAAAACCAAATCCATAGAAGACAGCAATTTTCTTTATCAATCAATGATAATAATTTATATGTTTAAAATATTCATATTTAAGCATATTTATTTTATAGCCCACATGAAAGAGAACATGTGACAGGACTGCAAATCTCTTTGGAAGAACTCTTCTCCTGCAAGTGTGCATCATGCCTAGAAAGTAACTGGCATTGTCAAACTTGGGAGCTAAGATAAACATCTTATTAAAATAGTATCAATCTCTGTGGAGATCCACCGAGTATTCACATATAGTCAGACATCACACCTGTCTCCATTTTCTACTATTAATTCACTCACTTCTGAGTAAAAAACTGACCTGTGAAATACAGTGCTAGTTTCCCTTCTTTCTGTTGCTGCTTTATTCTTTATTAGGGCTGAGCACTGCTCTAATGGGATTAAAATGAGCAAACTGCCAAAAGCCTGTGGCTTTGAAAATCTCAAATTCCATTCAGTCATTTAGACAAATATTCATCTTTGTGAACCACAGGATTTTGTGGAAATTTTTTTCTTGCTGCATGTTTAAAATAATTTTTCAGAAATCCTGCTTCATTTAGACTCCCATGATTATAAAATTGCAACATTTGACACGAATTGCTTAGCCAAAACCAACCAAATTCCCTTATGGTTAACTGAGTATTTAAGATTCTCACCGAGTCATTTGGCCTGTACCAGAGACTCCAATTCTAGCTCTAACTGCATTCTTTCAGTTTCCTACTTGAGTAAGTGGGGACTGAGGTAATGGTGAACTGGGCCTTTGAATCTGGAGCCCTACAGGACCTTAGAGATCTCTTTTCTAGCTACTTCTTTTTGTCATAGAAAAAAATTGTTTGAGCAAAAACTTAAAACTGCATTTCTCTTCATTCTCGCTGACCATTTGTTACCACCATCATCCTCCACTGTCCTGGCAGTTCCCACATTACAGTATCCACCTTCTCTCAGTCCTCTCTCTGTATATATTTCAGGATTTTTAGGAAAAAAAGACAAGGATTTACATCAAGCATTGCATCTCCAACCCCTCACCATTAGAAGGAAGCATTTCAGTAACATGGTGTGGACACATCTGGGACTGGCCCCAGGAGCCCTTTGACTTTTGGCCACTCACTGCAGTGGGAAAAAGGTGGGGACTGAACTCTGTGGAACTCAAATGAATTACACACCTGGAGTTCCTACTTTTAATGCCTGTTCAGCTGTTTTCTGTTTTCACATTCTTATTTGTTATTCAAATGAATAACTCAGGTCCTGATTACTTAAAAAGCAACCAAACCTTGCAGCACAAACATTTCATGCTTTCAGTTCTGACAGTTAATTAAATTATTTAGGAAAACAAAACAAACAAAACCAAACTAACCAACAAACACACACACACACTGCCCAAAACCCCAAAAGAATAAAAGTACAGTAAATTCCTTTCTGTAAACAAAGGTAAGTAACAAATATTTATTAAACATTTAACCCTAAGGCAAACGCTCATGGAATAGAACATAAACATCATGCTGTTCTTTGTGTTCTTGGAAGACTTGCTCTCTGAAGGTTTCTGTGGGGAAGGATCTGCTTTTGAGATCACAGCACACGGAAGAACTTTCTTCATGGTTGAGAGATTATCTGTCATTTCCCTGAGATTTCAGTATGTAGGGACATTAGATTCATAAACCAAGAAAGACAAGCAACAATCTACCACTAGAAGTGCAAAAATTCCTAAAGATGACAGTAGGCACATTTCCTAAGGGCAGGGAGAGTAAAAGTGTAAAAACAGCAGAGACAAGGGACCAACAGAAGGCACATGCTTCATGCAGTTTCTACAGCTCAGCAATCCTTCTTCCTTCCACCCAGTTGCAATGAGTACCTAATGCAGCAAAGAAATCATTCTCAGTCCTGAATGCATCAGAATTCGAGAGAAATAACTGAAGAAAAAGCTAAAGGCCACAACCTCTAATGAGAATTTTAGTCTCTTGGGTATCACAGGTTCTTTAACAACATCAGGCAAGCTTGAATTCATAAAGCATATAACTTGTGTTGGAATTACCTTCTGTGCTTCTCATTCCCAGACTACAATAACATGATTCTACCCATTCTTTTATAACTTGCTTTTGCAAAGGGGGCAGAGAAGGAAGAAAGAAGCTAAAAACTGTGCAGTGCTTTGCATATGTTTATTTATTTGTTTGTTATTATGCATATGTTTGTTTATTTGTTTGTTTTCTGACACTAGATGTCCAAAAGGTGTCCTTTTTCCTAAGACCTTTTCTTTGTAGGCAGTTCAGTTCTGCTGCTGTTTGGTATTCACAAGATCCAGCCATAATCTGGCCCTTTACAATGAACCATATAATAAAAATCACATGTTGAGCAAATTCTTATAGAAGCAGGGTGTTTTCATGTTTCTTTGACTGCTGAGTAAGATTAGAACCTGACAACATTCAATGCACACTCAAGCACAAGACATGGGTGTATAATATGCACAGCCCACAAGCGGAAGTTGTCTGGAAAATGAGATCAAATCTCCTTGTTAACCCGTAGGTAAATTATATTTATCACTCAAGAGTTGTGTTAACTTCCTTAAGCAGAAAGACATTCACTAAAAACAATATTTGGAACAGATCAAATTGTATTTTCATTCAATTTTAATAGCAGTAGAAAGCCTGAGCATTCCTCCCCAGCACAGTAACTCAACATACCAACTCCCTACAACTTTAAGTCATGGCAGGGATGTCTGTTTATCATTCAGGAAAGGCATAAAAACAGGGATTAGTAAAGTAAAATGAGGTGTATAGTCAAGATGATATTGCTATCTGGCCACTGGTGAATAAACACATGTCATTGAAATTTAGATATTACATGAAATATTAGGAATTAATTTAACAATAGTAATAATGTCAAAGGAGTGCACAGCAAAAGACAAACTAAATATCTGAAATCTCTCAACAACCAGAATAAAATATAATAGATTTCACATGGAAAACAAGTACCTAACAATCATTCACAAAGAGGAAACATTTGGAAAAATATATAGGACTCTGGAATTCACATTTCAGATACCTAGGTTGGTTTTTTTGTTGTTGTTTTTTGGGGGGTTTTTTGATAGATTCCAGAGGACTCTATTTTCCATAATAAAAAAGAAAGTGTGTACCGCAATTCTGAACTATAGTGAGCAGCTATTACTTATAACACTAATTTGTGACAAAGCTCTAAACAATCTCCTGTTTAACTCAGAGTCTTTGGTACTGATTTTGGGCAGACTGAGCACCATAACTCCCTTCACATTTCCTCTGCGACCTCAGCTTCCCAAATGTGCCCCGTTTCATTGTAACAAGTACTAAATAGAGGTAAACAAAGTGTTTCACAGAAGCTGGATCTGGTACATGAACTTTCGACTTGGAGTTCAGCATCCTGACAGCTATCCTGATTGCAGTGCACATTCTTCCTTCTGGAGTCTGGGGAGACTCAAAACACAAAAAATTTGCTGTGGATTTTTTTTTTTTTTTTAATATATATATATATATATATATATATCTGTGTATTTTTATACACACACACACACACACACACACACACATATATATATATATAGCAACTTTTAATAACAAGTTTCTCCTGCCATTCGGAAGAGTGAAATTATATAATTAGTATTATTGTTGTTACATTTCTACCTTTGTGATATGTAGAAACTCAATGATTAAAGGGGATGAACAACCTTCAAAATGTGGATTAAATGGTATTCAATTCTTGTAAATGTGTAGGCACCTTTACAGCTGTTCACAGACTATTGCTTAGGTAAACACCACAGCAGACAATCCATATATTTTTAAAAAGACATTTTTCTAAAACTACCCTAAAAAGTGACAGTAGTTTAAGTTTTGTTAAAACTAAGCAACATAGTAGCATTTTTATTGGCCTGTGTTCCTTTGCAAATATTGATTATCTATATTACAGACTGAAAGNGAAGCACCTATTTTTAGTGTGAATAAAGTTTAAAAGTGAGAGCATGGGTCTTTGAAATAATATCCATAGCACACTGTGTAGTCGCATATTCCACTACATTAAATGATCTGATTTTAAAAATTAAATCACAAAGCTCTGTCATAACTCTAACATATAAACACATGACTGATTTACAAAACACTGAGAACATATCTAAACTCCACATGAGTTTAAAGCATGGTTCTTCTGGCCAGTTTTTCTCTAACTACAATAGTCAATGAGAGTAATGTAAACCAATCACACATAGGCTTTTGTTGCTACAGAGAAGTCTAAGCGTAAGTATTGTGGTTAAGGAAGATTAATTTCTGCTGCATGCTGTCAGGTTTTAATTGCAAATTATGACCTCTGATAAACCAAAGTCAGTCTTAAAAGAAATTTAAAAAATTAAAAGAAAAAAAAAGGGGGGAAAAGGGGAGAGGGGGGGAGGCGGGGGAGGGAAAAAAAAGAAAATTAAGAAAAAAAAAGTCCATCATGTGTAAGGTTTCCATGGAACTCTGTCAGCACTGTAGGAATCCTTCCCAGGAATACAAAACAACACTCTGAATCTATTTTACTGGAAAAAAAAACCCAAACCAGTAGTTTCCTAGAATAAACAGCAAGGAATATTCTCACTAAAGGCCTGTCTCTAAAGATACTTGAATGCAGCTCTAGAACAAGGAACAGACACACCAGCGAGCTGGATCAGACTTGTGGTTCACCTAGGATCCACTGTCAATATTTTAAATTCTCTCTAGTTCAAAACCAAGCAAACTAAAGAAATCTTTCATTAACTCCCAGTACAAGGCCCTTTGAAAAACATTTCCCAGAATCTGAAACACCACAGTTGATATGATTTCTAAAACAGCTCATTCCTAATGGAACTTGAGACATAAACAACACTGTTTTGCAATCTGTCACAGCATTCTCTCCTGTGACTGCTGCAGCACATCTCAGCTGATGATTCCAGAGAACGTTCAGAAAACAGGGAATCTCATCCTTGAAGAACAATGACAAAAATTTAAAACATACAGCGGATTTAGTAGAGCCATATTCTCATAGATACTTAGTAATATCAGCCACAGGTAGCAACTCTCACTAGCATTTAATAGAGTTTTGAAGTAATAATGCTATCTCAGTGCAAACAATATGGAAAATAACTATCAGAACAGTTTTTGTTTCCTAGTACTAGTCACAGTATTTGCCCACTCACTTATTTTCATTCCCACTAAGTCCCTCCTAGCTTATCTCTCCATAACATGGCTAACACTATGCATGAAGTTTTCTTATAGCTTGAGTGAATGTCTGACAATTGCAGAAACTTCACTACCAGTGCAGAAACCTCCTTTTCTTGCTAGGGAACAGCAAAATGGATTAGAACCCAAGTGAAAAAAACAAACACACCTACGTACATACATACATATATACATACATACAAACATACATACATGTGTGTTGTTATCACCTACCCAGGCCCATCATCACAGCTGTAGGGTCAAGAACAAATGGAAAGGTCAGGGAGCAGAGGACACTGGGGAAAGCAGGGAAATACAATTTCGCTGCATCCTTTGAACTTCTGTCACCTGGATCCAGGCAACACTCTCCACTCCACCCTTAATCTTGGCCATTATTGGCACTTAGAGAAATTTGCAATAAGTTGCAAACTGAGGCAGTGTCACACTATTAAGCTTCAACACAAAAAACTAATGAGTAAAAGCAGGTTGTTTTATAGAATCACAGAATTGTCTGGTTTGGTAGGGACCTTAAAGGTCATCCAGTTACAATCCCCTGCCATGAGCAGGGACACCTTCCACCAGAGCAGGTTGCTCAGAGCTCCATCCAGTCTGTCCTTGAACAGTGACAGAGTTGGACCATCCACAACTTCTCTGGGCAAACACTTCCAGTATCTCATCACCCTCACAATTAAGAATTTTTTCCTAATATCTAATCTAAATCTATTCTCAGTTTGAAGCCATCACACCAGAAATGTCCTGTCACTACATGCTCTTATAAATAGTCCCTTTCTATCATTGATATTGGCTCTCTTCCAGTCCTGGAAGGAAAAAAAACTGGAAAACTGCCTGGAAGTTGGTTACCCTCCTGCCCCTGGGTGGTCACAGGACCCTGCCTGAGACATTGCCAGGAATTTAGCCAGGGAGCTGCTCTCTGGGGAGTAGGAGCAATAGGACTGAGGCTGTCCTGGATCAATCCCCCTCCCACCCCAGCTCCTCACAGGACCCTCAGCGTGCACATCAGGGTAAAACCTGTCCCTGGGAACAGGATTCTGTGCCTTTGTTCTGCAGCTCTGTCGTTGTACAGTGGGAGAGATTGGATAATGGTACTGTGCTTAAACAGCACTTACCAGCAATTTTTCAATCTAACATGCAGAAGTTTCACACTCTTTTATTTAGAACCTTTGGACAAATGAAGATACAGAAATTAGTTTGGGGGGAAAATGGTGTTAATTTGTGTCCTCTAGGTTTGCCTTGAAAATAAGATCACATTTGCATTGTACCTAAAAGTGCAAGCTCTTTTCCAGACAATTTGAGTGTACTTGGGCATCACACCTCTGTGTTTGCCTTCTCCTTCAAGTATATTCCACAGTTTCAACTATTTTTCTGTTTGTACTCTGACCTGCTCTGGGCTTGATAACAGTTATTTTTGTGGAGTTTTGAGAGTGCCAAAAGCAGGTACAAGTCCCAGAGAACAAATAATTTAAAAAATGGGAGAAAGAACCATGCCACGAAGTCCACAAGTAGAACAGAATGAATGGCACAAACAAAATGCAATTCAAGTGTCCACTCTTCCTTATTCAAAATCACAGCTTTGACTCCCTTTGTCACTCTTGTTTGGTTCACTGTCATCATCCCTGCAAGAGTTTGGCAACCAGAATCTGACAGAAAGTGACAGTAATGCAGTCATCCTTTGCTTTTCTTACAGAGGCAGCTGTCAGAAGCGATATCACATTAAGCCAAAGTACCAGTCATCATGAAGCTTTTCCAACATTAAAATTTAAGAGTATACCTTTGGAGAGCTTAAAGTAAGTTAGGATTGTCATTTCGTGATAGATACAGAGATAGATGGGTAAAGGAATGGATGAGTAAGACAGACAACAAGTGTTACAGCATTATATGAAGAGGCCATGTTGAAACCCCAATTTATGCTTTCGTGTTGTACAAATTCCAGAAATAATAGGGATATTGCACAGAAAAGCATTCCAGGGATCATTTGCTGACTACATTAATAATATTAAGGAACTTTTTCACCTTAAATAATAGATTAAAAACTCCACCATTCTCTTCTAAGCATTGTTACACTATGTCTTTTTCTCTGACACATCTTTGGGTATTTTTCATTTTAGTCCCACCCTGTCCAGGCCAGTTTATCTTTCATATATAGTCTGAACCTATAAACATGTCTGCTATTAGAAAAACTGATTTTTTTTAAATGGTCATAGGAAAATTCTACCTGAAAACAGCGACTAAATTCAACAACATAAGGAAAAAGTCAGTGGAGGTAAAAGAAATTAAATAAATTTAAAAAATGCTTCCAGGTGTCAAAAATGTTTGATTTTTTTTTTTCAGGGAGTCCTATCTAACAGTTGAAGAAAATGCTACCCTAATTTAACTCTAGATAAGATAAAGCAGTAATAATAATAATAGTTGTAACAATAGTAATAATAGCAGTAGTACTGCTACTACTACTACTACTACTACTACTAATAATAATAATAATAATAATAATAGGAATAAAGAAATCTGAACAAACAAACCCTGTCTGCAACTTTCATAACACCACAGCAGAATCCAAACACTTCACTAAACACACAAACAGGATTCAGTAAAATCTTATTACTTACTACCACATAGTTAGAATAGAGTAAGTGCCATTGAATTATGAATATATGGGTGAAAAATGGTTGTGCCTGGGCTCCCCCTCTGCCATACTAGGTGCTGTAGGTGTGCTCCCCTGGAGGTAATTTATTCCTATGGGACTGAAGTTTTTTGATATTTCTGTCCTAAACTTCTGTATGTTTCCCCAAATATAGATACATTTCTTTTCAAAACAGCTGTCATCATATTAGGGTTTAAAGACCAATCATAAAGAAGTGGGAAGAGTGGAATGTGTAAAGAGGAGGGAAGAGGCAGAGCCAAAGACTTCCCACATCTGAAATATTGCAAAGACTAGACAGATAAACCATTCTCCATGGTCCTTACACATGAAACAAGTGTCACTAAGTATAAACTGGAGCAAAAAGGATTTAGATGAGCCATTGGTGAAAAGCTTTCTGGCAATAGGACAGACACTGCAGTAGCTGGAAACTTAAAATGTGGGGCAGCCTAGAAAATACACAGCCCAATTGGGTGGGGCGTGCCAGCTAAGCTAAAGGGCCTCCTGAAACGCTTCCAGCTTGGTTGCCTCTGGATTTTTTAAGTTCCTATAGGATTGCCTCAATGATAGCAATTTTAGGAGCAATTTATTCTGAAGAATGAAAATATTTAACCTCTGTATAAAAGTTTGGAGCTCCATTTTGAGAGAGGAAAGCAAGACATGCTCATAAAAAAAGACAGTTTCATACTGAAAAAATACTCTGGTGAGAATGAATGAGGCATCGATTTAAATAAAATTTTTGGTGAGACTAATTTGGAAAGAGTTGGAACTACATTTGAACTACCCAGAAATAATTTCTCATACATACCAATATTCCCTATGAATGGCTCAGCTGACACTTGTAGAAACAGCTATTAGCACAATATAAATAGCACAAATTTAAGCATTTTACACAATGGTCTGCATTCCAGCTTCTAGAAATTTCCTACGTTTTCTGGATGGCTATCTTTGTTTCTGCATACTTTCACTCTGCCTAGTCCTTGAAACCTATCATAGCAATATCTTTTAATAGAGGCAGCATAGAAGCAAAATGCACTTTTAAAGGGAAAAAATACTTCAAGCTATATACCTATATATAGAGTTACCTGATATGTTGATTTTTTAAAGAAATATATTTCAGTGTTAGATGACCTACTTCTAAAAGTTCCACCACATAAGCTCCAACAGAATTTCCTTTTTTTTAACCTTAGTCTGTTCTACTAAAAGTACAGTTTTGTGCTGTGGTGTACTCTACAGTATCCATGCATATCAAGAAACGGTGACAAGATATAGAGGGACAGCAAGACTATTAAATATCCATCATGCCACTCTGGATCAGGCTTAATGCAATCAGAAACACATGACTACATCAACTTATCTCCTTTGATCAAATGTGATTAAGTAAGTCATTAATTTTCAAGACAAATAAAAAATGCAAGATCATTTTATTATAAATGTAAATGCCTGTCTTCTTAAATGATTTTTCTAAAGGAAGGCCTTCTAATACAGAACTTTGTATACTTCAGAGAACAGTTGTTTTAACACTGGTTTTAATTTTAATGAAACATTATGTATTTGTATGCATGTCTTCTTTCCTTTTTTCTCACACTGCTCATGTTGTCAAGCAAAATTTGTGCATCAGCTTGATCAAGATAATTTCATTATACCATTGTTACCATTATGACTTGGGCAATTAGTAGTTTATAAGAATAAATTTATAGCAATCAGTGATTGAGGCACATTTGCAGTAGTCAGGGTGTAATAAAGCCCAATCAATTTCTTTCATTTAATATGTAGGCTGTGACCCCAGTTTTGATGAGAACTCTTAGCTATTTCATCTTTAAATAAAAAAGAATGTCTGCAAGCAATTATAGTGGTGTGTTAATTGGATATTCCTTTTTATCTTTTATACTACAGAATGCATTGCTAACGAAATCCTTGTTTTCTCTCTCATTCCCTTTCTCTCTTCTTCTCTGTAATGAACTGATATTGACTTGGTGTATTTTGCTAAGACAATGGGCCAGATTTTGATTTTCAGTAGTACTGGTGTAAATCTGGAGTGACTTCTCTAAATTAGATAGAATTACTGAGATATCCATGCACATAACTGAAACCAAACCCCACTCCTCTTTTCTCAGTTTTTGTTGCCAGTAACAGAGGACCTGACTCAGAGCTGAGCACCACTGCAAGCTCTGATCTGCCTCTGTCTTGTATCTGAGCTGAAGTATCGACTAGCATGCAGTATTCAAAGGGATGATTCCTAAGCTTTTAGCATTGGGAAGGCTTAGTCTTTGCCTAAGGTACTTTACTGCATTAATTCCATGCTGATTTAAGGTATGTGATGATAGATGAAAGTAATACACACTACAGGAAGAAATGAGACTCCAGCCCAGATTTAATCAGCGTTACACGGCCCAAGTTTTACATGTTTCATGTTCCATGAAATCACCCATTGACCTGTACAGGTCCATCATTTGAGTAACAAGTTCCTACACAAGACAAATAGAGTTTAGATAAAAGGTTTTGTGGGTGCAGTAACAGTTAAACAAGAATTTTCTTTGTATTTAGTTCCCTTGTAGCACTTTTTTTAACACAATGCAAAGTATCAGCATTTCCTTCAGTATATGTTAGTATTTTGAAGATTACATACACACTACAAAGGAAATAATTTCTTTTTTTTTTTTTAATCTCTTCTGGGACTTCTAGTATTTCTGCAATAGAATTCTGTAATAATTAAATAACCCTTGCATTTTATACTTTAGCAGGGGTATAACTTACCTAGGAAACATTTTTATATTTTGCATATCAATAATTATGTAAGAAAGATATTTTACAAGCACAAAAATGTTACCATCCTTCAGTGGTAAATTTTCATGTCCTGTGACACTTCAGGCAAAATAATTTTTGTAAAATTTCTCATTTGTACCAGAAGACCATCAAAACAATTGTAGCCTCACCTGATCCTATTTTGTGTCCCCTGATCTATTCAAATGCTTCACTCCAGTTCTGTGATTTATCAGTGCTTGTGACCATTTACTACCTGCAAGATTCATTTCTAATATAGGTCTTTTTATTTGACATTTTCTGAGGCCGAGGCAATGGAATCCTGAAATCTTTAGTCCTTAATCAAGCAAAAATCCCACTGAATTTAAAAGGAATCCTACTTTGACATAAACTCAGTGAAGACTGAAGGGTTATACATTGCTTTATTCTTCAGAAAACTTAACCCACCCCAAATATGTTTGAACTTATTATGGGGAGAAAGGTTATTATGTTACAGAAATAGAGAGATCCTCAAAACTTTGAGGAAGATGATACTAGTAACATGTCTCAGACAAATGGAGAGTCAGTAAAGAACCAGGCAGAAATGCCTAGTCAAAGTAGGTACATATACATATATATATACATATATGTACATACATATCTATATATCTCTATATGATTGGAGGTACTGTGACAAATTATGTTCAATATTTTTAACTCACATGTTAATTTTGTTGTGTTTCTTAGTTATTCACAGTCTCAGAAGCATGGGTGAGGGTCAGACAGAAGGAAAAGATCTCTTTTGAATGACGGCAATGGACATAGTTGAGGAAGAACTTCAGCTCTCAATTCTGACATGGATTTCCTCCTAGTCTTTTATAAAATTGCTTATTTGACCCAAGCCTCTGCAAAATAGCGCTTCCTAAACAAACATTTAATGTTTTCCTTGTTCACAGGTTGTAAATAATTTTTGCAACTACAGCCCTGAATAAAAAAATACATATCGATATCATCTGGAATGGTTAAAAATATAAAGAACTGTAAATACATCCTATTGTTAATGAGAAAAATGGTAATCCTTTCAAATTGTGGTGGCTTCTTTCTATTTCTCCAAAACAATGATAGATTTTAGTACCAAAGCTTTCACTGGTTTTAGGATGGGTTTACTTGCTACCATTCTTTAACACTGTTTAACATTTAATTTTCATTACCTTTTTACGTGCCTGTAACCCTTTAATCAATAACACCAAGATGTAAGCATTGAGATCCAGACATAAAACAAAAAATTCAGAACTAAAAAAGAGTGAATATTTTTATTTCAGAAAGTCTTTTCCAGCAAATACCCTGGCGAGCTGTCAGGCCCTTACCAAAGCCACAATCACTCCCTCTCCTCAGCTGTACAAGGGAGGGAAAATATAATGAAAGGCTTATGGATTGAGATAGACACAGGGAGAGATCAATCACCAGTTACTGTCATGGGCTGAGCAGGCTCCACTTTAAATGGTAATCTATCACCATTTAAATTACACTATTATAATGAGCAATAAAACCACATCTTGCTAACACCTAGGCTCCACCCCTCCATTCTTCCTGGGCTGAACTCCCAATTTCTACCTCCTTTCCTCACAGCAGCGCAAGGGGATGGAACATTGGGGCTGCAGTGAGTTCCTCACATGTTGCCAAGAGCCTGCTCCAGCATGGGCTTTCCCTGGGACCACAGCCTCCCTCAAAGTGTCCCCCTGCTCTGACTTGGGGTCCCCCATGGGCTGCAGGAGAATCGTGTCCTGGCACCTGGAGCTCCTCCTCCCCTCCTGCTCTGACCTTGGTGCATGCAGGGCTGTTCCTCTTACATATTCTCTCACTCCTTGCTTCTCTGGCTGCAATTGCTGCTGCCCAGTAACATTTTCTCCTTCTTAAATATATTATCCCAAAATCAAGAGGAAAGCATATGTGCATTCATGCCTTCAAGCTCTCACAGGCATCCAAGGAAAAATATACATTTATAACCAGGCCAATCTCCCCCTGCCAAACAGCAAACTCCTGGAAAAATCATGGAAACAGCTAACAGCTAACTTCTGAATATGAAAGACACTTATGATTAAAAAAAAAAAATAAAAATAAAAATCAGTAGCACCAAACAGTTATTCTGGTGATTTTGATAAACTATAAAAGATATTTTTCAATATCATTGACAATATTAATTTTGTTGAACAGAAAAATATCTAAGATATATTTTTTTGTGTAGAACTAGCCTAGTGAAGTGTGATCTCAAGTATGAAGTAAATAGTCAAATACCCCAAAGGGTTTACAGAATACAACAAATGTTTCAGAAGGTGTGCTGACTTTGCAGGTTTTTTGATACCATAATCTGCTGCAAGGCAATACTGACAATTGAAGGAAAATATTAGTCTTTTTTTCCCTGTGGGTAAAACACTGCAATTTAATCATACTCTTTTCTATCTCATGCAAAAATAAAATAAAATAAAATAAAATAATCTGATGACAAAAACTTTGCATCACATATAGTAAAAAAATACTGTCAGCGAAAAGCAAAAATATTTATTGGTTTTCTACTTAAGATGTTAACTTAGTGGATTATTTCTAGAGAAACCACAGAGGATAGTATGAAAATTCCTTGGCTTGTATCAGAATTTTGCATTAGCGTATGGATTCAGAAATGTGTTTAAAAATTGAGTTTAAATAATATCCTCTCTTGGTGTTATCCAGTTGCCAGAGTTTATTGATTTGAATGATACTTGTTAGCAAGATGAGGGCAAAAAACAGTCTTCTTGTTGTCACAGTTGTTTTGTGTAGCTATTGATGTGATAAAACAATTTCATTTGTGGAATACTGTAAAGCAGCAGCTGCCTAATGGAAAAGAAATACTTTAAGAAATTGCATGCATAAAATCTTCTAGGTGTTTAAACCTCTGGTCAAATGAGACAATTTATAATGTTAACAAACTTAATTCCAGAACAAGTTGTATCACAATTGGACCTGTCACTATTCTAAAAGTAACTGTCCCTTATGATTCATTATGACCCACCCTGCTTGACATGTGGACTGAGTGCAAACAGAGTGTGGAGAGTGAGTCGGGAGAGGGGAGATAACAGAGATAAATCTAAATTCATTCTGGAAGCAGTCACACTCAATGACATATTCACTGACTTCTTCAACAGCTCATTTGATGATGTTCTTTCTGCACTATTCATTTTTCTGAAAGATGAAAGCTGGCTGAAGATCTCATCTGCTCACTGATGCAGGGAGAAGATTTGAAATTAGCACAAAAATAAAAAAAGGGAGGGGTGGGGTGGGGTGGAAAGCAAGCCCTTTCTGATTAACAGTTTCTTGGTCCTGACAGGGAAGGCTAAACACTCTGCCTTTTCAGGTCACCTTTAATTAGATATGCATTATAATTCTACAATATGTCAACGGGCTGACTCTGCCTGGCACAATTGTGCTTAGAGAAGTGGGAATACATTAATCACAATAATTAATTGCTTGAAGAATGGAAACATTGTTTTCTGTCTCAGCTTGTAACACGATACATATTTGTATAAATTTTTTATTACTGTTCTACACAAGGCTCAATCCAGCAGGTTAATAACGTGATTGTAAGGAGAGTGCGAAAAGGGTCAGTAATTCTTGGCCTTTTATAAATTCCTGGTTTGAATTTCCCTTTTTTATTTTAAAGTGAGAAAGTATGGGGAGGAGGAGACAATGCTAATTGTATTTGCCAGCCAGAATGTTATGTAGTTCATTACTGGAAATGAGAATTAAAATACCAGCTAACTCCTTTTCTTCACTGGTACTGAAAATATACTACACCTGCTTCTGCTGATTTGCCCAACTTGTTAATTACCCAGAAAAATCTGGGTCAGTATTTTATGACCAAATTAGTTTCCAGCTAAAGATTCTGAACAACTGGAACGCCAACAGGAAATTAAGAAGTGTCATATTAAGTGGGGACAAAAATAAAAATATGTTACTTGTAGGTTATTTTGGAAAATGCTTTAAAAGGATGCTTTCTATTAGATCTCTTTTAATTTTGCCCAGAGAACTTAAAATGCCTGTCAGCATTTCAGAAGAAATTTCAAGAAAGTTTACCAATCAGTTCAGAGGAGTTCCTGCTGCTTTGCATGAGCACTGACAGGCACAATGTGTGTACCTGTAACCACACAAGCTCTGCATCAGCACTGCTGTATCTACTCTTGAAGAGGGAACACAGAGACAAACTTCTGCAAGCACAGTCCTCCACTCTCTTTTACCTACTTCACTGCAAATACGTGTGTGAACACTCAGTTTTGTGCATTCTTGTCCATACAATCGTTAGGGGGGGAAAAAAGTGCCAAAATAAACCAAAAGCCAAAGCGTCAGAGCCCCAGAGAGCTCCATCCTTACAGATACACAGCTCCTGACTGTTGGATTAGTCAAATAATCATTTGCTTGTTCAGCACTCCGTTCTCTAGGCCACCCTTCAGCTGCTGTCTTTGCCTGCCCTTACTGGTCATAGGACTCATTTGTTTTCCCCGGTCACATTAACAATCTTTCCTGAATTAATTAATCAATCCTTTCCCCATCCGATAATGCTTTTTATTTTCCAGATTCATAATTTCTCTTGCCAAACACCCATTTTTCTCCCATCCATAACAGATGAGAAAAGATAGGAGACGAGAGGGGTGTGTGAAGGGAATTCAGTGAATCCTATGCCCACATGTACCTGGCAAGCCTGCTTCTCACTTAAATCAGGAAAGAGGAAAAACAATATAAAAAAATACAATTATATTCACAAATCTTTTTGATGTTTCCTAAATGTGCTTAACTCCCCTGGAAATTAAAAAGAGGATTTGCAAAAATTGCAGGTACGTTTTGAGAGGCTTCCAAAACACTTGTCATTAATACAGCAATCTACATTTGTGTTCCTTTTCCAGTTTAGATAGTTTTCTCTCTGAAATTATTACAGAAAAATACATAGCATAGTATCTTTAATACTAGTACCCTTCCTTTATCTGCAAAGCAAAGATCAAATAAATAGCCTTCAGAACAAACACAATTAAAGGTAGAAAGAAACTTGTACATTAGATCTTTAGCTAAAATAAGTAAATACACAAGTAAAAAGTAAAACCTTTCATAAACCTTATACTAGAAAAATGCTATAAAACACCAGAACATGATCCACAAATTTCCACCTCTCCAGAAAGACTCATATTCATGCACAAAAAGAATGAGAAATTAGAGTATTTTTCTATTCAAAAAATAAAAAACAAAGTTTCAATTATGTTCTAGATAATCCCAAAATATCATAAAACAGCCATTCTCTAAGAATGGAATATGGTCTTATTTTTCCCCCCAAAAACAAACATATTACACAAGACCAGTGCAGACTGTTAATCAGCAATGACTGATGTAAGATGTAAACTGAACAGTGAGACTGCCAATCACTTAAGTCTTATTTATTGATGCAACACAATCTAGCCATATTAAGTAATTTTTTATTTTACCAAATTTAAGCCTTTCCTTTCTACATTGTCTACCACCTGACATTCTCTCATTTTACACTAGGAAAATGAGCCTTAAATGTTGTCAAATGAACTCCTGTTATGCTTTCATTTTTATGAGTATAAAGAACGTGCAGTTATGCAGAGATTTAGAATCAGAGGTTGGTAGATACTTCCAGAAGTCATGACATATTCCAAAGGGAACCACTATGAATATTTTTCATATGTGATTGTGAGACTGAATATGCTTTAGTTCAGTGTCCTAAATGTTGCCTAGAAGGCTGTGAAAGTTTTTCTGATGCAACAGAACAGCAAAATGTCCCAACAAAAATTCTATTGCAGCAGTTATTCATTTCAGAAAGGAAAGCTGTGTAATAGTGAGGACATTTGTTAAAAAAAACCTTATTAAAACGAGAAGTGAAAAACAACAGCTTTAAGGTTGTCAGGGAATCTATTTTATTTAGGTACCACCATCATAGAGGTTTAAGAGAAAAATGGAAATTCATCAAAGTCTAATATCTATAGAAATTTCCAGAATGGTCAAACATAGGAAAATAGGAAAGAATGCATGTAAGTTACAAGAATTGTTTATAGAATTATTTCAAATTCCTCTCAAAAAAACCTAAATATAAATATCCCTCAAGACCTATACATAAGAAGTGCAATAAGTATAAGTTAAGAAATACTAGGCTGGAGCAAGAAACTGAAAGAAACTATTTGTACCAAAATGCAAAAGGAGGGAGCTGGAGAATGTGCCTTAGAGGAGCCTTTCTTACGAGGGATGCATCAGAGGATTTGTCTGATACTGAAGAGCCAGTCAGAGGGATAGTGGGAAAAAGCATGAAATGAACAATAGCAAATGGTCCTGAACAGGTGGAGTTTGCCCAAGAGGTCTAAAGAAATACAAGCCTGAATTTCATGTATTTTGGACATTAACATAAATCAGAGCAGATAGCAAAGAAATGGAAGGTAATAAAGGCAAAGCAAATTCTCCATAAAAAGTTTCTGGAGATTCCAAAGAGCTAAAGAGCAGTAAATCTGACTTCTACAACAGACATGTTGGTGGAAACATAATAAAGAGTAGAACAGGAAGATAAGCACGTAAATAAGATATAGTGGACAACAATCCAGACATTTTTGTAGATCAAGGCAAGCCTCACAAATCTATTAGTTTTTTGAAAGAGTCAATGAATGCATTAATAGGAGTAGTCCAGTTGATATATACTCTACACCTGAATTCCTAACAACCTTCTGGCAAAGGTGCTCACCAAAGGCTCTCTTTCAAAGGTGTTTCTGAAGAAGAAAACATTAATCTGTGGAGAGAATCTACATTTCAGAGTTTGGGAAAGACAGAAATTAACAGCCAGATTTCCCAAGGTACAAAAGTTAACAGTGGAATCCTATGGTAATGTGTGCTTCCCCAATGTATTCCTGAAAGATCTGGAAAGATCTGGGGCTAAGAAGTCATATATTTTCTGATTGGAAACAGTTACTCAAAATAGAGCAACTAAAAAACCACAAAGTAACAAACAAACAAAACAAACAAAAAAACTAAGCAGAAATAAGTAATAGCAAAGAGTTGCACAAGTATCTCACAATATGGACTGATTGCATGATAAACTTCCTAATAAATTTTAATTTGATAAATTCAAAGTGATACATTCAGTAGATACAATAAAGAAAAGAAAACCTAATTCTGTCTACCTTGTGGTGGATGTTAATTTACCCATAGTGTGTCAGGAAAGAGATCTTGAAGTCATTACACATCTTGCAATGTTATTTCTATGGAAATGTCAGCTCTGTTTAGCGGCAGCTAAAAAGACAAATAGAACATTAAGAATTATTTGGAAAGTGTTAAGAGCTTAGGAGAGAAAGCCTTATTGCTAATAAAGAAATCCATGGCATTCAGGTAATTGTGGTCACTCCATCTCAAGAAGGATACAGCAGAACTAAACATGATGTAGGAAGGATTATCAGAGATGAAAAATTCCATTTGAAAAAATTAAATGGACTAGCTTGCAAGGAAACGGCTCAAAGGGAATACTATAGACCCGTGGAAGTATGAATGATATGCAGAGAGGAATTGGGAACTATCATTCCATAAGGAATTGACAAGTATCCTATGGAATTTTCTACTGCAAATTTTAAGCAGAGGTTAGTGCTTTTTTAATGTAATATGTAATTAAAGTGTGAGACTCATCAACGAAGGATATTGAAAAATGAAATGTTATTGAAAAGCTGTTAGGAAAATTCATGAAAGAAGCATTAATTAAAGGGTATCAAACAAAAAGATACACTCACAATACTGAGCTGCTCTGCAGATTGCTGGATGTTGAGAGGGAAAAAGCGGAAGTTACCACTTGCACTTCCTCTCTCCTTAGAGGCACCTCTGCCAGGAGATCTTCCCTCTTCTTCATATGGATAATGCCAAAACTAGGAAGGAATGGAGGAGATGGAAGAAAAGTCAGACTTCATGCAACCACTTTTTCACTGACATATTTGCTTCCTGAAGCCATGACTTTCCACCAGAGCAGTAATTTACAAGACTGAAGTGTTATCTTAGGTATGTCATAAAAAGCCAAGGACTGATAACCACCCATGAAACTTCATTCCTCATCTTTGCTTGTGTTGGTAAGTTATTGATGTAGTAATTAGGGATAATACTGCCACAGTATGACCTACGTGCATATTCATGGAAGTGTATGGAAGACAAAGCATGAAGAAAAAAAGATAGTCATAATCTAAAGTTGCCATATTATATTCATATTCTGAGCTAGTAAAACTGTTCTAGTCATTCTAGAATTTACCAGTTTTGGTTATCTGAAAGAGTTATAAACAGAAAAATAGATACAAATATCTATTGACATACCCAGTTATAAGATTCACAGCTGAAGTGAGCTTGGAAAAAAGGTGGGAAAGTAAAGAAGTTAGTAACTGTAGAACTATTTTATCTAACATAATTTTACTTAAACATTCTCAATATAATCTAGGATTCGAGCCATGGTCTTTAAAATGGAATTAAAACTCACTCTCTCCTCTTCTTCAATTAATTGCTATAAGAATTATAAATATAAATGTAAATCAAATGTGTAAAGCCTTTTCTTCCATGCCTCATACTGTATATTCTTCACTGACCGGAATGCTCAATTTTATACATATATCCATGTGCATTAATTATCTCCAAAGAAGTATCCTATCTTTAAAACAGGAAGGAAAGCTTTGAGAATTGTTCCATGAGGTATTGAACTATTAGTTTTGTCAGCTACAGCTGATGTGTCAAAAAATAATTCTATTAAAATGAAGAGTCAGCCAAGCTTCATATTATGCTTGGGCATAGGTTTATAAATCATAGCAGGAACTCAGGCTAACAAAGAACTATAATTTCTTTATTCCCTTCTGGACGATAAGTCATTTGTACAAAACAAAGGTTAAGTAGAAAGTTTGTAATAAACTAAACAAAGAAAAAACATCAGGAATATATAGTGCTGAAAATTCATGTTGTCTTCTTGACACTATGCAACTCAGCAAACCTCCTTGCTCAGAAGGCTTAAAACTGCAGGAAAGCTGCTGTCTTTAAAAACAAACATGAAATTTTACAATTTTTATCCATGCACCAAAATACGCTGCATATTTTATTTTATTTTATTTTGGTTTATTTTATTTATTTTATTTTAGATCTGTATATAACTTTTCAGAAGGGTTCAAGAACATAAAATATTATGATCAGTCAGTCAAAACTCCTTTAGTCCAGGCTCATGAATGCAGGCAGCAAACCTCTGACATTCTGGAAACTTGGGCACTTGAGCACATCTGTGGAAAAGCAGCACCTGGCCCATCCAAGGTGGTTCTTATAGAGCACACCATCTTTATAAATTCTATCTATCCAGATGTCATGGTCCCTAAAAAATTTTCTTTACAATGCAAACAGCTGAAGATGTCTTTTAAGAAAAGTAAATCATCTCCATGAAGCAAATAAAGAATATTTATTCTTTATATAGCTAATACGTATAGTTTATAGATGAATCCTTCAGTAGGTGTGTTATTTCTTAAAATCTCTAAACACCTCAAGGTAATGCTGTTGAAAGAGGTTTATAGACTTGATGCTGCTTAAACATTTACAGCAAGTCTGTAGGACAGACTGTAAAATACAATGCAAAATAAAATTTAAAGATGTGTCTAAGTAGCCTTTTCAGAGTGCTTAAAGGCATTAGGGACCAAAGTCCCAGCAGAGATTTTTTTAATAGCTATTCCCTGCTAAAATAATAACCATCCCAGAGGGGTATCTGCACAGGGCACTAGGACCAAAAATGGAAAACGAATTTATCTGAGAAGAACTGCTGCCCAGTAAGCTGCATAATTGTCAGCCCTCAATACTACACAGCTTCTCCTAGATTTTAAGAAATTAAATTAAATTTATGAAATTAAATTAAAAATATTTAGAAACTAAGTTTGTCTTTAAATAATATTTTCCACATATAGTTTCTATGAAGTTCTACGAAGTTCTTTCTTTCAGGCTCTTTCACCAGGTAGGAACTTCAGAGGTTTTTAACTAATGGTGAAAAGTTCACTCCCTTTAAGAGAACAATGTAAATAAAAATCTGACCCTCATTTTAAGAAAAATAATTGAGCCACTTCCTGCTAAATTAGAGAGAAACTCTGAGACTAAAATTTCCATTCTTCTGATTTAAGCTTTCCTACACCAAAGTTACCAAAGTGTGCTGGCTTTGCAATACCTTTCAGTAGATTTTTTGTTCTAAAGATATTTCTGTCATAATTCTGTGTAAGAGAATGTGTACCTTAGAATACATAGTTGCATTTTTAAGTCCTGTGCACATAAGAAAAGTAAATATTTCTTCTTAGTTTACAGAATCTCAAAGAAAAATCATCACTAATTTGAGTAAATAGCAGATATTTTTCATATGTGGTGTTTCTTATTTGTAGCATACCTCAAGTGCTGTTTGTACAGAAATGTATGAAAAATAAAAATCCAGTCTCAGTGCAATGGGCCTTAATTATTAATCACTTTTGGCCAATAGTAAAGGAATTGCCAGATAATGAGGGATACCAGCAGACAGACATAGTTCTGCAGTTTTCCAGTTCTGTCAGTCAAAACTGAAAATAGCTGCCATACACATTTATTAAGCCATATATGAAGCTTAACGAAGTAGGAGTGAAGTCCAAGAATTGTTTTTTCTATTACAATTTCAGAATTTTGGGAAGAAAAAACAGATTTTAAAGATCACATTTCTGCAGTATATACTTTCCCCTATTTCCATACATTTTACCTTTCTAATTTGTGAAATACAAGAGGAAAAAAATTCCAATTTCCATGTTGCTCAGTGCTACTAATGCTGCTGCTATGGAAACTACCCTTCATGTGCCAGAAATGAAGACATACTGTTGATATAGAGTTACTGTAATGCAAAGCAGCATTACTTTTTAATTTTTCCATTAAAAGTCTAATATAAATGCCTAAAACATTGCTTCAATGCATTATGCATTCTTCTACTTCTAGTGAATTCCATAACACTTTTGACTACAGAAGGTTGTAAGAGATTTCCATGGAGCTGTCAGCTCATTGTCTGAGGCATACAAAAGAACACTGTGTAGTGGAAGTTGGAAAACATAGGACTCTATAATAACCTGCTTGTTTATAAAACTGAAATGATGACATTTATCTAATAACTGCTCTAGCTGGAATCTGTGTATCCTTGAAAAGTAAAGTAAGGAATAATAAATGTCAGTGTTTTGATCATAAATATCTGGCCTAGCATGAAGCTCAGGGATAAAGAGAAAGGGATTCCTTCTCCTCCAGCTTATATTTTGGGCTTGGATTCTTTTTTCCTCTTCTTTTAAGGTTACTGCTCATGTGTCTCCTGTAACTTTTAACCAATTTTGCTTTTCTCTCTCTAATTCATACTACAATAAAATTATGAGAATGAGTGGGCCCTCATCTATCGGCTGTGCAGACCCAACTGAGAAATGCTTCAATTGTTAGCACTGCCCATATTCTACCACAATTTTTAACTGTTTAGATCTGAAGTTGTGCTTTTGTTCTGTTTCTGTGCAACATCTTCCTAAACCATTACCACAACCTACAGTTGTCTCTTCTGAATTTCTCTATTGAATATCTACACCAAAATTCAATAGAAATAATAATAAAAGGGAAAGAGCAGCCCAATGGGCCACAATCACTCTTATTTGTTCAGGAACTGTTGAAATGTAAAGGAGAAAAAAATATAACACAGAGACAAGCAGTGAAAAAGAATTCTCATAGTGACTTAAGCCACAGGTATTTCTGCTTTCTTCATGCTCATGAAGAAAAAACATTCTTCACTATTTTCAGATATTTTGAGGAAAAGAGACAGAAATATGAATGACAATAATTCATATTTTAATAAAAAATCTAAATTTTTAAATAGTTAATAGTTCTAAAGAAGTCCAAATTCAGGCTTGTGAGTGTGTTTTTATAAACACTCACAATTGCACTGGTGAAGGACTGTGCACCCTGAACAATTAATTCAGTAAAACCAAACAATGAACATCCAGAAATGACAGGCATATCACTGGGGCTGCTGGTTCCTCAGCACCTAAGTGTTATAATGCCCAAACTGCTTCTGCAACTTAATCCCCAGAAATGGCATCGTGATGAAATCCTCTGACCTGTGGATGACAGAGATTAATTTTAACACAGGAGTAGAGGCAGGAAAAAATGACAAGGACGCTGACTGAATTCAATATGGTACTATTGCAAACTGCAACTCACATGCTGGAGTTGGAGACAGGACATCAGAGAGCAAGTGTTGTCCATAACACGAAGTTAAATGAGCTGGGGAGGACAGCAAAAACTTAAAGAGTTCTTGCTCTCAAGGGCACTCCCTGCACAGCACCCTCCAGTGGTTTTGTGTTACTCAAATTCTAACAGCAAAACATGTGAATCAAAAACGACATTTTGCTCTGAGTTAAGCTGGAAGGTAGCAAAGCTTTCCTAACTCAAATCACACAAAACTAAATCATTCCTCTGCCTGGTCTTTTGCTCTCTTCAGTGGGTTAGCAGGCTTTGCCTTTATCCTTCTCCTGAAGACATGTGGAAGTGTTGAAGGTTTAGCAAACATGAACCTCCTTTTCCACTCTTCATCAGCATAATTTTGCCAGGCTTTTCTAAATTTAGACCAACTGTACAAAACATAGAAGCTTCTGAAAATTTTAGTGCATCATTCTACAGAGCTTATGAGGAAACTGAAGTAAGGAATTTTTCAAGAGTGTTAATAAGAACATATTTTCCTTGCACTGTAATGAAGAACTTGCCAGCATCATGTAAAGATCCTGTTTTCTCAGTCTCATTTAACAAGGCAAAAGGATTAAGGTATCTAAACTACAATCTAACCCATGCTAAGTAGAGTGCAAAACTTCATTAATACTTGGAGCACTTTAAATCAATATTTAGACATTTAATTATTTTGTTCATTTTACCTGAATACATTACTAAAGCCTGATAGAACTATTAGGGCTCCCTGTGATTAACATACTTGAATCAGTAAAAGGTGGCAATTAGATAAAAATCTACTTGCTTTTCTGGTCTATCATAAAATTTGCATAATTTATCAATTATTTTATCATTTTGGATATATACTAAAAATGTTTTTTCTGCTTTTTAATTGTAAGCTATATTCTGCATATTTTAAATCTCCCTGCCTTGTGAATATTTTGAGTAAAATATAAAAATATTTTTGGTTGTGTCAAATCTGTAAAATTTTTCTTCTTCTGTCACCAAAAGGTGCTCACATATCAAAGATAATTAAGTGTGACTTGCGATTTTCTCATCAAAAATATATTTACAGATTATATAGTAAATTAGAGCTTTTGGGGGAATAATTATTTTTCTAGCAGTTCAAAATATTTAGCTAACTTCACACTCTGTCAGATAATGAGACTTCTTTCTGTACATAATTTCAGAGCTTTTTACAAAGCTAAAGCCATACCAAGGGTTTCTGCTGTATAAATATAAATTATCCAGTAGATCTCAACACATAGATATGACTAGAAGTTTACTTCAGATGATTTTGGATCCGAATGATGTAATGTGGTTGGAACTTTAATATCAAAATATTGAATGTACAGTCAGAAAGGAGTCCATCCCAATCCCAATATAGCCACTGTCTTTATTTTCTTTCTGTAAGTCTTTATCTCAGTCCACTCTGGTTTTTTGGAGCTGTTGTTGAAAACATACAGTTTAATTGCCTAGAGGAATAAAAAAAGAATTACAGGAAGTTATACAGTGAGTTCCAGTCATGCAAACACCTTTTTCTTTCAGTTTCTAAGATCCATATCGACCTTACAAAACAGAGGAAAATGAGCCATACTCTATAAAGAGTATCACAAAGAAGAGAGGAGGATAAAAGCCACAATCAGTCCCTCCTTCCCACTAATTTACTCATGATTTTGCAGAAACGAATGTCAGGACATACTGATTCACTGGGGTGGAGATAGGAGAAAGGAAGTGTGGTATTTTTAGTCCAAATCTATGTAATTTTGACTATTGTTTCAACAGTGAGGATTTTCCTTAGTTTATATACCAGCAGTATATACCAGACCCCCACAAAGAGGAAGTTCTCTCACTCGTTCCACAGTTGGATGCTTTAATGGCACAGGACTTTTTTATCATGCTACTGGACCAACAAACTTCTATGGACACGAGTGTGTGGTCTAATACTTTACATTTGGTCAAAAAAGTTTGTCCTCCTGGGCTCTGTCCCATTTCGGAAGTTCTGTTGCTTGGGATTAAATTTTGCCCCCATGCAAAAAAAAAAAAGAAGTAAAATTGGACTTTGTAGCCCACATGGCTATGAAAGCAAAATATGTGTGACTTGTCCATCAATAAATATCCTCAGGTGTTGGAAAGATTATTATCACAATGCCATGGCTATATTCGGGATCTGTATCTGTGTTTTTGGCAATGGGTTGATATTTGCTGACTCAGTAAGAAAGGGTGACAATGTATGCATGAGACTATGCTATCAACTTGAAATGGAGCTAAATATTAATAGGTAATGAAAAAGAAGAGGAATGTTAGAATAACTGATATAAAAGTGTCAAACTTTTTTATCTGGTCAGAACATAATAGCGGGATTCTCAGAAAAGAAAGAGAAAGCTTCCAAAGGGTATAGAATTTAAACGTAGAAAAATGTCTATATTACCTCCAAACTAGTAAATATATTATTAGATTTCCATGAAAGATCTCCAGCTAAACTAAGTAGGATCATAAAAACATTATCTGAACTCTAAGAAACCTCATTCAAAGAAGACAGAAGTGACCTTTTCATTTTCATGACATTTTTGCAAGGCTTTGGTAAGATGGAAGTAACTCAGCTTTAGAAATGTTCTAAAAGGATATGTCCTAAATATTTCCAAGGAATACATTCACTTGTCTTTTCTGCTAGATGTCAGAGCTGTTCCAGGAGGTCAGGGAAGAAGTTCAGTAATTTTAAACTTATATGAATTGTCTCTGAAATTAACATACCAGGAAAAAAAACCAAAAAACAAAAAATCAAACAAATAAAACAAAACAAAAAAAAAGAAAGAAAACAAAATACAACAAAACCACTTTAAAAATACTGTGTTGTAAAGAAATCTGTTATAGTTTGGTCTTTGTAAATTTGATATCTTACTTACTTAAAATAAACAATTTTTGGATATGCATCACAACATTAACTGTTCAAGTAGAGATGCACACTTTCAGCTGCAGCTTTTTAAAAAGAAATAAGTTTACCACTGCGTTAAACTAGGAAAGTAAGGCTGATATAGGTCATCACCTCTCCCATAATTATGTCTGAAGTCCTGCTAAATGTGACAGCATGAGAATTTAACAGCTGCTTTCTGGTTACCAAAATTTATTAGGGTTTTGATTTTTTTTTTTCTTTTAATAAAGAAAAAACCCACAAAAATTCTTAAGCATATTCTGTATGTAGAGAAAAGTATCATCCTGATGATGATTAATTGATGCTATGGATGAGAAAGCATCTAAAGCTCAGAGGATTATGGTGGTGAAACTACAGTTCATTTAAAAAATAAATAAATAATGAGAATTCATTAGCTTATACTGAAGTGGAGAAACTTAAAAGTCTTCTCTAAGTTAAAAGCTGTAACAAAGAAAGCAAAGGAAGCTAAGAAACAAAGGAACAAAGGAAACAGAAGAATGTCTTGTGAAATTAAGCAGTGGGGTTTTTTTCCTTCTCCCCATCTTTGACAACGGAGGAAGTCAATGAAAATGACAGACTGATGTTCAAGAAATATAACTTGATTATTCTATCAGCAGTGAAAGGGAAATGCTGCAAATAATTCATCAGAATACCACAGAATCAAAAAGACTTTAAAAAAGGAAAAAAAGCCCATGACAATATACTGTATATTCTGGCATGATAAGTTGCTTCGCACAGCAGAGAATTTATCCAAGCTATATGATACATCTCATTAAAGGAGCAACCACCAAAAGTAACTTCTGATTTGCTATGTGCTGCTCAATCTATCAAAACCCAGCCTCCTCATACCTGTAATGCTGTCACTAAGAAAAGTGTTGAAATATGTCGCCTTATTTTGAAATACCTTATAGCAAAATAATATATTCCACATTACAAAGTACTTTGTTTACTGAACGACGGTGTGTTAAATACACTCAGCATAAAATGCTGCAGTAAACAGGGTTATTTTCCACTGATTTTTAGTGCACAGTGATGGGTGTATGCTAGCCCAATGCTTCTTATCTGACATGGCAGATAAATCGACAAAAATCTTTAGGATGCCTGATTAAATTGAGAAGTGAGGAATAAGACACAATAGTACAACTTTACTAGGTTTAAGAAATGAGACAAGGAGAGGAGCTGTACAAATAGATTAATTATAGCATCCACTCCTTCACACAGTCCTACATTTTATTTTCCATTTTCATATGCAAAAGATGAAAGGAAAGAAAAACATTTTGTTTACCCAGTTGGCAATGTCTATTTCCCGGAAATAGAAGATGACGCGTCAAACAACTGCTACTGAACTATGTGGCCTTATAGAAATTTTGATAAAAGTTAGCACAAAACTGTTCAATGGGAAAGTTATTCCTATTCTGAAATTCTCAGAACTGCAGAGAGTCATAAAATTTATATTACCAAAATAGGAATTTAAAAAATAAAGAGCCATAGTCATATGAGCTTATATACAGTGTGAAAGGAAAAGCAGCACATTAACAGAGATCTCAGCAGTGTCCAAGCCTTAAAGGTTCACAACTACAGCCTTTTCTTTCTAGTAAAAAAAAAAAAAAAATATTAAAAATCTTTACCTCAGTCAAGGGTCGTGTTTATCAGAGATGTGAGTGCTTCCTCGGAGAGCAGAGCAGGTCTGCTAACTTAGCTTATTTGGGTGGCTGATAACAGCACAGCTAACAGCCCCAGAAGCCATGAGGCTGAATGATTATTTGGCTAGTACACTTGTGGCAGGTTGTTACTCTGGTTTCAAGGTGATTGCCATCTGAACCAGCTAACCCACATCTACATGACCTAGGCCAGAGGTTCCTAATAATGATTTCATTTGTTTCCTCATCAAATTTTTGTCTCTAGTCTTGTGGTCTTAAAACGAGCCCCACCACTCATCAAGATTTGTTATACTGTTTAAAAAGGAGCAAGCCACAGATAAGATGCAATTTAGGAAGAAATTTTTAATAACCTCTCAGCTGTTAATTGCTGCTTCCCAAAAGAGACCAGAGACAAGAGTGTATGTGTATGAATGTTCCTCCTCCCCTCCATTCCCGGGAAAAAGCTGACATACGTCCCAGCTGGTTAGTTGCCATTGCCAAGAACATCAAAGAGGAAATGCACTTGCACAAACAGCTTAGATGACACCAGACAGCTGGGGTTTGGCTCTTCCTTTTCCTTCCATTTCTGATAGCTGTGCTTACCTCCAAGGAACAGAACTCAGAAGGAGAGCTACAGTTGAGTTTTGGGTTGTTCGCTCTCATAGCATCAATCCACATCCCTATTTTTCCAAAAGGCAGGTAGGGTTAAACAGGTATCTTCCACCCATTGTTTGTGCCTGACAAAAAGTCTGTTGACTTGGCAAACTAAAATAAGTTTAACACATAATATAAATGTTTCTCTGACTGTATAAAGCATGTTTTTGACTGGAGCAGAAATATTTTTTAAAAAGTTGTGGTGCAGTAGTGAATCTTAGATTAGATTTAGGTTGCATTTTATTGCATTTAGAAAATTAAGCCTCCCAACAAGAAATCCATTCTTCCCTTCCAACCATGTTTCTCATGATAAAGATGAGGGACCTGTCTGTTTTTAAAATAAACTTGTATTCCTGTAACTACTACTATTCCTCCTTCCCCTGTCAGACTTTTCTTTTGCTAAATGACCAAAGTTTCTCTCCCCAGTTCTAGCCCACATTTTAGTCTTTTTCATCTAGTTGAACCTGTTCTTATCAATGTCTCTGATGACCTCTCCACAGCCAAAATTCATTCTAGTTTTGACTTATCAGACATTCTCCAGTAGCTCTATGATTTGCTTTGAACAACAGAATTCCAAGGGTCTATGTCAAAAAGACATCACACATGCAGAACAAGTAACTTTTGACCACAATTCTGCTTCAGGTGACATTTCAGACAATAGAAAATGCTCAGCATATCCAAGGGGATTTTAATCTTCCCCATAAACACTTTCCAATATATGCTCCACAGATCACTGTGATCCCTCCAGACAGCCAGGACAGGGTTCACATTTTTGTAGGTCCAGTTTCACATTTTTGTAGGTCCACCTCTATAAGTAATGCCTAAATATTTCACTTTTTTTTTTTCTACTGCACCATGAAGAAGGTAATCTCTAATCCATCTTTTCAGGTAAAATGACTGCTTTCATTAGTCTTGTCTGGTAGGTAAGACTTCCACAAACTTGGCTGCTACTCTTTTTAATGTCTTAAACAAAAAACCTGTCTTCCTTCATCAGGGGAGCTGAAGAAGTGGCTACAAATATTATGCTGGTATATCTGTGCTTAAATTAGAACATCTTCAGCATCTTCCATCTCACTACCAATTTGCCCTTTTCTACTATGGCAAAGAGGAGCTATTTATTCTCATATTCATAAAGACACCATTGCCATCCCTGATTGAGTACAAGGCTGACTATTCTCTTGTTACCTCCCATCATTTAAATCTTTAAAGTATCTTTATCCTTTTCTGGATTAGAATAGCAGCAACACTTTAAACTGTGACAGTCATTTCTAGAGTGCTCATCTGAAATGCAGGCAGATGTCCCAGAGAATACATTTGCAAAATGATTAGCTCTGGAAGATCTGAGCTGCAAAAATGCCTGGTATATGATTTGGAGCTCTTTGCATTACAGAGACAGCCAAAACTCTGGGATCAAACAATGTCATATAGAGACAGAGAAAAAAAAGGTCAGCTTAGTTCTGAAACTTGAAAAACATCCATAAACAAAGGAAAACAATTCAAAGTTACCAACATAACAAACATTTTCAGAAGCAGAAGCTGGTAGTAGAGTTGATAAAGTAAGAAAATGAAGAAAGGAGAGATTTGTGAAAACTCATGAACAGAGATGAACAGTAAGAGGTAACTGGCAAAAAACTGCTGAGGTACAAAAGGGCATTGATAATATGGGTCAAAGCAGTGCGAAATCTGGACAGGAGAAGCCAGACTGAAAAAAAAAAAACCAGCTAAAACACTGTCAAGTGGGAAATCAGTTCTTCAGGAAAATATGGCATGTTTTAAAAAAACAGGAGTGGCAGGCAGAGTGACAATCAGAGTGCAGAGGAATCATATGAAAACTTTTGAAAGAGCATGAGGAATCAAAGAGTGATGGTTTGAAGGAGTCTGGGAGGAAGAAAATTGGAAAGTAATTGAGAAGGTTAGAAGTGCACCATCCATTAATGTTTGCTTTTAGAATTTTACAAATAAGTCTTCTATCCTTCCTTTTCAGATTTCACCGCTCCTCTGCAGATAGAAAATAAATATTCTGGAACGAAGCAGGTATGTGCAGATTTCTCTGTTGCTCTGTGCCAAATAGTCCAATGTTTCCACAGGAAAACTTGACCTGTTATAGACAAAGCTTCTTGCCTGACAAGAATACAGTTTCAGAAAAACAAGAGATGTCATTAACTTGGACTGTGAAATTGTCTGAAAACTAAAGCAGACATTTTCTTTTACAATATGCTTGCAGACTGAGATTCTAAGAACTTTTCTACTGAACTGTTTGATTATTAATGGGCAGTAACTTAAACTTTGAATGCACGCTAAGTATTTTTACATTATGCTGAGTTTCAGTAAGTTTCTATAAAATAAAACTGATCTGTAACAAAAAGAAATCTGTATAAGGAAGTAAACCATATAAACATCTCAGGAATCCATCACTTGTTATAATATATTTATCTCACAATATATAACACAGCTTTTTTTTAAGAAGCAGTGTCTTTAACTCATATCTTTTATTGCAGAATAAAGCATTCTTTGCAGATTTTCATTAAAATATAAGGCTGAATAATAAATGATACTACACCATTGAAAAATATACACAGGGAAGGTGAGAATTATATTGTCATTAATATATGTAGCAAAACTACCCATTTCATGGAATCACAGAATGTCCTAGGTTGGAAAAGTCCTCTAAGACTATCGAGTCCAACTTTGGGTAACAATCAAGACCCCTGGCAAAAATTCAGTTTGTAACTTAAAGATATTTAGCTATTTGTCACTTCCATGTTTTAAGGAAAAAAAAAAAAAAGAGAAAGAAATTTGTCTACAACTGAAATCTTTTTTTTCCAGGAACCCCAAGGGAAGAAAATAGTGCATTGTTTCTTAGAACATGGCTTTTAAAATTCACTATGACTGCTGTATATTATGATTGGCTCAGGCATTTGAGCCAGCATACAATGAATACAGTTGTAATTTTTGCAGTCACAGAGCAATGAATGTTCCATGTTATTTTGCTTGTTGCCTATATGTAGAGAGCAATTTGTGTGGAGAACATTACTGTATCTGTCATGTTCCATCTGAAAGCACTGATGCAGAACTGCTTGGAGACAGCAGCACTGTAGTATTGATGCTCATGGCAGAAGAGATTTAGATACCATGAAAAGCTAATGGTGTTAACTAAAGAATTCTTCGATTCACTTTAGCAGAAAGGGAACATTTAAAGGAGGATTAGTTTTAGAATAAATGATAAAAATTCAACACATTGAAATTGTGCAAAGTGCATATTGTAGCAATTATGGAGACTTTTTGATACAGTACTGACGAGCCAAATTATGACTGTGGTGTATATTACTCTACAGCATAGACAACTGCTTTTACATGGGATGACTTCTTATTTTAAGAGCTGCTACAAAATTATCTTTGTGCTTTAAACAAACATACTGCAACTATGCACAGAAATAAGCACCTGGAAAAACTCCCAGTCCCTTTTTTAGCCCATGTACTTCTTACTCATCCTAAAAGATTTATCTTCTCAATTTCTTCTCTGAGCTGGGCAACAGGGGTAAAACTGAATTAATTTTGCCACCTCTTGTTTGGGCTGGAGAGAAATGACTGCAATAAGGAGCGATGACGATTCTGCTGTGCTGAAGTCTATATGGGATCTGGGCAAGAAGTTATGTTAACCCTATGCTGGAAGAGATGGTCTGAAGGGGTCTGCTGTCAAAAGGGTTTTAAAAGATGATAAAGAAAATATGGAAGGAATTTTCTGTTCTGCACTGACAGGAAGCCTGACCTTGGACAGTGAGGGCCAGTTAGGAGAGAAGTGCCAGGCATGCACTGGACTGGCCCCGTTGTGTCACAGTAGTCTGGATTCTCTCATCACAGCAGTTCCAGGAAGGAAAGAAATTTTGACTCTGTGTTGACTAGGACTGTCATCAATTCACAAGTACTGCCTAAGAACACAGGGTTAATTAAGGACTTAAAACTGAAATATCCTGTCTCTTAACAAAGCCATCTTAAGGTGGTATTCTTGATCTGCTTTTCTTTTAAAGGATAATAAAATTTGACATGCATTTATTATGATATAAACATGCATGCATGTAGACATGAACATACATAAAACGTTAACGAAACTCCAGAAAATCATAATGAACAGAATAAGAAAATAAATTGCAATAACTCTTACCATTACAGTACACTCTCAGTCCTATATTTGAAATACTGATGAGGATATTTTCTCCTAGCTATATCAACTTTTTCCATAAAGTAAAGCTATTCTCTTTCAAATATCATCATGGGGTTGTACCTGTCTCCTATTCACTTACAGCTCAAATTTGCTTGGTTTACAAGTGAAAAACTTGTCTGCTTCTATGATTTGGCAGCGGCAAATCTCAAGTTGGGACTCCAAAACTGATCTGGTTTTGCTTTGCCTTTTTTTTTTTTTCAGTTGTCGTTTTTTTCCTTCAAATTCTTCTCTTCTTTTTGTGACATTCATCTTTAAGACAGTTAACAATGATTCAGATTCTGTACTAGGACCAGGATTTTTATTTATACAGTATAATTTTCAGATTATTATTCCACATACTCTATGGTGAATAACAATATACTCACACAAATAAATTAGATCTGGTTTAGATGGTTCCTATTGTTGCAATTATTGTCTTAAGTACTTGCACACAAGAATAGCTGCCTACCTTTTACTCCTAGTTTTCCTTCTACAGCTCTTATACTTATTCCAGGGTTCCCAGTAAGACTCCTAAAAATTATCTGCCTCCAAAATTTTCTTTTACTCTTCTTCTAATTACGTGATAAAATTGCAACATCTTTGGAGAAACATTACATTCATTTTTTATGTCCATATAAACCTAACACAAAGGAGCTGTGATCTTTGTTTGAAACATGTAAACATGAAGGCAACAGAAAAGAGATGTAAGTACATCTAGTGGATTTTATGGTTTTGGCAAAAAAGAAGATGAAGAAAAATAATCTGCAAACGTGCCATGCTGCGGTTGCTTCAAGTAATTGGACAGTTCTGTGAACGATGCCTTTGAATAAAAACAAACAGGAATTTTTCATATCATCTGTCTGATTTTTGTGACAAATTATCTCCTTGCAAACATTTTTGAGTATTTATTTGGGATGCTCTATGTTGATTAATATTTTTCATTCCATTTGTGTAAAAATATCAGTTAATATTTCATACTTTCTTCTGCTTCTTTACTTCTTTGAACTTATTTTTAGATATTTGCCTATTCTCTTATGTGTCTTATCAAATAATTGCATTCAGAAATCAAGCCTTGTGAACTTGAGCAGAAAACTATGTTCAACCCAATTATGCTTTCTGTAAAAATACTCCTTTCTGAACAGGTTTTTTGCAGGTAATTTTAACCATAAAACACCACCAATGATTGCAGTCTGCTACTGCCAACTACAATGACATGAAAAAATTCCAAGAGTCAGTATTAAATCAATTTAAGAAAGGCACTCAGGAGGGTGTAAAAGGCACCCACCAGGGGTTTACTAGCACTTTAGGTACTATAGTTCAGTAGGGAGCATTTAAAACTATTTTCTTTTGACCTATAAAATCTTCTAAGTGAAGAAAAAAAACTTTTCAACAGGTACAATCTTTATACATTAATTTTCTGATGCACCAAGTCTTTCCAGGGGACATCAGGGCAAATGTTTCAAGTTAATGGAGAGCATACTGTGGTGATTTGTATCATCTGACACACACTGAGGACAAGTAGCCATACAACAACATTTCCTAGAACCTGCTCTAGTTAGGCAAAAATATTCAATTTAGCTCTTTTGAAATCCATCACAAAGATGTACAGCACAGATAAATAAATAGCCAAGCTAACTGACAAGCTGGCATAGAAACATCTGTACAGAAAACTGTTCCATTTAATAGTAATTTGTCAAGATAATTGTGTCAAATGTGGTATAACCACAGATGAAGTCAGTATTAAAAAGACTTCAATCTTTGTTATAAGAATATTAGCAGGCCATAGACATTTATTACTTTTATTTCTGAGGCGGAAGAGAACGTTTCTGTTTTGTCCTGTCCTATTTTAGCATTCCCCTTGAAATTAATGATAAAACTATCAAATGTAGTGCTCAGAATTCTTTAGAAGAAAAATTACACTATTTAGGCTAACATGAAGGAAACACAAAAAAAACCAAAAATTCCATCAAGTAAAAAGCATACTCAAGTAAAGAAAACTCTCCAGGTTTATTTATTACCCTCGGAAAGCAGATTTAGGAAGCATCAGGGGAATGCCTGGATCTTTCAGCCAGTAAAATCCCAGGAAGGAGGGTTGACAGGCACAGTAACAGAGCTGTGCAATAAGAAGTGGCAACTGCTCACAGTGATCCTTGCCTGGGAGCATCCCTGTACCCAGCTACACACAGCAATATCCCCAGACCCAGGAGCCAAACTGAGTACACCTCACTTCAGCCTAAGTCTAACCTCTGTGACTTGTCCCCTGCACTTCAGCATTTTACTGTAGTGATTTGATTTGATAGCAAGGTGCAAATGTTTCAGTGTTTTGTCTTAAATGGGACCAGAAACAAAGAAACTGGTGAATCTTTTTAAATGTTTGCTTGCACTTTAGCCAGATTTTTCAATGTATAATTAACATTTTACAGCTACAAGTTTCATAATAAACATTTCTCAGAGCCTGTACTGGAATGTAAATCACATCTAATAATTAAGTCTGAATTTTGCAGTTAAAAAAACCCTACATCCTCCCGAAACTGCATTACTCAAGAAGCTAATATCAGGTCATTAGCTGTACATTTTTAAGCAAATCGTTAACTTCTACAGTGCATGTACTGGTGCTCAAACTTTGTGATTGCTCTGTGCATTTATTAGACTGTAAATTTAATTCCTCATAGAATAAAAATTATGATGAAGTTTTTACAAACATGTAGGAGCTATGTCTGTTTCTGTGATGTCTGGATGATTCTAAAAATTTTGGTTTTTTCTTTCTATTCCATAATTGCCTTTTCATTTCAGTAAGTGATACTGGAAGTGGAGCAGTTAGGAGAAAGAGATATAGAACAATAAGGAAGATATTTTAAGAACAGATTTGCTGGGCAAAATTAATTTGGTCAGACAATATTGGTCCATACCGACTACTGGAAATTGTGCTATCAAGAGTTTGATGTGCTTGCTTGGTACTGCAGTGCCTTTTCCAGGACTCATCAAGGTGGCAGAATTAAACTGGGCAGAGTATAGGAATACAACTTGTAGGAAACAACTCTGCCAGGGAAAAGGAGGTAAAGGGTGTCTTGTATTTCTCTGTCAAATCATTATGAATAAGCAGTACATCCTCTCTAGAGAAGCTCCTGGTGCATGTATTTAAAAGCTTCACTGAACTTTTCCTACATCTGCAAATAAATCATGCTGACATATTTCTCATATTTTTCTGTTACCTTTATCTAGATGTATTACCAGATATGGGTGAGTAATGTATCCCTTAATAAATATTCATTCTGACAAACACAAAAGCTCTCACAAATAGTCATGATAAAATAATGCTGATCAGTGCCACCTTTCACTTCAAGGGAAGTTCACTCTGCATTCTGTGGCAGGACATTGAAAGCAGTACATAGTCACCAAAAAAAATAATGGAAGTGCTACTTAGGTAATTTGGGAAAAAAAGTAGTTAAACTTTACACTGACTTCAGAGAGTTTACCTTAACTTTCTATTGCTGAAATGTGACCTAGTGAATATGCTAATCTGAATTCTTCATCACACACACACACACAGAAAAAGCACTGTTCTTTCTCAGCTGGACAAGGCAGAAAAACCCCAAACTGTTAGAATTACAGCAGAAAGCCCAAGGCACAAATGTTTCTTGAGCCATATCTGGGTACTGCAGGTCTGGCTGGTGAAGCCTTGCTCTCACTCAGAGCTCCCTGCCCTGCTGCAGCCTGATATACAACGAGCCTGTCAGTCAACAGCTCTGCACAGCTCCCACCACGGTCCTCAAAAGGCTGTCTCTGAAGCAAATGGAAACTCAAACTAACTCTGGAACCAGATGAACCTGAAGAGCCCAGCTCAAGAGAACATACAGGGAACAATATGAATTGCCAGATTTTTTGAATAATAGCAAAATTGAAAGTGCCTTGGGTACATCCAAGCACAGCTGCATTAGCTAACTTATTAATGTCTTTTCATTGGCAGCCACATCTAAACAATCTGCCAAAGAAACTTTAACAGCTTCTCTTGTCATAAATGATTCAGCTGAAAGATATACAACCTCGTAAGCCAGGTGGTGAGATGTAAAAGAGGATAGATCCCATATAGGATATTTGGGGGTTTTTCTGGTTTTTTTTTCAGGCTATATAGAGAAACCCACATCATTGTTTGATGTGAATAACTCCTAAGGGCCTTGAAGGCATGTATATACAGGAGAGGTATTTGTTTCAGATCCACTTGCAAACTTTTGTTAAAGAACTATCCATAGGACTAAAAGTATCAGAGAAATTTGTTGAATATTAGTGAAATGATTATTTTAACTAGGTGGGTTATTAAACCCATATGGAAAAGACACCTTCCAATGTCCAACAAGAGCTTTGAAAATGTTAAAAAATTTCATTAATGGGGTTATAATCCAATTCTTCTTTCAGCATACAGGTCCAAAAAAAAAAGTCAAAGATTCTTTCTGTCTTTTTCTCCCATCAATTTCACTAAAATTGCAATGAGACAAAGAAAGTTATAAATGAGGTTACAGCACCACTGCAATTAAACTCGTAGCCACTGACAAAAGCAAAACAACAATTTGTACCTGATTTTAATTTTAGTTATCAGCCCTTGGTAACCCTTAGATGTTATTGTTTAGAAATATTTTATGTCTTGCAGGATATCCAAATAAGACACTATTTTTCAGTGCCCAGCAATGACTCTCTCAGGCTCTTTTCTTGCCTAGTATTAATGGTATCTTCCAGATTCATCCTGCCTCATCAGATGAGGCAAGATAAGATACTGGCCAGTCTTTCTTCCTTGGTGAGTAAGTAACACCAAGGGCATGATTGAAGGGAAGTAGCTGGGAATAAACAGGACTGGATTTGTTGTGATGTTTTTATTCTTCTCTACATGAACACAACTTTTATTGTCAAAGGACTGAAAAAGACAATTAGAAAAAACCCAATAAATAAGTCACTGACTAAGTGACTTGCAGAAAACAAGGTTATATAAAATTGTAAGTTATGGGGAGAAGCAAGGGTCAACATGGCTACTTAATCTTGCCTTCATATTCTTAGTATAATGCAAAATATAACAGAAATAATGGCTTTAATAATGGCTTGGCAACAGTTAATGCATACTTTTAACATGTATATAGGTGATTATGATATCTATAAATAAAAGAAATATCAAGCTGTTGCTTTATAAATGAACTAGTAGAAAAGCAATGGTATGGAATTTTTTTCCTTCTGTTTTACCCCTGCATTTGATAAGAAGTCTGTGCCCATTAACCTTCCTGTACTGGGTTTGCATGACCAGGATTTAGTAACAGCGGCTACAGGGTTGAGAAGCTACCAGAAGCTTCCACGCTGTTCAGCAGAGTCAATCCCAGCTGGCTCCAAGACAGACCAAGGCTGAACCAATCAGAAATGATGGTAACACCTCTGTGAAAAGATATTTAAGAAAGAAAAGAAAATATTATTGTACAGATATAATTGTGGGAAGAGCAGAGTGAGAATGTGCAAGAGGAGCAGCTCTGCAGACACCAAAGGCAGTGCAGGAGGAGGAGCAAGGAAGTGTTCCACTCACCAGAGTTGAGTTTCCCTTGCAGCCCATGGAGGAGAGCCACACCAGAGCAGGTGGGTGCCTGAGGGAGGCTGTGACCCCATGGGAAGCCTGTGCTGGAGCAGGCTCCTGGCAGAGCCTGCAGACCCATGGAGAGCAAGACTTGAAGCCACACTGGAGCAGGTTTCCTGGTAGGACTTGTGAGCATGTGGGGGACCCACACTGTAGAAGCCAGTTCTGGAAGGACAGCACCCCCTGGTCATGGCAGCAGTCCATGGACAACTGCTGCCTGTGGGATGGACTCCTCTTTGAGAAGCTGATGGAGAACTGCCTCCCATGGGACAGATCCCATGTTGGAACAGGGGAAGGACTCCTCTTTGAGAAGCTGATGGAGAACTGCCTCCCATGGGACGGATCCCATGTTGGAACAGGGGAAGGACTCCTCTTACTGCGAGAAGCAGCAGAAAAAAATGTGTGATGAACCAATCATTGCCCCCATTCCCTGTCTCCCTGCACCACTGGAAGAGGAATTAAATCTGGGAAGAGGAGATGGGTGTGGAGAAGGTGTTTTTCAGAATTATTTTACTTCTCATTATCCTGTTCTGATTATTACTGAATTTAGTAATAAATTCACTCAATATCTCCAATTTGACTCTGTTTCATCTGTGACAGTATTTGGTGAGTGATCTCTCCCAGACCTTAACTCATGAACCTTGGTCATGTTTTCTCTCTCCTGTCCAGCTGGAGGGTGATAGAGTGGCTTTGGTGGGTGTCTGGCATCCAGCCAAGGCCAACCCACTAACCTTACTCATGCTTCTTGACAGCTATCCATATTTTGGACTCTCTGGGGCACATTTCCAGCCAGCATTACAGCCTGTCCATGTGCTTGGAAGCAGCATGATGTGGGTGTTCTGTGGCTGCATCCAGCCTGTAGTGCAAAGCTCTACAGGGGGATTGTGAAGGATGCAGGGACCTTTCCCTGTCCATGTACTTTTTGTTTTTCCTCCAGAGGGGACCAAACCACTGCAGAAACATTTCTTCCCCCAGTGCCTTCTGCAAACACTGGTTTCATTCAGAAAAAGATGTGCAAGGGAGTACTGGAAAACTGTAAGTTTGATAGATCAGAAAGAATCAGAGCAGCCATTCAGATATGTTATCTTTTTCCTACAAATTCTTCTATATTTTCAAGTATTTTAATCTTAAAGCAAATACACACTAGACATTAAATATAAGTTTACTTTGGCTAAGTTTTTTCTAAGGTCTTAAGATATTACAATAATAAAATGCACAGTTTGTTTTCCAGCAGTACATGCAGGGCAAGAACACGTTTTGTAATACATCACAGGCATTTTAAATCAATGTGACACATTTAAGTTAATTCAGTTCCCTCTATCAGCACAATATCACTAGCTCTAGGTTGCTCTCATAAGCCATTTCCCTATTTCCTGCTTTTGATCCCCAGGGAAAAATTAACAAACCAGTTTGTTTAAACTCTTCTTGAAATATTAGCTCTCCTGTTAACCCAAGTGACTCTGAAAATTCATTTGGAAAATAGAAAACATAGCATACATCTGGATGACTATACACTATTGTAACACACACATATTAGCTACTCCTTCTGTATTGCTTAAGGGACCAAGAATACATTTATCTTTTATGGAAAATTCTACCTAGCACTAGAAGTAGCAAAAAATAAATGCACTGAACATCATGTAATTCCCAAGGCAAACATTAATCAGTTATGAGAAATATTATGATACAGGTATTTCAGCTCTCTTTCCCTTGTGGGACTCATAAGGTAAATAATCTAAGCTGTTGAATTGATTGTAGAAAGCATTTAAACCTATGATGTCAAGATATTTATGATTTGTGCAGCCAGATATTAATTTGCCAATACTTTTAACTCCTGTGATTAGCTGTTTGCTATCTACACCGAGGTTGAAATGATGGTACCTTTTAAAACGGAAATTGTTTCAGTGAGTAATGTAGAAATGGTATTCTACTGACTGAATGTTGCAGCAGGACTGTAACTTATCCACAGCTAGACAGCACTATTTTCTTAGTTTATGGAGACATTTCAAACATTTTTCTACATAGAGAACATTCCGAAGAGAACATCAATTGATACCATAAGCATCCAAATATAAATTACTTTTGTCCTAATTACATACTGAAAATTTCAGTCAGGAAATTCCACTAATGCCAACTAAAGCTTTTTTCCCCAATAACATTTTTACAAGTTTTGACTTAGATTTATTTTCCCATATACTTAAGTGATCTTTCCCAGGGGAAATGTTTTATTTGTCTGTATTTAAAAAAATAATAATTTTTTGAGATTTAGAAGGGTTTAGTCCGAAATATCTAAGCATATGCTTTCATGTCAAACTTTTTTCAGTTATCTTGGAAACTTTACACCCATAAAGATTAATCATACTCAAATTTTCCAGTATACCACAAGATGCAGAAATCTAAATAGCAGGAATGTTGCAAATAGCATTCAATGAAAAGCAGCTGTCCTTAAATGAGCTATATGTAAATATAGAAAATAAATTTAATATTTTGATTCTTGCTATATGGCATAAAATATTGTAGGCATAATAAAAGTTAGGCTCAACTGAAAAATACACACAGAGGGGAAAATTTCATTTTCAAAAACACAGCCTTTTTTCTACATTATATCTTCATATAATGAAAAGTTCTGAAACATTAAATGTTTAATTTGGTTTTGCTCCAAATCAGAAAAAAAAACAACATTAAAATGTTTTGTAATGCAAAATAGACATCTCTAGCTTTTATCCACTCCACTCATTAACTTTTGTCAAATCAGTGCTATTCATTATGGGTGAGTTTCTTTGTGAAATAGAAAATAAAACTAAAAAGTCCATAACTCCAATCCTCAAGTTTTCAATTGCTCAATTTTGTGAAGAACCAGTACTTTTTTTTTCCTTCTGGTTTTGTTCTTATCTTAGTTTTAGACATCTGGTTGGTTTCTGTTTCCCAGTGGGCATTTTCTTTAATGTATGGGATTTACAACATAGAAAAGAGACTTCACCAAGTATCCAAGCACCAACATTAGGTGTGATTAACTCCTATTCAAACACAGCATCTTAGCTCATAGTTAATTTTGAAAAAAAAAAAAAAAAAAAAAGTGGTTTTTGTTCCTGGCAACCACTCCTTATTTCCACTCTCTTTCCCCTGCACTTTCAGGACAACCATTTTAATACCACAAAGAGGAGAGGTCATTTTGATAATCATCAACAGCTGACTCACTTGCAGTGACTTGCCTGGGTGCATCTTCCTTCCTAAAACCCTTTTCACCTTTCACTTTCCCAATCTTGATCCAAATTGCATGAGATTTTTTTTCCCACATGCAGCATGACATGAAAATTTTCTTTGAAATCTGTAAAATGAGCATGAAGTAGAGCCAAAACAGCTCTGTATTTACAGAATATTAGTACATCTGAACAGGACACCGTTAGCAGTAAAAGCTGAAAATCAGAATTTGATTATGGATAACTTAAGAGGAATATTATTCTACTTATTCAACTAGAAATATAAGATTAACCCAAACTAAATTTAGGTCACAAAGGTGCTTGGTTTTGTAACCCTTTAACCTTTCATATCGATTTTATGAAAACCAAGAGATCTAAATGACATTCACACGTTTCCATCTTTGTTTACATGGAAATCTTCATATGCAGAAGGACAAGTGCACATGAGAATGTACAGCTGAAATGCATAACAATATAGATTTTGAGCCTTTTCCTCCTTCAGGAACTGCAAAGAGTGGTGATTAAAGCTGTAATTAAAACATGTAGCTTTCAAAGGCAGCATGTATGCTCAGAGTCTTTACATGCTTACACAAGACCAATTTAACAGCAAAGATTCAAATTTTAGGTGTTGATACCATCCAAGTGTTACCAAACTTTGTCACTGAACTGTGACCCACAGTGGATAAGTGAGGCAGCAAGAAAAAGATGTGGAGTAGAAGTACCTCATTGCGAAGTAACGTTTGAAATTGGTGTTTCCCACTTGTCCCATCCATAGAACTCTTGTTTTCTGAGTATGGATCCAATTAGCAATATCCCTTTCTATTGGGCTGCTAGGAGTGTTTAAATCCCAATGAAAATGTATTTATTAAAATATTGAATGAACTATAAAAAAGCCCCAAATCTTGGGCAATCACTGCCCAAAGGTTCAATATTACTACTTCAGGCAATATTATTACCTTATAATAAGGTCTCCTGCTTCCTATGTATGACTAATATACCTGAATTCCTAGACATGAGACCTTGTGTTCAGCTGTGTAAAACACACACACAGGCCAAATGAACTCACTTAGCAAGAATACTCAGACTAGATTGTAAAGCAGATTTATCTGTGCTATGATTTAATATTCCATTTCATTCAGCTGCCAACTTCACAAGGATTCTTTTTCTTTCCGTCCTTGATACAAACCAAGAAATTAGGATTCACCTTTTCCCCACAGGAAACAAATTTAAACAGTGACAATCCATCCTTGGATTTTTTCAGACCTACTAGACAGTCTGCATTTATTTAAGACTTCCTGAACTACAAACAAACAAACAAACAAACAAATAAGCAGGATTAATATGCTTTTCAAAATTTTGTGCTGTAATACTTTATTAGGAAACATATTGCATCCCACTGCCTAATATTAATTAAATTATATCATTTTTTAATTATATACTGACTGGATCTCCAATGCCTAAGTGCAACACGGGGCTAATTTTTTAATTGATATCCATTTAATTTTGTTTCTATGGTTCCTATTTCACTGTTACCTGATTAATGTCTTTTTACATCTTGACTTTTTTTCACCAACCCTTTGCCTTTTTGTTTTCTCAAGTTTGGTCTTCTCTTCCTAATATTTCTGCTACTGAATATGCTTCATTCAGACTGCCTTTTTAACCTCTTATATATTTCACACTGATTTTTTATTCTTGCTGTTTCAGAAAAGTAACCCTCTGGCACTGACAGATTGTTAATAGTCCACAAACTAAATATTTTATATATAAGGAAAATCTACAGCTACAAAAGTTCAGTTCCTAATGCAATGTTTCTGTCTGCACTTCAACTCTTTCTGTTAATGGCAAGACCAAAGTAACACCAAAGTAACACCAAAGGAGTCAATCTTCAAAAAAACAGTAGTGAAAAGTAGAATTGCACTAACAACAGTCCTGGAGTTGTTAATGTCTGTTCTTAGGTTTTTATTATAAGTTTGAGACCTTATGGGTTTGGGATTTTTTTAACATAAATTCCTTAGTATACCCCCAAAGGAAATTAGAGAGACAGTAATAATACCTGAGTAGGCAATGTGACTACAATTTACAAATTAAGATCCAGTATTTTCCTCTTTACCACAATTTCTTATTTAAAAACAAAACAGAACTTATTTCAGAACTCCAAGCAAGGAAAAGCCTCCAGTGTTGTATTCTGAAGCTTTATCTGTGAAGTTTTATTTTGATCACTTCCTGTCAATTTTTCTTTATTTCATAAAGAAGAGCTAATCATTGAAAAACAAAACAAACAAAACCAAACCAAACCAAAAAAAAAAAAAAAAAAAAACCAAAAAAAAAAACCAAACCAAATAAACCACAAAGGTAAAAACAATTTTAAAAAAATCAAAGCACACCAATAAGCCGCAGTTCACATCACACAAAGATCTTTACTGTGAGGCACTGGCCCAGGTTGCCCAGAGAAGCTGTGGATGCCTCATCCCTGGAAATGTTCAAGGCCAGGTTGGATGGAGCTCTGAGCAACCTGGTCTAGTGAAAAATGTGTCTGCTCATGGCAGGGTGGCTTGGAACAAGATGATCTCTAATGTTCCTTCCACCCAAGCAATTCTGTGATTCTGTGGTCTTGTAGGCTGACAAAATCAGGCAACACTAGAAAGTTGAGGCGCCAAAGAAAAGTCTCAACCAGGAAAAATTTTAAACTGGTGCTATTAAATACAAAATAAAAGAACTTGAAACAAATTCCCAAGCTAGGCTGAAAACCTAAGTCCTATAAGTACTATACCTATGTTAAATTTCACACTGATTACCTTTGGTTGGCCAGTAGATCAAAGAGAAACAAAATATTTTACAACAAAATAATTAATAAAAATTGGTACTATGTTTCCTCTTATGAAGACTCTGTGTCTTCTGTTATAAACCTACCTATACTACAGATATGAAGGGTCCATTTAACTCATAAGGACCAGACAGACTATAAACAAGTGTAGAACTTGGCTGAGTGATTGTAATTACTTCATGAAGCAGAAGTGAATTTTAAACAAATGCCTGAAAGCCATATTATATATGTCAATTATCAAAATTGATACAAATTCTGCAAATATTGAAAAGGTAGATTGACTGCAATGTAAGGGTAAGAGTGATAAGAAACTCGCCCTGTGCCTGGCTATAGAATGAACACACTGATCTTACCTTTTATTCTTTATGCTGTTAAATATATTAAGTCAGGGAATTCTCATTGTTCATTGGAAGTCTAACTACATTTTTTAAAAACCAAATTGTCCATACACACTCAATAAAAATATACTGTAAGTTATAACATCAAACAAGGGCCTGGCCCTGTATTTGACATAAAGAAGAAGAAAAGTGAAATGAACCTATAAATAGCAATCATGCTTTGCTAGGTGCCACTAAAATTAACCCCAAAGTTTTTATATTTTGACTGCTGTAAGAAAGAAAATCTTTCTACTTAATTGACCACTGTACACCTCAACTTTATGTTTTGACAGAGATATTATAGAATAGAGGTAAAATAAGATGTTCAGCAGCTTCACTGAAATTTTATCAAAATTTTTGGGTTGAAGCTATTTTCTAAGGCAGAGCACTGTGAATATTCCTTATGTTCTGCAGCCAGCCATAAAAAAATCAATGTCTCTTACACAACTCTTATCTTCTGATGATCTCGTTCATCAGTTTACTTTAGAGATACTTTTGAACCCACAGTTTGCTAGCTGGTTTGAAATTTTTCGTAATGAGTTCTCCATCCCTAGTTCAAAGTAAATCCCCACTCAGGATTAGGGAGGGAACGATTTGACTACTGCGTGCCCGAGGTAATTATTTCCTTTCTAAAAGTCTAACCTTGCACTTTCAATTTAACGTTATTTGGATTAAATCATCAGCTTTAAATATATGGATATCACAACCAGCCAAACCCTGCAGAGTATAGCTTCAGCACTGAAAAATGTTGCTGTACTTGATTAGTCTTCGAGATGCCTGGATCCCCTGTGTTCCAGAAGGGGCTATTTGACATGATACAGCGGGCTAAAAACCTTTATCAGGAGCAGCTGAAAAATGATGGGAAAGGATTCCACAGGAGAATATTTTTAATACAATGAGTCATCTGGCTCTTGCATAATCCTCTGTGTTGGCCATTCAGAGAGAAATAATTCAAAATTAGTAAAATCTTAGTGTTTGTCCCACCAACGGGGTTCTCTCACATCAGCTAACATGCTGTAAGATGTAATCAAAGACACATAAAACTGCCTTTTCTCAGCAGGGAGGGCATTCTGACCACTACAGCACATTCATGCTAAAAAGTGGGGTGAAAAGAGTAGTAGGGTAGGCATGACCAACTTCCTGCCTGTTCCTGAGTCACAATAGGAGGCATACATTTCCTCTGTGATAAAATATCAATGAGCCATGTTATTCTGCATGTAGAGCCAGATAAAACACCTAACAACTTTTCAAGAGGTATTCACTGAAAACTTAAAGAAGAATTCATGTCAGATAAGCTCATGCTGCTTTTGTGTTCCTTCCCCTTAATCATTAGAGTGGTTTTCCCTAATTTAAGTGGGACATCACAGGAAAATGTTAAGAGCTTTGAATGCTTGTGTACCTGCATGTCACCATACATGAAAGGGATCTTAAGGGAGGAAAAAATCCTCGCTAATAACCCAACACAGAGGTAAATTGAAAGAATCATGCCAAGATCTGACTTCACAGCAGTAAGACAATGCATCTCATAATTTAATGAGAACAAAATGAGAGAATATTGAACTCTTGACCCAACTAATGTTTTGAAGTGTAGGAAAACTTGGAAGAGATGTCTGAGGCAAGAAATACATGGGTCACAAGTGGTAGAGTTTCATATTAGTCTCCATTTTCATTCTTAAAATCACATGCCAATTCTTCCTACTACTGCTTTCTGCTTGTGAAAGATTGTTTTATGCAGAGTAACTTAGGCTTTTTCAATACAAGTGTAATAGCTACAACAGTCAATGAGAAGCAATGTGGGCAGCTAAAAGCAATGCAGAGTGAAAATAGTTGCAACCTGGTCCAGCATCCTGTCAGAAACCACCAGAGTGGTGGTAGGGAGGATGGCTGAGCAGCTGCATCTGTTTTATGAGAATATTTGAGTCTGTGTCCAGTGGCTGCCATAGAGTACATCCCCCATCAGCCTCACGGAAATCTGGAATTTACAAAACAACAAGTCCAAGCTCACCAATCAATTTTGGTAATACAGACTCTAAGTTTAAGAAATTGACCATTTGTAATGACTTTAATTCATATCAATTTGACCATGATCTGGCATCTATTGCTAAAGAACATGCCACTAATAGCAAACAAGTGATCATATGGGTGAAAATTAGCAGAATTTTTTTCATAATATTAATACTGCCTCAAAATATCACACTTATATAATCTAATCAACTCAGAAATCAATCATTTTGCTTAATTGAATGGCAAATTCTGGTCTAATATCGAACAACTGCTGCTCTATACTCAAGAAAGAGGAAGGACACAAAACATGAAAAAACAGCTTGCTTTCCAACATTACCACAGTCTGAAATTCTACCAACTTACTCAGTTAGAAATGGGGAATGATCCCCTCATGACTTTGAATGGTACAACCTCAGTGGAACTGCAAGGGTCCATTGGGTTTACACTGCTGTAGAAATTATGATACTGAACCTGCAAGATGTACACTTTACTTAGCTAAAGTATAAAGTTAAGCAGAGGATATAAATCTCTGCTGAATCAAAAGCCAGCATACTGTATTCCTTGGCATTCCCAGTGTTCCACAGGGACTACAGAATTAGATTTTCTCATCAGCAACTGCTGTCAGCCGTTTTAAGCAATATACAGGGTATGCAGTAATGAAAGGAAGAAGAGAATTCTACATTTTTTAGATTATTGCATTGATAAAATTGTCTTTTCAAGTACTGGATTATGATAAAGTCAAAGAAAGAACATATTCAGATTACAGAGTAAGTTTGTATGGCTTGTAGCCACTCTGCTGCCTAATTTTATAGGAGGGTTAGCTGTTATCTACATAACAGAGACTGTGATATTGCAGTTGGATGCCACCCAGAATCCAAGCCCCCCTTGGTGTTTCCAGCTAGCACTTCCCACTCTAGCATTTGATGAACACACTGTAAATGCTTAGTTATCTGCCCCCAGTTCCATAAAATACTTTAGAAAAAGTTTTGACCACCACAGAAATATTATATCTCATAAACTAAGCATTTATTTATGCCCAGAGCTGGACCTTCAGCTGAACCTTGAAATACAAGTAATTTCAATGTTCTCACACAGCACAGCTGAGTTGACATTCTCAGCCATCCCAGACCACCCTTTTTTTTTCCTTCTTGCTACATCCCTGAAGAGAACTTCTTTTAATTACAGAAGGAGTAACTGGCACAATTTAAAGATTTCCCAATACAATTTAAAGTTTTACAGGTTGATTTTGTTTTTCTGTTTTGTTTTTTTGGGGACAGTTATTTTGCACTTATACATATAAGTTAAACTTAGGAGGTAAATCTGAGTATAAACCACAATTTTCTTAAAATACTACTCAAAACCTGATGATATATTTTGTTCAAAAAATATGGATATTATCGATTGGAGTTTTTAATTACTTTGAGTTCAGGTGTCTCCCGTGAAGTCAATTTTGCTATTATCAAGTTTACTGTTAACTTCAGGAACAGCAAGAACCTGCTCCTTTATGTGTAAGTGATAGCAATGAGTTTTGCCATCACAGGATCACACACAAAAATAGTTGTAGAACACAATAAATAATGCAGTAGTAACACTATCATGTATTGATTTGGGCTAAAGAAATTTGGGGCGGGGGGTAAAAAAGGTCTATCTTAAAAGATGCAATTAAACTAGAAAAACAGTATGATATGTGTTCTAAAATTATATACTTTGCCATTCAATTTTCTAAATGTAAGCCCAAATGCTTTGTCTTCAGGCTTAATTTTAGCTCCATTCTACTGCAGGTAAGTCTTCTGCAAATTCTAGCCTGAGGGTATACTTTTTTTTCCTTTGTGTTTAATGCTGTTTGAAGCTGCCTGAGTGGAACTTGTGAAATTCCCAGCATCACAAGAGAGGTTTGTGTTTTCCATTTAACCCCTGAGTTCTAACTTCAGTTCACAAACTGTCTGAGCAATATGCTACAAGCAGCACTTTCCACATGCTGATACAGATGCTGGGCTCCATTCACATGAAAGCAGAACATGTTTATCTAAATATTGATTCCACTTAGACATCAATATTTTTACTTTAAAAACTGTATTTGAATGTTGTGGGAAGTAAGGAGGATCTAGATAAAAGTCGCAGTACTTTTTTTCAGTAGGAACATAAGTTCAAAGTGAGTAAGAAAACAGATCAACAAAGAGCACACCAACAATCATAGGAAGGAAAGATTTAAATTACATGGGTAGTTATCTGGCAAAGACTACAGTGGTTTATTTTTATAGACAAAGTAAAAGTCTTATATAAACAGAAGAGGAACTGAATGTACTAGCTTTAAGGCTTTAGTCAAAGAACTTACACCTGAAGTTAATATATTTTTAGAACTGATAAAACAAATGTAATTTAGAGTGCTCAGTGTGCTAAATCTACTTGGCATGCTCTACAGCTTCCTCTTTACTGCTGTAAGATTCGCTGCCTATAGCTTTTGGCAGTCCCAACAGAGCCAGCTCTTTCCACTAACAAAATACAAAATGCAAAATTAATAAAAGGACCCTTTGAAACTGACAAAAGTGCCTCAGGCAAACTATCTGCCCAGCAGCTGGTTAAAATTTAATCAGTTATTTTTTTCCAGTCCTGTATATCTTTTGTATGGAGCTCCCCAGACCGAGTGTGGTCAAAGTTTGTTAAAAAGGAAGAATAGATAAGTCTCTCTTTCAATAAATTAGCAGCAAAGCTAGTTAATTTCTGGGTTTTATTAACAAATTGAGCTGAATATTTTGGTTTCCCCAGAAGCACCTAAAAGATCTATTGACAGATTTTATCTAAATATAAGAAAATTATCGCATAAAGCCTAATTTGGATTGTGGTGAAACTGTGATGCTTTTTACCATGTACTATTGCTTTAAATCTTTAAATAATTTTTGTGGAGGTGGGTTTTAGCAGTCATGCTGAGTTTAAGCATTAACACTATCTTTTACAGATGAGGAATATAGATTCACTGAGTAGTCAGATGCAAAATATAGGGCTGCTCTTCAGTTCATTTAGTTTTCATACTTAAAGACAGTTTCCAAGCATTCAAGTGAAAAGGAGGCATTTTCATGAACCACAGAGTACCTTAAGAGTGGACTTGCATATGTAGATCAGGTTCCTTTCTAGTATCAGTCTCATCTTTGAAATCTGAGATTAGACCTTCAAAAATAACTACACGCAAAAAGTGTTTTGCATAGTTTAGGTAAACTTTAATTCCATGGATATATTTCCACGCACTAGACTGAGCATATAAAAATTTACCTCTGATTGAATATAACTTTCAGCTGCAAAAATTGTAGCAGATGGCATTTTTTAAGAACTCCCAATAAGCTCACACACTCTATTAGCATATACTTTATCATAACACCCGGGAACTGTAGGCTTAGAAAAGGACTCCATTGCATTTCATTTATTATGGTCACACCATCAGAGTGTGGAAGTTTCCCCAGAAACCTTGAAGTAGAAAGACAGAAAAGCTGTTCTAGGAAGCATATAAGTGAGCATGAGAAGCATGAGGATATTTATTGCATGTATTTACTTATCAGCAAAAGGATGAACTTTAAAGATTAACTTCAACTATGAGAGATGGGTTTTTTCTGAATTCGGTACCATTAACACACATAACAAACTAGGTGTAAGACAAAAGCTAAATCTTTTTTATTTAATACACTTTTGCTTGAATTACAATTAAGAATTACAATTACGTGGATTTCATGGTAATTTTACTTTGGTATACCACCTGCTGGCAAAACGTGCATGGACTTTTATTAACAATTCATAGTATCATGGTGGTGTCAAGTCATATTTACAGAGCAGAGTAAGGAAGTTTATTGTGATTTATAATGCCAGTGTAGAATTAATTCCATGAAACCTAATGTCCAACAAGCTTTCTGTATCTGTGTGGTGACATCCATCTGCATCCCTGCTAGCCTCCCTTAATTCACAGGCGCCCACATCAAAGTACAAAGTACAGTCCAATGATTTTCTGCTGCCAGGATCAGTCACTTCTGTCTAATACATTGTATGCATTTGCATTCTGCAACACCTTATTTTTCCCAAATTTTCATTTACAGAAATGGAAAATGTATAAGAACACTCAAGTCTTTCAAAATAGCTGAACAGTTTGGTGTTCAGTATATTACTGGTACAGACAGCTCCCTTATTAAAGTCCCCTCACTAGTACATGTTTATCCTAATGTTCTTGCAGTGGTAACTAATGAGTTGCTGCAGTAACATTGTGCTATGTAAGACACTGCCTCAGGCTCTGCAACAAGCCCAGAAGGCCCAAGGCAGGCCCCAAATACACCAACACATAAACAGATTCAGTTGCAGGTGGAAATGCTTTCAAGCTATTTACCTTGAGCAGATCATATGTCTTTCCCTAAATAACCAAGATAATATGGCCAATAAAACCTCCAAGCAGAGCCTACTTACAGGCAAGGATTTTGACAAATAATTTTCTTCATAATCTTAATGTCTATTCTTTATTGATATGGCTCTCTACTTACTTTTAATAAAACCAAACATCATTAATTGCAAACTGCAAAGTTCTCTCTTCATTCTTTAAATCTAACAATGTAAAAATAAGGATATGAATACTAAAGCATTGTAAGGAGAGTTATATAAATCTGTGTTTAACTGTCAGAAATAAACAAAAACTGCAAACTCTACATTTTAGTTGAGTATTCACTGGGAGAAATAAATTCCTTTTATCACAACAATTCAGTTATGTTTATCCATCCTGGTACACTCTGTGTTTTTTTATACTCTGACGTTACTCACTCTTCCATTACTATCCTATTATTAATAAAACAAATTGGTGTTGCATTACCAACCAGCATCCACCTCTGTAATGTATAACTTCTAATGCTCATGAAGGCTTTACACTATCTAAGTGAGGAGAAACTCTGGGCCTTCTGAGCTGCTACAAATGGATGACCAGCATTCCATACCCTGTTTGTGCTTAGCTCAGGAAACTGCTGGCAGCTCTGCTGTGAACACTGAGAACACCTGCCTCCACCTCTGCTCAGGTTCAGTCACAGCACAGTTATTTTATGTATCCTACAGACTGAGGGGCTGCTCACAGCACATTTTCCTTGTAACTTCTCTAGCTCAGCCAGGTGTATCATGGAACAATCACAACCAAAAACTGCATAAGAAAGAAACAACATCTTTGAGGTAAACATGAGATGAGTGGGTATGTATACACAAGGTTACTTTAGGATAAATTCCATCCTTTGATATCTCATGAAATCCACAGCCTAAAAGTGATCTCATCAGCATAAAGAAAGAACAGCTGGATAAATTGTTCTTAGGAGACAGCAAAAGGGACATCCTCCTTATAGATCAGCATTTGGAAAATTCGTCTGACATGCAAAGCATCCTGGTTCAAATGCCTTTGCAGGTCCTGAGGACGCTTGTCTGGATAGCCATTAGGAGATGAAAGAAATAAGTTTGTTTCCCTCTCTGTGTGAAGTATAACAAGTTATAAAGCAGTGAATGGGTGAATTCCCAACTACAAAATCCTTTTTCAGATTAACTGCTAGCACGAGATCTTGCACAGGGAGTGCTCTTGAGATAAAAGGAAAGAAGCATGACGTTCCTCTCACATTTGCACTGTGCAAGCCCCAGGTCTGTATGAGCCTTGAATAAATCCTTACCTTAATTGGACCCCTCAGGAAAGACAGGTAGAGGATCACTTTACTGTGAATTGTAATAGGATCTGTGAAAAGATCTATAAGAGATGTTGGCAGTCTTTATGTGTTCTTGATGGCCCACAGAGACACAGCTAACTATTGCAGTTCAGCATTCTATACTTCTACCAAAGAATGCCTGACCTGCCAAATTGTCTTCCCTACTGCATTCAGACTGTCCAGAGTGGATTCCTTCTTTTTATATATATTACTAATACTTAGGACAGGCCTAAGGGTATTGTAACTTTGCTTGAAAAATATAACAACCTTTACAAACCTAGCTATCTGTTCAGAAGTCTCAAGAGTTAGGTAAGTTTTTGCATCACCTAAAACCAGACATGTCAGGGAGAGGAACTGTCTTTGTTGTGTTTACAAGGACCTATACTCCAATTTCAACACTTCAGTAAAGTTCATTTTTCGATGCCTTTTGTACTTACTACAGAAAATGCCTTCCTTGGTTCTTGTACGATATGGGCAGGGCTGCTGAAACCAGCTGCAGTGAAAAGAGCACAGCAGGACCACAGTTTCATCTCCATGAGTAACACAAACCTAAACTTCTATGAGTAATTGTAGCTAATAAGATAAGGATAACGAAGAAGATATCAGATATTCTGCTCAGAAGTAGTAAAACACATTCACCCTCTAAAAAGTAATTTCCTTTCCTTTTCTTTTACATTCGGAGGACTGGGAAGGGACTTTGTGGATTTTATGAGAATCTAAACAGGCATTCACTTCTGATTATTATTGAAGAAATGTCACTGACTTTTACAAAACATGTGGGAAACCTTCCAAAGTAACCAAGCCTCAATAATTATTTGGCATACAATGATATTGCTCTTTAAACTAATAAAAAGCACCTATATAAAAGCTGAAGGTAATAATAATAGACATATAGACAAACAGCATTAAGTACTTATATACCTAATAATACATAATACTTATATACTTAATATAAGAGTAATTCAGACACTTATCAGGACAGTAAAAAAAAGCCCAGGTTTACCCACTCTCCTATCCAAGATCATCAGGCCTGAGAGGTAAAAGACATTCACCTAAGAGCTGAACAGACTGAGAAAAAAGTATTAAAAACCTTAAAATTGTAATGGTAGCCTTGATGACTGAATTATTCTACAATATACAAGAAAGGTTTAAAATCCGTGGCAAAACTTCTCTCAGATCACTAGGTTTAATAAGAAAATTAAGATAAAGAATGTCTGATTACCAAGTACAATTTATCTGATCTGTGATTAATTTAAGGAAGGTGGAGATTTGAGCAACACACATGAAATATACAAAATGAGTATATTAAGAATATATGAGATTAGGAAGAGAAATGTGCAATAAAGGACTTTCAGAAGAAAACCAAAGACACAATATAGACACTTTGTTCTAGAAGTAAGTTAAATATACTGGAGGATCACTTACAAGTTAGATCAAAACTGAAAGCTTAATTCTGATCTTTTCAGATCTCTGGAGCTTGCAATAAGCACTTTTCCTGTCTGAAAGACTCAGTCCACTATCCTGAAGTCAGTAATAATTTTTTATCCTTGGCATCTGTTAGTTTTTATGAAAATTCATTTCTCATTTACGGAGGGTCAGATTGTCAGATTCTATCACCATTAACATAGAGTTTAATCTGTTTTCTTGGTGGTGCTATTAAAAGTAGTGGGAAGGTATGTAAGGGGCAGCAGTTACTCTGGATTTAAGTGACAATATCTGAAATTACAGGGAGAGAGAATTTTAGACTCTCATTAGCCATCATTGTTAATTAAGGAGATACTGTAAAGATATGTCTAAACTCCTTTCTTAATATAAACACTTTGCTAATCCTATTGAGTCCTGTGAACAAACCCACTACACAGAAGAAACAGTACATGTTCCATAGTTACAGAACCATACACCCTCTATGCTATCTCACTTGGGTTTCATATTGTATTTATAAATAGCTGAGACACATGTATTAATATATCAGCTAAAATTAGCAATACAGAAATTTAAATGCAGGGAGCATTTAAATAAAAATCAAAGAATATAAAATAGCCTTAATCTTTATACTGTAGCAACTCTATCCAAGCTCGTCTCGGTAGGCATCGTGACATTGCCTAACAGTTGTGTAGAGCACACACAGCCAACTACTGGAGCTTTTATTTTGCCAGAAACCACAGACATTTGTTTTTATTAACATATCTGAGGTATACTAACTTTGTGCCTGTAGTACGAAAAAGACAGGTATTTAAGTAACCATCTAAAAGTATAATTATGGACAATTTGCATATCTTTCATGGTTCTTTCTTTTGTAAAAGGCTGCAGCAACAGAGATCGCATGAATTTCTACCAATTGCTCTGCTTTCTGATACTAGGGTTTAAATTATCAAACTGAAAGGGGACATGTGGGTCTTTCAATTATATTCAGAGGGGGGAAAAAGTGGATCAGGGCAGTTTTGTTCTGTATGTAGCTTATATCCAACTAACACTTCTGAAAGAGCTTCATTCACAAAGGTTCCCCATCTCTAGATTTACATGGAGAAATACTTTCCTCCCATTTGCCTGCCCAGATTCCACCAATTTTCCACTTCTGAACACTTTCTGCTCCCTAAAGAATTTGGTCTATCACACTTTGATTAAAACCTAAAGCTGAACTACAGACAGTGGGATGTAGGGAGCACAGTGGCTTTCACAGAATACTGACTTGTGGCCCAGTCTGTTGTGTTTTCTGGAGAGCCTATCCTAAGAAAAACAATCTGGATCTGCTCTTCACATGTAGCCAAATGTCAGGATGAATCATTTTCCTTGAAAGAATAAATTCCAAAGGCAATGTCTAGGCATTGGGAGTGACTATAGGACCTTTAGCTGTGGTACATGTTCCACCATGGTTTTGAGTGAGTATGATATATGTGACAGTTTAGGAACAGGAGAGTAAACTTTTGAGACCATAGAAGTAGAGTTTTGGACAATGCCTAATATTTTCAAAAACAGCTCAGCAATCACTTGAGAAAAAAATCCATATGAAAATTTTAAAAGTGTATTATATTATTAACAGACCACTGGCTGACAGTGCAAGATTAACAATTTTCCTGTCTCAAAAGTGCACTAAAAAAATCAGCATAAATATATTAACCTATTAAATCGCATTTCAAAATTAACACTTTTGGTAGACAAATAATGGAAATGAAAAAAAAATAATCAGTTCTAGAACTGAATGGTAGTAATTTTCAAAATAAACATGAATGTAAGTGAAAAGTATTAAGTCAAAAATTAAAGCCAATTGAAAGATACTGAGAGAGGATGGTACAAGAATTTACCATTGAAAATTCTAGATGCGTATTTCTCAAAACTGTAATTTCTCCCCACCTTTCAATTTTTTATTTTTTTTTTTGGGTTGGCTGTTGTTGCTGCTGTTATGTTGTGGGGTTTTTTCTTTTTTTTGTTTTATTTCAATAACTGAACCAGTATTATTTACTGGAATCTGCTGAATACCTAATGTTAGTGCCTTCCAAAGCATTTCATGCCTTCTACAGCATACCTGAAAGCTTCTGAGAACATTATTATTATGTGATTTGGAGTTTTTTCTTTTATCTGCAAGATTAAAAGTTATTAGTTCAAACAGGTGTGCTTGAGTTGATTAATTTCTTCATTTATCTTTCATTCTAGATGCTCAACAAAATCTAGATTGGAGATAAAGTTATAAATGAAATGCAGTGTATGTAAGTGTTAGAGGACTTGATGGACCACTTACTGTTCTGCATGGCTAGACATTTATTTTGTCCTACCTGGTTCAAGTTTCTCTCCAGCATAATATACAAGACTTAAAAGCGAAAAATCACCCTTTTTATTGAAAAGCCTGAGATAGTCACAAATACATTGCCCTGTGAAAGTGTTGTCATGTCATAGACCAAGTTTCAATGCCAAGAACAACACAAAATGTTCCCTGGATGGATATTCTCCTTACTGCCTAGCCAACAATGAATAGGGAAGACTAAAAGGCATCTTTACTTGAATTAGATATCAAATACCTGCTCAGTCATTTTTTCTGATGTTTCTTCTACTGAAATCCTTAACACCAAAAAAAGAAGAAATATTTTTAAATTAGGAAACTATCTGTCAGTTTTCAGAGGAATCCTAGACCCTACAGATGCACATACTGAGAACTGCCCTAATGAAGTGTGACTTTTGTTTCTCTCAAAGGTGATAAATTAACGAGTACAATTCAAACACATTAGTTAGAAGTTTTAAGTACACTCTGTGAGAAGCTTTTAAAGAAATAGGTATTGCTGCAGTGCACACACAAAGATGTTTTGATCTCCTTGTGAGTTTTTTCATTGATGGGATTACAGGCTGTTTTTAACACCACCATGAGATAAAAGCACTTGATATCATCACAGGTGAATTACAAAACAGAGTGCTCTTCCTCCACTTAAAATTAGTGAAGCACTAGAAGGATAATCAGAGATAATCTAGCCTTCCTCCTAACCCCCAAAATTTAGTCAGCTGCCTGTCCAAATGAGGCATGTCAACACGTGTTCCAATCTCCAGGAGCTGACCACCCACCCATGTACACCTAAACAAACTTATGTTTGAGTGAAAATGGGAAAACATTATTAGAAAACTCATTTTGTCTTCCAGTTTAGACTGTCTGTGCCTCAGACATCGATGACTGAAATTCCAAAACAAATTTAGAAACATAATGTAACTAGCTTCTATTTCAAAAAGCATACAGATACAGTGGCTGTGGTGTGTAGATCTGGTATATTTTGACTTACAGACAAGAAAGACTGGAAATCTTAAAGCTCAAGAAAACCTTGTTTCTTTGACTAGGACCTTTTATGACTTCAAAATGCCTACACTGTGGCTATTAAAAGGTTGTCCTAATTTCACCCAAATCATTAGAAATATTTGATGAGTCTTATGAAAAGCAACAAGTTTTTTAAATGCAGGATCAGGAGGACATCAGTACTGTGCAGCTTTTGATAAAATCTTCTCTGATAGGACTGGAGCTACAATATAAGACTTTTGCCCACAGTCTAAGGTTACTAAGTGTAAGGAAGGGCTTCAGAGCATAGACTAATTATATTTCACTCAACTTTTTAAAATTCAGGCACCAGTTTTACAGATAATTATACTGAGGGACAGTAAACACCACTGTCAAGTGTGGCAGAGAAGGATATACTAAAAGGAGAGGTGATTAGAATATAGTAGCAGTTTAATCATTTGAGCTTCTTCAGAAGTCACTTCTGACACACAATACCTGAAGATTTTACTCTGGATTTATGTCTGTAAACTGCATGATTAGTTGGACATTTAGAGAGGCAGAGAGGACATAAAAATGTACATTAAACTGTACTTAGACCAAATAAGGAAAAACACAGTGGGTATGGCAAGCCTTCCCAAGAAAATAGCAAATGGCTATAATCTCCGATGATATGGCTGCAATATTTTAAGTGTTTTTTTGTTCTAAAAATAAAACCTCATCTCCTCTGATCAAAACAAGTATATGTTTTATATTGTATATACACATTTACAATATTTAAAATGTAATTATATTTATATTAAAGAAGGCACTTTACAAAATGTAAGCATCATTTTTAATAGATTTCAGTGATTTGTAAATCTCAGTTTCACTATGGGTACTTTCCTATGGGATCTCTTGTTTTTCCTCTAGTCTTTGAATCTTTTAAAGCCTCTCTCATTATTTTTGTTGTCTGAAGTTGGGCAATAATGTTACTGTGATTAATTAAGCAAAAAGACATGGAAATGGGGGTGTGGTAATCATCAGATAATAAAGCCCTCTGGGTCTTGCAATGCATGAGGTGCAGCCAGGACCCTTTATCCCCAGAGGTCTGATTATCTCCAGGAAAACTACACCTCCCTGTACTTGCTGTATGGCTATTATGAGATATCTTTACATTTTATAGATAAAGTAAATTACTTTAATCACTGAAAATTGCCAGTGTTGTGAGGTTTCAGCTGTGAGGTTCACAAGCTTAATCTGCCCATTTCAAGTCTGAAATAACCAATAATTGTTCTAATAAAAGCATCAGTAAATCATTATTTAAATGCTGGGATCATCCCCTCAGAGTGGCAAAGGCACCTTCTGTGTGTTTGATGACATGGGGTACTCGTTTAACCATAACCCTGGAAGTGCAAGCCATAAGGGAAATACTCTACCAGGGCTATTTAGTGTGTGTAATCAATGTTTTGTTAGAGCATCAAATTATTTTCTGTCATTCTGCAAAGTCCTAGGTCAGCAAACAATAACATCTGCCCAACATCTGAAAATCTCTGGAAAAATTCCAAACGTCTTCAATTTGTCACACTTCCAATCAAGCATTTTTCAGAAAATCTTCAGTGGCTTTTGTTCAAAGGCAAAATATATTTTCCCATTCCTAAATCATTGGAACGCACAAGAAGCATGTTTACTAATTGCAAATATGATGGGGATGTCAGTGACAACTCTATCCTGCCCTCCACATGCTCTGGAATTGTGAACACAGGGCTTTGGCAGACACCACAGTCAATCAAAAGATGTGTCGTCCTTACTGCTGCCAGCCCTGGGATCGTGATACTCTCACATTTCCTTTCCATGGAGGAACACAGAAGCAGAAATTTCAGAATTTCAGCCCAGCTGATGAAACAGTCTCTGACTGACAAAAATATCACCTTTCAGGAAGAGTATTTCCAAAACAAAAATTACTAACACTGGTACATTATCCTCACCTGTCACATTACAGTAATATATTTAAGATACATTAGCTATTTGGAAAGATTTGCTAGCTGTTACATAGGCCTATGGATTTCCAGCAGAGGCTTTCAATAACCTAATAGACTGAAAGAAAAGCACTATAGGATACAGACATACAACTAAAAAGCACTCCTGATTATGTGACTATTCAGAAAGATGATCTATGTCTGAACTGTATGTAATCTTATAAACTGATGAATTAAAATAAATCCAAGGCCTTTTTTTGCAGTGCAATGTTCACATACATATAAAAGCTGAAGACCAGTCACCCAGGAAAGTTATATTTATTGGACTAATGTACAGCACAGTTTCCACTAGCATGTCAAACTGGAGAGATTTTATCTAGAGACAGAAAACAATATCCTTAGGAGAGATGGAAAAACAGAACGAGGAGGCAGAGGAATATTGGTCCTAATGCCATTTATTCTACTTTTTTAAAGAAATGCTAAAAAAGTTGACACATTTCTCATGACAGGAAAGTAATTTTATTTCAGAAGGAAAATGTATGCTATCTGTAATTCTCTGGAGAAATCTGAGATTATTGTGCCAGAGGCAATTAACCCTGACTAATAAAAACTTCTAGCAGCCTCAAATGACAACCTGATAGAAGAGCAGATATTTCCAAGGGAAAATAGTGACTTGCAAACAAGATATCTTTTTCTTCTGTACTGGCTTTCAACCCAAGCTTTTAAGCTTCCTGCAGTAATTTGTTTACCAAGTTGACTAATGAGAAGAATTAATCAGAAGACTTTTCATAGGAGAAATATGACCAGTAATATGAGCAAGAATCGCATGATACAGAAGACCCATGTCATCTGCTTCTGGGAGAATTCCAAATTGAAAGATTGAATCTGGTTACAAGACACAGTGTAGGAGATGAGGAGGAATGCTCTGTGGAAGTTGCATTTAAAAAAAAAATTAATTGGCAAAAAAAATAAATAAGACTATCAATCCTAGGAAAGAAGATGAGATCAAGTTTAAGGTTAGACATGTTCTCTCCTTAAGTACAACTCATATAAAGAAAGAGCTGGTGAAGTCAGTGAAAGGACTGATGTGAGAAAATTACATGAAAATGAGGAAAACTGAAAGATTCTGCCTTCTGATAACTAATTCGTTAGTGTTGAAAATCTATTGCATTTTTGAGATTCAAAGATAAATGTTAAAATCTCAGTACTGGGTCATTTCATCTGGGATAGAGTTACTTTTCTTCCCAGTATCTGGTACAGTGCTGAGTTTTGGATTTAGGATGAAAATAATGTTGATAACACACTGATGGTTTAGTTCTTACACTCAAGACTTTTTAGCTTTTACAAGTGAGGAGGCTGAGGGGCACAAGGAGCTGGGAGGGGGCACAGCTGGGACAGCCAGACTGGCCAAAGGGATATTCCATATGGTGTCGTGGTCAGTGTATAACTAGGAGGAAAGCTGGCTGAGGGCTACTGCTCAGGGTGGGTGGTGAGAAATTGCACAGTGCATCACTCGGGTTTGATATTCTGATCAAATTCAAAACATTTCCAAATAAAACAGGCGAAGAAGCTCTGAAATTTTTAGCTACAAAAGTTTTATGATGCATCCCATTGGTTAACGCAGTTTCAAAAACTAACTTTTGTCTTATAATTCAGGAAAACAAAGTGAACAATAGATAAGAAAACAACTATTCTGAGAATAAAAATGTGGGCTCTTAAGAGCTTTCATTGAAGCACCGTTTTATTGAATTTTAAAGAAGGAATCAAAGTTTTGGTTAAGAATATCTCTTAAAAAAAAGGGTACCTTGCTCTCAAAAGTTATCTATGCCAGAACTGTGCATGTGGTACATTGTGCCTCCAGTAATTTTCTTTCTTTGCAAAGGAAGCAAAACCATGGAGTTAAATTCACCGTACTTCAGTATTTCTCAGGGTATTTCCTCTGAATTTTCTTCTGAACAAGCAAATAAACCTAAGTGTAATAAAAACTTCGAAAACATCCTAAAAGGATGAATAGGAAACTGGCATGCAACATAGAGTAATTTTTAACAAATACATATGCTATGATTGAACACAGCCTAATCAAAGCTGTTCCTGAGCATGTTGGTCAGTATGTTCTGCTACTCACAGTACTAGAGCTTAAAGTGCATGTACATTTGAAAAAACCCTTCCAAACAGTTCCAGATACATGGTATACTTAAAGTAAAAAAAGAAAGACTAGGACCAGAAAAAGTCTTGATTATCTAGGAACGGAAATATTACAAGGTCTGAACGTCTTGGGTTCCAACACTGAAACTTGTTCACAGGGAGCGAACAGGGATAGCTCACAGGAGCAACTCCCTCTTGCCTGTGGTTGCTGAGGAGAATGGCAATGTTTAGGTTCAATAATTGTGTTAGAAAAGGATTCACGTAGACACTGGATATCAGGTAAGTTCCTCGTCTAATACAGAAATTGAACTCATGCAACATTCATGCAGAAATATTTTGCGTAGCTACAGTAAATATGATCAAAGCCTTTAATTGTAAAACAGGCTGAAGCTTCTTGTGAAGAATTTTGGGTAATAAGCAAATATGAAAGCCAACTTGGGGGTTACCTAAAAGGGTGAACAGCCTTTGAGGTACCAAATGTAAAGCCTCTTGTGCTTCAAAATCTATAATATTTAGAAATAAAACAGAGATCTTTGAAGGCGTAAAAATCCTGAGGCTTCAAGAATATCTTATTTAGGCTGGAGAATATATTACATAAAATGGGAGAGGGCAATATGAACACATCCTAACAAGGAACACAGAGTAATGTCTCAACATGCTTTTTGTTCAACCTTTACAGGAAATTAGATTAATAATGCATGAGTTGCTTTATGCTAAGTTTACTGGCTCACCCACCCCCTCATTTATTTTCCTTTGGAAACCAGTCTACTTTTACATACAGAATTAGATTTTTCCCATTTTATTTGACATGGCTAGAGTATACATAGAGCTTTCAAAAGCGATCAGATAAAGTCACTTTTATCAAGCTATGTAGAGCACTTCAGTTCACATGGGAGTTCTTTTTCTTACTGCAAAAAGTAGAGAACCTAAAGAGTAGCACACCTAAATTATATAACTTTTTACAACATTACCAGTTTGTTCAAAGATGCTGTTGAAGTAACATATGGTAAGTTGTGATATTTACCAGATCTAGGGAAAACCTGTAAGTGTTTGGAAACAAACTTCATGCTTGCTGTGAGGAAAAAGAACCAGATCTGGTCTAGAGAACATTTCCATCATTGTCCCATTCTTTCTTTGTGGAAAGAGGATCAAGCTTACATCAGGATCTGTTTTTCAGCTAAGAGTTGGGTAAGAAAACCTTCACTTTGTTTTTTTTCTGAAGAGAAATATGTTAAAAGAACACACGCTGTCCTTGAAGTCACCATACCTCCACCTACTCCTCTTGTCAATGAGAAGACTAAACTCTATGCAGTCCATATGTCTTGTCTCATGAAACACAAGGCATTTTTGGTATTTCTTCCCTTTAAAGGCAATTAGCAGTAGTAGATGAGATAAAGGCAATCACTGCTAGCAGAGTACAACTGTGTGTACGACAATGACTTCTTGAGCACAGTGAGTCACGGAATATCAGAAAGTCAAACATATACTGTGATATTTCTTTAAATGACAAGTCATCATCAAAAGAAAGCTGTGAAACTGCTGCCATCATTTTTGAAATATAAATAGAGGAGAAGAGAGCAAAAGGGAAGAAAGATTTTTCCCACAGAATAACAAACTTCATTAACAGAACAAGAACAGATAACCTTTTTGCTGATAAATTCCTGCAATCATTAAGTCACACAATTGCAGGGATGAAAAGCACCTCAGTAGATCACATTGTCAAGACCATGATCTGAGATAGAGCCATCTGTACTTAAATAAACATTTACCAGGGAAAGCTAGCAGTTCTTTAAAATCTCCAGTTGAATTTCTTTCTATTGGAAAACAGTTATTTACCTGCTTAAGTACAAGTACAGTGAGGCTTTTTGATTTTTTTTTTTTCCTAAATGGAGACATTCTCTTCCTACAAATCAAGCCAATTTCCTCTTGTCCTTCACCTGACAGTTACAGGGAGCAATTCAGGAGACTCCTGATAACTGTTTAGACAACGAAAAGCTACTGTCAAGATTCCTCTGTTTTTCAAAAGCAGAAAACTGAAACAGTTCTTTCAGCTGTTGATTTAAGCTTTAAATTCCGTGTTTTATCTAAAGACTGCACCCTATCAAAAGCCTCAAAACAGGTAAATATGGTATAAATAAATATATCCCGAAAGAAGTTATATGTATATTAAAAAGTAGTCAAAGGACTTCTCCCTTTGTCATTACAGCCACTGTGAACTTTTTCATTGCTTTCCCCAGGAATAGCATTAATCTAAAGAAAGAAAACAAAGTGCAAATCCAGGATGATCTTTATTAAAAACAGCACATGGGAAAATTCTGGACAAATCTATTTTTGCAAGACACACCCTTTCCTTAATTTCAGGGAGAAGTTGCATGTAGGACATAAGTAGGATTTCACTGTATAATAACTCACTAACTACATACACTGATATTTTAAGAGGTCATTATCTGGCACACAGGCAATATTCATAAAAAAATACATAATTCAATTTTCCTTTGCTTGTAATTAATAATTTCATTGCCAAACTTCTCCCAAATTGAGAGAGCCAGCAACAAGAATCGTTTTCTGTAACTATAAAAGTTAATTTCCAATACATTATGTATATCATTCTTTAAATGTCACATCCAAATGCATTTTTAGTGACTGATCTTAATTTTGCATATGCTTTTAAAGTTGTATTCATTAAAAAGTAATCTCAGTAAATTGACGTCAGGACCATATTTCATTTCGTCAATCAAATTCCTGAAATATTTTGAGACTAATTCTTGCACATGGCTAACTAAACCTGGGAAATGATTGTTTCACTCACACTTAAACTACACCCTGAAACATCAAAAAAAGATTAGGAACTTGCTAGGGAGAGAACCTTCACTTACAGTAAAAATGGAGAATGATACTGCCCTGCACTGCACTACCTTTTTTAAGCTGCACTTGCTGGAGCCTGAATTCCAGGGGAAGTTCCTCATCAGCTGGGGACAGCCACAACAGCCCACACCTGGGGACAGGGTCAGGTTTTTCAGGACCTGGTTATTTTTTTTGTGAGCAAACAAAACTGATTGGCCTTCTCTGCATATACATAAACATTTCTAATTTGTTTCTGAATTCAAATTAGACTAAAAATTCAATGAAGAGCAGGTTTTGCTCTAATTTACTGTGAATTTCATAATGTAATAACATCAGAAGAGTTAATGTACAGCTCTATTAATTGAAAGTAGAGCTTCAGGGGTTGATGGAGCTCTTTGGTTCTTTTCCTCATTTCTTTGTAGGGAATTAACTTTGAATTTTATATTTTCAGGTACTGTAGATTTGTGACACAAAACACTTTTTCCTCATTCTTGTCACAACATGATTAGGGAAAAAAGGCTTTTTCTGGCTGGCTTTTCCTTTTTTTACATATAATGACTCAGATCAGCTAGTCGGTCTGACTACCCTTACAGTGTCACAGCTTTCAGGATGACATTTATGTTCATTTTAATATTTCCTTCTGGGTAATAAAGAAAATTGCCAAATAAAGTACTCATAAAATGTGTGTCTGAGTTGGTTGCGCAGAGGTAGGTGAAAAATCAAAATGTGGGTGAAAGGGGGAAAAAAAAAAAACAAACAAAAACTGAATCACATTTCAAACAGTTTCCCAACAAGATTTGGAGGAATCCTGGCAATGTTTTTTAGATAGATCCAATGACACTAAAGGTCATTTTCCCTGCCTGCTGATGTTTCTCGGTAAATGAAGAGAGATAAGTGGTAATTCTTTGCTCTATGCACCACAACAATTCATAAAAAGAGATGGCACTAAGAAGCACCATATTCATTTCACATATATCATAAAGAGGAATCACCTGAGGTACACTGAGATACACAGCCCAGTCTTGATTGCACTGTGAGAGAATTTCAGTGGTTGGGATCACAATATAGCCTTCCATACTTCAAGATTAATCCAATTTTCCTTCTAAAATTAAGAAGGTACTTAATTCAGGAGAGGAAATCAGGTTCCCTCTTTCAAAAATAAATCGCACCCACAAATTAACCCTTGCTCTCCACCCTGTAAATACAAAGACACCCTCTCCTACAAAAGCATGTAAAAATTTATATAAACCCTCAGAATTTAGATATGGAGAGCTCTCCATATCCATGTCATTTCCTCTAAGTACAGAAGAGGGTCATGAAACCTGGCTGCTAAAATTTCTACCTACCATACAAACAGAAGAGAAGGGGCCTAAGAAAGAAGAAAGCACCATACTGGCCATGGGTTAAAATTAAAGTACTTTACTCCCGTACCTCAAATTCTATACAAGAATTATACAGTTATAAAACCCTATAGAAGTTTTCTAGATAATTATTTGGTCTCATCTGAATCACAGAAGAATCTGATAGTGGGACTCAGTGTTTTGGGCTCTGTTTTGTTTCTTGGTTTTATTTAAAGCCACATTCTGGGAAAAACACTGTAACATGCTGGCAAAGTTTAGCAGATCTTAATTTTCCTCCAAGGAGGAAAGCATTCAACTCTACCAATCTACCTAACTACATTTTATACCAAAGATATATGACTCCTCAAGAAATCCTCCTGACTGAGGCAGAAAAAGAATACTCTAAAAATTAGATTTGTTGACTGTTAACACCCTATTTTATATTCAATTTTCTTTTGTCACATTCCAAGGAAGCAATTATTTCTGCATGTACAGACACAATGTTCTTTCTGAAAGGTAAAGTTTCATGTCTTTGTCCATCCCTTTTGATTTATTTCCTCAGTGTTAATATATGATATCTGTGCCAGCATTTTGATACTCAAAAGGGGGTATTTGCTCCACAGAATACAAATGTTTGTTCAAAGAAAATCTTTGCTTGCAGTTATATTTTGAGAAGACAAATTTTAAAATCCTGGAAAAATGTTTAAATTTGGTTTACTGACAGTATCTGCCCAGTTATGACATTTGCCTCTTTAACTCCTGAAGGCCAGCAATACAGCAAAACCACCATCATGTGCTGCAGATCAGTAACGTGTGAATCTTGAAAAAACCCAAACATACTAAACACAAACTGAAATTCGGTAGATCATCTAAAGTATAAAAAATTTAGACTAAACTGATGTAAAGTCCCAGGTATTGGAGCCCACTCGAAGTGCCCAGAGCTTTCTGTTCTGGCTGGAATTCATCACAGAAGGGCTATTGCCAGGTCTATATAGAAATACAGAAAGAATATTTTTGCAACTCAACTTTTTTTTGTCTCACCAACTGTTATTAATTTTTACTGAGACAATACCACAGTCTATTTTTACTATTAGAGTGGTAATCTGCTAGCAAGCAGCACAGTTCCCCTCACCAGTTTTGTTTGCTCAAGATGTTTATGCTTTTTTTTGTTTGCAAACACAGCAATGTTAACGGAATTTTCCCATATTCTGCGCCTAGCTTTTGAAGCCAGAAAGAACTGTTGGATGAAAACACTTTTTTTTCCCCCTGTTTCTGTGGGACCACATTTTCTTCATATTGGCTATTTGAAAGAAATACTTCTATTTTCAGCTGAAATCCACTATTTCTGCATATAATAAATTTTCTGAACTAAAAAAAAAAGCATTAATAAAATAAGAGGAATTATTGCAGACTGGCAAGTGCTCTCTAACTCTTCACAAAGGAGAATAACAGCTGTGAATATCAAGCAGAACTCACTCATTGAAAATGCCCCATAATTTAGAGAGTTTACTGTAAAAAGTGCTGGGGGAAGGGTGTGTGCAGGAGCAGGGAGAGACCACAGGAACATTGACCAAATCCAAAAAACATTTTAGCTTTCTGCAGCATCTTTGGATACTGTTTACATCTCCACCTTTAAGAAAGGCTTTGTTCAAAGAGCTTCATCAGTGAACACTCTGGGTTAGTTCTTTTCAGTTTTAACATGTGAATAACAGGTCCCTGCATCATCACACACCCCTGCAATGTACCCGTGCTGAAAACACACAGGATTTGTGTTCTTAACCCTGTGATTTGAGAACAATAACTGTTAATGTAACTCAGTTAACTGTATTGCTTTTAATTGAAGATTATCTTGATTACAGCCAAAGGGCACCATTAATACTCTGAAGAAATGACTAAGACTTTATCTTTTGAATGTTGTAGAGAAAATAGAACTAATTAGCACTAATTTAATTCTAAGATTAAAGAAAATTCATTTTTTTAATTTTTAATTTAAGATAAACTATTTTACTCAGAACAAAGAAAGAATAATAAGTACTTTTTCCAACTGAAAGGCATTTTTTACTTTTGCATTATTTCATTAATATGGGAATATGGGAATCATGACCCCATTAAAGATCAAATAATAAGCATTTAATTATTGACAGCAAATAAATTTTTAATAAAGATACAAGGGTTTTGCTGTATAAAAGAAAGAAAACAAAAAACCTCTGACCCAGAAATTCTTAGAGGATCTCACACCACTATATAATCTATAACCTAATTTTAAAAGGAGAGGTTCACAAAGGGACATGTCATTTTCCTTTCTTCTCTACCAGAGAATGAGGTACTGTAAGTATAATGTCTGTGAAAATGCTCCCCAGAAGTATCCCGGTTCTATCTTAATCATGCACTTAAACTAAATAATACATTGAATATGTCATAACCAGGAGGACAGTCATGATAAAAAGTGATTTAACCCCTTTTTACTCTACAAAATAATACTTTCTTTTCTTTACCTTGGGACTAGTTGTCATTTATAATTTCTGACCAAGGGAGGCATAATGGATTTACAATGAAACCCTGATGCTTTTCCAAGGAACATGAAGATGCAGAAAATAAGCACCCATTACATTAGCAGACAAAAAGATGTTTTCATTGGAACTCTGAGCCTCATCCAGATGCTGGCAAATAAATGGACTGTTTGCAGGTTCTGAAAGCATAGTTTCTGGCTAATCACTTTTCTACAAGGCAAAAATAAAATGAACTTTTTCTGAACCTTCTGATGCATCACATAACTAAAAGATTCAACATGACTTTTTTCAGCTTTTCATTCATATTCAGGAGGGGCCCAAATCCAACAGCCCCAATCCAACCAGTCATTACTAAATATTCAGAATAGTTTCCTAAAATGAATAGAAATACCTACATGACAAGAAAAAAAGGAAGAAAAAAAGAGAGACAGATTTGGGAACTTATTACTGTGAGAAACTCTCTAACTTTTCTCCCAAATTACTTCTTTCACCACTTGTAAGTCTCATCAAAATATCACATCAAGGAGGGGGAAAAAAATCTTAAAAATGTAAAGAGTAAAAGAAAAAAAAGGAGCTGTCAGAAGACAAAATATTTACGAAATTATGGAATCTATTTAGTCTTTTCATAGTTTAAATGAAATAGCATATTCTTGACAGATGAGCAAATTTCAAAAGATTCTATGTTGAGATTCAGTTTGAATAACCCACGTACTAGCTGAGTTTCACGAATTTGCAAAAGTGGGTTGAAGTTCTCCCATGCACTGCTTTTCTTCAGGTTCCCCGGATTTTCAGAAGCAACATAATATATAAATAGGGAGAACTGAATCACACGAACATTTGAAAAAATGCCTCCTCAACAATTCAATATGTTAGTTTATGAAGATGATGATCTGAGATATTAGGAAGAAATTTCTTACTTTAAGGGTGGTGAGACCCTGGAACAGATTGCTCAGAGAAGTTGCAGACTCTCCATCCCTGGAAGTGTTCAAGGCCAGGTTGGATGGGGCTCTGAGCAACTTGGCTGGTGGAAGGTGTCCATGGTCATGGCAGGGGGTTAGAACAAGATGAACTTTATGGTGCCTTCCAACCCAGGTCATTCCACGATTTTATGATCTAGGAATTCCCTTAGTTGTCCCATCCCCACAGTGCTGGTAAGAAACGAGAAGCAGTCACATGCATGTAGCATCATGGAAATACTCTGCATTTTGTGTCTAGCATAAGGATAGCAGAAGGAAATAATAGCCCCCATCACTCAGCATTTCACAAAGTTAAAAAATCTGCAAAAGAAAATGCTTTTTGTACAATGCATTTCTCATACAACTTTGGCACTTGGGTCAGATTTACAACAGTATGGCCAGACTTGCTCTCAGAAACATAAACACCAGAATGGTGGTGCCACCAGTACCATTTTCAAGGATATCCAGAATGTTCACAAGTAAAAGCAAACATTTTGGAAGGAATTTAACTGACTGCCTGAAAAAAATAGACAGAGAACTGGAAAGCATTTATCCTTAGTCTCCCTGTTGTAGAATTATGTCCCAGTTCTTGTGAAACACCTGGTGCAGGCCACTGCGGGCCGCTCAAGGACAGGGTAATTGCTACCCTCTGATTTGGACCAAGCCTGAAGGACCATTTAAAGATACTATTTAGGATGAGTTTTCCAATCTCCTGGACCAGGCAAACAGCAAGTTGGCAACATCTGCTTTACTGGGAACAAAATCAAGTCCCAGCAATCACGTTTGAAAACACTTTGCAATGAAAATTTCAAATTAGCATTGTTATCATCTTCCAAAGTTGCAAAAATCACTTTGATATTCATGTTTCTTCTAATATAGTATGGATTTTTGTAGTGTGAAATGCAGTGCATGATGCCTTTAGCTGGTTTGTCTTTGATGCAAATGCAGTCTGTGCATACTTACAATAACAAGATTGTTCTGCAGGCAGCTCCTTGGCCTGTTTGCCAGGGAATGCACTTTGGGAAAGCACCTCCACTGCTAAGGCTTCCCAGTAACGTTAGAATTAAGGTAAAGCATGGATCCAAAGTAAAGCAACATTAAATTGAGCATCATTGAATGACTTCAAGCTGCTTAAAGCAAGCATTCAAAGACAACATATTTGAGGAGAGGTTCAAGTTTACTCAGATATGCATGTGGAGTACAACAAAAGTTTTCACCTGTAAAAAAATTATAATAAATTCTCATTAATTTCATAATAACACAGATGGGAAGCACCACTACCTGAAGCCTCTGCAGAACATGATCTGTCTGCTGCCATAAACCAGAGAGAAAATGTAGTAAGGATCAATATAGAGCTCTAAGATCCTCAAAGCAGTGAGTTGTTTCACATACAGACCGTGGCAGGTTATTGAAATAATGGCAAACTGAAAGTTTCCATGTTTGATGACAAGCTAACAGTCCTACAAATGAATGAACTTGGAGAGCTCAATATTTTGAAAGAAGCACAGCAGATGTTTTAACATTAATGGAACATTTAAGATACCTTTCTCCCAAAAGGATATGAACACTCAAAAATGCTGGCCCAAAGTCATATCTAGTGCTAACCAGTGGAGGACTTCACTCTGCAGTAGATCAGATAGCATTTACTCTAAGAATAATGACTAGAGAGGCATCAGATGTAGAGGCAGATAGATACATTCGTCTACCCTAGCATTTCACAAAAAAAAGAAGACAATTTACCAGTATTTACTTCTTACAAGTGGGGCAAAACTCAGTGAAGCAAAAAAATATCAGTCCTGGTCCAAGGTATATTTTCTTTCTCCTCACAGTTCTCCTGGTCACACTTTGCCTGCTACATTAGCTTCTCAAAATCACTTACTGAATCTAGATTAATTTTAAGTACAAGCAAGGACCTCTTTTGATTAGCTGTGAAAGTTTCTCAGCAATGTAAGAAATAATCTAGAAAACATAGTTGCCAACTTTATCACCCGAGTTTTATGCTACATTCTGTCCGTTTACAAGTACTTACAAGTACAAACAAGAGCTGTCCATTCCTCAACACTTCCACATCACAGCTTTTGGGGACATACAGTACACAACTAACTGTTCAGTTCAGGCTCATCTGCATTTCCCAGCTTGATGGAGAAGGCAGCAAACATCGAATGCACCTCGTGTGGGATGCGAGAAAAAGCAGTGTGCCCTCTCTGCCTCTAACCAGCCTCTGAGACAGGTCTTTCCAGTACAGTCTTTGTATTGAATAATCTGACTAAAAACCCAGCTTTTGTCAACAATTAGGTAAACTTTGAATGAAAGTGGGAACTTTGGAAGTGATATTGTCAGCAGGTATTGAATATTTCTTAAGGTTAACAGTCCATTTTTTAAAAAAGGTTCTTGCCAAATTCTGTAATTCAGTGGCACATTTTATCAAGGAATTTGGTTTTGAGTTTGCATTATTTCCATTTTGTTGAGTATTTTCTTTTTTTTAGTATTAGGAAAAAGAGTGAATAGTTTTCCTTATCTAACTTCTCTATAACATTCATTTCTTCAGTTCCCTTTATCATATCTCTTCTTATTCAATCTCCTCTGAAATAAAAAGGCTTAGTATTTTCCATCTCTTTTCATATTACTCTTGTTCCATAACTCCAATTATTCTTGTTTTCCCTTTCAACAACTTGTTATTTCTTCCATATCTTTTTGAAGCTACAGTGCAAGAATAAATGTTCAGTTCTACTAGAAAAAAAAGCCACAAACAGATTTTACTTGAAGGTATTAGTCTAGAGGTTTCTTTTATCATCATCCTATTCTTTACACAAGCTAACGTACTCTGTTCCCTGGTGAAAAAAAATTCTTCAAAAAGTCCACTGCCTTCCAATACTGCCCTTCAAGAAACCATATAAACCAAATTTTTATTGCACTCTAAGCCTTTTTCACTTAAAATGACCATAATCACGGAATAAATAGTCAACTAGAGCAAGGAAAAATCTTGGCCAACATTCTTGCCAAAGAAAAAAATTCTATTTGTTTATAGGCTAGAGTTGGAAGTACTGAAACCAAACTTTTGTCATAGTCCTATGAATAACTTCATGTGGGGTTTTTGTCAGTATTTCAAGGAGCCTGTAATTTTCAGCCATAAATAAACCTTGCTTTTTCAAGTAGACTGATATCTAGTTGGTCAGGGGCACGGTAGGAGAATCTCAGAGTTTTCTTTAAAAGACAAAAGGATGACTATTTAAGAATGATAATCTAATAACATGCACCCCTTACTTCTGCCTGATGGTTTAATTATTAGTAACTCGTATCAGTTCATTAGGGACCTATTGTGCTGCTGTTGGCAAAACAGAAATGTCACTGCATGTTAAATAATTAAAAGCAGTAAAACAAACATTATTTTTTGAGTCCTGGACTTATAAATTGCTATTAAGCATGCAAAATCTTTAATCAATAACTACTTATCTATTTTGTTTTAGTGAATAATGCATATAAATTCTTTCCTGCCACTCTAATTATGATTTGATAACTTCCCAATTCTTCCTACAGTAACTATAGATATTTCATTTCATTTTGGTTTTACTACAGAGCAGAAATCTGAGCAACAGTTTGTTGTAACTCATCCAACAAGTTATGCAGCAGTACTAGGGTATGTTTCCCCATACTAACCACTAATTTTTTTCCCCTTTTCTGGAGTGTCAAGTATTTCTATGTGACCCAAACCTGCAGTTCTTAATCAGCAGATTTGTACCATGTCTTTGTCCTGCAGCACAGGAACTGGTTCAGATTCAGTTCCAAGCAAATTAGGAACTTAGAAATTTTTAGGGAGAAGCCGCAGTGAAAGGTTATTGAATGGTCTTATGTTGCTCATGTGAAATAGATTAATGGTCTTTCTGGGTCCAAATCCCAAAAATTATGAAATAATTAATCCCTATTCATTAGCAGTGGGGCCCCAGTGATAGAATAACTCTGTGCACTCAGTCCTTAGTTCCTACAGCCCAAATTTTTACACCATGTACCATGTATTTTCTCACCAAAAATTACCTTACTGAACTCTAGTACAACAAAGATGGAACAAAGGCACCTTCTGACTCAGAAAACTTTGCTAACAGGCAGATTTTTTTAGACTGGAATAATCATAGGAGAGATTATTTTGTGACTGAATATCATCATTCTGATTTTTCATTTTTTAGTTCTATTACATGATGTCACCCCTGTCAAGAAGTTTTGCCAGCCTCTGTCAGAAACAGTGAGAGAGCATAATGAAAAATAAAATGCAGAGCACACCTAACTTTTAAAAATGATTACCAAGAAATGTCAAGTGGAGAATAATGCCTCTGCTGCGGACTTTGTCACAACTTGGGAGAAACTTTAGGCACCATTCAGAGAGTCACTTTCATATTACAATTTCAAAACAGAGCTTGGCACATGTAGGCTGGATTTGGAAAGGAAGCAAACCATTAAATCTTCTAAATCATCATCTATGGCATTTCAAATGCCATACTGGCGATGACCATATTTTAAAGTCAGAGTCACCACCTCCCTATTTCCTTCACAACTGCCTTTCACCAAATCAGGAAGAAAGCTGCCATCCAACAGCTAATGCCTGTGCAGAATAATTACTCAAATCCTTGGAAGGAGGATGCTTACATTAGCCTGAGGAGCACCTGCCTTACCAGTTGGGTCTTGTTTTAGCTGTGAACAGAAAGCTCTTATATTTCAGTTGTCTTTCAGCAAAGGGCAGGTTAACTGTGATAAGAAAAGGCAGCTGTGATCACAGGGACACAGCAGCATAAGCATAGGAAGAGAAAAAGACATTTCAGATACTAATATGAGGGCTATCAAGTGCCCAACCTGACTTGAACAGCTCTCCCCAGGAAGGAGAGTTTAATGGCAGAGGATAACAAAGAAAAAACAGATAAATGTAAGATCTGTGGAGGAAAATGCGGTCAATCTGCATTTTTTGTTCAAACACTGGTTTGAGAACTAAGTCATTTAATACATCAGAGTGACAAAAATTATTTCTTTAAATGATCCATTGAAAATGGGTATTAACAGCTGCTTTGTGCTTTTCTTTTTCCTCTGGTAGGTGTCTTACAACCACGATTTCTGAATTTCTATTTTCTGTTCAGCAGACCCAAAATATGTTTTACCTGAAAGCATACTTGAATATGACAAAAACTGGTAACACACCACAACAAACTCCCCACTCCTGGCCTTAGCTGACTGCCTGTTAGGGTGCCTTTTGTTGGGCAGTACTTAAGACTAACCAGTTTTGCACTGCCAGTTTTGTTTGCACAGGATGACTCTGTAATAACAATTACAACAGGTGGACATAGGAAGGCAAATGTTTCATATTGGAAGTGAAAAACTCAAGTGAAGCATAAAACCAAATGCCAATAGGTACATTTATTTTCGTCAAGAATAAAAAGAAAAAGGCAGAAAAAAGCCAAAGGAAAACAACCTAACATGCACTAAAGAGCCCATCAAACTTGAGAGAGTGCTGGCACCCACACAATGTATATGAGGTATAGCAATAGTATAGGTCCCTAACTGTGGCAAAGAAAAACGAACTCATTTCTCATGCCTGGTTTTCAATATGCAACTTAAACTGACAAATCTCTTTTCTGTTTTGCATAACCATTCAGTGGATGATAAACCCATCTCCAAGTGCTTTGTCTTCAAGGCAAAGGTTGCTTTTTTTTGTTTACTTGCACACAAGCACACAGGCCCACAGCACCGACAGCCAAGGCCCCCAGACACTACCGGGAAGCAAACTGGACATTTCAAAAGCAACAAACAGGAAATGGGAAACGAAACACTGTTGGGAAGAGACAGAATAAATGGGCTCCCTCATGGAGGACTCTAAATGAAAATGAACAGTGGCTTAAATGGGCGGGAAATAGGCAAAAGGAAGGGAAAAATGTGACTGAAATTGTGCATCAGCTCCCAGAATGTCACCAAGCACTTATTGAAACTTTAGCAGAGAGCAAATTATGGAGGGGGTTAGGGGGAGAAAGAAAGTGTTACATGGGCTTTTCATCATTTCTTCAACATCTTGGTCTCATATGTTCTTCTGGGCTGGTGCAATCTGCATATTTGCAATCTGAATGAGATATTTTTAGAAGACCAACCGGGTTGCTATCTGCAGAGTAAACATCAGTTGGGGTCCAAGATCTAAGCCAAAGCAATTCATTCACTGCTCACTCGACAGAACATCATAATGCCACCAGGAGAATCTTTTCCTCCTATTTGTCATGTGGGAGATTTCAGGGGTTTTTTAGGCAATCTTCTCTTTCATATGCTGCAGCTGGTAGTTCATTTCTTCCTTGTCCCCTCCACTCCCTAGACACAACCACACTTTGTCCCCAGGTACATCTCCTTCCCCACAAATTCCTCTGTGGGCCTTTGCTGATCATAATGGATCCTTGAGCAAATTGGTTCTGCGCTTATAGATATTTGCATTTTCAACATGTTTGGTTTAGTGATGAAATAAGAAAAGAGCAATGGAAAAAAGAGAAGAGAATTTTTTTAAAAAGACAGGAATTAACTTCTCAGCAGGAATAAAACCAACTACAGATCCAAATGCATTTTCAGACATAAGTAATTTCAAAGGAAAGTTAAAGGAGATAAGTATATGGGGAATTTTATCCATATATGTGTATGTATGTGCATATTTATATATAGACATATATTACTAAGGCTAGAAAATTCAAAGTATAAAACAATATTTGAAATTCTTTCAAGTTTAAGAAATTAAAAACTCACTCTCAGGTACCTAAGAAACCTCAAAATATTCTGTCTCCTTACCAAAAAGGAACCATGCAGATTTGAAAAGCATCTCATAGGCACACAATATAAGACCAAATTGGAGTGATTTTTGAGTCACTCTGCTTTGGGATACTTTTATACACACCCTTACCCAAAAATTTCACTTACAGCTTTTAGTCAATTCTGAAGGCTGCTAATGGTATCATCTCCTCCTCTTTATTTAGTGATGACATTATAGGTATGATGTAGACTCTACAGCTATATTTCCTGAATATACACAGCTTTAAATGTTTCTGGAGGTATCTGGGATACAGAACACACCTACAGACAATAAAGAGTTTCTGTTTAATTAAGGAGTTATTCTTAAGGTAACACACAGTCAAATCTCCTTAAGCATCTTACAGAAACAGTGTTCACTCTTCATCAGGCCTCAACTAAAACCATGGTTAATATACAGAGAACAATAAAGCAAAAGTCCCAAGAGCAAAGCACATCTCACTGAATATCTCTTCATGGACAGGTAATTCAAGCTGGTAATATAATTAAGCAGTGAACAACATCACAAAAGAGTGCAAGTAAAGCAGCACATGCACAGAAAAAATAAAAGTCTGTAAGGGTAAGTTTGACATAAGTCTATGTTAAACCTACTTCAACATTAAGGTTTTATTCTGTGCCAGAAGTTCTGGCACTGCTCTGTAGCTTCAATTGGTGTGTTCCTACTGTATCTTAAATAGCTAGGCATAACTGTTTAACCATTTGAGGGGCAAAGTAGAGCATTAACTCCATTTAGCACTAATGGGAGATGTATGTTCATTCAGCTACATATGCTGTTAAAAATGTACTTCTTGGCCCATAGCTTTAAACCAAGAAAAAAATCTCATTCTTAAAGGCAAAAAAGTTATTGTTTCAAATATTTTTACTGAATAAAAAAAGAGAATATTATAGTGCAGATGTTACAGGCAGCATAAACTGCTACAAAAAGACAAATCAGGCCTGCGGCAAAAAATCTGAACACCAAATAATCAGTGATGTGTCAGGTCTCTTACAGCAATATATAAAATGAATCAAGGCATTTGCATGGATAGAATATAGTGGACATAACTCACAGCTAAATCCTGCAACTCACAACTAGAAGTTATTTCAAAAAGTTTCCAACTGCTCTGTGTCATCTAAGCCACAGGATCACTCTAAAGAGAGAATCAGAAACCATCTGTGTTTGTTAATATGTCCTTAAGTGTTAAATTTGCTGTTGCTGTCTTGAGCTATGTCAAGACTGTTTAAATAAAAGCTGTGACTTGCTAAATCCTGCCCCTAGCTAATTAAAACCATGAGTTTGAAGTATGTTGCTTAATACATTCCCTTTACTCACTGTTCACTGTTGATACACCTACTAAAGAATTGCACAACACAGGACACATATTCAGGGCTGCAAAAAAGAATTGAGAATGTGAATTTGAGGGAATTTTCAGAGTACAAAAGAAATTAAATGTACTGCTGTGATTAAAGAAAGGAGCAGTTTCATAAAATGGAAAAAATTCCCTGATTTGTAAAGAAATCTATTTTTTTTTAATGGATAGCATTCATAAATAAGTCAGATAAATGCAGGTTATCATCTGAGACAGATGTTTTATAAGAAATTGTTTTCAGTGTCAGAAGACTGACAAAACAACTACAATTTTTTAAAAATTGCAAACTCTATTTCAAGAGGAATTCAAGTAATTTTTTAAGTAAGGCACAAAACAGCTACTTAATGTGGCAAATCTTTTCTTCTAATTGGGATTTGAGATAATCCAGAAAGAGTGCTGTGTGCTCCCTTCAATCCTGTGGGCATGTTGTCACTTGATTCTTTTAGTTATGGGCTGGTTGCAGTGAGAACTGGTTTACTCTGTTGGGAAAATGTTTTTCCTAAGTGTTTTCACAGGGATCTTATAACTTTTAGTGCAACTGGTGCAAGATACAATCCATGGAGGGGATCTCACACATACAGCTCAGGTTCAAGAACCTTCCACACATTGATTAGGTTTAAATCTGGAGGCAAATGTCTTTCATTCTGATTCTTCTCCATCCATCAGTCAGCTTTCTAATGCAGCTGTAGCAAATTACAGCTGTCAAAATATTATCTATCAGTTATTGAAGAATGCCTAATGATTGTGCATCAGAGTAAAGCTTTTTAAGTCAAAAGAGATAAAAAACGTATTCTGGTTCTGTCACAGTGCTTTGACAGGAACCACATATAACATGCAGACATAACGTGCAGAAGGGAAACAAATATACTGGGTTATGCTCACCTGAGCCAGGAACTTCTTAATGCTAGAATTTTTCACCTTCCCAGAGGCAATGGATTCTTGGCTCATCCAAAATACCTGAGACAATTATCAGTCACAATCCATGTCCCTGAAGGTTTTTCTTTAGCAAGAAGCAGCTTGTGCAACCAAGTCACATTCTACTTCTGCAGTAAATATTGGGAATAGAAGTAATGCTTCACACCTTTGCAAAAAGCTGGGATAATGGTTATAACAGGGCTATTGGCAGGGGCCTGGGCTCCCCTTGGGTTGTCATTGTAATGTGTAAGCAATGTCTTTAACCTCTCTCTCTCTGTTTTCTTTTCTATGCGGCCTTAGCTATCTATAATTGAAAACTTTCAAAGTCAATGATAGGTTTGTATTGTGAGATGTTCTAAGTGCATGAGGACCTAACCATAGGCTCAGCTGCAAAATAAATGAGTGGTTAACAGCATTTAGTGAGAGTAATCAAGCTGTGAAATAAGAACAGTATTCTCCAGTCTGTGACATTAAGGTCATAATAATTTTTCTCCATCCAAAAGTTGACATCAGGAAGCTCACTATTGCCACTGAATGGATGAAGGGATTGCAGGAACCTAGACTTCATTACCAACCATCCTTAAATGGGAAAAAAAAAAAAAAAAGGAAAAAAGAAAAGACTTTGTAAACTTAGAAAAAATTCTCATTTAGAAAAGACTTAAATTCATGTGAATTTGATGGAATTACTTCAGCTTTACAGTCGTATGATCAAAAGTAAGTTATGAACTGTAATTCAGTCTGTTTCTGAGCTTGCTCAGCCTGATATCCCTATCCACCAGCACAACATGCAGAGGCTTTAACTCAAAACCTGATCTGATCTTTTCAATGCCATGTCTCTGCCATCTTTTCAGTGCTAGGTCTATTACATTCCACAACTTCATTATCATTAATAAATTCAATCAATACTTCTGTAAATAATGAAAGTCAATCATGCTTCTTATTATGGCCTCTTAAGGAACTCGGTACTGAACTGATGACAGCCTTACAGAAGAAGCCTCTCAAGTAATTATTTGCAGACGAACTGGACAATTTTATATATATACAATATGATAAGAGCCTTTGCAAC
>JACBWW010000004.1:45530794-45606664 GCA_020086605.1 Lanius collurio
ATATATATATTTTTAATGAGGTAATTTCTAGATAATAAGCCATTTAAGAGCCAGAGGACTATCACAGTGACTTTAATGTGTACTTTGTTTCTTGGGCTGAACTCAGGAGCACTGTGCCTGCCTGTGCATCCAGTGCTACTGGAATTACATCTCCTTGCAACAGCATTAAATTGGAGCTCACGTCCAATCGTGATAATCTAAGTATTGCTAAAAAGTCAGGCTACTCACAAGGGGAGGAACACATCCCTGTGCTAAGACATAGATCTTCTATAGTTTATTTATCATTAACAGAAAGTGCTTTATAGCACTGCATAGAGGTTGCCATAAAACAACATTTTAAGGCTCTCTCGACCATATTTCAGCCATAAATGTCCTATAGATACAGGAAGGAAAACTACCAAGGTTCAATATTATCATCTTTATTACAGATGACCTCACTATTGTGATCTCCATAAAGAAAAAATATTAAACCATTAAAATAGTCTGAATCCTAAATTAATACAGGTTTACTACTCATATCTAGATCTAAATGGCCTCACTTGCAGAGTAATTATTTTTCTAAGAAAATTTTGTTGACAGCCTCATTAACAGTGATCAGACTGGAATAAATGTTACCTCTTCTGCTAAAAATGTGACTTCTCTGGCAGAGTATCCCATATATTAGTACACATCCATCAGTGATTCCGTTCTCAGTGAAGTTATATAACGAATGGCACATTAAAAACCAAGAGACAAATTAATGAAAATTCAGTCATTGCACTATGTGTTACAAAGCTTAAACAGCTGAAAAAGCTATCCTGTTCAATCCAGAGATTTCTGTTTCCCTTATACACTACTTCTCACTAGTCCTATTTGTCAGTATGGTTCCATAACACAAAAATATTATTACAAGCTGTACTATTGGAGCTCATAACGATTCTTATAAAAATCTAAAGTAGACAGTAGAAAAAATAACATTACTTATTGTTTCATTATTTTTTAAAATGAGATGCATATGTTTGATGTCAAAATGTGTTTCTGCTTAACTCACAGCTCTGTACATCCTAAATCTGAAAAACCCCAAGGCAATTTCTAATGCCTTGTGTCAGAGTATGGCAATAGCAACAGTTCTCATTTCTGAGCCTATTCTACTGCACCATTCTACTGGATCTTCACAGAATTTTTCCAACTTTCTGGAATATTCTCAGATAAATGACACATGATTTATGAAGATGGTCAGTTTTACTTGAACAGAGCAGATTTAGGTCATTAAACTTGCTTTCTTATGTTGGAAATGATTCTGTCTGCAAAAGTCATATTTCACTACAAAGCAGTGTTGCTCTGAATATGGTTTCCCATCATAGAGTGCCTTAGAAAGAATTTTCTCATATTTTCTGCAGAAAGCTCATTTTTCCCTGTTTAGATAATGATTGCAGCAAATTGAAGAAAACAAAGGCTGATTGGAGCTTTTCTTTTAAGACTGTGAAAACATCTTACCCATTTAATTATTTCTTCTCATAATTTTTTTCCCTTTTTTAGTCCTCTGGAAGGTATGCATAGAATTAACTGCAGAGTGCTGCTGGAGAAGACACATGGCTACAGTCACTGTGTGGTTGCACCACAGTAGAACTGTGAATACTGTTCTGCAGACAGCAACACGTCTGTTTATTTTGGCAATCAGCTTGCAGGAATTTGCCTAAAAAACAGAACAACTCTAGGTATCACTGCTGTTACAGGCCCCAGGTTATTATTTCCTCTTCTTTCGGCTGTTACTTTTTCTCGAATGGGTAACAGAGGAATCAATTACAGAAACTTTCATTCTTGGGCATGAAAGAGGGCTTAGAGAGATATGCAAGCTTTGGCGACAGTACATTCTTATTATTCAAGTTGATACTTCTTCTGTACATTGTGCTCATCACAGTTCAATGGTACCTGACAAAACTAATGCCAGTTTTCATCCAGAACCAGCTTGTGATGTTAAATAAGAAACTCTGTGTGTGAATGTGCTTTCAAGCACTACAGTGCACCAAAGAATGAGCTGTTTTCAGCTAACATTGAGCCACTAATGATTTTAATGAGAGTGCCTTCTGGATTCATATTTTTTTCATAAAATACATCACACTAAAACAAAATCAATGAGAAACATTAATTAGGGCCTTTTTAGACGCCTTCTGTGGTGTTGTTTTTCTTTTGAGAAGCACCAGATGAAGAATGCTGTGCTTTATTTAAGCTAAGTTGTTTGACATTTAGATGAGAGAAAAAAGAGAAAAATACTAACAAACACAGGAACAATTTTTGACAGCTCTTTGTCATGCAAGAGAGAAAAAAGGGGACCGACTGTGAGATACTACTTTGAAGCCCTGGAAATTTGTAATGAAAAATTTAAGATACAAGAGAGGAAGAAAGATGAGCTATTCATTTGGTTCTGCATATATTAACACTTGTAATTCAAACTAAAGGTTTGCTATGTGTTTTCATAATTTTGACTCTAATAAATATCTTGGAGAATTGCTTTGATATTCTAAGATCACGCGTGTAGCTTGCATCCATTAAGAAAAATGGGGAACAATCATCATCAGCCCTCTTGGCGCTAATGAGAAGGTCATTGCTCTTTAATTATCACAGACATGAAACCGAAATATTTCAAAGGGTTTGTGGAATACAGTGGCTATGGGCAAAGCTGTGTATCTGTTTATAAGTCTGTCTGTCCCAGAGCAAGTCAAGTAGAAAGTACATCTTCCATTCTGTAGCCTTTTTGCTTTTGTGTATATTAAATTTGCAAGTTTGTATCACTGTTTCTTGCACATTAGATTAATCTGGGAAATTTAGACTAGCTATTAGCAGGGGCTGAGTAGGAGGGAGGAGGGCAGAGAGAGGCGGAGAAAAAGGGGTAGAGATGTGAGAATAGTAAAATGTTCCTCATCAGGAGGTATTGTGAAATAAGTACTAGTGTGTTGTGTGACCTTATTTCCCACAGTAGGGGTGTTATGAAGAAATAGAAACGGTGAGGTGTTGCAGGAAAATATTAGCAAATTAAAATTTTGTGTCTGGCATTGGTTGTGATCTCACTCATATTTCCACCCTTGCAGAGGAAGTGACTACAAGGGGTACAGATAGAGGCAAACCAAGAGCTGAAATAATAAAAAAAAAAGGTGAATTTTTTCTTGTTGGTTCTAAATTCCCCAAAACAATTTCCTCTTACTCTGGTACAGAACTAAAACAAATCATTCCCTCACTCCTAATGTTTTTACAACAAACATGTTATATTGATCCATTAGTTTAAAAGTCAATTATTTCTGGATTAAACACAATATTTTCATTTCAGTAATAGGTGAGCACCCTTGTCTTTCATGAGTATGAAAGGCTGAAGAGTAGAAAGGGAAATTCTTTCTGTGAGGGAGAGAGGAAAGAGGAAGATCCAGGTTTGCAGACAATTCCCATTTTGTTTTATACAATTTGGAATAGTACTGACAAACAGCTATCTTCTCTCTTTTTGCTCAGTTTTCACCTTTGGGTGCTGTCACATTCCCAAAGGCACTCTCAAAATATGTGCGGGAAGGGGAGGGGTGGGAAAAGAAAGCATTCAAAATACCAGCAATCAAAAAGTGGTCTCCTCTGGATGCTTTATTTCAATAGAGAGCTGTGGCAACAATGCAAATTTAGCTTCTAAATCTAAAATTCACTAATATTTCTCATAATTAAGACTTTCCATTCACCAGCTTTGGAAGGCTGATACTGAATTTACAATACAAACAGACTTACAGAAGTTGGATCTCTAAATATTCATTGTTAGAATCTGATGTGAACATTTCAACAAGAGTAATAGAGCAGCAAATCTTTATGACAGATTAAAAGTTTACCTTCTTGCAGCAACCTTCATCTTGAAAGGCAGCTTAGGTGGAATTACATTAGGCAAGGAGGAAATTATTTTCCAAATTATTTCCGATAGAGATTCCAACTAATTCTCTTGAAAGAATTTCACCTTTTTGGGGAAATACAAATTCCCTTTCCTCTAGTTGCCAGATGTCAGGCCAGAAAAACTTCTGGGGAATTTCAGTGAAATTGCAAGAAGAAAAAGCACCACTCTGCATTTTAAGTCTTTTAAAATTCTTTACATGCAGAAAGCAGGAGAGGAACTCAAGTTCAAAAGGACTATGTGCTAAGCCAGTGTAGAGTGGTAGCTATACAAATTTTATCTGCTCATCTCGTAATGCAAACAAAATACTCTGAAAACTGGTTGATACCCTGAAACCAAGTAAAGTGGGCTAGTCCCCAAAGGAGGCACATCACCCAGTGAGTGATTCTGACTAAAAAGGTAAGATTGTCCTATTAAAAACCAATGTAAACAACTTCATAGGACCTTTCCCTTGAGATCTACATACATAACTCTGTAATAAAAAGATCAGACTGCTTTTTTCAAAGAAGGACTTGAGTAATCATTTCCAGAGTAACTAAAGTGACTTGATGTGGTGAAAGCCAAAGCAGAGCTGATATCTGAACTGAGATATGCATCTGAATGCTCAGATCAGGAAATGTTTTCTGACCTTTCTCCTTCCCACTCTCCTAAGAACCAGCTTTCCACAGTAATTTGTTGCACTATCCAGATGGTGGCCTGCGTGCAGCTCCCACAAGCACTTCAGATGCAGTCAAGGCTCCCCTCTGACCAGACTTCACCGCACCAGAAAAATGGAGTTAAACAGAAGCCATGCTGGCAGTGTCAGCTCACTCCCACAGCTGGACACCAGCTGATCTGGTGATTGCAGTGACCCCTTCATTAGCCTGGAGAGCCCAGTGCTTTCTCTTTTCCCCATTACCATCAAACCTTCGATTCAAGAGGAACACAGAATTCATGGTATCTCATCAGAGTGTAATTATCTGGTACTCCCATGACTGGTATTTATAACACTGTTAATTCTCACCTGCCCTTCTAGCTGGGACATTTTAAAAGAACCAGAGGAAAAACACACCATCTAGTGAGTGGATAAAACCTTCAGTGTTATGTTAGGAAAAAGCCTGGCTTGCTATGTGTAGGAGTACTGGCTGTGAGAGGCACTCAAATGAGGCCATTTTTCAATGATCTTGTTCATGAGGTAAGAGGGACATTAGCTGGATTTCAGGATTCCATGTGAGAAATCTACTGTCCAAACTGGATTGACAGAAATACTGTTTTGGGCTTTACTTGCTCTCTCTACTTCTGTAAAGATCATGGGGAAACTTGCAAGTACGGTCAGGGAAGGTGAGCATGAGACTGGAACCTTCTAAACACATTGGAAATATAAAAAATATTTTCTAGAATTATGAAAAAAAGCCAAAAGCAAATAATTCAGCTCTTGTAATCCTTGGACTCTCTCTCTTTTTCACAGGCTTAGGGAGAATGGCAGCATGCAGGTTCAAGCTGCTATCACAAAACACGTAAATAGGAAGTGCTCGCACCTGGATAGAGCCAATTTTCATCTGTAAATCAAGCAGCACAAAAAGCACCAGGGAGCAAGTTTCCTGTTTCAAAGTATTATGCTGCTACAAATATTCAACATATTCCCAAATACTTCTTATTTACAGTTTTTTGTATCCTTAAAACACAAAACAAAGGCATAACTTCTCATTAGTACATTTTATTTATATATCTATATCTAGTTTTGTACAGTTCAATATCCAGAAATGTAGTTACAGAAATAGAAATTAATATAATTTATCCAAACAATTCTTAGTTAAACTGCCTTCTTCCTTTATTTTGACTTTATTGTATCTCTGGCATCTTAAATCCTTTGCCTAATGGGTTTTTTTTATTTGTCTTGATCATTAAGACATAAAGCAAATTGAACTAATCCTAAAACTCTTTCTTGTGGCACTTCCATTTTTCCCTACCTCCTTGTGTCCTGAAGTGACTTAATTCACAATTACTTTTTTGCCTTTGGCATCAATGCACTAAAATATAAAATAATCTGCTCATGTAGTAGATCCCTCCACAATATTTCTAAAATTTGCATGTAATTAGAAAAGCCCTTTGTGCAGCACTGTATCAAAACATTGAGAAAGGAAATGCAAACAGAAGAATGCTAACAACATTACAGGATGAAAGATTATACAGCAATTTTTACAGGGGAAGCTGCATGAGCTTTTGGCAGCCAGCAGGGGGGAATTTGTTGTTATTTCAATCTCTTAACAATGGAAATGCCACACACTGTACAAATAACTTCCTGCTCAAGTTTTGTACGGCCTCAAAGCACCTCTCTCCTTCTGCCACTCATTACAAGCCCTTCTTTCGTCTTCTTTACCCCTGTATCACACCCTAAAAGCAACAACTACCATGGAAAAGAGTACTCTACCTCCTAAGCATTTGCCCTCTTTCTTTGTGCAGTTCCCATTTCATTGCTCCTAAGAGCACAGAGGATGAAACAGAGAGGTGGCTGCTCAGTTCATCTCCCTTGCTCTCACAAGAACCAAGTATCTTGGTAGAGACACGAATGAAAGGCACAGCATTATTCCAGAACTGAGCTAGTAGAAGAAGAAAACAGACAGAAAAATATCACCAGTATAGAGAAACTGAAATAACCTGGAAGTGCACAGAACTGCACAGAAAATACACCTTTAATAGGGCTCTGATTAAGTGTATCTGAAAATCCTAGCAATGAGATGTAATGTGCCCTCTGGGAACAGCTTTACACGTTGGAGGCAGAGGTTGTTCTACAGTTACCTACTCAGGGTTAACTGGTATCTGAAGTAGACAAACACACTAGTTAAAGAAATTCAGCTCTTACTCCATAGGTATCATGAAAAAAACTGCACACACTTATTTAGAAATAGAAACGTTGTGAAAGTTCATGAAAATAAGACTGCTGGAGCTGTAAGGCAATGGAAAACCTGGGCATGAGGCAATGAATTTCTTGGCCAACAGGGGCCTAAGGGGCCAAACCCCAAAGCCTGCACCTATTAATTTCATGCCATTGACTTCAACAGGACCATATCCAATAATGATGAGTGATACTCCTGGTGTGGTTGTTTTTATGTTGTGTTAATACAGTGTTAAGCCAGTTGTTTAAAACTGCTTTGCAGTAATTAAGTAATGGCAGTTACTGTTACATGTGTTTATTAGTAAAAAATAGTAAAGGACTGTTGCTTCTCTGTTCTTTATATGGGGCCTTAGGGACTATACCTTTTGTAGTCCCCAAAGTCTCCTCTCATTACTGGACTAAACTTGCCAATAAAATACTACAGGGGATAAAGGAGTTGTTTTTTTGGTTTTTTTTTTTCCATGGGGTGGGAGTTCAGCTGAACCTGAACATCACCAGAACAGCAGGTGCCAATTTCTTGGGATGGGAGAGGCAATCCTTACACAGAGGGCTTTCTGTGCCACTCTCCCCTATCCTTCGTGCTGCAGCATCACCGTGACACAAGAGGTGTGAGGGTGGATGCTGCAGTTTTACTCCTGCTTTGTTTATCTTCCAGAACAGTAAACAGGGCTGGAGTGGGCTGTGACTTATCAGATGAAGTGTCAGAAGTCGGTAACACAAAAAGTATGGGGGTTTCCTAAGGCAGCACTCACAAGTGTTCACAAAGGTCACAATACCAAAATCCAAATCCACTTTTGGGCAAAACAAGCCTGATCTTCCACTACCACGTACTTGATCTATTTCCTTAACAGAAATGTGAGGTTGGCAACACAAAAAAGCTCTACATTCACCATTCTGATATTTGCTCACTAGACAAGAGAAAATGTGGAAAATCTGCCTGAAATCCCAGTTGAATGGAATGATAGCTGTTCAAAGCATATCTTATGTCAACTGCATCATAAAAAAAAGGAACTACAACTTATGCCCTGCAAAGGATATATGTATAAATTAGCATGAAACATTTGAGGATCTGTAAATCAAATTACTCCATTTTTCAGTTAAGAAAGGAAGTTCACTTTTCTTTTTTCCAACTTCTTCCAATTATTTAGCAGTGTAAAGTTGAAGTTCTACCCCAAGTAGGTAGCCTATAACTAAGATAGAATGATCAATACAATTATCACATGCCAAAAGGAATGTTCCTGAAACTTCCATTTATTTTCCAGATCATCTTTAATTTTACATATAAATGTCTTCTATCATTCCAGCTTTAGCACAGCTTGTCATAAGGAGAACTTCAGAAAGTTTAGAATAAAAGTCTGTCAAAGATGGGGTTTGCCCAAAAGTAGCCCTTCCAGCAAGCTGAGCAACATGCCACAGTTACAAGTCACTAAGATGGTTTTTCTGGTAAAAACGAGCTTTCCTTAAATCACTGTCCCACAATACTAAGGCCCGAGTATTTTAAAGACACTTTTGTCATATGTTTTAGCTGAAATGCTGCAAATAAGTAAATCCTCTGCATGTCTGACTTTAAAAATTCAGGAGGCAATAGTCTTGAAGATTCTTGTTAAACTGTTTTCTTTCTTCTCAACTCCTTATTTGAAGCATGTTTTTAATTATGCATCATTGCCCACACATAAATTCATTTATGTATATTAATTTTTGCTCCACTTAGCAGAGTGGTCACTTAATTAAATGTCTTCAGTTGTTTTAATGAAAAGAAAAAAAAGGATTTAACAGAATGTGTAACACTGTACATTTAAACATACTATTTGTTGCCTTTATTTCAGTCCATTTGTAACACTGGTACTACAACATTTGTGGAACCGATATTAAAAAGTAATATACTTTTCTAAAGCCCCCAGACTGTTTAGCAGATTTTTAAATTGAAATCAAAATTATACAAATTTTTCATTCTGATAATTTTACCAATTCACTAATTCTTTAATCTTTACAGGTCATTGAACAGCTTCACATTAATGAGATGTAGTTAAGAACAAATTTTACAGTTTTTTCTCTCTTTTTTTTGAAAAATGTTGCATATCGTTTGCAAATTAGAAAGAACTTGTTCCATTTATGGTACATTTATTTAAAATAATCGAATGCATGAGAGCCAGCTGAACACTGTGTGCAATGATGCTTTAAAACAAATTACCATTTATTTATAAGGAAGAAATAGACTTTTAAAAAGCTCACAGACTGCATTTCGTTATTAATGGTGTTCTTCATGCAAAACTGATTTCTTTCAATAAGCTACAGAAACAAGAGAAAACTCAAAGAAAAACCAGGAAAGAAAGCTTTTCTTGGGGACATGCACACTTTACACATTAGAAATTACTAAAATATAACCAAAAATTGATAGCACCTTAGGTACATGTATGAGGAATTTCAGAGGCAACTTCTCTGCAGCTGCTAGACAGTCTCAAATACAGTAGATAATGTATTTAGGAAGTCAAATTATTTATATCAGCATGCAAAAAACTTCACTTTCTTCCAGTGAGCCCAATGTATTCAAGAAACACTATAACATCAGATGCCTGAAAGGATCAATATTTCAAAATTATTGTAGACTGTAATTTCATGCTGCGGAAACAGTTGAAGGCAATTACTGTGGCTCAAGTACGTTAAATTACTATTATTCTATTCTAAATTGAATAGACTCTTTATCTTTTTAAACAGCAAGTTAACCACCATGGGTTTCCTGGGCCAGGTTTGATGCACAGACACACGTGCACAGCACTTATGAAAGTCAGCACTCAGTGCTGGCTGAGAGGTCCATTGTTATTCACTCCAGAAAAATAAGCTTCCTGAAGATTAACACTACATGTCTTAGCTGAATATTTTGACTGCTGTTCAACCACTCTCTAGGCTTGCTTGTAAAAGCCTGCAAATTGTGCATTTGACTCCCTCTGGAAGTCAAACGTAAAGCATTTCAGACCATTCATAAACAACTACTTCATTACAGAAGATCAGCAGCCAGAAAAAAAAAAAAAAGATATTTTTAGAGGTAGGTACCAAGGTTTATCTTCTTTTTTAAAAAAAAAGAGTGACTGAAAACTCTATTTCCATGAGTTTCTATTATAATATCAGCTTGCTCATTCGCTTACACTTTAACTCCCTCTTTCATGTCTTTTTAGCTAGAATCTGACCTGTATCTTCATAGCTCAAGATGTAGGAGTACCATGATTTCTTATTCAATTTTAACAGAAGTAGAAATGGAAACATTTTTTTAAAAAATTCTGTTAAATCAGTTTTTGAAAAAACTCAGAAAATATTTTAGTTTCAAACTATATTGACTGTTTGACAATAATAACTATGCACCTGATAATTCCAGAAAACTTCTTTATATAGGGGGATGACACACCAAGCCTAGAACTAACGTTACTAATGAGATTGCTGTTAACAGGCAGCAATATCTGTGCCTGACTGCAAATTCCTATCTGGCCAGTGATCTGACAACAGTTCCAAATGACTCATTAGTGATCTTCACTTCAGGAGGTGCTTTGTAAAAACCTGAACTAATTCCCCTTCTTTCATTGAAAATTCTATTTGTATGAATCCTGAAATGCAAAAATTTAAGTTTCTCTGTAGCTGCCAGCTATTGTCATTGATGAGGAGATTCAAAGGCTTCTAATAAGCTTCTTTACAAAATTTCTCAGCAAAGAAAAATACAAAGAAAGTTTCAGTTCCTGGGGCCTCTTTCAAGCTCTGCAATCAGTCCCTCCAATGACTTTGCTTTCCAGCTACTCTGATTTTTGCCTCTTGCAGCCTTGGGGAATGACACGGTCTCTGCACAAGTTCTACTTATTTTAACATTGTCTTCCCACAGTGAAGAGCCACTGAGATGAGGTTACTTCTCTGTCTCCTGATTCCTATCTTACTCCCAAACACAGCAAGAAGGTGCACAGGGTTAACTTGTCGACTCCAGCAGGCCAGGCTTCAGGTCAGATGTTGACACAGCAGTGTGCAATGGAGAACTGCCCTGACAGCTGAGCTCAGGATTCAGGCTAGACCATTGGAAACAACATCCATCCTTCCCTTTATGACTCCTGTTTGCTCCCATTTCTCTAGACCTTGGAAGAGGGCAAAGAAATTTCAGAGCTTTAGACAAGCAAAAACAAGATAAATACAGAATTCATGAGGATAAAAATTAAAAGAACATGTTTCTGGGAGAAGGCTTCAGAAAATTCAACTTCCTCCCCACTTCCTGAATCCAGACAATGTAAGGAAGAGAGAGGACACTATTCCTTCCATCCTGCTAGACATAAGGAGAAGACACACTGCCCTGACCCATTCTCAAAGAAAATGGCCTGCACTGAAATACAGTAGCTTCTGAAAGCCACATAATGACTATACCACAATTAAGCCATTTCTAAGACATTTCTTCCACTGTTTTTGAGGTCAGCTCTTTTTCACTATGGGATTTGCACCTTTTTCTTGATGCACTGACTGAAAGAAAGCGCTCAATGGAATTAGCAATGTTTTGACCAAAAATCTGATTTCAGATGAGCTGCATCTGAGAGAACATGAAAATTTCTGACCAGCCAATGCAATTAAAGCTGAAGTACATCAACTTGAATTTAAATAACTCATGTAGTAGTACTTTAAACATGATTTGGTTTGTGATGAGAAGGTCATAGACTTACAATATGTACAGACATGACTTAAATTACTATATCACTGAAGTAACATAAGTTTTTATATGGGTAGGTTTTGGGTTATATGTTTAAAATATAACACTCATGCAATATTTAAAAAGTCCTTACGCTCAAGCTTGATGGTAATACGGATGGATAGTTTTAGAAAAGGCAATCTCACTGATAGGAGACATTAATTAATATTCTAGGGCTATAAGAAATGCCAATAGCATTTGAACAGATGTAAACTCCTGAGAAAGTCCTAAAAGTAGCACAAAACTTTCTCTGGACTAAATGTATTTATCTAGTGATTGTTTACCTAAAATAATATCAATTAGTAATTTTGTTCATATTATTCATGCAACTATGACTGAACTCTCTGTAAATGCATATACAGATTCATGCAAAGCAATTTAAACAACCTTTGTCACCTTTATGATCACTCTCATGTCCTCTGGCCAACTTTCCACATGCTGTTGGAATTAAGCTGACAAACTTTCTAATCCCCAGGGACTCGTCCTGGCAAAATTACATTCTACAACAAGTCAACAGGACCTTCTGCTGAAGTCTTTGACTTGGAAGCCGAATTTTGCAATATTCCCCAGCTGTGAACTAATGATCATACCAATGTTATAGCTTTACAAGCTAGATGTGTGTCTTAGGATGATTAGGGAGGATAATTAGGGAAGATGCTTCAGATCACAAAGGCACAAAATATTTACAACCCCTCACAGTTACAGAAAACTGTATCTTAGCAATAGTACCAAACAAGTCTTAATGTTTTTCCTGCATCTTTTGAGCTGTCCAAGCTACATCTGAATAAAAGTATCCCTCATGATGTCCACTTCTTATCACAGCACTTTTCCTTAAGTGGTCTCTCCATTTCTCTCTCTCTCGGTCATGTTCTCAGGGTACTTCTGTACTCAAAGACATTCAGAACAACAAAACTTTCTCTTCAGTTTTCAATCTTCTTAACCTGACCAGAAACAGGTTCTGATTTTTGGAAGCTCTATGTAGTCCAGCACATCCATTCACTCAGTTTTTGCCTACAAGAGCAAAACTTTGGAACAACATGAAAAGCAACCAACTACAAGATCAGCAGGTAGATGAGAAAATACATTTTTTTTTAATTTTCATAATAAAAATTGAAGGGAGCTGTACTCAAGTAAGAACTAGGAGTCACTGACAGGAGCCTAGGATGAGTATACTTTAGTGACCATAGCATCTAGCAAACAGGTAGTTACACCACAGAAAAAAAGGTGTGAAAAAAGGGTTTTTCCTGCAATAGGATATCTGACAAAACAGTCCAAACTGCTCAATACAAATAATCAATAGCAAAAATTAATCCATCAGGGGCCTCTTACTTTACAAATATATACGCATGCACATGTACAGTGCAAGTAATGCATTAATTTTCAGATCAGATCTGCATTTTAAAGCTTACAACTTACTGTAACATTCTCCATTTGCAGAGGCTGCTATTAGTGATACAAAAATGGCTATGAAACAGAAGCACACAGTAATTTAATTTGGAAGAGAGCTTAGAAAGACTTGTGGTTCAAAGCATACCACTAAATGCAGGGGCAGATACAAAGTTAGACAACTTCAAAAATTACAACAAATTTGCCTTACTCAGTTGTGTTTTTGACCATCTCCACAGAGCTTTCATTGCTTCTCTGGGCTCCTGCAGCAATGTTCGACCACCTTCAGTGTGAAAATTCCCTAATATCAAAACAGGATTTCATATGTTTTACCCTGTCTCCATTGCCCCTTTTTTTTGTGAATGGGTTTTTTTGGTTTTGTTTTTGTTTTTGGTTTTTTTCTGGAGATATTAAGAAGTGTCTTCTATCTTGTTTATAAAATTATTAAGCAGTTGAACCCAGCAAAATGATGCACCTTCTCTTCCTCAGATTGAACCAGCTCTCAAGACACTCCTTGCACCTCATGTTCTGCAGCCTCCACAATGGTTTTGCAGAACTCTGCTGAACCTGCCTCTCTGCTACCGTCACCCAGCAAGTCCCACAGCTGGAAACAGCATTTAAAATACTCCTCCCTTTCACCAGAGGGGACATGCACCTCCTTCAGCCTGTTGTCAGCTCTCTTGATGATCCATCATTACTTTGCTGACCTTTCCTGACACAAGTACACACGACTGACTCAGATTTGATTTGTCACTGGCCAAGACCCCAAGTTCTTTTCCACAGAAGTGCATCCCCAACAGTCTGCAGTCCCAGGTGCAGGACTCTGTATTAAGCTATGTTGAACTTCATGAAGTTCCTATTGCCCCAGTTCTCCAGCAAGGCAAGGTAGCTCTGGATTGCTGGACTTGCCTCCCAACACAGGGTCACCCATGAACTCCAGTTCACTCCATCTCACATCCAGCGCTGTAATAAAAGATATTAAAGCTTGACCCAAGAATTGACTCTTAAAAAATGTCACCAACTGGACCCTGAATGGACAACCCTTTATGCCTGTTGGTGCAGCCAGATCCCACCCTCCTCAGAGCCCACTCAGGCAGTTCATATCTCAACAAAACATAATAAAAGGTTAAAATATTATATTGTGAATATAATTTGGAATCCTTTCAAGTAGACAGAAACAGATTTGCCAACCTGAGGAGAAGGGACTAAGATACTGCTATCAAGGAGGCTGGGAGCCTTGGCTCTACCAGGGGAGAGCCTATCCTTGTGCCAGATGTGCTGCCAGGAGCAGGTGGAGCTGCCACCTGCCAGCCATAACCACGGAGCACATCATGTTCTTACCTTCTCTGGCAGTATCAGCCAGCCAGAGCCTTCTGGGGCCACCTGCCAGTGAGGGGGTGGCAGCAGGGCCATTTGGTACCCACACAACTTCTTCTTGCACTGTGGCAGTAGCCAGCCTAGATGCTATTCCTGGTTCAACTTTCCAGCCAAGCAGTCTGTAGCTATAATGTGCAAACTGCAGGCATGTCAAACAAGTTCTTAAAATTTGCCAACATAAGTAAGCATTAAAATTGTGATGTGCATGACTTTGTGGTTTTCTCTAAGCGTGCATATATAGACATAAATCCTTATTGACAATATTTTCCAGGTAAAATAATGACAGTGTCTTCTCGTGGTTTAAGAGAAACATACCACTTTACCAAATGCTTAAATAACCAAAGTACTTGCACGTACTGATCCTTCCTTTATTCCCTACAGATATTAGTTATTGCAGTGTTTTGGACCAAGTGAAAAATATGTTTCCAGTCATTTGCCATTGAAAGCTTATAGTCTACTTTCTAGGACTCATGTTACTGCCTTTCTTCCTAAGGAAAATCATTAGAGATCTTCCACGTCTCCTTTGTGAAATCTGTGTGCTTCTGCTTCACTTCTCAATCCAATTTAACATGTACATCTGTACTGGTTCAGCAGTTGGTATCTTTACCAAAAACAGGAAAGAAAATAATAGTAATATATGACACTTGGTTTTAAACTAAGTTTAAGACATGAATAAAAATACTTTTTATTCAAAACTCAAAAGACCCTTTCATAACCATTCTTGGCAGATCAGACAGAAAATGGGATCTAGATATCTTCTAAATCAGAGGTTGCAGATGCCAACTTTCTTTCTCAAGTGACTAAACCAGACATAATTACTCAGATGGAACAAGAAAAAGATACCTTCCTTGCCCCAACAAACCTATTATCATGAGGGCTGTGAATACTACATGTTCAATGTTCTATGTGAGAGAATGAACAGCAAAAGCTTTCAAAATTTAGTCAGCCGTAAATGCATACTGTTCCTTGAACTTAAGATGTAAGCTCCCCTGAAAGTTGGCCTTTTAAAAAGTTAGAGAACTATATTGGAAAAATGAAGCCACAGTACATAAAAAATTGTCATATTTTACAAAAATTAATACATCATAATCTTGTTAAATTTATATTTTTCAGTACACTTCTAGCTGTATTAATTCAGTGCTGAAGGATGATCTGTCAATGTTTTAAATTCTGCATATTTCAAAAAACAAACATTGATTGGTTCCAGTTTTAACAGTTATCCTGAATTTCAGTATATTTGCTATTTCCTCCAGAATGACATACTTTGAAAACAGCATTCATTTCAAAAGCAACAAAAACACAGAACTCTAAATTCATGGTAAGAGAGAAATGCTGGAAAGCATTAACTAAATACACAGATAAAATTTCAAGAATATATTCCAACTGAAATCAACTGTTTTTCCCAATAACAGTTGTTATTCCAAAGCAAAATGGAGTTTGTTTCATGATAGAGAAGCCACACAAAGACAGCAATTAGGAAATAGCATGCCATTTCACATTTTTTGCAAAACACCTTCAGTTCTTTATTCTCAGGTAGATTAGACCTAAGCCTTCCAGACTACACCTGGAAATAATAGAGAAACCTGTTTAGATGCAAAGGGTTTTTTGGTTTTCTTCCCCAGTCAAGATTTCTTAGAGGTGAAGGGCAATTTTGGCCAGATCTAAGTATAAAGTATTTTGGCCGTTTCCGAGGCTGGCAATCAGGTTGCATGTCAAGGATAGCTGCTGTCATTGAACCTATTTCTGCATTTTCTTTTCAGTCCTACAAGCACCCCAGCAGGGACACTGGGGTGGATCAGGACACATGGTTCTCCTCACTGCAGCAAGACCACTGCTGCCTTCATCCTTCCCATCCTTACGGAATCAGCAAGTCCAGCACCTCAGTGCTCTGCCCAGCCCCTCTCTTTCTCATAGCAGGACTCACCCTGCACAGTAATTTTTGTTCCACCCTGAGCATTCCTGACCTAAAGCTGAGCACTGCTCTCCACGTGCAAGTCCTGACTGCTCTGGGAAGTACCTACTGGGGAGCTTTGCAAGGGGTAACTTTTACAACAGGGCCCTAGGACTCATTCTTAGTGTGTATAACATGTGAATTACTGTACTTGCCTCACTGAGGGTAAATAATGCAGCTCTTTCTGAAGCAAAACGTACTCCAGGTCAAGTTTTCCCTCCTTAGTTACACTGGCAGCCCAGAGCACATGGAAATAGGCCAGAGTCAAAGTGGATGGTAATAAAGTCAATGGCATTTTATCAGATACCATAGCTAGGGGCAGAATATGATCCAACATGTACATTTTGAACAGAATTCTTTCAGAAAGCACTTCAGAGAAATAAAACAAAACCAGTTTGTTTTCCTTGATAATATTCAGCCCATGCAGTACAACTCACAAGAGACCAATAAATGATTGTTACTGGAAACTTTGAAAAATCATTGCAAAAGAAAACATTTATACAAGTTTATGGAGGCTTCTGAAGTATGGCAGATATGTTCAGGTCCAAAAGGGCTGTAAAGTATCAGGATATTACATAGAGTAATGCTGATGGTCTTTACTCTATTTACATTGAATCCAGTTTAGTTTGCTTTTTGCATATAGGAAAGGTTAATTCTATCCTGAATGATATTTTGATTCTACTCTAGTGAATTTCTTATAGAAACACCAAAGATTACTTGGATTAATAACAAGACTAATAAAGATAGTCCCCACTTTATAACACAAAGGTAAACATAAGTATTTGTAACGGGAAAATGCATTTTGTGGAAAAGATATAAAATTTAAATCTTGGCAATCAGGTTCAGAGAAAGTAAAAGTAGCCCTGAATAGTCACCCAAAACTGGTTTTGGCCCCTATATTTGTTTATAGCAGAAGTATTTTTCTTGGGTCATTTCTGGTTTAAACTTGCTACTGAAGATATTTAGATATACTTAAGACTTAGATTAGGGTTACAGCAAGATTTTAATCATAATATGATGCATCTCAGTGCAGCTCTTCATCCATATTTGAGCCAAGTTTGCTAAGTTCATAAACCTTTTGGTAAAATTGGGTCAGCTCTAAAATGAACTCTGATTTATGGCACTGCATTTAAAAAGGAAGCATCTTGTTATCTTCAGAAAATTCAAAAATTAAACAACAGTCTCAATATTATAAATCAATGGGATGCCTTCTTATGAAATAAGTTTTTATGCTCGGTCTATCCAACTTTGAAAAGAACACAGAGAAAGACACAGGCCAATGACAGGACTAAAAACCAGACAAGAGTCAAGATTGCAGTCATAAAAATATACGTGGACAAGAAAAGCTTGAAACATTAGGATTTTTTTTTTCAGAGGAAATACAGGGGTAAGAGTAAGGGAACAGGCCAGAGCTCCTGCACTGAACAGAATCTGAGCGATTTCAGATGTTCCATGTCCCCATCAGTACAGAAGAATAAGGATTGGAATAATACTCCTCTTAAAGTCTAACACTCCTTTAAAACTGTAATTTCAGATTGCTCTTTCTTAATTTTTTTTAACATATTATAAATAACTTTAGAATTCATTATTATAATGAAAAAATCTGAGTTGGTTAGGGAAAATACAAGGGATCACATGGAAAATGTCAATAATATAAACCACAATGATTAGCACAAAAACTGATTGGCTAAAGAGGTTAACCTGATTCAAGACAAAACAAAACTCACCTCTTGGACAGGCTGTGCTTTGTACCAAATAATAGCACTACTATTACTAATGTAAATTTGCCCATTATTAGTTCAGCATTTTTATTTCCCCATTATGCTACTAAACTTACAATTGTTTAAATTTATGTTTTAATTGTTAATTTTTATTGCCAAAGGATTGCTCTGAGGTTAATAATCTGCAGAGATTGTGTGAGCTCTTCAGCATGCAGCTTTCCAAGAGAGAGGCCTGCAGAACTGGAGAAGGCATTTCATTCATGATTACTAGATATATCTGCTTGTTTTGGAACTATTAATAACCTCTTCAAAAATAAAGATATCATCAGATAATTCAGATCATTCTAGCAATAATTGATCTTTATCACTGCATACCACCAGAGCAGTCTGGATACCATCTAGGAGCTTCACTAAAGTATTTGCATAAATCATCATCATGGAGCCCCTCCAGGCATTTGTTGGGTTTGAAGTAACTAAGATGCAAAAAATCCTCTTTGACTAATAGTCAAGAGACAGCAACTGACACCAATCGATGTCTGTAACCGAATCAGATGCAACAGATTTCTCCAGAAGCCTGGGCAAACACAGTCTGGGGACGTGGAAAGAAATCAGGAATGGCATTGAGAACATGAAAGAGAAGTAAGAATATGTTTGCTGAAAATATTAGAAGGGAGTATAAAATATATGCGTGAATGCCAAAAGAGTATGGATTAACAAGAGGAAGCCAGAGGAGATCAGAATTCAGTTTCTGTGCTCAAAGAAGCTTTTATTCTTTCTTCTACAGCTTCCTCTGATGTATCAGAGATTGACCACAGCTACAAAGAGTCTCTTAGGTAAAGGTGGACTGTTCTTAGACAACACAGAATAGTAATTTTCCTAGACACATAGCTCAAGGAATAAAAACCAATAAATTAAAAGGCTCTGCTATTTAGAGAGTCACATTAGATCATCAAACCATTTCTCTTCTCCTAATTCTGGATGTTAATCATGTGCTTTAAACACTTTCCTGTCTGCTTCATTCTCTGTGGCTGTGACACATCATATATTGGGTATGGAGAACGGGGGCACTCAGAGCAGTAGCAGCAAGAAACACGAAGAATTTGAATTCCATCTTGCATCCACATCCTTCCACTGCCTTGAATACTCTTGCAATGTAAGAGCTCATATACCGTGGGTTTAAGTATAAAGGTTAGAGCATTCCTATTTACCAAATATGGACCTAGAGCAGGTATCCTGCATGGTATTTAATGTTTGTTGCAATCTTTCCCAAAACTGTGGGTTGCTGTTGTTTCTGTAAAAGACATTCCCTCCAGGTGCACAAAGCCCACAAAACACACAAGGGTCTGCAACTGTCTGAGCTGCAAAAACACTTAGGGACTTTTTTTTTAAGACCTGTATGTCTGGGTGCCTCATAAACCATTTGATTAGAAGAAGGTTGGACACCATACTGGCAGATAGCGCAGACATCAACATGTTGTAGGATCCCTCCACTACAGAAGGGAGGCCCAGCTCACTGTTCCAGGACACTTCCAGGGAAAGCAAGAGCTCCAAGCTGTTCTTGGTGTCACCAGACTTCGAACTGCCATGGCATTTTTCAAACATTGCTGAATCAGTTCACATCTGTACAGCAAATTATTGAGAGAGTTGAATGAAGCCACTGACTGCAAGTGCTGAGATTTAACTTGCAAGTCTCTTTCTCTCCACCTGGCCTACCACAGTCTGTACAGCCACAGGGGGGAAGCCTCTCCTGAGGAGCAGGTTCTGGACAGCTCAAATGAGCCACTCACTGCATTTTCCACATGGCAGAAGAGTCAACTCAGGTGGACAACTTGGAATTTGCAGAAATGGCTCAGATTGAAACATATCCATTCTGAACATGAAGCCAGTAATATGCCAAACCTCACAGGTCTTGTGGGAGCAAGGGGAAGGCACTCAAATGATACTTTTTGGGGAGGAGAGAAAAAAGAAAAGTGCAGCTACTTCTGTGATCAGCTTCAGATGACAAACACAAGAAGAAAAAAAAAAAAGCTAGGGAATTATTTCTCTTCAAAATCTGAAATTTAGATGAACCTTGATGTTTCTAGGTGAGAAACCAAAGTCTGGCTCCAGGTAATAGCATATATGCTATGTATGTCACCAATGAAATATATACAACAAGTAAGACACATTAGTTAAGAGAGGCCCATTAGTCATTTGTGTGTTCACAACACAGCTCGTTTGAAATCAGTTCGTCTGACTTGATGAGGTATATACAGAACACCATTGTGATTTTTCTGCAGAACACGAGCTGATATCGAGGAAATGCAAATACCACACCGTGCTGCAAGATCCAGATTCACAGAGTACTGTGGTAGCTGAATTGTTTGAAAAGACATATGGCATCCCAAGTGTAACAGATAGTTGAATCTCAAGGGGGAACCATTGTTCATTCATCTGGACCAAGTGACATTCTTTATGCAAGAATAATTCCTGATTAAAGGGTGAGTTTTAATGGAAACTAATTAGGCAACCTCTTTAGCCTGGGCATAATGATCAAATGAGCTGTCACACAGTACCTGATACAATGATCTCACTTGGTACAAGATTTTATTCCTTAGCAATTACACTCCCACGTTGCACTGCATGTGTTTATTGCCTCGAGCACACATGTCAAATTAAAGAGCAGCTTATGCACCTGATATTTAATTATTGCCTAGCACTACAGACAACCGGGAAATGTCAAAGCAAGCAGTCCTGCACTGGAGCAACTAAAACGGATATCTTCTCTGGCAAAAAAAAAAAAAAAAATAGAGATAAAATATGTATGGATGATTCAGTTGTCTTACAATTCACAGTTACAAAAAATGGCCTCCCAAATCTTAAATAATTTACCATCGTGCTCAATGCAGAGAATACTCCCTGAGCAGAAGGGTACGTGAAACAGGTTCATCAGCTCACATGATTATTTGTATTAGAGGCATTTTTGCATGATTAGAGTGTTTACAAGAATATGTTGAAATTTGAGCTGGCTTATATCAACTTCAAATACCAAAGGGATCATTTATTTATACAGGTATGGACTAATTCACAGGTGTTAAAAGAAACGTTCATTTCTACAAATGTGTTATCCTGCAGTTAACTTAAAATCATCCTTAGCTTACTGGAAATTTTCCTAAATTCCTTCATAGTCAAATCACCTCCTTAATCCTAGATGTAATAAAGCTGAAATGAAAAGCCAGCAATACTGAAAGAGATGTAAGCAAAAGGTTTCCAGCAAATTGAGACAAACTAATCTAAAAAGAAAGTTTTATGGCTCCAATGGAGGTGCTGACAATAAGGTGAGGAAAAATCCATACCGCCCCAAGTTTTGAACATAATTTTAATAAAGAAAAATGTGCACAATATGAGAGAGCTTCTCTTAGTCATTGATCTGTAATGGAACACCCAAATAGAGATATGATGGCTAAGAAAGTTGTGTGTGTGTATCTTGGACCATTCCACTCCAAATAAAGGAATCTAATTACCCGTAGTCTTAATTGCACAGTCTAATACTAAAAAGGCTTAATAAGAGTGCTTTTGTATTTACAAAACTGCACAGCTTGTGAAAGAACCCTCAAAACATTTGGCAGGAATCCCAGCCGAGGTATGACTGACTGGAACCTCTAATGACTACAACATGTAAACAAGTGTTTTGTTTCGACTGATAATCATTAACTTCCAGTGTCAGACTTATCCCACAAGGTTTTGTTCACTCCTTCACCAGGCTGCTTTACAAAGGCAGCTGGTGCTAAGGGAAAGGGCAAGGGGGGGAGGCAGAAAGTGCAGAGTGCTATACAGTGTTGTCACTCTTAAACTAAAGTGGCAGTAGGCAAATGAAAGGGTCATGAGGTAAATGCTTCTAACAAGGAGCAAGCTGCTGTGATAATTCCCACCATTCTTTGATAGTCCCTCTTACTGTGTGACTTAGTGACATAGCATGCTAGATCTCCTAGTTATTTTATTTTATTTTTTAATGAAGAAAGGTAATTTGAAACAGAACCTCTCTGAATTATTGTTTCATGCCACTGTAGTTTTCAAAATTAAACATGTGCAAAAAGGAAAAAAAGAAAATGGAAATTTGGGTTCTCTTACTACTGTACTACTGGAACAATCTGCATCTAAGTGCTGCATTAAAATAAAAGAGGAGCAGCTGAATACAAGTCCTATAAGGACAAATATGGTTGCATACATACCAGAAGGGAATATTGTCAGAAATGACACAAACTGCTCTGGCTAACTAAGCAACAGTCATTTTAGAAGTGAATTTCAGATATATAGATCCTCAGCTAGACCAACTCTGCTAAATGCAGACACCATGGAGAAGCCTACCCCGATTCCTCATCATGCATTTACTTTATTATTAAAGTACTTCCCATTCAAACAATTTTATGTAAAAACACTGAAGAAGTTGTAAACTATTAAGTCCATTATGTATAGCATTTAGCAAAACTTTGCAGTCTATAAACAAATCACTGAACAGACCATATTTACATTCTCAACCCTTTCTTAGCCTGAACAGGGCAGCTAATTTGGTAGTTTTTAACCACACGGCTGTAGACAGCCAGTGGTTTCCAAAACAGCAGGAGTAGCTTGCAGTCTGCCGATCTAATACTTCTGTGGCTACCTGTGAGTAAAAGGTCATTTGTAACATCCATTTAACCATCGACACCACGGAGACTCCTTTCAAAGGTTTACACTTATTTCATGCCCTGCTAGGACGTTGCCTGTGAAACAATCATTTCCTGCTCAGCTTTAGCCGAGCACGGCGGAGTGGGCTGCGCACAGCTCTCACCACTGCATGAAGGAATTTATGTGTGCAACTCTCCAGCAGCTCTGATATATAACCCTGCAGAATCAGGTAGGAGCTGTGAAGCAAACCCAGCTAAATTTATTTAAAAAACACTTGGCAAAGCAAGTTTGCAATTGTTTAATTTTCATTATAACTGCTGCCTCACGAGATAATGAGCCCTCATAACAGTGTTTTATGGAAAAGCACATTATGCCCTTACACAGCACACACAAATGGCCAGTGATTATTAACAATGTTAAAATGTCAGTAGAACCCAGCCAGCAGAAAGGCATAGATTTAGATGCCATAAAAGCTGCAAATGACTGTTACATTGTTTTAAGGAAGCGTCTTTAAAAGGCTCTTACAAACTGAGAAAAAAGAAATATTTGTTTCGTGAAATAAAAATTTATGATGAAATGTCAATCAAATTTGACTTCACAACAAGCATTAGGCACAAGAAGCAGATCAGCTCATCACTACTGCCACTAGTACTTTCAGTTTTAGTATCAGAGACAAAATGCTCCGTAAATAATTTTTGATTTTACCTTTGGCTTGAATTTTTTTTCCCTTGCCATTCCAGGATTTCAGTGTTTTGGAATGGTTTAAGAAAACATTCTCAAAAAGTGAAAGTTCAGAGAGTCCAAATCTGCACGTGTGCCACCAATTTACAGTCAGAAAATAAAAGGTCCAACATTTAAATGAAAGTCTACTAAAGAGTAAAAGTTCTAGACAGGATAATCACTATCTAAATTATTACAAATATTTTAGAGGCTTTTAGCCTCAAAATGTCACTCACAGCATCATCTCAGATACAAGTGGGTCTTATTCCCATTCACTGAGGGGAAAATTAGTGTGGTAAAAAGTCTGATTCACAAAGGATGAATGTTTGCCTGTTGTTAGTTATTTACATCAATTCTCCAAAATTATTCATATGAACTTGAAATTATTCAGCTCTGTTTAGATTAGTTCTATTTTTAAATTAGAAAGAAGAATTGTGGGGTGGGGTCTTGGGTGCATTTTGTTATTTGCTTTGGGTTTGGGTTTTTTTTTTTGGGGGGAGGGGGGCAGTTTTGCTTGTTTGTTTGTGTTTTTGAAGTTACCATTACCACTACCTAGAAAAGAATACAGCATCATCTAGGATTTGTCAGAAGAATTACTGTGTTTTTCTCCATGTAACTCTAAAGCTCTACAAATGCATGTAAGTTAAATAATTTTTAATTTTAGCTCGTTCTGTTGCCAGGCCACATGCTGCATTTCATTTCATACATTAACAAAAGGTGTTCAAGAGCAAATGAGTTGTGAATGTCAATGTTTTCACCACTAAAGATATGCTTCTATAAATATAAACCTTCAAACATTCAACCTCTTTATTAAATGTGAACATAAACAGAAATGTGAAATCAATTATTTTAGACTTGATCTGTGTACTCTATTGCCAATAATATTCTTTTCTTCATTTCCAACTATTATTATTTTATCTTACACAGACAGTAGCTTTTTCAAATGTGATATTCAATAAATATTTGCACATCCCTCACATTAACCACAGGCCTAATTTCTTCTCCTCAGTTATTATAAACCAAATACTTTAGAAACTGATTTAGATAGCTCAAAGAGTAAATTGGTATGTCTGTATAATTAATATAATATAGATTTTTGAACCAGATAGACAGGAGATATTTAAAACATGACTCTAAAATATTAATATTTCATTGCTTTCATTGGGCACTCAATTGTGAGCTGAGTTTAAGGCAATAAATTAGCCTTCCTTAAATGTGCATTAGATAGATATTGTTTCTCTAAAGTTGGAAATCTATAATTTGTCTCCAGTCAGCTTTAACACTTAGCAGGTCTGTAATAAAAACACACACAAGTAACAGAAGCCTGAACATTAGCAGAGATGCTAAGAGGGCTATTAATTAAGCCACATTAGTACAATATGATCAAAAACAAGGCATCGGTATCCTTAGGTCAAAAACACATTTCAGGTCAAACTTTACAGGCATGCACAAACATACACGTGTATGCACGTATGTATGTACACACACAAAAAGGCACACTAAAAGAAGTATATACCAGACAGGCCCTTCCTTTATGATAAGTATAAAAAAAATGGATCAAAGTAACTATTTGCACTGTGAATTATTTGGGATCAGATTTTAAAACTCGTTCGGTTTTTGATCTGTTCAAAGCCCAAACCATTGTCTCGTACTGTATATACTGATGGCCTGGCACCACCCGATGGCAGCCACCAGAAATGCAGATGGAAGTTCTTCCAGATGCAAGGAGAGAAATTAGCAACACCTAAATATATTGGAGGAAAGAAGCAGTGGGTATTTTCTCAAAAATAATCAAAAGGCATTTATTCAAAACTAGCTAGCTTCTCTTAAACATGTTTTAAACTGGCTCAAGGAGTGTGATTCTTGCAAAGAGTTTAGTGCTGTCCAAAATCCATTGCAAAGCAAATTGGTTTGTGAATGCTGTATTTGTATTTTTAAAAATACCATTAAATAATCACAGTTCTTATGATTTCAAAGCTCATAACCAGATGGGAATTACTGTTAGGCCTTCTGTGACAGGAAAGCTGAGCTAGTGTTTGTAACTACAGAGTAAAGGCTAAAAGTTAATCAATTCTAGCAGCTAGGGAAAGAGAAATAGGTGGCTTCAAAGCAGACAGGGAAAAAAAGTCTTTAGTGATTTCTTAGTCACAGCAAATGTAATTCAATCCTTACTTGGTCCATGATATACATTATGGATCATTTAAAAGGAAAAAAAAACCACCAAAACCCCTCCCCCTGAGAAAAAGCCCCATACACCCACTCCTCAATCAAATGTAAGAGGGTAAACAATTCCTTTGGCTCCTCCATTCCTCAGTCAGGATAACAAACATTACTGCAGTATCAAGTAAGCTGGCCATTCCCAAAGAAGAGGTAAAGTCACAGTTTCATCCCCAGATATCTTGCTCAGTCACAGCCTTTGTGCAACTCCAAATTAGATTTCCAGCACACAGAATTACAACAAAATGTAAAGGCAATAAAAGAAGCCCAAAAACCTTGTTCAAAACTCCTTGGAAACAACTCAGTGTCTTTTTCTCAGAGTAGCTTCTACTTGGTATTGCAAGTTTAACTCTAAACTGTCTTATGATCTGGTGCATAGTTTGTTCTTCATTGCCTTCCTTATGAAGGTTGAGCTTTATCAAGTGTGAAAAATAATTTCCTGCTGCTCTCAGAAAACAATGAAAGAGAGAAAGCAGCACTTAAGCTTGTACTTTTTTTTCTTGTTTAAACATACACATAGGAAACTTGAAAAGGATGGACTGGTAAGGCATATTCTTTAATTGATAGATTGCTTTACTGTAGGCTTTGCATGAAACTGACTGTAAGAGCATCTCTAAATTTAAGACCTCCTGGATCACACAAACTTGACCACAATTCCCCATAAGGAGAGTGTTTAGCAACAGAATTCAGAAAACCCCAAAACACCTGTGCTCATGAGAGTAGCATTTGTATTTCCAGAAAAGCTTCCTTAGGAAAGAACCCATTTTCTACAACAGATAAAGACACAAAAAATGCTCCAGAATGAGCAGATTTTACTACATGTCCTTTATAGATAGAATGGAGGTGCACAGGGATCTAATACTTCCTCTGGATGAAATGGCACGTCTGAAGCATCTTGTGTCTTACTCACAGAAACATCCTTTCTCTCTTTTCTTTATTCTCTAGGTAATAACCATGCAAATGACAGAGCTTCATAGGATTCACTGAGAAAAATGGAAAAGACACAGAATATGCTCTTCCTATGGTGGATTTTAACTCAGAAGACATTATTTTTCAGAAATTCCACAGCTTCAAAAGGAAAAGAAAACTAAACAGCAACAGCAAAGCTTGCAGCACTAAATATAATAGTACAATTTATATGTTATTTTCACAAGGATAAGCTGTTTTCTAAGGACAAGACAAAATAATCAACTCTATAGAAGCAGCTTGAGTAGTCTAAATATGTCCCAGTTAAAATTTTTAATGAAGCTGCAGAGTGAATGCAAATCTACAAGTCCCAGAGCTGGTGTAGCACCACGTAATTTCTAAGTAGCAGAGCCTGCGAAGTCCCCTAGCAGCACACCGCAGAGCCTGCTAAGGAGCAGAGTACCCTTGTAACACATTAGTGGTCCACACAGCAGCACTCAATCAGTCCCTTTAATCTGAGGAGTGCCTTTTTTACTTTGTATGGAACCTAACTCTACTGGGGGCGTTTGAACTGGAGGCCTTGGGATCCAAAAACAGCAGCATTACCAACGCCAGGGAAGGCAAACCTCCAGTACCTTTTAGCGGGAGTCTTGAGAGACCTGTAAAAACAGTGAGAGTCTCTCCCTTGCACGGATACCAATTATAAAGGATAAACCACTCAGCCAGATTTAACAGAAACAAATGGGGCAGGGGAGGGTGTGGAGAAAATCCCACACAGGGAAAAGGGATGCTAAATTATAGAGGAACAGTAGCACATATGTTGTATTCATTCCAGGTCAGAGTTCACAAGGATTTAAATCCTGGCAGGGCCTGACTGCTCTCAGCTACCATCGGGCCAAATCCTCCTGTCTTTCATGTTTCCTTAAAAAACAGCAAAACTGCCAGGGACTACCGAATTATTTTTCCCCACTTAGAAGAATAGCTGGAGTCCTAAAATGAGAGGAGGACTTGACAGAAATATTCTGGCTTACTGACAGGGGTTTCTTGGCGTATCTTCTCCCCCTTAAAGAAGCAGGAAAGTCAGATGCTTCATAGAACAAGCCAACAGGAGAACAAACATTTCTCATAAAAACTCAAGGCAAAAGATGACTTGTTTTCCTGCTTGATGGGAGGACAACTTCCCCGGGTGCTGGAAGAATTGGAGAGCTTGTACACTCCTTCCATGGAAGGGGCTGCCCCTTCCCCCACCTTTCTGCTGCTGTCTTGTTCCAGGTGAGATCAGCAGCTCTGAACTCCAGCACACTGGGCTGACGGGAAAGCTGAAAGGCTTTCCTGGGGTTTTTGGCTCACGACCTCTCGCTGTTTGGGATGATGCCAAAGTACAGCTCTTTCTGTGCACATTGGCTCAGCAGCCCTAACAGGGTGAACTAGAACCCAGGCCTCTAAAGGACAATTACTCATTTATGCACAATGAACCTACAAGCTTATAACAACCAGGACAAATACAGCACTTCAGGGTCAGACTCTGCTTTTGGGTAAACACGAGGCGAGTAACACAGAGTGCATGTCATTTAGATGGTTTTGAGAAAGTCCACAAAAGCACGTGCTTGCACAGAGAAGGGAACCTTACCCCCACTTGACATAACACAGCAAATGTTTCTGCATGGAATTTTTAGCATCAAAAGGGAGAAATTGTCACTACCAGCCAGAGCTCTCTAAGAGACACCCTGGTCCAGAGAATAGAGTTCATTCACTGACAGCCTGATAGCTCCTTGAAACCCCTCTGAAAAAGCTGCACAATAAATTGGGAGCTTGGACCCAACATTTATGTAGTAATATAAAATGTTAACTCCAGCCAGGGTGTACAGCCTTTGCCAAAGCTTGATTGGTGTTAGGCAATTTTGGCACAGCTGCTTACAAAGATTTCAATGGAAACCTGGGCGAGTGAAAATCAAATGTAAAAAAAAATTGTATAGACTAGAATCTACCTTCGACTCCTTGTGCAGCAGAAGAGGTCAACCAGATAGCTGCTATTCTAAAGCCAAGGAGAAATATTTAAAAGCAGCTTGGAAGCTTTAAATAAAGAAAATAGTGATAAAGAAGATACCATGAAACCTCACCTGGCTAACAGCTTATTCTGAAAAGCAAAACCAAAAAAGGGAAAAATCATCAGTGGACATGGGAAAAAAGCAAAAAAATATGTAGCTGTCATTTCAGTTAATTTCTGCGTTCGTTATTCATTAAGTCTTTTGTCTACATGTACTGATAAAAAGCTTTAATCTCTATACTTCAATTCCAAAACTCTATGAATGACAATTTAAGGCATTTTATTTACCCCATATTTTTAAAGATGCGGTAATTAAAATAATCTGTTTTACACTTATTAAAAATAAATTATTGCATATTTTAATGTTTTTCCTCCCTGCAACTTTTTCTTAATTAGTTATTTAAACTGTGTTGAAAATCCCAAGCCAATACATTTCAATATTCATTTTTCTATTTTAATTTTTCAAACAAGAAGAAAAGTTTCCCTCTTTAAGCTGAAAATTCAATTTAAAAAGCAGATTAAATACTCATTGGTGTTACTTTACATCGTTCACAGAGAGCTTTTTTTTCTTCAATATTTATTAATGACGACATTCTTGCATGTACACATTATCTTACATCTATTAGCATCTTTCATCTGAAAGGAACTTGGAGAGCTCTAACAAAAAGACACTTTTGTAACTACGATGAGGGAATCATTCACTATTCAAAGCCAAACCTCCCTGGAACAGAAATGTTTCAACTGTTTAGAAGTCCACAGCAATGCTGTGAAAAGAACCAAAGAGCACCTTAGTAAACATCAGCAGAATTCAGTGCAACATAGACCCATTCTCTCTTGCTCCCATGGAAGCTTAGCATAAAATTCAGAAGGTAAATAAATCAACCATCAAGGCTGATTGGCAAAGTGTAATTATTTTTGTTGGACTCTAAGATATCAAGCCTTTTATCCCTAAATAAAGGATTAGTAAATTGCATGTGCCTAAATTAGAAGTGGGTACACATACTTTACATAATTTAGTAGCACCTACCTTCAATCATGTTGCTGTTTTACTCTCTGGAGAGCATTGGACTACTTCAGTATTAACAAACAATAACCAAAAATATAACCAAAATCTGGATGCCATATCAGCCAAGACCCTCAGCAGATGTCAGCAGGTTCTAGGTGTTTGCCATGGCTGCACAGCAATGCTAGAGAGGAGGCTTCACAAGGATACACATACAAATGTATGTGCTTTAAATTTAATTGTAATTATGGACTTTGTGAAAACAGAGCTTCAGGGAAGACAGAGGCTTAATTTCGGCTCGGCTGGAACCAAAGAAATCACTGCACAGTGGGGAATGGTACAAAGAATGAACTCAGTAAGCTCATACAGAAAGTGACTGGGTTTAAAGGGTCCCTCTACCTTTTAAAAAATAAAATTACTTTGCTCTTTGACTTTGTGTGTTTTTGCACCAAGACATAGCATAAAATAACTTCTTCCAGAGTGAGACACACTATACTGTGTTTGGCTGGGATAGAGTTAATTTTCTTACACCTCTAGGCACAAATGTTACATGTGTCATGTGTTTTCTACAATGTAAAAATACATGTCTCCCATAATTTCTGATTTTCTAACTAATGTGCTATTAGATAAGCCACTGTGTCATTTTGTTCCCATGATATTAGTGGTGACTGAAATACTTCTAGTTTGGCCAGCCTGTTTCTAGGCTTTCATGTAGATGCTCAGGCCAAATTTGCAGCGAGGGGGAGGGGGGTGGTGTTGGTTTAAGGGAGCTTTTAATTTGTTACTTGGTTTTGATTCTGGTTTGAGTTTTTTTGCCCCTTCACCTATTCCACTGTTTTTTCTTGTGCAGACTGGTGTTTTATTCATGTAGAAAGTGAGGAGGTGAAATATGAAAACACTGCCTTGGCACAGGGTGTTTCCCAACTGCCAGCATAATTTTTATTGCCTGCACTGCCTAATGCATCCCTAATAATCATTGTCTTGCTCTTCCATGCTAATCAAGTCATTTAGTGGGCAGTGTACACCACTGTCTCTTCAGCTCTCTTAATCCCTCCAGTGTTTGATGGGTACACTATCTTTCCACGTAGAACTCAGTTTATTTCAGGGCAAGATGCCACAACTAAAGATTAAACTTTTACATAATTGCTGTGAAGAACATTCCAGAGATATATAAATTCAAAGTCTTTATGTTCCAATATCTGCTTCCCAATTTTCATAGAATTGTTTGGGTTGGAAAAGATCCTTAAGATCATTGAGTCCAACCATTAACTCCGCACTGCCAAAGCCACCATTAAACCAGGTCCCCACACACCACATCAGCATGACTTTTAAATACCTTGAGAGATGGTGACCAGGGTCAGAAAGAAGCAGCAGTTTTCTCAAGCTCACTTTAGAAAGGAGAAGCAGAGAGAATCCAGTACTTGCACACACATCGATCTATAGCAATGCGAACTCCATGTCAGTCTGGTATTCTACACTTCAGCAACAGCAAAACTGGAGCTACAGAGCTATGAATTCCTTGCTAGGAGTGAAGAGGTTTCTAGTCTTACCTCCCAGAAACTAACTGCTATCACCTACCATATCCTGATTAAGTAGTCACAGCAATCCTCTTTGCTCATCTTTCCTGATGCCCAGGGCTAAGGGTTAAAGGGCACAGCAAAAGAACCCTGGTTAAGTTTTCTCCAACTTGGGAGGCATTATTCCATATAATTTTCCAGAAGTACGCATTAAGAGAGGAAATAAGATATTTATAAATTTATTATATTGCCCAGTAAGATGACATCAGTCTTATTTCCTTTCAAAAAGGAATCAGATTGTTCTTCATTCCTGGGGGTTTTCTTTATTTATAGTTCAAGTTTGATAGCCAAGCAACAGGGAAATGACAGAGCACATTGCATCCACAAAAAACATTCTTAAAGCCCAACAGCATGCCCAAACCAAGGATTATTTTACTTTATATATTCAACGTGTTATTCTTGCTTTTGGCTCCAAATTAATCCCCCAAAATTTTGTAAATTTCTATCTCAAATTTAGTACTTTGTAAGCATATTGTACCCAAAAATCTGGATTAGAAGTGGACCAAAAGTTTCAATCTAATGCTGAAGGTCTGGATTTTAAAGTTTTAATATCTGCACTGTGACCAACTGTCCACTAGAGTAATTCTGTAAATTGAAAACTCTCAAGGAGAGCAGAGATCTGCAAATTCTATTGTCAAATCAAAGCCAAGTATATCAACTGTCATCATAATGTCACAAAATCATTCACAGAAAGGGGGACACATATGTGCACATGGATATTCTATGCGCTGCCTGCAATTTCTCTTTCTATATGAATTATATTATTGCAAAGCAGAGCTAGAAAAGCTCTACACTAAGACTACATCTCTGTGGAAATATTGCATGAGAAGGCTTTTTATTTTTAAAGATAAATTAATTTTCTTTTGTATAATTGAGTAACACTTTTCATGTAGCACTCAGCCTAGGGATGTCTGCAGGAGAAAAGAATAATATCTTACTAAATCCCTTTTAGGATCATTAAATTTAGATCACAAAACTCTCAAAGGCATGCAATTCCAAACATGTCACAGAAACAAAAGGAACAACAACAAAAAATGACAAGCTTCTCTTATATTATTTTCCTTCTTTACAATGATGTTTAAGGTAGCAAAGTGTTAATGAATTCAGTACAATGTATCATGCATTGTGTTAGAACTTTTATATTGTTGAAAAATTGTCATATTTGGCTAGGCAGCTGCATGGAGAAAAAAAGCTCTGACAATATCTAATTGAGTCTATTTTTACTGTCTTTCAGATAACATTGTTAGAATTATGTACTGTACATATTTCTTATTTTTAGTTTCATATTCCCTCCCCCCTCTTCACAGCCCTTCTCTGCAACAGTATTTTACTACTGCTGATATAAATCCAGGTCATTTCTACAAAAGAAGAGTAAGTCCTTTTCTGTAATGTTGAAATGGGGCTACAAGCTTTTATGTAAATCACTATTAATAACAGTATTCAGGACATGTGCATCTTAAAAGCTGGTCCTTCTTTGGAACACTGACTGGGACACAAAAGCCTCGAGCTCCCTCTCCTACTTTATCATATGCTTCCTGGGCATTTCTGAGCTAAACATCTCATATCTCATTTGCTCCATTCTGTAAAATGGGAATAGCAGAATACCTCCTTTAGTTTTTTCTGCCTTTGGAAACAAAGGGTGCTTCAATGCAAAGCCTGCCCCTTCTGTGGATAGATCATGTCAAGTGCAACTGCTCCAACTCACACAAAATTTCTGGTATTGCCATGGGATACTTTGAGTGCAATTCTTCATCTCCCACCCTTACTCAAACAGCCTATTCATTTGTGATTTTTCATGATTTTCCCAAGCCCCCACAGCCTTGTAGGAAAATCAAGTAGGTAGGTTACACGCACAGAGAGAGCAATTTTCTCCAAGGATAGAGAAAGAATGTCTTGTGCCTCATCCTGTGCAGTAGCCTGGTTAAGAATGTTGTGGGACACTAAGCAGGACTGTCAGAAAGTCTTTTTAAAAGGAGAATAATTGCCTGGGGAAACACACACCAAGCAGCACCACCACTGATGAAGTCCAGGAGGAGAAAGTAATTCCTCTGCACAGCCAGCCAAGAGGACTGGATCTTCAGCCTCTGCAAGGGAGATACCATACCCCGATTCCATGAAGGAGAACAGCCCACCAAAGATAAAGCAAGGCATCCGAGGGAAATAGCCTCGGGTCTCCACACAGAAATGTGTGTATTTAAAAATACTGCTGTTGAGGAGAAATCACTTTAAAAATATCCCAACATTTAAAAAAAACCATAAAACTTAACACCAATATCATCCTATCCCCCACAACTGTTGTTTAAATATTATTTTATACCCAAGGGCTCCAGAAACAGACTTCTGGGGACAAAACCCTTTATGAAAATTTCAACCAGCTGTGATCCAAGAGAGCATTTTGTTATGTGTACACTAGGGACACGATCAATAATTGGGCTTCACTGGGCTTTGGAGGAAAACATTTTACTGAGAACAAACAGAACTATTTCAAGGACAGGAGAAGATAGTAAGTAAACAGGACTTTCGAGATGGGAAAGAAAACCACATCACCAAAATAACCCCAAAACAACAGAAAACAACTTCTCAGCTTCCTTGGTTTGCTCCTATTACCAACAGCAAGATTTTCTCCCAAAAGTAGAAGAAAATTATCTCCTCTTGAACTCTGAATTACATACATTCATGTGGGTAAAATGAAACACTGAGCAAGAAGTCAAAATTCCAGAAACTGAAACTAGTACATTTAGTAGAAAAACTAAACTTTTCCTTTCTTTTACATTTTTTCTCCCAACAATAGAAACATTGAGTTTAGAATGAAAAGCAAGATACCATTTTGCAGATGACTTACAAAATAAAATACAAATTCTCTGCGCCTTTTCCTTGTCCCCTACCTTCCAGTTCCATCTCCATAAAAACATATTTTATTATTTTTCTGCCTGACACCTCACATTCTCATGACAGGAGCCTAATACTGAGACATTGTTCTGAGTGATTCAAGCTTGCGTAAGCTTTTAGGTGCCCATGGGGACAGTGATTACTAGAGAAACAGGAGTTTTAAAAAAAAGGAATGAAAATAGAACTTGTAGAACTTGGAAAGCATGGCAGTCTCAGGGAAGAACAGTTGGGATCTAATGAGGAGCTGTACCTGTGAAACCTAATAGTCAGAACAGAATTAGCCATTCAGGGTGACTTAAAATATTCTTAGAGCAGGTTTGACAGCAGAAGCGCTCCAAACAAATATAAAGTGCAGCTGTAGATACAAGTAACAAATGCATGAGTTAGTAGGACCTGCTCCTCTGTTACAGATGCCCAGAGGCTATGGTCAGACATCCAGGATATGAAAATGGATACACCGTATAATCAAGACCATAATGCCCACGGCATTCACTTCCATTTAGCCTGCAGGCTTCAGAAATACAGGGAAAAGTCTGCTGGGTTATGCGAACTGGCATTACGTATGTATTGCCAAAGAGCAAAATTCTCTAATATGATAACACCACTTTTCATTTTTCATGAGTTTCCTGATTTACAGGGCATAACATACTGGTTTGAACAGATGGATTTAGGAATCAATTGTCTTGTGCTCAAATTCGTCTGTTATTAAAAAAAAGAATCAGTATAATTTTCACGTGTGGATCCACACAAAGACTCAAAATGGAATGTCACCAACTTTGTAGGCTGAACTATAATAACCTTAATAAAGATTCTGCCAGTTCCCACCAGAGCTGAGGACTGGGTCTCACATGAAATTTTTTTAAAAAAAACCTAATCAAATCTGCTTGCCTACTACCACTCACTGTCTAGAGTTACTATGTGACTGCATATAAAATAGCAACTGCTAATGACAAAAACCTAGAAATACTTAGTAAAGAAAGTTTCCACTTTCTGAATGCAAGATGAGCTGTAGCCTCATAATGATTGCTGTGGCATTTATTATTAATAGTATATTTTTTGGAAATAAATGGCTATGCTGAGGTGGTTTTTTGTGCAACATTCCATCTAACCCTTAACTGTCTACTGTTCACACTCAAGTTTTCAGTTTAACATGGGAAAAGAAGTATAAGATGGTCATTTTCTGTTCAGTTCCAAGCCAGACATAGGATAACCTCATGCACGAACCTCCTGCACAAACACAGGATATGAGAATGCTACCTGGACTATCAGCTCCTGGCCTGTATACTTCATGTAAAGTCTTCCAGAAGGGGTAAAATCTCCATCTTGGAAACTGCACCTTTGATCCATAGGGCTCATGGGAGGCAGTTCTAGTCTCCCACTGCTCTGATAGTTTTGTTCCTGATTTTCAACCTGAATGTACTCATGGCCAGCTCGTCCCGTTTGTTCCCGAGTGTTCACTGTTCTTGCATCTTCACTTCCTCTATCTAGTCTTCTTCCTCTGCTGTTAAATTTTTCTCCCTCTCTCTTCTTTCCTTCCTGTTTCCCTGCTGTCCTTGAGAGTTTCTTGGGTAAATTACTGTTTGCAAGGACCTGCTTGACAACAAATTATTCATTTCCATTTTGCACAATTATGCAAATAATTTATTTAAGGATCCTGTTGAACATGTATACATATAACACACACAATTGTTACTAGTTACTGAATTATCAAACAGCTCAACATGACACAAGTCAAAACAGAGACTTTATTTTTGTGTCAGTAAAAACACACTCTCTAAGGCAGGAAAATATTTTTTAGGTCTTAGTTCTGTTTATGGCAAAGTCTCTTTTCAAGGTGGTTTCCTACCATAGCGGAGTCACAGAAGCAAGACCTTTCTCTGAATTATCTCTGCTTCTGGCAATTGACAAAGAAAATACATTGAAGTAAACACAGCATTAATTTGCCCCAGCATGTGTCATGCAAGCAGCTCTTACTGCAGTTGCAATATTCAGGTTTTTGAATAGGTTCCTGACATAAGTGTCAGTCCCACACCATCCTTCATTTTGAGAACTACCTTTAATAAAATTAGCAGAGACTGACTGTACATTCTTCTCTAAATACTGAAAAATCATTACAAGGAAACAAGGACATCCATAAAGTGGCAAAGGTTCAAAGAAGCATCTATAACAGCATGAAACCATATCTCTATTGTGTTCCCTGCTTGTAAACCAGGCAACTAACTGGTAGGACATGAAAGATGAACTAGAAAGTAAATTCAACTTTAAAACTTCAGAAGCAAAGTTGAACTTCATTAGCCAGTATATAAGCCATCTTGAAAATATGGAGAAATTAAGCCTTGTGCATGGTTTGAGGCTTTTAGAAATTTACACCCTTAATATTTAAAATTATGCAATTGCTGCAAGGCCTCCCTCTGTCTCTTCTGGAAAGTCTAAAACAAAACTTTCATTAAAAGAGACTGCGAGCTTGTCTGTGGAGCTAAATAATTTCCTCATATCCCATTTAAGAAAACTCGTATTTTAGAGGTCAGCTCTGCTTACCACACCTGCCCATTTTGTAAGGGCTATAACTCATGCCAGCTAGACTAGCAGAAGGGATGCAATAGAATAAAGAGGTTATCCTGATAATCTGGGAGAAAGGAGTTCATTTGGAAGCTCCATCTTATTAGAAAAATGTATCTTTTACATTTTGAGACTGACCTCATTTCTCATTACAGTTGCTTTTCCTTTTTTGGTTCTTCCTTCAGTTCTTCCTCTCTTCTCATGTATTACTCTTCTTCTGACTCTGTATACTCTGTATTGTCCACCTTCCTCCTTGATATGTGCAGTCTCATTGGAGATCCACCTCATTTCCTGCTCTTCTCTCTGTTCAAAGTGATTCCCACAATAGTCCTCCTTCCAGGAGCATCTCATCCCCACCATTTAGGGAAGGGCTTCCAGCCTGAGAACCACCTTTCATCACACACGCAGAACAAAGTGCCCCTCTGGATTTCACTCTGACCCTCTCCACATCAAGTCTCTGGGTATTCCCAGCACTGGGGTGTCCCAGACATTGTGAAAACATCAGAAAGACTTTTGGTCCTACAGGCCAGGTCCTTCTCTTCCAGGAAGGAGAGCAAGTATGTCACTGCTGCTTTGATTCACCACAGATTCCTCAGACATGGAGCCAGAAATACACTCCTGTTGTGTTCTTCAACCAGAGGTCTTACAGTCCACATAAGGGGGTCCCAAATCACCCTGCTCAGTAGGAGTTTTGGAGTGTGCTTATTAAAAACTAAGACTTTTTTTCCCGTGGAGGATAGCCCAAGAAAAAGAAGGAAAACCCAACACCTTTCCATTGAGCGCCAAATTCTGCTCCACTGAACTGAGAACAGATTTCAGTCCCAGGTCATCTTGTTTGAAGTCCCCAGAGATCATTGACCAAATGCAGACTACAATTGTTTTACCATTCTCTCTTCTCATATCCCCTCTTGTCACCAGGAGACACTCTGTGTACTGGAGCTTACACAGAATAAAACCCTATGCTCTCTTTCTGGGTCTGCATCCAGATGGGGTGGCTTTTGTCCTTTTGTGCTGCTAGAAAACAAAGCAGAGAATCTTCCCCATTTATTGATTTCCAGAACCCTAAAGGTTTTGAAATAATGTCCTTGCCCTTCAATCCAGGAGGGTTGGAATTCACAGCATAAGAAAGTGGAAACAAAGAAAATGTTTTTTGAAAGCATTCACTCAGTGATTCAGAATCGATCTGCGGAGTGTGTTCCACTTGTGCTTGCTTTTCACAGCCATTAGAGCAAGAAAGCTCTTTTTGCACACATGCCCTGCCAAAGGGGTGGGAGGCTGCAGATCATGGCCTCGTGGACTGTGCACACCCCAGCTTTTCGGGCAGCCTGGCAGAGTTGGTGCCATTGCACAGAAAGCAGACAAGGCCTGGGTATAAACCCATCCTGGTAAAAGGGAAAAATCATCAAAAATATCAGGTATTAGGGGATTTCTATAAATCAAGACCATACTCTCTCAGGTAAGAAAATAAAAACTAAAGGGCAGTTGAATCTTTTCTTACATCACTTATTAGTATATACCTGGTAATTCAAACAAAAAATTACAGCATGGAAATGTGTATCTGCCCCAAGGCAAGTAAGGGAAGAGCCATCTGTTAAACCTTTAATCAAGGCCAGCTCAAATTGCTCTATCATGTCTACAGTTATGCAATGAACCACAGAAAAGAAGTTATTGCAGAAAAGAAGTTACTTATCTCAATGATCTCCTGTAAACTTCACATTTTCTGTGTAATCTCAGAAGACTGCCAAAATACTGTTTATTTATTTCCTAACAGAGAGGCTGCTTCAATGGATCTTCCACAAGCAAAAGTGAAAAGCAAGCAAGCAACCCTTTCTCTGTCACAGAGCAGACAACTTCCTCGCTGCTGGAATGCAAGACCCCAAACTTCCTTGACATATCTCCTGAGCATTGAGACAAAACAGTACAGGAAGGAATAGCTGTTTGACCTCTCTCTCTACTGACAATAAGTACAACAAACATATGGGATGTGTCTCTGTAGTGAGAGGAGCAGACAAATTCTTAATTTATTTAATGTTATCAGAGGCTGGAAGTATTCTGTGACTTAAAGGTCCCCTGAAAACTTGGGCTTTTGTGAAGAGATTATTTTATCGCCGTGGAAAAAATGCATTCAGAGACCTGTTGCCCTGAGACTTCGTAAGAGTGTCAGGCTACAACCTTCTTCAGGAAATTAGAATCAAAGGGAGCTTGAAAATACATCTTCTCTGAATCCAATTCACTACTAGAGTACATTTAGAAAAAAAATCACACATACTTTAATTTTTTTTAAAATAGATGTTATCTAACCAGTAGTCCAAGAATCCATGGCAGGAATATTTGACAGCACACACTGTCTTTGTTCTGCCATCTTTATACCATGCCCCTGGCACATCAGAGACTTTCACCCTTCTCAACTGTCATACTTTTTCAAAAAGTTTTTGTGGGGAAGCACAAAAGGTTAAAAAGCTCTTAGGTGTAAGTAATAAAAGCAGGTTTCAGAAAATAAGGTAAAAAAGAAGTTAGGATTTAGCTCTGGCCGGGAAATGACAGAAGATAACAGTTATACAGCAAGCAGGGACATTAAAACAATGGTTAGTGTTTCTAGGTTTGGCCTAGATAGATTTTGAAGTTGCAAAGCATATGCTTAGCAAGATAGATAAGTTAAGCTTAATAATGGGATACTGTGTAATGTTATATTAAGGCATAACAAGCGAGCATTGTGCACAGCAAAAGTACATGTGCTGTTGGGGATTGGTTAGGACAGTTGTCTGTAACTTTTAGAAACATGCTGATTGGCCAAAAAGCTTTTAAGAATGCTCTGTAAACAGGAAGTCTTTAGAGGTCTTTGACAGTGCGAGCCTGGTATTATCTCTTGTGTCTTAGTGTGAGACTGATGCCAAAATAAAATAATAAAAGGCTCCTGAGATGCCTGTCTGGGCTCCCCGTCCATTTGTCACTGAAAGCACTGACATATTTTAATAAAAATAAAATACAAAAATATTGTAATAAACAAAAATCGAACAATAACAATCACTGAAAAGACCCACTACAGATTTGGACATATGAAATTCCATTGCAGCAACCAATTCGGAGGCACCTGATCTTCAAGGTAGAATCCATAACCCTCAATTGTACCTCTGGGTAGTGACTAAGGAAAGTCAATTGGCTCAAAAAGACAATCTTCAAACTAACTGTCATCTGTGCCAGGAGCTGCTCTAGCCATGGAAGGGTGTTTGCTAACATTGTGCAGCTATTCCAGGGTAAGGTCCCAGGAGAAGGGGAGGGGCTTCCATCCATCAGAGATCCCCATTGTAGAAGGGCTAATGACCCATCATCAGCCAGTAGGAGGAATCCTTTCCTGATCCCAAACAGGTATCACAACAGTCCACATAACAGAGTGTGTGAAACCTATGTATTCTGCTGCGTAATTTGTCACATGGAGCAAGTTCAAATCTCATGTAGTGTTTCTGAATATGCTGGCACAGATTTTTACCATCCCATTCATACTATTATCTGGTATTTTTCTTTAAGGTTGTTCCCTTTCTTGGCCCAAGAAACTTTAATATGACAAACAAAGAACAAAAAGTAATTTCAAACAGATCAATTTCTATGTTTGCATCTACTCACAAAGCCGCTTATTTTTACTGAAAAAGAAGTCATCATTAAAATTCCATGGAACAACCACAGAATTTAACAGAATTTCAGAAGATGGGCTGTTTCTCAGGAGAGCCATTCTTAGGCCTAGACTGTGTTATCAGCTCTAGGAAAACAAACCAGAAATCAGTTAAACAAACCTGAGTTTATGCTTTCTTCCTGACAAGTTGTGACTGCTCAGAAAGATATTTTTAATTCTTTGGTGCTACCACCATAATGAAATATCACAGATGTTCACTCAGATCTACAGCAACACAAGGATAATTTTCACCATGTCAAAAAAACAGTATTGTACTTCCTACTCATCTTCTGGCCACAGCATGACCACAAAAGAAAAAGAAGAGAGGGAAAAGAAAAAAAAAGGAAAAAAACAGCATTGTGGGAACTGTCTCCTCAGGAAAAGGCTGGAATTTCAAGTCTTGGCACTATTTATGCATGCTATGATTTCTTATGCACAGACTCTATAGCATGAAAAAGCCTACATCAAATATGACCATCTTCTGAAGATTCTGTGTGGGTTTCGAAAAATCGCTTTGCACATTCCAGTGCTAGCAGGTACCCACACGGAGTTATGAATAACTCCCAACATGTTTCAAAGCCAGCAAGCCTCTGGCACTACTTCAGGATATTTCTGGCAAGAGAGAGTTTTCCTACAACCATCATATTAGACTCAGGTAACGTTTTGGAAAAGGATATTCTACCTACTGAGCAATCTATTTTTTTTTTTCTTAAGAAGGGGTCACCCAAAGCGCTCTTTATATAGAGAGATATGGAAATAGATTTTTAATCCTGGTTTCCCCAGAAGACATGGCTGATGCAATCACGTTTGTTTGTCTGTTTTTCACCAAAGCTTCCCACATCAGCACATTTGCAAGTAGAACTAGTATCAAAGACATGTTGAGTGAAAACAGGCTGTCAATGGAAGGAAAAGTTCCAGGCTAGGCATGTGCACTTACTGGTCCCTAGAAAAGTTTACACTGGGGAGACCAAAATAGTTTTCTCCTCTTGAAAAAAATTAGATGATAACCCTAGGGTAAAGACAGGAGATCCTCCCAAGCCATGGGAAAATGTCAGATTTCATTATCAAGCATTATATGCACTTCCACTGAAAACCAGCCCACAATCATTCTTGTACTCCTGCAACTATTTGCTTTTACCTTTTACAATGTTCTTTGTATCAATGTGGCCCAAAAATATTAGAGCTCAGAAACAGCCCGTTCTTGGTGCCCTTGTGCAAGTCTGTGCACTTTCAAAGCTACATCATTGGTCTTATGTTCCCATTTGGAAAGGGAATTTGCACCAGATATACCAAGAAGCAATCTGGGCAGCCGGGTCCTGTTCATCAACCTCATCCATTACATAGGGCTCTAGGAGAGCGCCCACATCTTCTATTCCTTTGTGCATACATATTTTCTGTTGATTTATTTGGATAAAACTTATTTCAGTGACACTATAAGTGGACAACACTCTCAGGCACAGGGTGCGATTTTTGCAGAGTCTTGTGCAGGGCCACAAGTTGGGCTCAAACATCCTGATGGGTCCCTTCCAGCACAACATATTCTAGGATTCTATGACCCTTCTTCTTTCTCAGTCAAAGTGGTAAAATCAGTATGACTTGGCTTCCAAAAAGCAAGGCCCAACACCAGTTTTTTGCAGCATGGAGGAGAAAGAATCTAGAGCTTTAATTCACTCTTAAATCTAGTTTAGAACTCTGAAAATATATCTATATTTGCACTGTGTTCCCATTTTGCAGATAAGTGGTAAAAACTCAGTTTTCTTTATGCTTTCAGCTGATGGTAGGCAGATTTTACATGGTTTTCTTCATCTGATTCTTACTTTAAATATATATATATATATCCAAGAATGAATGAGAGCATTAGCCTCCACACATTCTGTACTTTATGCTATTTACTACTGGATAACCCTGGAATATTTGCAGCTGGCTGTACTGTGTTTTGTACAATGTAGCTCTTTATCGTGTTTTTTATCAAAGAACTGTGGTTTAGCACAGAATGAGGCAGAGCTGCATTGAAGCTGTAATGTGGTTCAGGTTACCAGATTGCATTTTGATGACTTGGTATTAAAGTTCTCAGCACACACACAAAAAAATCAACATTTAAGAAATGCAAGTGAGAAAAGCTCTAAAGAGAGACTGAATAAACTATACCATTATGGAGATTTTGCCTTACTTTCTATATTACAACAAGTAGCTTTGAATCAATACAAGAGAATCCCCCTATTATTTTCTTTCTGAGGCAAATCTTACACTAAACTTTTGCAAGCAGAAAGTCAGGGGTGTGAGGACATGGGATTTGCAACCAGCACAGCTGTGCTGGCAAAAGGCCCTAACATAGATGTGGTTTTACTGGCAAAATTGAACTTTTGCCAGCATAGCTAATTTCTCTCTTGGGAGTTAGTTTTGCCAGTACAGCTGCGTCCAGACTCGGGATCACTGGTTAGAGACATTTACAGAGCTGCCATCGCTGACTTCCAAGGGCAGGCACACTCTCAGTCTCAGCAGAGCAGCGGTTTGTCAACACGTGTCCACCTTGGGCTGACACTGCAACCATGGCCATCTAGCAAGGAAACAACCAACCAACAAAGAGTTACCTGGCTCCTCCAGTGCTGCTTCCAGGATCCTGAAGCTCACTCCTTTTTTTTTTCCCCTTTCTTTCTTGTCCTGACTCCTTGCTGTAAGGGTAACACAGAACAGGAAGCTAAATTTAGGAGGAAAGTTAAATTATCCTATTACATCCCCTCCCTCTGGCCACCTCAAGCACATCACCTTCTCCTCACTGCCTTTACTCCCCACAAAGCCTTTGCACTTCTGAGCTCAGCTCTGATTTCGGCTGATGCCTGTGCTAATAATTGCTATCAGCTGCAGTTCCATCACCTAGTTCTGGTCTCTGCACAGCTGCCCCTTTCTCATCCTAAAAGACTTCTGCAGCATGGCGTTTCTGATGTGCTGCTGAAAGTGCTGATCCACTGCCACCTACATCCCCTTATTCAGCTTTTCTGTCTTTCTCAAGCATTATTGCTTCCAGCTCTTTCAAACTGGGGTCTCTCCTTTTTCTGTGGGAAACAATTTTGGCTCCTGCACAAGATATCAGGCAGGACTGCTCGCCCTGCACATTTAAGACAGTTTTCTGCTCTAGTCAGAGTGCAACTTTTGTAGTTGGATGATACAGAACACAATTTCCCCCTGTGCCTCTTCATCACTAAAAATCTAAAGAAGTTACTCCACATCAGTGTCTGCAGAACAGTGTTTTGATCTCTTAATAACTCCTCCATCCTTGACCTTCAATTAAAAAAACCCAGCATGGTACTATTCTTACTGGTAAGGGAGGAAGACCAATCGTAAAGTAAGGGGTTATTTTAAATCAAAATAACAAAAAAAAAAAAAAAAAAGTAGGAATATTCTATTTTCTACCACTTCTAAAAGCAGACTCCAGTGCAAATGGGAAACTGTCTTAAACAGTGATTTCACCATCTCAAGAACTTAGCAGCAGGAAAACAATGACACTGTTAAAATATTGAATGCTTTTCCTTGAAATATTATTTGTAATGCTTCTATATATAGCTGATTTAAACAACCACAAAATACATTACTTTTAAAAGAATATTGTCTTCTTTCTTGTGATTTAAACTGATCCATCTAAATCTGTCATTTAACTTGAACTTCTGATAATCAGATCACTGTGAAATTATAATTCCTAGCATCCTCTGAGGATGCCTGCTTTTACATTTGGTTTCATATACAAATACACAGGCAGAAATTAAATTGCAGCAGGGCATTTTGTTCTGTGTCAGCCACCATCAAGAGTGGCATAGCCAGCACCTCCAAAGAGGCTTCCATACTCAGCAGCTTTAGAGGTGCTCTGTGAACATGCACAAGAGTTTGCTTTGTTAAAGCCCCTCAGCACAGCAAACTAATGCCTTGGTTACTGATGTCCTCAAACAAACAAATGTAACAAGTTGCATTGAGGAGGAATAAAAGTCTTGAGTGAGATGTGGAAAATAGAATTTATGTATATTAAGTGGTTAATAAATGGCAATTCAGAAAAATATTTTTTTTCCTCCTACCTCAGATGCATTATTGTAGATAATTTACAAAATTGTTCCTTAAAAGGGGAAATTAAATGCCAGAAAAATCCCACCAGAAGATATGGAATTCAGTTCTGATGCCAAGCACCTTGCATCCCTTTTGGCACAGGGGTATGGAGATGACGGAACAGTGCTTGCCCTGACCGTGCAAGTTTTATCAGCATGACTAGGATAATCTCCCAGGAGATGAGTGGCATGTTTACACATCAGCTGGATGTGAACTGGCAAGGAGAACCAGCCCCTCAGTAATGCTACACTTATCCTGAAGGCAGCTAGATGTGCCACTCTGCAATGGGGACCCCTGATGGATGGAAGCCCCTCCCCTTCTCCTGGGACCTTACCCTGGAATAGCTGCACAATGTTAGCAAACACCCTTCCATGGCTAGAGCAGCTCCTGGCACAGATGACAGTTAGTTTGAAGATTGTCTTTTTGAGCCAATTGACTTTCCTTAGTCACTACCCAGAGGTACAATTGAGGGTTATGGATTCTACCTTGAAGACCAGGTGCTTCTGAGTTGGTTGCTGCAATGGAATTTCATATGTCCAAATCTGTAGTGGGTTTTTCCAGTGATTGTTGTTGTTTGATTTTATTTATTACAATACTCATATATTACATTTGCCTCTTTCAAACTGCTGACACATAACCTTGACCTTAGCTTTGCCTTTCTGCAGCATTTTGTCAGCGAATCCTCAGAGTTATTTAATAGCCAAACAAAAGAAGTAAACAAGCACAAGAAGTAAGCCTGCAATGCTTCCAATTATTTGCTATTTGGTATTGGCATTGAAAAAAATTTATTCATTTTGGAGGTTATTAACTAATTTGCTAAACACACCAATAGCTAGTTGCGTATCAATGAGGCTTATACCAGTTTTAAATATTGCAGCAAGCACAAAAGACTACCACGCTGCATAGGTGAATCTGGCCTTTAAAATGTAAATTTATTTTCCTCTACCTTTATTTTCTGAGTACACACAAAATGGAGTTAGAACAAAGACAGTTCCTCTATTTGATTTTTTTTTTGTTTTTAATGCTAACAAGCAGTGATTATGTAGCTATGGAACACTTACAAACCTAGGGCAACCATCCAAAAAATCTACCAGGAAAAACACTTTGTGATATGTCTATCCTGCCCTCCACACCCTGGAGCTCTTACAGCAAAATGTGGTGCTGTGTTTCCTTCAGCCCCAGGAAAAGGATGGTATTTGCCTGGGGCACTGAGAGATCCAGAGAGGTTAAACTTGGGAATCCTCCACCCAGAGCTCCCCAGGCTACTGGCCTGGGCAGGGTTGTGAACAGCTTGGATTTCTTTTCTCCAGATTTCTCCAGAAGATGCACAATTGCTACCAAGTAACACTTATTGAGTGCTTTAAATGCTTTCAATTACGCATTGTCAAAACCATTTGAGGGAATTAAGCATGTGCTACTGTTGTGTGATTTGGTTTGTTTTGTTGTTTTGGTTTTTTTCTCTAAGGAACTAGTTTTTATTTCTATTAAGTGCAAGAAAATTAAGGCACTGTATTATCAATTCTTAGAAAAATATTTCTAACTTAAAGAAAAGATATGTGTGTCCAGAGAAGATATTCTACCTTTTTGGGGTGCAAAATGAAAATATGAATTCTAGCCTCAAGTTCACCAGTGGAATGAAATAGGCACATCATTTTATGTTTTTGATCATGTGAAAATGCACACTTGATTACATATAGTAAGGACAAAACTGTAGTTCAGACCAACAAATACCAACAGATTTTTGGTAAAAGCTAGGACTTTTTACATACATTTGGGAGAGATTCTCACACACAGACACCCACAGTAGCAGCCATATATTCCCTGAGTACCCTAAAAGTACAGGCTGCAGATTCAATTTCTCATGAGCTTTGCATTTCTCAGCTATTGTCAATTTGCATCACAAGCATAAAGTTATTTAATATACAAAAGCTTTAATGCTCTTTCCACATCATATAACAACACACGTTTATCTGAATGCTAAATAAAAGCTTTCAGAACTTTAAAGTGACTTTATGAATTGTATGTACCATAAAATAAACATTAGAGTATAATAATGTTCTGTAATTTGGAAAACAGCAACAGAAACCAGTAGAAGACAAAAGAACAAATGCTTGAATAATCTGCTACATGTCAGAAACATTAAATTAATTTATGCAATAATGCAAGCACAGTGATGTTAAGGTAATATGGAGGACATAAATTATACATTCTTATTGTCAGTTCTAGCACTTATCTTAGTGGTATGTCAAAATAAATCCCGATATGTTAATATTTATAGAAATGAACAACAAGTGTTACAGCTCAGGGATTCGTCTGTGATATTTTTATATATCATTTGCATTCGCATATATGGGTGTCATTGTCTTTTCTGTAATTTGAGAGGTAAGCATCATGCAATTCATTTCTAATGCATTTTACATTACCATGAAAGCACATTATGCTTCCTCCACTAACGCTTTTCAAATAGATGGCCTGCAATGATTTAGAGATTGCACAAAACAACTCAGCAAATGGGTGACAATCTACCTGCGAGATCTGCAGTAACAATGGGTTACAGTGAGCAAAGTGCACAATTAGCTAAGAACAGATTGTCTCTGCAAAGTAAATATGTCCCAAATTCTTGCAGTGACTTATTTGTTAGGGATTAATATCTCCAAAGGATATATCTCTCCATTCTTTATATTTTCACAGAAGCTGGAGGAATAATTCACCCTCCTCCCCATAAAACATGAGAGTCTGAATTTAGCCCCTTTTATCATGCCCATTTCCATCCAACAGATCAGTTTCTGGATGAAGATAACTGGACACAACTTGATTTGGCATTTGAAGCTGACAGGAGAAGTTTCCAGAAAAAAATGCAAGGGAAGATCTCCCCCCTGCATTAAGTACAGTCCCATTTGCTGCTACCTCAGAAGCAAGAGGCATACATTCTTCCCTCAGCAAGAGAACATAATTCCTCCCTTGAGTAAGGGTGGGTTAGGGGTTTTGGCCCTGGGCCATGTTTTCTGGGTTCTGGGAACCATGCTTTGGACAAAAAAAAGGTAGCTGTAGAGTTCATATACTGCTGAGTCTACAAGTAAGGCTACTGTTTCTAATTACCCAAGATCATTTTGGTGTTTTCAAGAAAGAAGTGTGAAAATACTTATACTCCCTGATTCAGCAAAGTCTTCTCTGACCCAGAAAAAGACTTATTCGGAGCCTTATGTTTGTGTTCTGTTTATGGAAGAACTGGCACAACAAGATGATTTGGCTAGATCCGATGATCTCATCTTTTCCCAATTGTCTCGCAGACAGCTGAAGTTTGTTGCCCCACAGATCATCTGTCAAGATTTTCAGTATGGAAGAGTTTAAATTCAGATTTTTGTATTTTTATTATGCAGATGGCTATCTTTTAAGAAACTCAGCTTAGTCTTTAGTACCAACCCTTATGTTCCATTCTATCTTCTGAAAGATAGAATTTGCAAAAACAGCTTCATGTCTTTCTGTTTCCCTCCCAGGACATTTCTAGGGTCCATTTACAAACCCACAAATATCAACCTAAAGAGTCATTTTGATGCCACCATAGGCACTGAATCCAGAGGAAAAATACTAGGAAATCTTAAAGAATAAGCCATAAAAAACATGTAGGCTGTGGCCTTACACACAATCAAGCTCCAGTGGGCACTGTATGACCATACAAGAAGTTACAAGAGAAAATATGGGGGAGTCTCTGAGAGCAGTTTCAGATCAACACACTCTAAAATCAGGCTAACACTTGAAAGAAGGAGCTGCACCACTGTAAATTGAGAGTATAAATTGTGCCTGTGAGCCTTTTGTCAGACATGACAACATGGACAAAAAGTCTTGCTTGATTTCAGGTTTCAACAGCAAAAAAAAAAAAAAAGAATAATTCAATGACCATGTTTTCACAGAACCCATGTACAATTCAGGAGAGTGACAAATCACACAAGGAAGTACAAGCTTTTCATGTATGAAAACCATACCTGAAAGAATGCTATACCAGTACAAGCAGCACACTGTATACACAGAAAATATGTAAGTGAAGCAGAGAGTGTGGATCCTATTTATCACTTGCCTTTTGTCTATAACATTTTATGCTCCACAGAAGTATCGGAGTCTCTTCCTTCACTGAAATGGAACTTGTGTCAGCACTGCAGTGAAATGAAATACTATAAAAGGCTGCTTGAAGGTTCTGGCAACAGAGAGGAAATAGTCTTGGGGTAAATGTGGAAAAAGCTTCTAAGCATGCAACTTTACAATAGCATTCAGTCTCTGTGGGATAGGTCTTCAGCTACAATAAATGTTATCACTTCACTGAAATCAGCGGAAGAGGAGCAATCGATATCAGCTGAGGATTTGTCCCACTGACTTCAAAGGATGTACTTACAGTGCACACATTTAAAGGAAATGTATAAACCTTTCCAGCACTGGGGACCTCAGTGTAAGCACACCAAATCCTGAAATCCTTACTTAATATTTTAAACTACTTTTATTCAGAAATCTCTCATTGGAATCAATCAGGATAAGTAATAAACAGAGCACCAGAAGGTATTTTCAAACCAAGATACTACATATGAGATTCTTACATGTCAAAGCTCCTTAGCAGAATAAGGTTCTTATTCTCATGTAAATTTGTACTCTAGAACTAAAATATTCTTTATTCCTTGGGCTTAGAAAATAAAGGAATTTTTTTTATTATTATTATTATTTATTATAGCTTTCCCAACGTAGGTAAAGCAGAGAAACTGAAAGCAGAAGGAAAGCTGGAAGTAAGTAGACAGTATGGATTTTAATGGACTCAGTACCAATAGGGAAAAATACGAGTGACAGGGAAAAAAAATTATTTGTAAAACGGGGACTGTGTTTTGAAAACAGTATGCATTTTTCAACTGTATAAAACAGAAATTTTGTCAAATATTTTATAGTATTCCATAAACTGTTTTTCCACTTTCCAACCAGATCTTATATGTATAACCTTATAGATTTTATCTTTACTTTTAGTAGAACTGTAGGAAAACATAAGATAATGTTTAGTGTGGGCCTATCCTTCTTGAACACTCATAAATCCCCTGATAAGGGGAATAGGAGTTTTAAGTACAAAAGCGTATTGTATATTCTCTCTACTTTCTTCGTACATTGATTTCATCCAGAGTTGTGCTTTATATATTTGTATGAATTGTGCAAAATTACTGGAAAATTCCAATAATGGGCATACAGAGAAACAGAGTAACTGGCACTTGGCAGCTAGAAGGGAGGGAGGAAAATGTGCAACTTATGGTGTGCTGCTAGTGCTAAATTGCCTCTCTTAATTTATAGGACCCTTTACAAAATGGTCACTACAGCATATTACATCTTGCTGCCTAGCGGGATTTAAGTGGCAGCCTGATGCTTGGTGCTTGTTTCTTTGGTTTCATTTCAGCTTGCTATCACTGCATTGGAATGTACTTTTTGACTGATTTCTTCTCCACTCTGCAATGTCTCTGGTTTTGTTTGGTTTTCACTGCTGCTTAATAATGGCATCCTTGTTGCCTCTGGCTCTGTTCTTCACACTGCTTCTCTATTTTGTCTTCCTTATCCTCCTAAACTACATTTTTGTTACTTTCTCACATATGACCTTTATTCTTGTCTATCAAGCATAGCATGCATCCTAAAAGAGTCCACAGTGTCCAACAACGCTCTTACCCAAAAGCTACCAGGACACACCCTCAGCACCGAGCCAGGAAATCAGCAGGGCCTCCCAGGCAATGCTCCTGCACGGAGAAAATCCTTAACTGGCATTAAGCTACTAAATCAATACATAAGTATGGGCCTTCCTTGCCCAGGGAATACAGGATACATTTAGTGAAGATGTCCTGACTGGACAATCCCGGTGCAGTCTCATTTCTGTAAGAATCTGCAGGCGTTCAGCCAGCCATGAGTCAGCACAGTCTGATGTTAGCCTAAATTATACTGGCCACCAGGAAAGGGCTTTGTGATGTAGAATCAGCATTGCCAGTTTCTAAAAGCATTTACTTCTGCCTTCCTACATGCAGCCATCACAAATATGTTCTTTGGTCAGAAACACTGCTCTGTCCCCAGAAGAATTCTGTTCTTTCTCTCCACAAAACAGATTGCCATGGCTTTCTGTTATCAAGCAAAATTTTCACTAGATTTTAGAACTCTTCAGGGTGTCCTGACTGAGCTAGCTTGTCTAGACAAAAGCAGTTTGACACTACAGGGCAGGGAAGCACGTGTTTGGCTAGAGAGGAGGATGAGAAGTCAGAAAACAGTAGAAAAGGTCTAATGCCCATCTACAAACAAGCTCTCCTATAGACAGTACATACTGTAATACCAAATCTGTGTTTAGTGAGTTCTAAAGTGACATATCCCTTTGTGAAGGAAAGCAACAACACGTTTCTCAACTTCACATTTATTTATATTTTTCTACAACGCTCTCCACTCTCACCTGTGACTCTGTTGAGACAAATCAGTATACCACACTGCTTCAGTCTCACAGTTACTTTTTTTTTTCCCCTTTTGATATCTCATAAACATGGCACAAATATGGAGCCATCCTAATGCCACTGGTAAAAAAAGAAATAAATCAAAAATTAAAACAGAAATACAAATTCACACTGAGATTATTTTATTCCAGTTAGAAAACCAGCATTCTTAGTCATGTCATGTGCACCTGTGGCTCTCTCCTTTCCTGTTTTTCACAGGTATCAGGCTTTGGTAGTAAACACACCCCCCAGACTTTCCCAGGGCAGTATGGGTTGGGAAGGGGGTGGTGCCATAGCCTGTGGGTGTTGAGAGCAGCCAGGCAGGGTGCTGTGTGTCAGCACCAGCTGTTCTCTGCAAAGAATGCGTGTTATCATGCTAAACAGGATGCATCTTTTCTGCATTAGGCTGGTAAAGCTTTGCAACTTTGTCAACCTTTTTAGCATTCAACAAATTCTTTTAAACATATGACTTTTAGTAAGTTAATCCATTCATTGTCTGGAACTGTGCAAAGTGACATAAAAGCACAATGAAGCCTAATTAAACTTGTTCTGTGAAAGCTAATTTGTCAAACCCAGAAGCATAGTTCATAGATAAATGCTAATATTTGAAAGTCAAATTAAAGTTGAAAAGGTTTGTAATAACAGTTAATTAACTCTTGTTTTGTTTTCCTCTCACAAACTTGAACCAGCTGAAATATTGCTCAGTTCATCTTTAACATTTTGGACCACAAAGATAAAATTCAAAGCTTTGAGATAAGCCTTTGATGTTGGTATTCTCTACAGATTATATATTATTTTAAGATCTCTTTGTTTAAAAATTCATTTTTATTATCCCTGCATGAAATGCATGGCAATTCCCCAAATAACTAACCATCAGGGCAATTAACATCTTCGATCGACACCATATTCCTGATAATTAATACAGACTTTGTACCTCCCCTGTGATAGCTGCAAGGGTTTGATTTTTCAGAGCAACTGTTCATTTACAGAATCAGTTTCATCCTAATGAAAATGGATTGTGAAACTTTAATGAACAAGACTTTGCTGTCATAATAATAAAGACTTTGAAACAACACGAAGACCTACATAACAAGCATCTCACTACACTTGTGTTGCTACTCTGTATCAAACCAATTAAGCCACACAATGAATATTAACACCAGTGTTTGTCTAAAGTGAATGACATCAGATAAACTCACAAAAACGTGCATTCTTTTGCTCTGACAACTTCTGGCGTTATGGCTTCATAAACTCACATCCATAGAGCAGGATGCTTTGGTCTGCCCTCCTCCCTTTGGTTTAACACAGGTAAGTAAAAGCCCCAAAAATCAATTTACACACAGTGCCACTGTGTGTTTGCTCTGACAGGCAATGGGCTGCCTCTCCTGCTTGCTTCCAGCACCTTAGGAAGTACACACAACACCAAACAAGTATGAAAGCAATCTGCCCAAAAAATGCTGGCATTTTTGTCTCTGGAATGCATCTAAGCATCTGCACCAGCACCTTGCAGGATAAATAACCTGCCTGCTAACAGGTAGGCTTTCCTGAGGAAGGTGTTTGCCGTTCCAACACTAATCTTGGATAGCCTTGCCAAGGATTCCCTGTCAGCAAAGGGCTGAGGGGTTTTCAGCTAGCTAGTGACCCCTCTGGAATGAGCCCATCAGGCTGTGGTTCAGCTTGAAAACCAACCAACCAAGCAATCACCTGCTGAAAAAATAAAATAACTGGGGGACAGAGAGGATTACTGTTTTCATCTGCTGAACGAAGATGCCAGGAGTTCTCTCCAGCTCACCTCACCCCTGTGCAGGGCTCCCTGGAAAACTCAGAAAAGGATTTTATTCAACCTCTGATACCTTGGCAAAAGGTCTTTCAAAGTTGTGATCTTAGCTATAATACTCTCATAGTTTTCCTTTGGCAAAATCTCCTCAAACATGGAAATGGCTGATTATTGCCAATTTTAAAAAAATGGTGTACAGGAGAGATGGGATAGAGTCATTAGTAAATAAATGAATGGGATGATTTTAAAAAAGAATAATTTGCTCAATCAAGAATAATTTGAGCAGCATCTAAGTAGTCATGGAAAATCATAAACTATTACCCTATATAGTGCTCTGTTGACTATTAAATGCCTCCTTTTTCACACCACTGGCCTGAATGAATAACTTGGCAGCACAAAATTAGCCAGGTGGCAAAATGTGCTTGTGTCAGCTATTGGCCAAACAAAACAGCAAATAGCAAAGCTCATTTTGCAATGTCACATTAACTCCTTCAACACTGGGGGCACATATTTTATGTCTGCTGTTTGGAAGTACCTGGGAGCAGGCCAGAAGAGAGCGGCTCACTCCCTGCAGCACAGGTGGCCCTGCTCTTGCACCACTTGTCTCTGTTGCAGGTTGAGCTGATGTTCGTGCCTGTTTCCATGTGCATCATCTGAGATTATATGGAAAGGGCTCCTCTGTAACATCTGTGTCAGCTTAACATCCCAGTTCAGAAAAACTGTATTCTCAGATGCTTTCTACTGGAGGAGATTTTATGCACAACTTCCTTTACCTTTATTAGAGCCATCTCTTCACATTATCATGATACTTACAGATATTTCCATTTTCGTAGTGCCATTATCTCATGTTTATCTTCAGCTTCCAAGTGACCTTCTGGAAATTGATGCAAACAGAATGAAGCCAAGTGTTAGAGGACCAAACTTAACTGTATTATGTTCCTAGTAGCTTCAGTGGAATTACCTCAGGGATTAATCTGGAGTTTTACTTACACAGCATTACTAAAATATTATTTACGACAAAAGGATGCTTATCTCATTGATGTCAGCAGGATCCTTTTGATAGATTTCACAGAATTTATCAAGAGCAACCAATGACCTTTTTCATTCTTGAGGTTAATATAGGGGAACAAAACATGTTCTTTTATAATTAGCAGACTTTCCCTGCTACAGAAACTCACCTTCCCATTGCACAGTTAATAGTAGATCCCTAAAGTTAAGACTGGGCCTGGTTTTTGTTAGCAGAGAATTTATTTAGCCTTAGTGTGTAATATTTCCCTGAAGTATCATGGAATTCATTAAGAAAATAAAGGCAGTATTTCATAATTAAGTTGCTGGTTTCATATTTTTTTACATGAGACATACTTTATTGATAAAACTGACCGTGTCATTCACTGTGAACCCAAAGCAGAAAAGGGTGGGATATTGGCAGCTGTATTTTTTACAAAGGATATTTATAGATTTTTTTTGGTCCACAAAATATATATCTCAGATTTCAGATTCACTTTACTTCCAAAAATTATAAACGCATTGTATCTAGCCAAGGATGATGTCCTGTTCTTATCCAGGCAGTCTCTTTTCCACAGGGTTGTTTCACATGCCCTAGGAGAAAGACATGTGTGAATATTTTCCATTAAAAACAGCAGTGGTGGGAGGAGGGAATCACCAGTACTGTAAGTTAATGAGATGGGGGGCTTTAAATACACTTAATAAACAGTCACTTAGGCTGAGCATAATAAGTCATGGAAATTTATAAACTATTACCCACTATAGTACTTCATTGACTATTAAACATCTATTTTTCACACCACAAGCCTGAGTGAATAGCTTGGCAGGAAAAAAAATTGGCCAGGTGGCAAAACGTGCTCAGTACAACCCATGTCAGATATTGGCCAAACAAAATAATCCAATAGAAGCTGATTTTGAAATGCTTTTTAACCCTTAATGGCCTACAAAGAAGTTTTCCAGTAATAAGCACACTTATTTTCCTGAAAAGATTAACATTTATAAGAACTATGCCCTTTTTTTTTCCAATGTATTGTGGTTTTGTCTATCCTGGATGCCTATTCTTTGTACTGCCTCTCCGTGATTTCCAGTCCTGCTGATGGTCACAGCCTGGGGACAGAGGCACTCTCTGTCACTGACAGTGGGAGGGTGCACTCAAAGTTCTCATTGCAGGCCTTTAACTGCTCCAATTTGGGTCCTCTCTTATTTAACAACAAACTCCAAGGATGACTGGGGGAATTTTCAGGCCTGTTAAACATATGGCAATCCCTAGTCACTCTTCCATGGGTGAATGGACTTTTCCTGGTGCAGAAGGAAGGGTTTACCTGTGGATTTAAAACTGCGATGTGCATGGAGTCACACGGGACAAGAAATGTCTGAGGAAATCTCTGAGCTTGGTGGCATTGCTACATATTAGCTCATCTGATCTCTGTGGAGAGACAGAAAATCCACATTTTTAAAAATTCATCAAACTTCAGCCACTGCCAGGCTGTTTAGGCATTCTGGGGCATCTCATGCCTGACTGAAGAGCCCCTCTATAAAGTAGGGTAGAGGGGCTAAAGCTGGTGGCATAAAGCACATTGGAAACTATTCAGTCTAGATGAAAAATGAGAGGTTTGCACTGTGTCTGACTTTTCATCATCCTTTGTGACTTCAATTAGGCACAGCAGCAAAAAAGCAGCAACCTTATTTTCCATTATGTCCTCACATCTGTCAGAGCAGAAGATATAATATTTTGATTCAGCTTCTCATGCATTTCATGTGCCTCATATGTTTCTTCCTCTCTTCCATCTAACACTGTACTTCTCCTTTCAGTTTGCTCATCCCCTCTCTGATGACTTTTGGAAGTGTTTTACCAGATTACACTGAGAGACAGAATTCTCTTTATCTCTGGCTGATAGGACCCATCACTACAAATCCAACTGTGCAGCCCAGAGTGGGTGGCACCTCCTGCCACAAGCTGACTTGACAGTGTTCCTGTGTGCCACTAAAGGGCTAAAAATCAGTGTCAGAAGAAGGACTCAGCCACCAATGTCCAGTCCCTAATAGATAATCCATACACCATTTGAGTTCCTACTGAATATTGCCTTCTAGAAATGTCCCCCTACAAAACATTTCTGGAGAGGTGGTACAGACACACCACTGAAAGCCCATCTGAAGGAACTGTGTTAAGCAGTAGTTATATTCTTGGGATAAAGGGCTATATGGGAGAGAAAAGAGAGCTTACAGTCGTCTTAGTGTCTGTTTGCATCAGTCTAGCTAAAAAAAGGGTGGCAATGTAGCAAGACTAAACTGAGCCCAACACGCAGAGCTAAATGAAACTGCTGAAGGAATGTGTGTAGGTTGAAAAAAAAATTCAATTACTGGAGCTGGAATTAGGCCAGAACACCTTCACTAACACCTCTATTCATGAAAAAAGAAAAAAAAAAGTTATCCTTAATGACCACAAATGATCACAGACTCTGTTTTCCATCTCTTACAAAAGCCAGCATATTCAGCAGCATTACATTCCCCAGAGCTGGATGGATAAAGGGGGAAATATGTCATTGATTTTTTTCCCCCGCAAGAAACTCATGATACTCTTTCCACTAATTTGAACAGTGTGGAGATTTTCAAAAAGAGAATCAGTCCTGTTTAACCTGGAAGATAACAGTGTTCAAAACCTAAGGTTTTGTTTGCAGAGGCAATCAGGATCTGCTGCTTCTCAAGTTGTATTTATGAAAACCCTCTTAACTGTCAGACTGTAACACTATTACCTGCAGCAGAAGGGAAACAGCCTCTCTGAAGGCTCCTCTCATTCCAACGGGGCAATGTCTGCACTGTCCCAAAGCCCACTGAAGTAGATGGAAGGGCTTCTGTGGGTCTCAGTGTGCTTTACATCCAGGTGTGGATACACATAGAAAAGACTTCATGTTTTTAATTTTTACTAATGAAGGACTATCAATTTATATATTTATCCTTCTTTTCTCCATATATCTGTTGTTCAGTTCCTTGCTGCCTGAAGTTTGGGTACCCAGGAACAAGAAGGACTAACTTCCTTTACTTACCCATCGTCTGCTCCACTGGAAAAGAGGAATGAAGAATTAAGAGATCACCTTTTCCCCTCACACATTTTCATGTCTCACAGGGATTCAATGTCTTGCAGGACAACTCTTGGCATGGTGTATTTTTTTTCCCAATAATCTGCTCATTCTATTGCCTACTAAAATCTCACCTTCGCTTTACATGAAAACTACTGAATCGAAACTAAGAGAACAGCTCACATGGTTCTACATAAATTCCTTGGATTGCTTGTTCAAAGTGACTGATGTAGTTCTGCTGTCAAACTTACAATTGGCTTAACTCAACTTGGAGCCTGTAGTGTTGTTCCAACATGTGCTACTGGTAAAGTTTTTCTTTAATGTTATTTTCCACTGCCAAAGCATGCAATGATCCAGTGCTCAGCTATGGAAACTTAATGAATGAAGGAGAATGCTCCTGAAATCGGAAAAATTTATTTTGTTTCATATTCCTTTTCAAATTGGCTACTACTTTGAAACACTTCTGCCACTTTGAAGGACAATAAAAACCGGTCAAAATCCTACTGTCCTTAGACCCTGTGTTGCTTAAATAAAGCAAAGCAATTTTCCAGCCTACATGTTGAAAGGAAACACAAGTCTTACTTCCAAAGCAAATAAGTAATCTTGCTTATGCACTTACAAAGGAAGAGTATTATCATGCCATCATCATAAGGTTTGGTGTTGCAGACCAGAGTTTGGCATTAGGGTTATTGAGCCTGTTCCCATTTCTAGGCTCACCATTCTTGGGAACAAAATCCTACATTTGACACCCTAGGCTGGCAGGAGAAGTAAGCATGAGGTCTTGCTGAATTACTGAGAGGTGTCATTTTGCTGCTGCTCTACGAGGGCTCCTGTGATGGATCTGAGCAAAATACTGGTGAATTTTTAGAGGGAAGCCCCACTCAACCCATTCTAAGAAATGGTACTTTATAATGGAGGGTTTGCTCTGTGTTTAGCTTTTTAATTAGCTTTTTAATTTCATCTTTTGTCAAAGGAAACAATTATTAGCACTGACCAGATATTATCAAATGGAGTAATTACCAACCCTGACCAGGTATTCTTGGTTCTGGCAACATGATATCTTCCTTACCCTTTACTTACTGTTATCTTGGAACTCACTACATTCTGGATTTCATTTAACCAAAATTCAGAAGATTTATGCTTGTCTATAATGCTTGTGGTGTTCCTTTTTTTCCTTACTGTATGCCATTCATGGCATCTACACAAACTTGCTGTTTCAGCTCTGGAACAAATCCATAAGACTCCACTGTAGATGCAGACCATGTACCCAAATGAGTTGATTTTGGCACCCAGCTTGCTGATGAAATTTATGCTTCATTAACAGATGCCTAATGTATATAATGCACATATTTTAGAATTGACCTCAACCTGGCCACGGAGGCTGGCTGACCCCATGAAAATGCAATTACTTAATGAGAGATTAGAGTTTTGCTTATTGTATTTACTATTTCTAGGAAATTACTTTGTGTCTCTGTAGCTGCGTCAGCCTTCTTGCTTAGAGTATGTTTTAATGTTATTAGAGCTTGCAAGCTAAACTAGTGGAAAGACAGGGAAAGGCAGCACAATTTCCTTTTAGATCGGAGCCAATGTTTCTCCAAAGCCTTAGCAGGCTGGGTTTGCCATAAGATCAATGCAGCTGAACACTCCACCTGCAGAATGAGCTCACTGTCTGTGCATTACACCAGCCCTCTGCCAGTCCAAGTACTGAGACTCCTGGGGTTGGTCTTGAACCTGCTACTCCCCACACTGGAGTGCTAAGCTTTGCTGCCAAGACACCAGGCCAGGTATTAAATGCATTCTTGTTCCTATTACTTTCCAGCACTCCAGAGGACCACATTAGAAACCCCAGAAAACTTAATTGGAAAGCAAGGAGAATGCAGAATGCTTAAAGACCTTTTACAGACAGGAATATGTTCTTAAAAAAGAAACGAACTGAGAAACAACAACCTACCCACAGATTTAAATATTCAGCTCACCTTTTCCTTACGGAGGCATCAAAATGATAAATCCTATTTGAAGCAAACAAAACATAAAAGTATCAGGACTAAGTTCATCTTCATCACTGTATTAAATTTTATGTGGGCTGCTCATTGCAGAATTGTAAAGCCTCCATTCTTTTGGAGAAGTGGACTTTATGGACACTGTAGCTCAAATTCCCAGGTGTAGGAGCTCTGGGCTATGAACTCACCAAGGACCTCCAATTCAGTCTTACTCAGGACTTTGGATGGAGCATGTGCACCTTGTGAATTCCTTGGAAACCACAGTGAAGGGCAGGAGTGCTGCTTTTAATTATTTGGAGTAAAACTAGTGAACAGGAAAGTGAGGTCCCTATAAAAGTGATTTGGCAGGATGGTTTACCTTAGTTTTTATAGCTCTTGCAAAGGGAGAAATGAAAAACCCATTTGTGGTTTTCTAGTTGTGATTACTGGAGGTAAAAGCTCAAGCACCTCAGGTTTATCATTGTATAGATTGCAGGCATGGGAAATAATGCACAGTAGAACTTGACCACTATGCTAAGTCAAGCTTCTTTCAGGTTTTCCTAAGATTGAGCTACCAACAAAAAGCAATTCAAAGATTGTGAGATATCATGAGGAACTCAGAGGGCCACAGACATTTTTTAAACATAGCAGATTGTTATAAAACGCATTAGTTATTTACTCTTTCTGAATCAGAGCTAAATTTTAGTCTTCCATTTTTTTCACAGGAGAGTTAAAAGCAGAAGTTTGTTTGTTCCACTACAAGGGGCTTCCCTACTAACTATACTTCTCTCTTCTCTTTGCACATTTTGCTAGCCGAAAAGGACAAAGAATTAAAAGAAGACAAAGAAAAAAACTAAGAAGACAAAGAAGACAATCCTTCCTCTTGTAGAAATATGTCTGAAGAGAAATATTTCCATTCTACTTTAAGCTCATGTAAACATGGCAGTCCCTTCAAACGAGCCATACAGGTCAGGGGCAATAAAGATGAAGCAGTTATATAAATTTACATATCGCCCCTATTAATAAGGGAACTGCACTGATATATCCCCCCCTAAAGCTTTAACTGTGTTTTTGAGTATGGCAGGGAGATATTACAATAAAAAATATTTAGTGTGTAAGTAACAAACGTTTGTCAAATCTATAAACCTTCTTCAAAATACACCTCCACTGCTCTAAACAGCAATTGCAAGTTCTCTGGGCCTTGATTTGGGAGAGTTTTCCATCTTGAACAAGAAATGATTAATGAATAATAATTAATCTGATGGCTTTGCTACTTATGTTGAACTTTGATAAACAACCCAGCTCTCTTGCTGGTGGCTTCACAATAAGGTAATTGATCTGGATCCAGACTGAAAGGCAGCTGTGTGTCACCCCAGTCCTGCCATGTCAGTTCTCATTGCAGAGGGCAGCAGTAGCTTAGACAGCCTGTCAATATTTTTGAATAACTTACTTGAAATGTAAGCTGATAATTTTTGCCTGTTGATAAAGTTTTGCTATTAACCCTAATATATCAATCAATTTTCATTTGTAGGAGAATAATGGCTCTGTTTTCTCTCTGAGTCAGTGAGGAACAATGCCAAAGCTTGGTGTGTTTTCACATTAGTGCAAGGAGAGGGGAGACCATTGCAGTAGAGCTACTATACACACTTGGAAGAGCTGTACCATGGAGAGGAATATCTCTCAACAAGATTGATGTCTCTGTCTCCTTGAGTAAGAAAATATCAAACCAGAACACCACAGGAGTTTTGTTCTCAGGCATCACATTAGTGAGGTCTTCAGATATAAAACAAACAAACAAAAAACCCCACGAAAGAAAAATCCCAAAAAACACAAAGTGAAAATACTGAAATTGTTAGAAAGTTACAAAAATGTGAAATCAAAAGCAACAAACACACAATGAGAAACATCAGAAGCTTTATCTGTGCCACTCAAAGATTTTTATTACTTCCCATTAACTCTTAGGGAAAGTTCTCCACTAACACAAGGTTCTTTGATGCAGCATGACAAAATCTCACAGATGAAGATTAACTCCAGCTTTCAGCTGAAAGAAACTCACATTAGAAATACATGGGATTTCTTGGGGTTTTTAAAGCATAGATCACCATAAATCACTGAAGCAATTTAAGAAAGTCATTTACTGTTAGCCCTGCAGTAGTTCATACAAACTAGGAGGATCCCTCTCTAAAAAAATAACAGCTCAGGACATGTAGGATAGATACAACTTATTGTCTTCAAGTGGCAAGGCAAACTAAAACATCCCAAAATACCTCTCCAAAATCCATTAAACAAAGCAAAACAAAATCAGTTTAAATCAGTGAAGTTATGTAGATGACTCCCCTTAAAACATGAGAATCATTAAAGAAAAAAAAAAAGACAACACAAAAACCCACATAGTCGCTGGTTTTGTGTACTTGTGAAAAGAGACACTGAAAAATATTCAAAGGGTTATATGCTAGGCAAGGGACCTCCCATCCTATTTCAAGTATTTATTATAAGTGTTTGGATGCTGACAAATAAATTACATTAATTGCATTCATTCTAGCAACCACTTAAACACCATTAGGGCTTATGCATACAATAACTACGCCATTAGTCAAATCTGGATACCTCACTGCTGGTAATCAACGTTCTGTCTTCTTCTAGTATAACTATCTTAATTTCTTTTTGCAAGCCTCCTTCAGAACCATTCAGCTTCTGAACATGAAATTAAGGACATTATCATTTTGCCTAATAACATTACATGGTGTTCTCTCAGAGTTACAGTCTACTGAGCTACTTGTAATTACTTGCAGTGAAAAGCTGAGGTTTGCTGACTATTCTATTCTTCTTTTTTCCATGCTGCAGACACCTGCTGCAATTCCATCCTCATATTACTGTGATAATTGTTGCTTTGCTTCTTTCTTAATCTGAGGGGAAGTAAGAATCCTTCTCTTTCCTCCCCTTCTCCCAGGGGACTGACAGCATAGGCCAGGATGAACATGGAACATTAGATACAGAGGACTAAATATGGGAAAAGTTTCTGTCCCTTGTATCCACTTTGAAATAAAAGAAAGTGGACAGTGGAGTGGGTGACTTCTTGAAATCTGTTTTCCTTCCTTGCCCTCCAGCTGCCTATAGGAACTGCCACCACTGGGATTAGGAAGCTGATTCATTGCCAAAGCTGCTTGTGCATCCTCTCCCAGGGGCTGATCCAGGGACATGTGCTCTCAGCAGTCCCAGAGTACCATCTGTAGGAGTTCCCAGCTTTGTCATCAGTGTAGCTGCTTCTGCATGCGATGACCAGAGGACTATGAAACTTCTTTAAAGAGTAGGCTGAAATCACTGTGAAATTCACCAGTCCTGTGCCAGTCCATAAGCACAAGAGTGAGCTGATTTGTTTTTCATATTGACACTAAAATCTCATCTATGCACCAGGGAGGAATTCCTTGATTACTTGAGTTAGAGAGCTCCTTTGTATAAAGGGGGGGGGAAATTAAAATGCAGGGTAGGAAGCTATAAAACTGATTATTCAGGTCACAGAGATCTCTATTTTTACCATTTCATTAGCATTTGTTTGTGTTTGATCAAGACAATAAAGAAAAGGATTAACACCGTCAGCATGGCTTTTTGTGACTTTGGAAGTGTGGTTTGCCCACAGCTTTAAGCGAAGCTCAGCAATAAATCAGCTGACCTGAAAAGATGAATCTTAGGGAAAACATCTCACCATTAGTTCAAACTCTTTATTCTGCAGCCAACACCTGGCCAAGATTCCTAAATTCAGCATTGATACAACATTATCCTAAATGTAATAGTTGTTCATTAAAATCAAGTCCTTTCATTTATGTTCATTCTCCCCCCTCTTGTGGTTCATAATAAAATCACAATTGTTGCTTTCAGAAATGTTCCACAGTTGTTGGGCTTTCGTGCTGAAATGATACAAAAGGATCTACAAAATCCAACTAGGCAGTGCAACTAATAAACTCAACAAAATGCAAATATAGTAAATAATGAGATTGTTATTCAGGGTAATTGTCATTGCTAATTCAAATGTTCTCTGTAATCTCCGACTGAAAGCAAATCTTGCCACAAATGATATGGAATACATTTCAGACAGATTCACCACAACTATTAATTTGCTATCATGTGCTATTTTCTTGGGAAGATTTTAGTACTTGCACCCTCAATCATTTATTCTCTTACTAGCTTAACATAGGAGTATTTTTGCTCTAAAAGTGGACGTAGTACTAAAATACTCTGAACTTGTGCCAGAAGTTCTGCCAGCATCCTTTTACAGGCAGCTTCTGGCATTTCTTACATGCAGGTTTGTTTCCTCAGCAATGACCTGATCCACCAAAGTGTAATTATGAAAAGTGCTATTGAAAATATACAAGGACTTTGTCCACAGATCTTGGATATTGGACGGTCTGCAACAGGAGTAGGTTTAAGCCTCAAAAATAGTTAGAAATTGATGTGGATATGCATACAGACTCAGAGTATATCTTTTCAATTAAAAATGTGTTATTTGGGATAAATTTAGAAAAACTTGTGAGCAGTAGGCCAGCTAAATAAGAATGATATATTGATAGAAATGTGTCAATTTAGCAAATCAGACACAGTGCAGTAAAGTCAACACTTACTAACAAAATTGGAGGATTAAAACTTATTACCAGAGTCAGAAAACAGTCATGTCAGCATTTCCCACTGTAATGCTGACAGCCAAAGTGTTCATATTAGCAGCAGGTAAGTTAGACTGTTACCTGTCATCTCTTAACCAGTCTCATAACCAGAGCACACTACAAACAGTGTGCAAAACAATTCCCATTACTGGAAAAGCTGTGGTGGCTGGGATCTCCTTTGATTCCCAGGACCCAACTGAAGGCTGCAAGAATAGAAAGTTACAACAGCTTGTATGCTCACAGGTGGAAAAATCCACATAAAATCTCCACACATCTGAAACTTTCAGAATTACGGGTAAGACTAGTGGTAAATGTGTGTTTTGATGAATAACAGCAAATGGTTCCCTTTTGTCATTCCAGCAGAAAATCCTTAAGGACAGCTTGGTGGAAAGCCTTACAAAAAGTTTCTCACAGATTAGATAATTTTTAACAAAATAGATATATGGAACAAAAAAAAAAAAAACAGTACAATAATATGAACCAGCTATGTGTAATATTTGAAGCAGTTCTTAAGTAAGAATAAAAAATAGTGGTGGGATTAAAAGGAGCAACATTCTCCATTTTGCATTTCTGTGCCTGTTACTCTAAATATTGCTGAGCAATCATTTAACATTACCCACCAGAAATCACACTATTTATTTAGTCCATTGTGTGCAAAGGCTGAAAATGCAAAAAGCCCAGTAAATTAGAGTTTCTTAAACTCCGTGGAGCAGCCCATGAAATACCAATGTACTTCAAACATTGGTAATTTGGCTTTTAGTTTAAGGTGAGTGGGAAAACTCCTGCTTCTCACTTTCAACAACATTTAATTGTATGACATAATCACAGCATACAGTCATGTCATGAACTTTGTAAAGTCACAGTCTTTGAACTTCAGGGATTATAATAAGGCATAGACTCAAGGGCACAAGATAGGCAAATTGCAGTGGCACACAAGTAACACTGGAAAACACACCTTTAGGGTACATCTAAAAGGCCAATTTTGCCTACAACTTCCTTGTCTCAGCACGAATTATTTATTCACTGGTTCATAGTAATAAAATTTTGGGAAACTCTGACCCTCATCCAAACTCAGCTAGCCAGGACTTCTGTATCAAGAGGAATTGCTTCCCATTCTGCAGTCTTATTCCCCTTTCCCTCCGCTCTGCAGGCTTTCTCTGAAGAGAGAAAAGCAGCACATCCATAACCCTGCTGCTCCTGCAGGCCCAGAGCCAAGGTCCAAGCAACCTACATCAGGATGCAGGACAAGCCTTCAAGATCTTATTGGGCATGCAGGGCACATCACAATCTAGCCCCAAGAAATTAGGAGATTAAAGATAGAACATGTTTTAAATGGATCTGAGTGAATAATTTTTAATGAATGCATTTAATGATGGATGAGCTTCCTTCCTTCCTTCTTACCATGAAATGTGGGGAGCGGGTTGCAATTTCCTTCACATATTCCTTCCTCATTGAATTCTTTTTAAATTTCTTTTGAAGGAAGGGGTTGCTACTCCAAGCACAAACTCACTGTTCAATTGCAGTTAGTCCCATAAATCACTTAATATTGTTTCCATCCTCCAGTCTAATGAACATAATTCACAGAATCAGCTTTATGGTACACAGGCTTACAGAAAGCACATCAGAAATTCACTTTTCATAGTATTCCTGTGTGAGCTTAACATTTATTTTCTGCCAACAGTTATGTGATTAAAGTTTAATAACTCTGTGAGTATGCGCAGGAAATGACACCAAAAGCAACCCCAAGATGGTTGAAGATTTGCTTCCAAATTTGCACAAATATAAGTAGAAATTCTTTCTGCATAATTCATCCAACTTTAGACCTAAACCAAATATGTCTGACTAGCAGCCTTGGAAACATATGATGAAGTGTTTTAAAATTCCAGTAGATGTCACCACTTCTCCCTCAGCAAGTCCTTAAGTACATCTAAAAGAAGCTTTTGAAAACTCAGTTTGCACTTCATCATGAGTTGAGAAAGCACAGAGACTCCTTTTGCTTTGGGTTACATTGTGTTCTGACAGAAAAAGAATATATCCATTTTTCTAATCTGTGTCAATGAATTAATGAGCTTCTAGAACTCATGCCACTATTGCAAACCAAGGCACGTGTAGATCAGCTGTCGACTGTGATGTTGTTGCTAATACAAAACAGTACCTAGTGTTGTATTAATTTTTTCCCTTGTCACTTGATACTTCATAAATATTGAAATTTTAAACTATACTGTGATTGTATCTACAGCCCTGATTGTGACTGCAGTGAGTTTTCCAGTGTTCATAACCATTCCCTGCAACATTTCGTTTGCTTTTGTTTCCCAAGTTTCAACAAGCCCCAGTAGTGTCTCCTTCCTAAACATTTGGGTTCAGTTCTTTTCAGCTTTTACTTGCTGCTGTCCCCTCCTCTCATGAAAAATGAGACCTCGTGCTTCAGTTCACCTGATTCTCATGGCTACATTTTTCTCCAGTCCCACTGGGAACAAGGCACCCATGAGTTCTCACATCATGAAAGAATGCCCATACTTCTGGTCAGCTGCATCCAGAAAGACATTCCTGGTACTTTCTCTTCTTCTTTGCACACTGAGTCTCTCAATATTTTCTGCAAGAAAATATTTTCAAATTAATATCAGATGAAACTCAAGTCAAGCTAAAATCTGCTTCTTTAAGAAATAACATCAATTGTATATTCATTTGCTTATACTGACCTTGACTCTGCATATCTGACAATTAATAAATTTTCATCCCTTTATATTTCTCTGTAATATGAAATACAACAAAAAATATTTACCCTGTTCTTTTAAAAACAACTCCGATCCACAGGACATTATAATATGAAAAACCAAACTAAGAAGAATTTATTCTGCCACAGAAAAAATTCTTTAGTCTAAACTTCATTTTCTGAAGACATATTATTACTCTTTTTCTTTAGAGACAAATTTTACATTTTCTAAGGTATATTAAAAGATAAAATTAATTCTCAACAGTTCCCAGGGCAAGAAAATGTTTTGTGTGACTTTTTTTTCACTTGACCGTGTAGCCCTAAGGGAAGCTGATTTTCTGGCTACATTCACCCCTTAAGACTTGGAAGAGAGTTTGGACACATAACAGTGTATAATGATCATATATTTCTGATGAGTTCAACAGTGGTCTAAAGACTTCAGAAAGGTTCATTTGCAGGTCGCTAGATTACTTACTCTCATTCAGATTTCACCCAGCTTAAAACAGCCAAACTGACTAAAGACATTAGAGATGTAAGGGAAATTGGGGTTTAAGTATTTTAGGAAGTGAGATAAGATTCAAATGCATCCCTTAAACTTTTCAAAATGTCTTTATTCATGGGATCAGGTCACCAGAACAAGTTAAAAAACTATCAAGCACTTTTTAAAGATACTTAAAACATTATTGTTGCAATTCCTTTCCCACCCAGCTGCAAAGGCACTCTAAATTACTCTATTGTCCATGGGATTTGTAGAATAGCAGCCAGAACTAACATGAAACTGAACAATAGCAACATTGTACTCCTTCTCAAGAAAAAAGAAAAATATAGTCAATGGCAAAACCTTGGGCTGCTACGTGACAGTTGACTCCTTTTAGAAGATTCTCTAATTACTTTCTATTTTTTAAAAAACAAACTTTCATTGTAGGCATTTGAAATTTTTTCCCTGTTTGAAAATTAGTTAAATTTGAAGAGAGATTTTTTTTCTTGAACTGTTAAAATCAGTTTATTGACAAGAGTGTATAAATGGAGGCGAATAATATGAGCAACTGTCCCTGACAAAATTGTTAAAGTTTTCCAGAAAATACTGTAGCATTACAAAAATAGTGGTGTCTTTACACAGAAGAAGCATATTAATTATGTGGTTTGACTGCAGTTTTTTAGATTTCAGAAAAGCCTGTAATGAGTAAACAAATAGTAAGGAAGTTGATTCTTCAGCAGGCAAGTGTTACAAATAAAGCAGAAAAAAAGAGGTATGCAGACAAAATCAGAATTATGCACAGGGCTACAACTCTCAGCTGTCCTGATGGGAACAGAGAGAAGTTACCACTCAAGGTTTTTTAAAATAAGTAAACAAGTGCACAGAACACAGAGTGAACGCAGTGGACACCTGAACTCCATAGGGGCCATGGAGCATTTTCCAAATGACAAAGACTTGAATTTTCAACCAGACAAAGCACTTTCAGCAAGACCTTTGATTTTGCTTGAAGTTTATACACTTTCTCCCCCTCGGCCTCCCACACAAAATACACCTTCAGTCTAAAGTGTAGAACTACCAGAGTGCTGCAAGTAAATCCAAAGATGTGATATTTGTTCACTTGCCCAAAAAAGTAGCCCCTAAGTGAAACTAGAATTTTTTTTTTTTTTCTGCTAACAGTGTAATTTCTGGACTCAAGGTAAAATGGGGCATAAAAACTCTGCAAAATGCTTTGAAAGAAAAAAAAATTATCAGAACTTCTTTGGTAAAGTCTTTATCAAAGGCAGAGTCTCTAGAATCCTTGACAGTCACTGGACAGTGAAGAGTTGTTTTGAAACCTTAAGACAATTTGCAGCTGAGAACGTAATTCCACCAGTGCAGTCTCCAGGTCCTGGAAGAAGTGCTAAACTGAAATAATGTAAAAATAATTGCAGAATTTTAAACTTTTTACTTAACAGCAGCCATGTTTCATTCTACTGATTACAACTGAGGCTTGGAAATAGTTCTATATTAGAAAAAGTGGCCTCAGAATATTAATAAAATATATATTCTATTGAGAGTCACCAGGAGATGAGCTGATACATTTATTCATAAAATCCAGTCCAGGTTTCCCCCCCATACTGAGTCCATTGTGTACTCTGGGGAAAATCCAGTCTGGGTTTTTCCCCATATTGAGTCCATTCCATTTCAAGTGTTTTAATTGGACTGTGTTTAGTGACAATCTTCATGCCAAGGTTCAGGTTTCTGTGTCTAAACTGCTCTGACTTGTATGTAAAAGTTAAGATGAAAATGCTCTCTGTTCAGGACAAAACCAGCTGCGAGCTGGGCTGGTTCACAGGTGAGATGGCCACCTCCTTCACAGGCACTGGGCTCTTCACCAGCTCTCCAAAGGGGGCAATGCTTCTCATAACAAGTCAACAATGACTGATTCAGAGCTCAAAGTGCCCATTTCCCACAGAGAGCTTTTGGGGCTCAGACAAGGACATCTGCAATGTCCATGTTTATGAGCAGGCTCATGAAACATTTGTTAGCAAACCCAGCATCTTCCCAGACGCTGCTTGCAAAATGTAAAATACGATATGGGTTGGGTTGTTTGCAGGTCAAGGCTTCTTTTCAGTTCAGTTAAGCGCTTCTCCCTAACTGACTCTGTGTCTCTTTCTGGTCAAACTGAGTGGCAATAAGTGCCTGCAGGGGTCTCATCACCTCTCTGTGAAGGCAGCAAAGCTGGTTGAGAAATTCCCATCTTGTTGACATGCAACAAGTCAGCACTGATGACATTCACCCAGAACATCAAACTGCTTCGGGGAACACTTTTTGTGAAAGATGCTCTACCTCAAAAGTACCTGAGAACTATTTCAAAATACTTAAAGCCTATAATCCTGGTGTCAATAACACCTCTGTAGCAAAACCACATTTTATTAATTTAAATTTCAGCAGCCTCTTCAATTACTGCCCACACCAACTTATAATGTTTAAATCAGAATTAAAACAGCTACATTATTTTATTGATACACATAATGAGAAAACTGAAAAAATTTATTAGGATGATCAACGGATAAATGAAGAAAGCAAAATTTTAAGTGAGTATGAGAAGCAACAAAAGTACTGCCACATGAAAAGGGCTCTCAGATGAGTTTGCAAGCAATAGAAGTATAAATGGTAAAAAAAAAGTTTGAATTCAGCTTTTTTTAGTGAATGAAAGCTGCAGCTGTACAGGGGTTGTGTAGAGGCCGGTGGGCCTGCTGGGAAAGCTTCCCCAGAATGCTCTGTTCTGCTATGTTAATGTTCCCCAGTTCTGCTCCCCTGGTTGGCTACACTGGCAGCTACAACCCCTGTTACTTGATACACCCTGAGAGTTGCTCCATCGGTTCCCTTACCCTGGACTCCTCATTGTTCTCCCCCAGGGATTTCCCTGAACCCTTGCAGGGGTGCAGACACATTAAATCTGTCCTGTAGAACCCTGTGCAAAGACTCTTGCTGCTCATTTCATCGTCGGACTGCTGTAGCCAGCTCTCTGAGCTGTGTGTGCAAGTTTGCTGGCTGCACCGGGTGGCTTTCTCCTGGAGATGCTTTTAGCAAGGTCACGACACAGAACCAGCTAAGAAGAACGCGAGAGTCTGCAATATCCCTATAGTCCCAGCAGCCTTGTATCCTCTTTCTTTGAAGAGGGAGAAGGAATGGATAAAATCCCTGCAATTCTTTCAGGACTCAGTTTCTGGCTACCTTTGCTTATCAGGTGACCGAGATATTTCACTCCTGGTTCCACAAACTGTAATTTCCTTTTTGATACTCTTAGTCCCTTTTCTCCAAGAAAATTCAGAAGTTTTATAGTGGCTTCTCTAACTTCAACTTCTCCTGATATTAGGAGATCATCTGCATATTGGATAATTTGTATTCCTGGGGGAGTGGTGAAAGTTTATAGTATTTCTCCTAAGGCTTGCCCAAATAGATCTAGAGACCCACAATACCCCTGAGGTAGTGTAGTCCATCTCAGCTGGGACTTTCTCCCACTGTTTGGATCTTCCCATTCGAAGGCGAAAATATTTCGACTTTCCTCTGCTAGTGGGCAAGCCCAAAAGGCATCTTTAAGATCCACTATGCTAAACCACTGATGCTGAGGTGGAACTTTGCTTAAAAGTAAGGATTAGGAACCACAGGGTAACAGGCCCATGTTCTTTTGTTTACTTCCCTTAAATCTTGCACTAGCCTGTAATTTCCATCAGATCTCTTTACTGGGAGAATAGGGGTATTATGAGGAGATTTACAAGGTTCCAGTGTCCCATCCTTTATCAATTCTTCTATTACTGGCTTTAAGCCTTTTCTCCCCTCTAGAGATATAGGGTATTGGTGTACACTAATGGGACATTCCTCTCTTTCAATTGTGACTCTTATGGGGTCAATATCTAGTCCGCCCCTATTCCCTTCCCTTGCCCAAACCTTTCTGTTAATCTTTCCTCATCTTCTTGGCCAAGTTTTAACACTTTGGCCATCATTTTCCCTTCATCTGATATGACTCCAATCCCCAGGTGGATCTGTAAATCCCTTCCCAATAAATTACTTCCAGCCCTAGGAACTAATAAAATATCCCCTATCTTTTTTTTTGTTTCCCCTTCAATGACCTCATTTTTAATGACAGGGACCTTAAACCCTTCCCCCTTTGATCCTGTTACTTTCACCATATCCTTACTTATATCACACTCTTTTGGAATGTTCATCACACAAGTCCTTTCTGCCCCAGTGTCAACTACAAATTCTAATACCTCCTCTTGGGGGCCTACTTTTAAAGTTATCAAAGCCTCCAGATGGTATTTATCCCCCCAAAAACAGAGCCCATGACTTCCCTATTTCTCTTCTGCGTGCGTTTCCTGAAATATTTTCAGATCCCTCCTTAGGTGGGGGCATTCCCTTTTATAATGCCCCTACTCCTTGCAATAGAAACAGGTATCCCTGGGTTGTTCTTGGAGTTTTGGCCGTGCTAAGATTTTATGTTTTTTCCCTTCCCCCATTTCTGAACCCTGAGTGTTTAGGAGTTGTACCTGAGGGCTTCTGATTTAGGTCCTTTTGGAAGGTACTCTCCTGCATAGTGGCTATCATGATTCTTGCTTCCACTTTGGCTTTTTCCTCATCTCTTCAAACATATATTTTCTGAGCCTCCCTTACTAGATCTTGTAGTGGTTTCTCATGCCAGTTGTCTATTTTTTCTATATTTTTCTTAATATCTGGCCAGACACGAGTGACAAAGTTAACTCTAAGCAGGGCTTGCCCTGCTAGGAACTCAGGGTCTATCCTAGAATATTGTTTCATACTCCTTCAGAGCTTCTCCAGACACTCCGTCAGGGTTTCTTCCCTTCCTCATTGCCCTTCAAAAGCTTTTCTGGCATTTTGCCCTCAGGGTGCCCCTTCTTTTATCTCTTTGATTATCAAATTACGATAATCATTCCTATGTCCCCTCCCTGCTTCATCATTTTGGTTCCAGTTAGGAGATGTGATGGGCATCTTCTGATCCCCTGGTGGGCCTTGTTGGTTTTCTCTTTCCCAAGTTTTTATTCCAGCAGCTCTAATCATCTCTCTCTCTTCTTGGGAGAATATTATTTTCATTATTGATTGCATTTCTTCCCAGGTGAAGATGTTGGGACCTAAGAACTGGTCTAACTGTTCAGCTGTACCTATAGGATCTTCTAATAAAGTTGTTAATGCTCGGGGGGTTCTCTCGGCCCGTGCTGGTTGGGGTCTGAGGCTCAGACCCAAGAAGCCGTAGCAGACCCGGAGAGCTGATCCCGTGAGGAACCGTCTGCAGAGGTGATCCCGTGAGGAACCGTCTCCCAGGGGGTCGTGGCTTCTCTCAGCTCTCGGCTGGGGCTGCCTGCAGAGGTGCCTGGCTCAGCAGGCTATCAGCTCTTAGTGCAGTGATTTCAGCTCTGCTCTGCAAGGCAAACCCCCCTGGCCAGGCCCGGATAGAGAGAGGAGAGGTCCTTCTGGTGGTTCCGCAGAAGCAGCTTTATTCTTCCATCTTCCGCAAAGGGGTGACCAGAGACGGATCCTCCGCCGACTCAGGGCAGAGTCTTTTATGGGGGTACAGAGGTGGGTGTGAAAGGGTGAGAAACCAATGGGTATCAGGGTATTTTACATGCAGTTTCCTAGAGGATCATGGGTCTGTCTTTTCTCACCGTAACCAAAAAGGCTCGCTCTTTCCCCAAGAGGGGCCTGCAGGGAGACTGTGCAACCTCCTGATCTCCAGGCCTCCCTGCCAGGGCAGGGGCCCATCAGACCCCACATCTGGAGATGCCGCAGTTCCCCCTGTCTAAACAAGGGCTTCCTGCCAGGACAGGGGCTTGTCAGACCCTACATTCTAATACTCCTTTAATTTCCTTTTTGAAATTCCTAACCTCTGTAGAGGTTAAAGGAGCTTTTACAAAATCAGTTCCTCCATTGATTCCTCCCATAAGCACATCTCTTAATGGTAATAAATGAATTTCTCGGTTTCCCTCCCTCTTAGCAGTGGAGGAATTGTTGGGACGCCTTTGAGCCTTACTGGCACCTCTTGTGTTCTGATATGGTGCTCCTTCGTTAAGAAGAGGGTTTATTTGGGAAGAAGGCACCGAATTCCACTGGGGAAGAGAGGCAGATACAGAGTCTGGCACTGAAGCCAAGGATTCTAAAATGTAGGGAGAGGACGTGGGGTCTGGCACTGAAACCAGAGGGGTGAGGGCTGGCATTTCCCCTGATTCAAATGCAAATGCAGGAATCCCCGAAACATATGGGAAGGATGGGATTCCCTGCATGGGCCAGGGCACGGACCCTCTCCCCCCACTCTATTGGGGGAGAAGGGACCGCTGGCAGAAAAAACCCCGCCATTTGTGAATGGGAGGCTGCTGGTAGAAAAACTTCTGGCACCAGCGGCGGTGGAGGAACAATTCCTGGTGCCAGTGGAGGTGGGAGTATTTCTAAGGGATCCCAACCTTTTTTCCCTTCTGTTCACTTCATCTCTGGCGTTTCTGATGTTTTAAAAACTTTAGTTCCCAGAGGTTCTGTATTTCTTGTCCAGCAAGAAGCATCTTCTCTCTCCTCAGGGTTAGATGGTTCTTTTGAATTTACAAATGCATTTAAAGCTCGACAAATTCATGCTTCATCAGACCCATATTTTGGCCAGAAAACATGATCAGGTCTGATTTCTTTTTTTACCCACTCCTTCATGCAGAATTGGATCATTTTTACTTTATCTTTTCCTTTTGTAGAAGAATCAGTCTCCCAGTTTGCTAGTTTGACTCCCTTGGGCTATATCCTCTGGTACCCTTTCATCTTTGGAACTTAGCCTACTGGATTTTGTCCCATTTTTCCAAAAGTTCTCTGTTTCAACTTATTCTTCTAAAACATCAATTTATCCCCCGTAATATTTTATAATATTAACTTACAACTTTAAAATACCCACCACTCTCCACAGCACAAAAATCCTTTTTCTTGTTATAGTCCACCTCCTCTCAAAAAGTTTCTTCTAATTACACAGTCTTTCATTCACACATTCACTCTCTTTTTTTCTTTTTTTTTTTCATTCACTCATTCTTACTCACCACAAAACAATGAGGTACCTACTTGTTAGTGTCCACCCATAGGTTTTACGAATCTGGGTTCTCTCTCAACCCAGCACTGCCAGCATCCACCCCCAAATTCCTTTGGGGTATTTTCAGACCCTGGATTTCTTGGATTTCCCTCAACCCAGCACTGCTAGCCTCTAACTCCTTTCCCTGGGCCCCCTGTCGCAGGTAGCCCTCTGGGAGATTCTTTCACTCCTTTTAACAGATGCATTGCCTCTTTGCTGGGCGCTTTTCTTGCATAAAGATGGAACCGCAGCTCTTGGAGACTCAACTCTCACTTCGCAGATGATCAACGTCTCATTCACACGCACTTATCTCCCGTAACAACCCACTTTTTCTTTTGAACCATACTTACCAGTCTCATTTCTTGTTCAGTCTCTGTGGGGCTTGTGAGAGCACTCTGTGCTTTGCTTTATTTTTGTCTCTTTTTTTCCTTCGGGTCTTGCCCTGCTACCGCCGAGCTACGCCAGAAGAGACGGAGCAGGCACCCTGCCAAAGCTGGGCAGGGGGGCCCCTTACCCCACTCTTGAATCTTTCGTCACTTCTCGGAGGCGAGACATAGATCCTGGGCGAGTCTCCCAGTTGGGAAAAACACAGTTCACTTTCCTGTGAGAATTTAAAAGTTTAATAGAAAGACAATCAGATGCACAGAAATAAAGCAAAGATGTGGCGGCCGATGCCTCATCCAAAAAGAGACAGAGGATTCCTGTTACTTCATTCAAATAAAGGGAGAGGTCATGGGCATTTCCCATGGCATCTCTCAAATTGTTAGAGGATGCAGCTTCCTTTTTTATCCTTGGCTGCATTTCCCTCTCTTGCCCATTGGCTGAGGTACTTCAGAGGTATAGACTTCCCAAATCACTTAATACAAACCCCCTTTCTAATGTGTACCCTCTCAAACCTATTCTTTTCCTTATGTCTTTGTTCTTTTTCTCTAAATCCAGGGATCAGCACAGGCTTGAGTGAGTAACTGTCTGTGTCAATTAGTGGAATTCCTATGGAATTTATGGTTCTTTCCTTACTATCACTATCTGGCTTTATCTACCATCAGGCCCACAGATAGTTTGTAAAGACACCTCCTTCTCATTGCTTTCACAGTAATGGTTCTTGACACTGTAGGGAGAAATTTGGGGCAGTGGAAGCTCAACTGGAGATAAAGGGGGCCATAAATATGGGGCACAATAAAAAGGGTGGTTTTAAATATATTAATGGAAAAAAAAAATGTAGAAATAACATTGTCCCCTTCCAGGATGTGAATGGTCACCTCAGAAACAGGGATGGAGACACAGCACAGATGTTTAATGCATTCTTTGCCTCTTTCTTGAACACTCCTCCCTCCCTTCCCGGTGGAAAATATGCGTTGCAACAAGGGACACTGCAAAGTCCTTGAAGAGGGCAAGCCCTGCTCAGCAGAAACCAAACCATCTGTTTGATCCACAGCATTCCCATCGTGAATCTAAGCCCAACGTGAGCCAGCTATTGGGGAAAAAGGAACTCTATGCCAGTCAAAACCAGAGTAGTGGGAGCACCATGAGCGTTCCTTGGGAAATCCGGACGCATATGGCACAGAGCCAATGCAGAAGTCGGTGAGCTGTTAGAGAAAACTCTTCCTGCCCTCGAAAGCCACTTCAGGACAGCCCCCCAGAGACAGAGGAACTTCAGCTCCCTTTGTCTGTGGAAGGTCTTCTCAGGCACAGAGTAGTGGGTGTTTCCAGCTGGTACTGCTGCAGTGTCCTGGGAGTCGTGGGATTGACACTGGTGGCAGCAGCACTCTTCCTGATGAGCCACTTGTGCCAGGGACTACACTACAACAGGATGAGCCCCAAAACTTCCTGCCAGGCTTTTTCTGGCCATGTGCATCCTTAGAGATGAGGTGATCTAGTGGATCTAGTGATCACTGGGGCGAGGCAGGGCTCTGATGGCACAAAGGGGCTGAGCGCTGGCGTGAGGCAGGGCTGGGATGTCACACGGCTGTCCTGGCCCACAGCACTGTGACATCACGGCGCAGTCGCTGCATAAGACAGGCCAGCACCTGCAGCTGCCAGCGCAGTCGCGATGGGACGTGCCGGAGCCATGTGTGACGGTGGCGTCCTAATGACAGCGCTTGTCCTACTGCTGGCCGCTGTGGCTGTCTGGTGGGCCGTTGGCCACTGGCAGCCATGGAGGCAGCAGACTAGCTCACTGAAGAGACGCAGGCGCCCCAGGGTCCAGCCCAGAGGCTCACAGAGGAAGCGAGGAGCCCCTGCGGCTCCCAGGTCCTCCAGGCCTCGGGTGACCCCTCGCAAGCGGCCCCGTGCTCCCGCGAGCCCCCTGGACAGCGCCTGCAGCTGCAGCCTCTGCGTGGCAGTGGCCCAGGAGCTGCAGGAACTGATGCTGCTG
>JACBWW010000004.1:45611648-45680941 GCA_020086605.1 Lanius collurio
GGTGTGGCAGCGCTGTGGTGGGTGAGGGTGCTGTGTCGGGAACCAGCTCTGCAGGCTGCGTGAGGCCGCTGTAATTTGTCCTGATGCTCCTTGACCACATTCCGGCTCTCCTCCGCAAATAAAAGGATTACTTTCTTGCCAAGTGGTTTTAACTGTGCTTTGAATTAACCTCTTTGTTTGTATTACCAGAACCTGAGAGGCGCGGCGAGTGCTTCTGGCAAAGAGGGAGGTGTGTGTGGTGTGCAGCCGATAAATAACAGTGGTTGATAATTGTTTTGTTAACCGACAGTGTAAAAGCCATTGCCATGGGCCTCATCAACCCCATATGCACAACAGGCACAGCGCCCATGGGGAGACAGGTCTCCCGGGCCCATATCCCATTGCTGAAGATCCCAGCACCTGTGATATTGTCAAGGCTACACAGTAAGTACACGTTCTGAGTGTGCAAAGTGTTGAAATAGAGGGGAGTGTCCTCAGATATGAGCCAGGCTAGATATTTTACAAAGGAAACATTTTCAGTTTCATTTTCTCCCTCTAGTGGAAGAAGAAAAGTCATTTATGGTTGCTATTGTAAATGAAAGCATTTCAAGCAGCTTTCTTTAAATAGAAACTTCTCATCAAGGCACAGTCCCACTTTTTTTGCAAGGCTTCCATTGAATGTGATGTGGAATTTGCTCAAGTAGGAACTGGTGGGTGATGCTTACTGAGATGTGTTTTTTCTTTAGGATGCGACTGTCTCCAGACTGGAGAGTATTGAAGAAATGATGAGTAAATATTTTTTTTTTTTTTATTTTTTTTTTTTTTTAAGGTATGGAATGCTAGAGCGATGCAAAGAGCTGGTAGAAGCAGGATACGATGTTCGACAACCAGACAAAGAAAATGTGACTCTTCTTCACTGGGCAGCAATAAACAACAGACAGGAGCTGGTGAAGTAAGCTGGGAGTTCCTGTGACAGTAACACAGCGTATTCTGCCACTGTTCCCTGTAATCTCTTTGTTGCTTTTGTACTGGAAAACAAAGGAACATGCTGCTTTAGAAGAAAAGGGGTAGAATTGAAGTTTTAATGCACTTAGCTTTGTGTAGATGTCGCTGAAATGTAATGACAGGCCGGTTTGTTTATATGTGAAATCATGTATTTCATGAAATAATTTAATTTTCGTGGATTTCTGTAACAAAGATGTAAGCTAATTTTAGAATTACTTGGCTAAAACCATATTTTTTCTTTTAACATTTTCTTGAAGCAGTGTCATGTACTGCAAAACCACTTCTGTCCATTTGCTTCTCTAGTGAATTTTTTATTATGAGTCATTTACTCATTTAGCTGTGTTATCATCAGTATCATGTTTTACTATTTTATTATGTGTGTTCTTGACCTTTCTCTGTCGTTATTGCACAGATATTACATTTCCAAAGGTGCAATAGTGGATCAGCTTGGTGGAGATTTGAATTCTACACCCCTGCACTGGGCCATTAGGTAATGCTGCTTGCAAGCACTAATTGCAAATCTGTTGGTATTTACAGCTGTGGTAGCATTTTCTGAGATCCACAGAACAAAGCACTGCTTCGCTGGGAAAAACATATGCTGAAATAATTCCTCTGGGAAAACTTCTCTGAGTGTGAATTCTCCCATTTGAAGTTCAGTGCTTTCTTCTGGACTCTCAGCCTTTTGCCAGAGTCAGAGACTTGGATGACTGCTCAGAGGAGAAATTGCTGTAAAATAACCTCTGAAATCTAAATTAATACTTTGCCCTAGGCTCATTTATTAAGATATATATTTAATACAATTTCCTGAAAAAGCTATGAGAATCTGAGCGAGAACTGTTTTTTGTGGGGTCTCTATGAGATCTATAAGGGCAATGCTTTCAATGAAATACTAATTTTTTTAATCATCTCTATAGTTTCATTTCACATATCGTTGTAGACAAGGACACCTTCCCATGGTCATGTTATTGTTGAAATGTGGAGCGGATCCCAGTCTTATTGATGGGGAAGGATTCAGTAGCATTCATTTAGCTGTGCTGTTCCAACATATGCCCATCATAGCCTACCTCATATCAAAAGGCCAGGTATGTTGCTGATGGCCAAAATGTTTTCTGCTTATGAGTAGTTGCCTGTGTATAGGAGACATTTCTGAGTTAACTGGGGTTTTTTTTCTAGATGAAAAGCAGTTCTTTTACACCTATTCTTCTGTGCTGTAAGTGCAGACAAACTTAGATATTTTTTATATTTGAAGATATTATTTTTTTAAATACTCTTCCCTCTTCCTGTCATCCCCCACATCCAGACTCACCTACATTTCAGAGTATTTAGGAGTGTTGTTAAGGCTATGCAAATTTGTGGTGCTGTGAAATAACTAATGGCTTTTAAACCTGGGAACAAAAAGCAATATATGATCTGTAGAAGTATTTATGATTTGATTACAGTTTTGCAATTAATAATTATGCAGTTGTCCATCAACTGAAGAATGCAGAATGAATGATCAGACAGGTCTGAATTTTCGTTAGGAATTTTTGTGTTGAATTTTGTATTGCATCCATGGTAGTTGATGTCTCTTAGCATATATCTGAAATGAGCAGAATTAATAACAAGTGTAACAACTTGCTAATAAAAATGACATGAGAGTTCTTGTATGATCTAGACTGATTCTGAGAAGCAATCTATTCTTAGGATTTAAAAGTTTGTTAGTTTATTTTCTTTCTCATAAAGTTCTCTTTAGGGAGAGTAACTGACTTCTGGAATGTAAGTATAGAGGTGTGTATCACAGGCTTAATAAAGTTGATGGCCCACCTATCGTCTACTAAAAAAATCCAAGTGATTAATTCTTTTCAGTAAATCTGCTCTAATGTAAGGATGGGTGGAGGCAGGGAACAAGGAAACTTGTTGTGAAGAAGGCAGAAAAATAGGTAAGAAAGAGGAAAGAAGAAAATATAGGTTAGATTTCTAACTAGTGTCTTGAGATACGTAATCCTTCTTTGTTGTTTTAATAAACACGTTCTGTGTGCTTTCTCTACATCTGTTATGTACGTCTGTTTACACAAGGAAGATGGTTAGCATTGCTTTACAAGGTCTTTCTTATTGATAGTATTTCTCTGCAAAAGAGGGAAAGAAATATGGCTGACATGATTCACTTAAAAATATCCTTAGGGGAGTCTTTCCCTTAAAAATTTCTTTAAATGGAAACTCAAAATATTCTGAAAGGAATGACATGCAAGACTTGTAGAAGGAAGAAGAAATTTTAAATGAGTGTTCACTGCTTGAGTGATATAATTGGGTTTCTGTCCATTTTCTGTTGATTAGTGAAGCTAAGCCAGTTGTATAGCCCCGAATTTCACTGTTCCCTGAAATTGCTGGTAATTGCTTGTTATCTTATTCTTAGAACATAGACACAACAGACTTCAACGGACAAACACCTTTAATGTTATCAGCACAAAAAGCCATTGGGTAAGTAGAGAATAACTGAAGAAGTCTATTGTATTGTACTCAAGAAGCAGTGACAGGAAATTTTCCTTAATATTTTTTTTCCTTTCCCTTCCGTTTGTACTAAAATATGCAGTATTTCAGGGATCAGGAGTTGGGAATGGATCATTGGATATAGCAAAGAAAGTGAAAAGAATTTCTACAAGAAGTTTAGGTTTGTGGTTGAATCATCTGCAGCCTTATTAAATTTTCTGCAAAATGAAAATAAATGGGTATGGATGCAGTGAAATGCATTTAGAACAAGTCAAATGGGGAGAGACAAGCTACACATGGTGTTGTAGAAAATATAATCTGCGTTATGTACCTCATATTTGCTAAAATGGTAAAGTGACATAGTCTGGAGGAAAACTTCCAGGGCAGGTTTGGAATTCTAAATATGGATCTATCATTGATGAGCTTGTTCTGAGAAGGCATTATATACCTTCTCTTCTGTTGTTTCACAGATGGGAACTGTTGTTTTATAAAGTGTTCAAAAGTTTAATTTCTAGTCTAGATTATCTTCTGTTTGTTAACTCTTATACTTTATTTTCATCTAGACCAGAACCCATGAGGTTTCTCTTAAAGTTTAACCCCTCTCTCAATGCTGTAGACAATGTTCAAAAGAATACTGCCCTGCATTGGGCAATAGCCTCAAGAAATACTAGTGCAGTGGATCTGTTGCTGGAAGCTGGTGCTAGCCTGGACGTAAAAAATGTCAAGGTATGTTTTCCTTTGTGATATTTCTTCCCATGTGGCATGAATGTGTAAAATGAATGTAAAGAAAAATCTCAGTTCTCTGCATGTTGGATGTAAATTGCAGCAGGGGTTGGCCAAGAGCAGGTGTTCTTTAGGTGCTATCTCCTTTTGGGAAAGACTTTCTTGAGGTGTAGTTCTAGGTATGAATGTAAAGGTTCTTTGCAACCTTTGTGTAATGAGCAGCCAAGCCTGGTGTTCACTGAACAGTAATTGTGTCCTTTGCAGATTCTGCCTCCCTCACCTTTTTTTGTTTCATTTTCTTTGGGCCTTGTTTAATTTCTTTTTCATTTCTTAATTTGGCTGTTTTCTACTTAAAAACGATGTCATGAGGACTTGGGCAGATTTTAGAAAATACATTTCTTAGTGTCCAGTCAGACTCATAAAGACTTCAAATGAGGTGGATGTCCTTCTGTGAAAGCCAGTGTTTGGCAATGCCTGTTGTTCATATCACATATTAAAGGCTTCATCTTAATATTTGCAGAAATTGGTAGTGAAAAGTATAAAATGTTGAAAGTATCAATTCCCATGGCTATATAGATATGTTATGGGAGGCAGTCCAACAGATAAATAGATTCAATCTATTTACAAGTGTCAGTTTTCTGAACTACAAAGCTCTGATTTAAGCATGAATTTAGCTTACCCTTGCCTTAAAAAATAGTGGGGGAGGTGGGGCTGGGAAGTAACTGCCCAGTTAGTCTTGTTTTAACTATATTCATTTCTTGCTTCTGTTAAAAGTGAGATTGTTTATGTGTTACGTACATAAATAAATGGACAAATAGATAACCCTCTGTGTTGTTAAAGGGAGAGACACCGCTTGACCTTGCTTATCAAAGTCAGAATAACTTCATGGTTTATATGATACAAGAGGAAGAAAGAATGAGAAACAGAAGAAATAACAGGTTACTGAAAATAGTAGAGAAATATGAGGTAATTTCCCGGGTAATAACTAATGGAAATAAAACTAGAGCATACTGTGTTTAGAATGACATGCAAATTAACTCTAACAAGAGTAATTTCTGAAACTGGGTGCACAAAATAGAATTCTTTAAAAGCACCTAGGGGTGGTTTGGCTGGGGAGTTTTGTGTCATACCTCACCCCTGCTTTTGATGTACTGATGTGTCACCTCGTCTTATTTTGAGTCTTTCAGCATTTGTTATTATGTGAACTGAATACTTTTAAGTAAGATCTACTTGAGTACTTTGTCATATTTTAACAATAATAATTTTAACAGCTCTTCCTGATGTTGGCATCCTCTTTGACATTCATGTGGGCCATTGGATACATCATGAACTTAAGTTCTGATTCTTGGCTTTTAAAAGGAAGTTTGCTTCTCAGCCTGCTGTTTGGGATGGCTCTGTTTGTGAGGTTTGTGGCTTTTTCTCTCTGTTTATGTACTTACTCATCAAAGACACTTCAAAAAAGTATCTGATGCATAATTCTTTTCAAGAGTTTAGTTTCATTTACTATAAAGGATACATCCTGAGAAATGTTTGCACGGTGTGTGAAGAAATTAAATATATGTACCTTTAGAATGAATGACCATAGAGCTTGAATGTATTTAAGTATACACAGTAATAATTTCTTGTCACTGAAAGATTTTTAAAAAACTGCAAACCCAGTTTGTTAGCTAATTTTAGTGTCAGAAAGTATTATTGGTGGTCTATATCTGGTAGACATTGAAGTATCTGCTCAGAAATGTGCTTTATCACAACATTTTCCTGATCTATTCTGTCACAAAATGAGTTTTAATGAGCCATCCCCTCTCCTTCTCCTCCCAGTGTTATCCTGAGCTGTTTCTTACTTTTCCTGCCACAGTGAGTGGTCACTGATATGGCAATGCTATCTGTGTGCAAAGAGACAGAGATTGGACTTTTCACCCAGTCCTACAGCACTTCTCATATATAATACTGTGCTGGAACAGAGCACTCTTCAGTTTTATTTTGCATTGTTTACCCCCTATATATGAATAAAGAATGCTTTTGAGTGACAGTTCTTGAATGCTTTGAGAGACTTGAAATAAACTGTGTGCATGAAGTTTTTACAGTAACAAACCAGATGATTTATATTCCATGATTTATATTTCAAATATATTTTGAAAAACATTTCTTTCTTTTAATGTTCTTTCAGGCAACTCGTGGGGCTCAAGAATCTGAGGTATCTTCCCACAGCACTTCTGCTAAGTTCAGTTTTTTGGATGTCCATGACCTGGTTTTTCTGGTTCTTGCCCGATATCCTTTGTACTCAAGAAATTCAATAGAACTCTCCTTAGAGCTTTTCTTGTAGAGCTAAACCTGGTTATGCAAAGAGTGATGAGCAGTTCCAGATAATTCCATGTGGCTGTTAATGTCTGGTAAAATTGGTTTAATCCCATTGGGAAGGGGCAAAGTGACTTTAAAGTTATATACCGACTAAAAATCTGTACCTTCTTTTCTCTATAGCAGATTTTGTCTTCTTTATAACCTGAACTATTCCATATGTTACTGGAATATCAGAATGAAGATATTTGTTATAAAACTAACGGTTCTGTTAGCATCTCCACGTCCCTCCCTAATCTTCCTCACTGAGACTGTTGTACAGTGATGTATTTTGGCATGTGGTATAACTGGGTAAGACATATCTTAATAATAGTTTTGAAAGCATCTCTTCTTTATAAAATGATAAGCATTTGACAGTTAGTGATATTCATGCTCCTGCCTTTAAAAACAACATCCTCCACCACCTCCTAAAAAGAGGAAGAAATTTCTTTGTGTTCCTGCAAAGTGGGCTGTCCAGTCTCCTGTCTTTATTCACAGGTTACACTGACTCCTTAGTATACAGTGGTTTTTATTCTATTTGACATTTGCTTTCTTTGAAGGGCCTTTTCACTTATGAGTACAAAAACATTTTAGTAGTTTCTGCTCTCTTTCCAGTGCCCTGCTCTTTTGTTACACAGTGGGCATCTGTTTATTGATAAAGTTGTGTGAAAAAGCCTTTAGGAAGATACTCAGAAGTGCAAATAATTTTGTATTAAACCAGCTATAATATATTGCTACACAGTTTTAATTAATTTTTAATTCAGCCTTTAAATTACATTTTCTCTTGTACTGTTCCCAATTAAGATATCCTTAATAGAATTATCAGGATTAACTTTGGTGAACTGATCAAATATATTACTGCTGGGGATTCATGAATATGCTTGAATAAATGGAAATGGTGTTATTCAATTGTTGTGAAGCTTTAAGGTTTCTTTTATTGCTGCCATCTAAATTAAAAGGAGAAAAAGATTTCCACTGGTAGGGATTTGAGTCAGATACTTTGCTGAAGATAGTGATCATAGTAATATTCTTGAAGGCCTGACCATAGCTTGATGAGATGGGCCAGTGGATAGGTTTCTGTTTCACTGTCCAACCCTTTTTCTCATGAATATGTTTTTCTTCTGGAGCTGGTCACAGATCTGAGTGGTTTAGAAGTGTTCAGGATTTTAGTTGGCTGTATTTGTCTGTCAGACATCCTCTGGACTGAGTGAAAATCCAGCCATTCTAAGTAAGGATTTTTCTTAGCTCCAAAAAACCAATAGCAGTGCAAAGAGACCAGCGGTATCCGCAAGAAACGCCATCATTTTGACTTCTATGCACTCTGCAACTGCATTGTAATAAACACAGCTGGCATTTGTGCCAATATTTCATAAGTTATCATCTTGATTTTAATTAGAACTGTTTGCAGTGTTGTTAGTTCATAAGACAAAACAACTTTGAGGTTGCCATCCTGGATTTTTAAAAATTGTTTGCCCTGGAGTTCATGGAGTGACTGAGGGGTCACTGGAGATGCAATCCAGCTCTCTGCCTACTCCTTGGTGGCATCAGGAACTATTCTTTAGCAGCCTGAGCTCTCAAGTTTGATGCATGAATTTAATTAGTATGAAACTTGTCCCACTTCACATTCCTCTATTGCTGTATAGAGACAGTTAATCTTGACATGTTTTTCTTCCCCACTTATCTGATAAACAGATGGGTTTAGTTCATGGTGTAAAAACTGTGTTCCTAATGTCCTATTACCTTCAGAATTGTTTAGGAGTGTGTGCCCAAGCTTTTTAGAGTGACAAAATTAGTTTCACGGTGGCTTTCAGTTACATTTGTCTGAATGAGTATATTTAGTTGCTTTTGTCTGAAATGAATGAGACAAGGTAAGACTGTGTAAGAGCCTGTTTCACTTAGGAGTGGGTACAGCAGCCAAACAGATCTCACAGCTGTCAGAAGCTTTACAGCTCTGCATGTCTGACTGTTTAAATAAATAGAAGAGCTTCAGAGGGAAAGAAGAAATCAAATTTGCTTTATATCTGTGGAATATTCAAAGGCAGAAGTCTGGAGGGCTTTTAAGGAGGATGGCAGGGAGTCATATTGTGATGCAGGTTTATACAGTTGTAAAAGTCTTCTCCAGCACTCAAACTAGACAGAATATTCCACTTCTCTGATAAGATGGCCTTGGAAGAAAGGAGAGGATCTCACTATAGAAGTGAAAGTAGTTTTTTTTGTGTGTTGCTTGTCAAGTAGTATAAGCTAATTTTAGAGTATTTTGCTTGTTTGACAAATAGTGGTGATATGAGTTATAGGAATATAGTCCTTAACCTGACTATCACATACCACAAGTGTAATCCTTAAAATCACTGTCGTGTTCAGCATGCTGGGTCTTCTCTATTATTTCTATAAAACCTGGAGTACTGATCCTGGATATATAAAGACTTCAGAAGAAGAAAGAAAAGAGGTAGGTGGTTTTGTAACAACAAATGGAAGGGCTGACCTGGTGCAGCATGTATGTGTTCTGGTTGATTTGTTTATTGTCATGTGAAGCTTTGTTAAACTTGAAAGCAGTGAAATATTCTTCCTTAGAGAGTTTTTAGCAATGTCATTGAACAACACAGATCTTGGAGAACTTCTCTTTCTGCTGCTTGTTTCCTTATCTTCCTCCTCCTGCCATAATTTCTTTACCCCTATCTTCTCACTGAAGTGTGAGCTTCATTTTACAGACCACTGGTGTTACCTATGATATGAATTCACATAAAACTTCACTTAAAAAATAGAAGTTTGTTATGATTTCTGCTCCAGTTGCCCCTGGTTAGAAAGAAATAGAACATGGCTTTCCTATATATCATATGTTAGTAAATTATCTAAATTTTACCATGTGCTTTGAAGATGTATATAATGGTTTGGGTTTTGTGCTTGAACATCATGCAACTAACATTCTATTTCCTACCTGTTTTGTAGTGGCCAAAAGAAACCATGGGCAGCCAGTCAGTAGAGATTTTAGTGTTTGGTCTCCCCAACCTACAGGTTCAGGAAAACATTTTGGTTGTGATCTCATGGCTCTCATTGAGGTTGTATTTCATTAGATTGCCAGGGAGCATAAATGGTTTTATTGCCTCAGGACGCATAAACATTTTATCCTTGTGAAGGAGCAGATGTCATCTCCCAGAAGTCTGGCTGACTATATGAGAGGTGCCATCTCATTTTAAGGAATATTTAATTCACATTATTTTGGCAACACAGAGATACTTTTCTGAGTAATCTTGTGTGGGTGAAGTTGCATTAGTCTTGTGGATCTCTTTAAATAGCAAGTTCTTATTCCTGTTCATGCTTGACACCTAAAATACTTAAACCTGCAAAAGGTCTAATGTAGAAATCTTCATAGCACCTATGGAAATGTGACCCAAATACAAGGACAAAATACTTTATCTTTCAGAACATTGTAGCTCTTGCAGAAGCTGGTTGCTTGGACTTCAGAACATTTTGCACATCGTGTCTTGTAAGTGGGGCTTTTGTATTTATTTTCTTTGTGAACTTGACTTTTACTAAATAGTGCCATAAAAAAACCTTTTTTCCTTGCTGTTTGTCATTAAAGTGTTACACTTTAAGTAATTTGTTATATACTGTTTAGATTTCTTTATTTCTTTTATAGTGACAAGAGATGCTTTGAGATCCTTGGACTCTAATCTTAATTTTTAAAAAATTCCATCTCTTTTTTTTTTTTTATTAAGGTGTATGGTTCTCATCTCTGTTCTGTGTTTTGAGGTCTGTGACACAGTAATTATGCAAAATGTGGTGGTAACTGTAGGATGATGCCTTAAACTAGATGCTTCTGCTATGAGTGCATTCTTTTCCTTCATCCTCACCTAGGTAAGAAAGCCTTTGAGATCTGTGCATTGCCTTGCTTGCCAGGCATGTGTAGCCAGATATGATCAGCATTCTCTGTGGACTGGACAGTGCATAGGTGAGAGTGTGTGTTTTATCAAATTTGAAAATGCTGTATATTTTAAAAGTTGCAGAGATAACATTTATCCCCTTAAAGAGAGAGCACACATGATGCAAGAATATCTAGTTGATACTGAAGGGCCATGATAGGTGCCAGAGGGAAATTTGATGGAAGAGAGAAAAGCAAATAAAATTATTCAGGGGGTAGAGAGGTCACCCTACAAATAGAGACCACAAAATCTGAAACTCTTTCTTTGGAGACAGAAGGAGCAGGGAATATGATTGAGACTTTAAAAAAGGAAAGAAAATAATTAAGATGTGGCTAAAGTGAATGCTGATCTGTTACTAGCCAAGCACATCATAGTAGAACTAGGGATTTAAAATTGTTAAAGAAAAAAATGTCTCCACATGGCAGGCAGTGAAATTTTTGAGCTTACTGCTATAAGGGTTTGCAGACACAGGCAGTATCAGCAGGTTCAGAAAGGGATTAGATAAACTTTTTTGGACAATGTGTCCAAGAGCAGATACTAAAAGAACCAGACAAGTGTACACACTCAGATATTTTAATGCAGTAGCTATGGATGAGGAAGTGGCTGGACTCGTGTGTCCTCCTGAACTTCCATTGCCTTGTCACTGTTAGGGACGGTTCTCAGTGGAGCAGCTGTACCACTGAGATAACCCTGAAGGGCCATTTCATGTTCTTGTGTTTTTCCCTCTTGCTCTCTGTCTTCCTTTCTGGCTCATTACTGGTGATGACCTTCCAGCTTAAGACAGGAAGGTGACAGCTTTACATCTGTAACAATATATTTTTCACTTATTTTTTTTACCAATAGATTTTTTCCTAATGTTAAATTCTATTTTTACAATGTTTGATATTTACAAGGTGCCAGGCATCCTTCAGATATGTTTTCTCAAAGCTTTGAGCAATATGATTGTAATTAAAAAAACCCATATCTTCATGTAACAATTTTTCTGACAGAGGTCTGGGGTTATTTATGTGTACGTTTTCAATTCTGAAGCACTCAAGGTCAGACAAATTGAATAGCTTAGGCTTCTCAGTCATATGAGACAATTTTATTGTGCATGGGAGGGAGTTGTGGTTGTTTAATTAGTCCTCATCGGACTAAAACAGCTGAAGGCATGCTCTGAATGGGAGACAAATCCCAGCTGACTTTATCAGAGCTAATTCTATTATATAAATTGGGGTGGCTTACAGGAGAAAGTTGAGAGAGATCAGCCTTGTCAAGCTCTCCTGTGGATGTCAGAGGTTAAAATAAGAAATGGTTTTGACTCTCTTTTTGCTGCTGTTAACTTCAGTGGAAATGCCAGTAGTGCTGAATTTTAAAATGTCTGACTTCTAAAAATTTTTTTCCTTGCCTCCATTTCAGGCATTGGGAACCATTATTACTACCTGTTATTCCTGTCTTTCCTAACAATGACTGGTGTCTGGCTGCTTTATGGAACTTTTCAGTGTATGTATCCATAAATTTAGCTTAATTTATCTTTCAAATCTGTGTGGTCTTTATTTTTTAGCATTTCATTTCCATCAAGTGTGCCCTGCACAAGTGATGTTATTGTGTAGCTTAAGTGAAAATGCATCTGAGTCTTTGGTCATATACCTGGTTGTGTTTGTGTTGAGCAAGAGCAAAGATGCTGCTGTAGTAGGATGTCCATTGGAAAATGAAGTATCAGGAAGCATTTTTGTTAGAAAGGAAATAGGGAAGCCATGTGGAGGAAGGTCAGGTGGCAGGTTCTAGTCTAGATACCCTTTGCTGTAACAGAAAATAAGTTTGTAAATACATTATTGCAAAAGCTTTATTGATTTTTTGAATTTGGAACTATTTATACTAAATGCAAATATTTCTTTTTGTTTTTAAAGTAGTTTAATTCTGAAGAGAAAAAAATACATTATCTCATTCACAAACCTGAACTGTTACTTTGAAAAATTAAAAAATTTATTGGAAAGGAGAGGAAAGCCCTTACAAGGTAGTTCCTGAGGATGAATTACCATAACACCAACCCTTTAAAACAAGGATGTTTTTCTGTGGATCTTGAACAGAGTGTAAAGATTATGCAGCCAGAATAGCAAGCAGTCATGCATCTCTGTGGGTGCTTTTAGGTGCTAACTGGGTGGGTGAAACGTGGTATTTCTAGAGGATGTTGCTATGTAATATTCATTTCATGCAAATAATCTTTGCTCAGCTCTGAAGGGCTTAAAAGCATAATTAACTGATTGTGTTTCTTGTCAGATTGGTCCAATCACTGTGCAGCAAGTTACCATCAAGATGGAGCGTGGACGTACTTCACCCAGACAGTGTCCTGCTCTCCCTGGGTTTCCTACATCTCCTCAGTAGCCTGTTTCCATACCCTGTGGGCCTCCTTGTGGCTCACTGTTCAGCTTTATCAGGTAATATTTCCCTTCAGTTTATGCTTCTTGTCACATTAAAGCTTTTCCCTGAATGATTTGCTCCCGTGAAAACTCTGTGCCTGCTGTCCCTGATTACTGTCACAGTAAGGTGCTTCTCTTAAATCTCAGGGCAGACCTTGAAGTTTCACAGATTCTTGTGCCCTCAGCATTTCCCTGTTGGAAGTAGAATCACAGCCTGCAAATCATTCCTACAACTGAGTTCTGGGTTTACTACTCATCAAAAATTCCAAACCTATAAAAAGTTGTATTTAAAGACAAGAAATTTATTTGACTCATAGAACTGCTATTAGTGCCCCGAAGACTGCACAAAAGCTCAGTAACACAATTATTCCTGAGTTGAAAATTCTTTGGCAGAGCTCAGCCATGTGTCATTAGACTGTATTAAATCCCACTGCTACAGTAAAAATATATGACCTGAATTTTATCTTGTTGAGGACTGTCAAATTTCTTGTTTATGTTTTTCTCAGAGAAAAGCTTGACTATGCAAACAAAATTGAGAAGAGCTGTCTTAAAACATCTGTGAAACAGCTTGTTTAGCAGCTCTTAGGGAAGAGGTGTCTTTGAAATATGGGTTAAACATACTAAGCTAAGGACTTGTTTTACATCTTCTTTAATTAAAAAAAAAAAAAAAAAGGTGCTGCAGTTTTAAACAGGTACTGCTAGATTTTTCCAGTATCCAAGACAGTGGGATATTGTGCTGGAAAAAAATAGGGAGAAAATTTTTCAGTTTAACTGCTGTGTTTCATACACCGTCATTTGAAAATATACTGCTTTATAGCATTTAGTGTCATTGTGGATCAAGGGATCTTTTTTTACTGTTTTCTGTGGTAGAATATAGACAAAATCTGAGGAGTTTGGTGATTAAGTGTGATAGATCTACTTCTGCAGACATCTGAAAATACAGTGTTCACGGATATCCCAGTTAAGCTTGCCTTCTCTGGAAGCTGATGTTAGAGCTTGCTGGGGTCTGTTTTAGGCCAAGGGACATTTAAAAACATGCTTTTCAGTCATCAGTTATAGCAATGGTTACTTATTTGTTAGACTTGTCCAACCTCTTACACCCTGCTTCCTTCTCTTAAGTATCTTTTGGTCTCACCAGAATTTTAATTTGTGATATTCATGTTGTAACCATTACTTACATTTTTCTTCCAATCAGATTGCATTCCTGGGGTTGACCTCACATGAAAGAATGAATCTCCTGATACAGAGAAAATCCTCTAAGCATCCTGTTTCACTCAGGAGGACTCCATACAAGTGAGTATTAATGAACAGAGTGTTTTGAGCGTGTTATCTCTTCAGTACTGATTTGTTTCACTGCTTCATAAATGCAGAAACACTATTCTGGGGGTGAGGGAATGCTGTCCTTTAATTTGTTCATCAGTCTCTGTGTTTGATCAGAAAGAGAATTAGGTCTGAACTGGCCCAGTTTCTCTTGCAGTATTTAGCTCTATTAATGGAGAAATTGGCACCAGGGTTTCCCTGTTTCCTCAGGTGTACTAACAGATGAGATGTTACTAACTTTTAAATATTTGAGTTCAACTTAATCTGCTCTCATTTGTTAATGTAGAACATGTAAAAGTTCAGTGAAGAAATAATGCTCAATTGAGAGCTCTTCTGTTTCTTTTCCCTGAGCTGTCTCCCTTGACAGGTTAATATCTTAAGTACTGTCTGAGGGCGAACTGGTATTTTTCCTGCTTGCAATCTTCTTACTTTAGGTTTATTAATGCATATTTTTCTCTTTTTTTTCAGCCTTGGATGCTTCCAGAATCTTGCAGACTTTTTCCAGTGCAGTTGCTTTGGTATGTTCAAACCCAGCATAGTTGACTGGACCAAGCAATACAAACTTTTTCATCTGGCAAAGGAGAAAAATGTTCATTCTGTGTAGTTTTGCTTAATTTCTAAGATGGTTGAGCTGAAAGCTAAATAAAACTGGATATTTTGTTAATTTTTACAAATTTTTCTGAAACTGCTTGTTTTTATTTTTTATTATTGTTTCAGATATTAAACTTACTTTGCATAAGATACAGCAGATTTGTAAATGGAACAGTCACCATGTGTCTGTATAGTTTGAGTAGTTTGAGCTGAAACTATTTAAAATTTTATGTGAGTGAGGAGATGACACAAATATATATATTTTTAAAGGTAAGTTTTTAGGGCAGAATTTCAAAATGGTGTTGGTACCCTTTGCTTCACTGTGCTGATAACAAAAGACAAATTTGAAAATAAGGATGAATATTCATGTTTAAAAACTTAATATAACAATTACATTGTAATTTTATTGCTTACGCTGTGAAAATCTCTATTAAGTCTTTGTATTTGAAGGGTTTACATGTAATAAAATAGAGCTTTCATACTTGTAAGTGTATTTTTGCAAACTGAAATAGAATCAAGGGATATGTGACCAATGAGGTATGTAAGCATGGGTGGGCACAAAAGCATAAGAAAAGCCTGGCTCTTTGCCTTATATTTTTCACATATGTATGCGCTGTTAGTGTATGAAAATGGGTAGTTTTATGATGGAAAATTGCAATGTACATAAAAAGAGGGAATTGTTCCCCACTGCATCTGTAATAGCTAATGTCAGCCACATTCCCAAGAAAAGGAGGGGCCAGCTGGACTGTACAGTATGAATGTAAGTTAAAGTAGATAACAAAACCAGCAGGGAAGGAGTTCAAGATCAGGAAATTAAAGTCAGGTGCCATCTAGAACTGACATAGTAAGAAATGTAGTGAAACACAATTCTTGTAGTTAAGAAGGGTTTCATTCATCATGGTGAAATCCATTTATCTGCAACATTGTAGATGCACATTGTGCATTGTGAAGCACAAGCGAATACAAATAAAAGTAACATGAAGCAGTAAGTACTTTATTTTAGCTTGAAAATAGACAAAACTTGCAACACTGTATTCTGAGAAAATGTTGGGCTTTTTTAGAAATCCCTCCCTCAGAGAGAGAGACTCTCAAATCCTTTTTAATTGTCCTCAAAGCAAATAACATCTACTTGTCATAACACAAATGCTGGCGTGTTCAAAACTCAGCTAGGAGACTGGTGGAAATACAGACAGTGTAACATTGTGAACAAAGGAAAATACAGTATAACTGGGAACACCTGGACCCTTCACTCCAGAAGGGATCCCTGTCCTAATGGGGCTCTATGAATCTAAAATTCCAGTCTAAAATGTGACAAGTACTAGTTTAAAAAGCATTACTGTCCTATGAGGTTCCTTGCCTTTATTTACTAAATATGAACATGAGTCTAATTTTATCACTGTACCTTTTTAATCTACTCTAAGAATTTCTTAAGATACAACTCACAAATTCTTCCCGCAGGGTGGAAAATCTTAATCAAATGCCCTAGGTTCTTAGCAATATGTGTTTAATATTTTACTTGACAGCTATCACTTGGTGGCAGCAAGAGCAGTTTGAGTCTGTTGTATCCATTCCTTCTCATTCACACTCTTTCTTTTCCACTTGAGTGAGGCCACCAAACCCAATTCCTTTGGGACCGAAATTTTTTGCGTAGCAAACTGCAAAAGAAAGGGGGAGGTAAATGGTACTCTGAAGACTCTCATATAGAGGTAAATGTCTTTTGGTTTTCATTTTGAGATTACTATAAAATTTAAGTTAATAAAAAAGAAGGATATCTGAAATAGTGCATTTCCCGTAAGTTGATCCGAGTCTTAACAGTGAAACCAGTATCACGTATTTGAATTACACGGAAGTTGCATCTGGTGATCTCAAAAAAAAATTAAGGAACTATATATTTTTTTAGATCTTTGTAATATTTTCATTAAAGCTACTTTCCTGACTGAAAATGCTATGTAAAATTTGGTCTGATGAGTAATACAGAGTAAATCAGAGATTTTTTAAGGAAGTTAAAAGAACTCTAGAGCATAATCCAGAAAGTATTGATGGGCATTTAGGTAATTCCATTTGAACTCCATATTGGTTAGTGTGTGTGTGTGTAGTTATTTATCACAACTCTGTCAAGTGGTAATGGTGAGGATATTTCTCCAAATATGCTAATTTGATCCACTTGTGTTTGACAGACTGTACCCAAAATCCTGGAACTCCAGTATTCTTCTTTAGGGTTCTCTTATAACGTTTAACTTTGGATATAAAAAAACTGCATATTTTTTTTCCCCTTTAGCTATTTCTAGGAGTCAAGTGAAGTCTGTGAACTTTCTGGATCTGAGAAGAACATCTAGATGTATAATGTACCATTTTTGCATTATCTTTTGCACTACCAATGCAGTGGAAATATCTTTAAAATTTTACTGGCAAGAATTCCAATTTGGAGGACCAAAGATCTGTATCTTTGTGGATTTTTTATTTTAGTGCGTGAGACTGTGCAGGTCCAAGAGCCTGCCAGTGCTCTGTTAGAAGGTCTGAGGACAGATTTGAGAGGTTGTCACATTTGTAGGAAACTTGTAGCTTTAAAATTTAAATGTTAATAGTAGAAGCTGCAACTGCAACGTTACCATAGCTCTTTGCTTTTGGAAAGTCGTTAAAAAAAGATGAAATTTCCTGGGGTTGTTAAGCATACAGCAAGGTAAATCATGATGGCAATCCTAGGTCTAAAGAGACTAACTTTAGACTGGCTCAGTACCCTTCAGCTCTCTGCAACTCTCACCTTTACAGTAGAGCTCTCCATCTTTGTCCGTGACGTTTGTGGATTCCAAACTCTTCCCACAAATAGCGCAGCGGAAGCAGGTCTTGTGCCAAGGCTGAGGCAAGAAAATTCATTGTGTGTTACAGGAAGTGCACAACCAACAGGTACAAGAAACAGAGAAGTACTGCTTCGTGGGGTGTGAAAAGGTTAAAATTCATTTGTTGATCTTGTGGTTTCCATTTTTAGTCATTCCAGGTTAGTCTTTTTTCAGTTACGTTGTCTAATATATCTTCAATTGCCGCTACAAATAAAGGTTTATAAATATACCCAGAGATGGAGGAACAGCCAGCCTGTGCAGTAATCAGTGCTTGGTCCTCAGACATCAGTAAGAAGCAAAAAGTTGAAGGCTTACAAAAAGTACCAGATTTTAAACCTGAACCTATGTCCTGTTGTAGCAATTTGCAAATTCATCCTCATGTTTTCTTTATAAATGAAAATTTAAACAACCAAGGACCTCTTAGATATAGTTTCTCACCCTCATAAAACCATGGAATTTTTTCCTAGTGCTGAAGTCATTACTTACTTTTCCTCCTCCCATGATCTTCTCTGCAGCATACACCGATTTGCCACAACGGGGACATTTATCCACATCCACCATCTTTTTGGCAAACTTTGAAGTATTAGTTGGTGTCGAAGGACGAGCAGGCTTTGGTGACCCCCTTAAACAGAAGTTTTCAATGTTTTTAAATGCTGCTTAAAAATGTTTTCTTCCTTAGAAAAAGGATTTTTTTGGTAAGGTATAAAAAATACTACGTTGCTGGTCTCTGACATGCAAAAGAGGATAACAAAAGAAGAAAATCAAAGCATTCTATTGAATTCTGTGTTGTGTGATTGAGAAGCTGGTACTGTAAAATCTGATGTTACCTGTTCATGGAGCTGACAGCAACCACATGCAGTAAAGATTATATTTAATGAAAAGTGAAGTAAAAACCAATTTTCTCTCATTGAGAGGCAAGAGGGAAACACGAGGAAAAGAATTTCTTTGTTCTTTGTAACTGGCTATCTGCTGGTGCTCATCAAACTGAATATAAAAATTCAGGTTTTTGCATGCCATTAGGCAGTGAGACATGGACAGGGAATTGGGGTTCTTACCTGGCCTAGGATCAAAAAGCACATCAGAAAAGTATCTTTGTTTTTTACTTCTGGACTCTGTGCTTTATATCTTTCTGCATAAAGCCTTTCACAGAATGATTTCTGAATTATCAGATTGTTGGACTGCAACAGGTCATTATATCCACAGGATGTGACAGTTTTTGGTGCAAAACTCTGCCCTTGTACTGTACAAATCCTCTGTAGTGGATTTGTATGGTACAAGGAGCTACAGTTTAATACATTGTTTAAGCTTTTATTTCCTACACATCACATTGGTTACTTGGTTTCTTATAGTTAGACCACCGGAAGAAAGAAGCATCGTTGGTATAGAAATGTGCAGCTTTGAGAATTGCAGGAAAATCCTATAAAAATGAACTGTCAGAGCTAATTATGTGCTTTTGGAAGATGGTATCCCATTAGAATTTCTTTGTTCAAACACATTCTCAGTGTGTTTGTAAGTGTTATTTGAACCACAGGGAGGATTTCAAAATGTTATTTCCTCATTGAGAGGAGAGCTAACAGTATGGGGTAGTGTGATTATTTCTCTAAGAGTAAAACCTTAACTGGATTTTAGCCTCTAAGAGGGAAAAAAAAAGATTGTCTTTTTCTATAGTGAATGTGATTTTACCACTGTGCTACAAATGGCAGATTACAATTGCAGTGAATATTTACATGTGTGGTGGCATAGAAAGGCTGCTTCTGCGGAATAATTGCCTATTGAAGGAGGGGATAATTTGTAAAGTAGGCTTAAAGAGACTGAGCATCATTAAAAACTGTAAATTACTGTATCTTTAGAAGGAAAGGATGTAGGAAATTCTGCTCTGCTCCTTACGCTGGATGTTGTTATGGAAACAGAACAAAATATCTAAAATACCCTGGTAAGAGACAAGTAGGACCAGAAAAAGGAGCTGTCACTGGTATTTAACTCACTGCTGCAGATTCAAGCCCAGGTGGTCTCCGGTGTCAGTGCTGAGGCATCCAGCCCCTTGTCCAAAGCCAACACCTTTGGGGCCGTATTTTCTCCCGTAGCAGGTTTTGCAGTAGATTTCAGATTCATGAGCTGCTACTGTGGTGCTGTCCAGAGCCTTCCTACAAGCCACTGAAAACAGGGAGAGAGAGGCAGGTATCAGCATTTGCCTATTCAAAGTTGAATTTGTGTGGTTTAAAATGAGTGCAATTAGTGTTTATTTCTTTTTTAGCTTTAAAAATATGGGAAAATGAGCCAGTCAGTATAAAACTTGGGTAGGCTGTTGGCTGAGGTGGGAGGGAGGGGGGTGTGTGTGCACAAAACCTGTTCTTTTTTTGCCACTCTGAAGTTATCCTGTAACCCCAGGGAAATCATGGGCTTGCTGATTGAGTTTGTCTAGATTTGTGAAGCTTAAAATGGACTTGAGATAACCATCCTAAGCTCCCAAACCTTAAAAAAGGAGGGGAAGAAGCTTGCAGAGGCATTGATTCCACTGTGCATCTGGACCTTTCAAAATATTTGCTCTGTGGTGGTTTTCTCAGTTCAACCCAGGCTATTTTGATGTGGTGTGTTTCTGAAAGAGGCTTTAACATCGACACCATGTCTGGAGTCAGGCAGGACATAATTTTATCATTATTTGTTTGTTTGAGCTGTGACACTAAGGCAAAGCAAGTGCCAGCTCTGTCAGACTTCCTTCAGGATGACAAGAGTCATTCCCAAGCAGGCCTCTTACAAATCATGTTTGCTACAGAGAACAACAGCTTTGCTCACTAGGAAAGGTATGGCAGACTTTTGGACAGAAGGTGCCATAGGAATGCCCAGCTTTCATCAGGGAAATAAAATTATGTCCTCTACAGCACTACTAATAATGAATGGGGAAAAAAATAGTAACTGTACTCCTCACTACTTGGTGATGAGTGTACGCCTGTGTTTCCTGCACCACTTTGGGAACTCAGTGTGAGACCGCCTCCACCCCACAGGGAGAGGATGAGCTTTCAATTCAGAGTCCCTATCAAAAACCAGGATTTTCTAGTATGCTAAAAAATTAATATTTCAATACTTCTTACAAATTGATCACTGTTTAACAGTGATTGATTAGAAGTGGAGAAAATAATAGGCGAGAACTTTCTGTTCAGGTTCCTTAGAACATGTACTTGCCCGGCAGAGGGCATTCCAATCACGGGCTGTCCTTAGCTTGGAAAGCAAAGCTGCTGAGCTCACGTTTGCAACAGAGAGCTGTGAAATACGAAAGTGTAAGCTCTGGAGGAGCTATCTAGGGTTTGATTAGTCTATTTCCCCCGTGTTTACTTTAAATGTCCTCCTCTGAGTCCAGTTTATCCACTGCAGGGAATTTACACCCTGGAACCCCTGCAGCTTTAATTATAGAATCCTGGAATGTCTTGGATTAGAAGGGACTTTAAAGATCATGTAGTTCCAACCTATAGATTGATGGCTGTTAAAAGGCAGTACTAGTTATACATCCCCAGCTCTCTGGTTATCTTAGTGGCTTTCCTCCTCCCTGTACTGCATGGAGGGGGAAATAACTTGCAAAGACCTTTAAAGTTAACAGAAATAAAATGAGGAGCTTCTGTAAATGTGTGAACCTGATCTCCTCATTCTACAGTCTTGCTTTGAGATGATAATTATATTTGCTGAGGGAGTTAAGGGATGATGGAAACTCTAGCAGCAGATAAAGTGTTTCTATTTCTGGTACCCTAGGGATAGGGTATCAATTCACCACAACAGATGGAGCAAAAGCCCTTCAAGTGCTGTTGTTGAAATAACTTCAAGACCTGTCATCTGCCAACAGATTCTGTTCTCCCGCCGGCCCTGAGGAGATCCAGGTTGATGGTGTGTGATCCTGCCAAATGTCCATCACAGCTGCACTTTGGGTAAAAGCTGTCAGTGAAACAGCAATCTGCAGGTAAACACGAGTCTGCACGGGAAGGAGGGATTGCTGGAAACAAGTTTCTCTCTTACAATATTTGTAGGGAAAAACTATGAAGCGGAAAGAGAGTATTATATTTAGGTTAGCTTGTCTGATTCTTCCTTTGTTAACAGGTTGCTTGATTTTAAAATTCTGCTGAAACTGAACTCTTTGGTCAAAAATAACTGATGTGTTTTGTGTGCCTGGTCAAATACAATGTGAAATAGAAGATATATTTGAAACAGTTTTATATAGAAATACACAAAAGTGCAGCAAAACAGGTAAACTGTTTCTATGCCTGAATTTAGGCTGGGGAGGATTGATTTTCTTCTGTTGAGAAATGAAATCCTATAAATGGTTCATAGAAAAGCCCATGAATGTGATACATGATACTGAGGCATCCAGAGCTGCTGAATAGTGTACATGAATCATGGGGAAAGTAAAGCCAATTAACATACCTTTCATATGCCAGCCAGGCAGCTTAGATGCATCTTTAGGTTTTGACCTTAAACATAATTCTGATGGGAATACTTTTTTTAGTATCTAACCTATTAATAATTTAATTCAGACTTAAAAATACGAGGGGTAACTAAAGGAAAATTAAAAGAAAACACAACAAAATACACCCCAACCAACCAAGAAGAGCCCCACAACAAACCAAATATTTATCAGAGGTAATGGATGTATGTTGTTTATCATGAATCACTAAAAGAAAATAATTTAGTTGTGCTAAGAATGAAGCTTATACTTGAGAAATATTCATAACTATGCTTTGTTAGGACAAGTCTTTAGTATTAATTATTATAGGCAGAATGTGGAAGCATTAAGAAGGTTCTAGTTGAGACTGAGATTTTTCTTTTACAATTCAGTAAGAATTGGCTGAAGGTTGTAGGTTAATTGAAAACTTTTTCGGAGAATCCTTTCTTACTTGGCCTTTTAGGCATGACTAAAGTCATCATTTGAACTTTTAGGCATCACTTTTAGGGCACCTGGAGAAAGGCAAAGACAGCTCAGGTGTGTCCTTTGGACTCAGTCTGCAAAGTGCTACACTGTATTAGCTAAGCATGTGATGTTAGTCTCTTGCCTCCAAATAAGCAGTCTCTATCCCTGCAGGAAAGGAAGGAGATAATTGGATTCAGTGGCTTCTAAACTGTCATGCTGGAGCTTGTACTGCAAAGGTAATAATCCCAAGCATTGTCTGCAAAATAAACTCTTCAGCTACCTAGTTCTTAGCCAATTGTTTGCTCTCTCTCTCTTCACGAAGGCAGAGAATGATTTGATACCTTCTCTCTGATTTTTTTTTAAGTGCTACCTCATTTGCAGAGAAAGCAAAATTCCTGGAAGCCAAACATCATAGAAGAGTGTGTAGGGAAAGAGTAAGTGAAATGGGACTACATGAAATATGGGAAGGAGGAGACTGAGGTACGTGCAGAGTGTTGGTGGGAGGTTTTGATGATACCAGGGTCTTTCAGCTTTCAGTGTGAAATGAATTAATGTCAGGATTCACTGTGAAAGTAACAACCTCCTAAAAGTGAAGAAGTACCCATCCTTCTGTCTAACGAGTGCTGTTTGTTTGGTTCTGCTGGACTTTTTAACTTGAAGGGAACCTGTGACGTGCCACACTGTGGGACAGAAGGAAGGGTTTCCTGGAGATGGACCCAGATACTGTGATTCTGCAGGCACCTCAGAGTCCCTGACAAACTCTATCTGACATTTGGACAAAGAAAATCCAGGAGCGCAAGAGGCAGATTGCTCCAGGTAAAAGGCTGCAAAACTACCTGCCAAGTAATACAAATATAAATGTTCTGACCATAGCTCTGTGTTATACAGAGCTATGGGGGTGCTGTGATGTTAAACCATTTAACTCAGCTTACTGCAGAGGAAGCATGACTTGTGGAAACTCCTTCCATTGCACTGGATTTCCTCAGCATGGTACACTGTCTTTTCACAGGCCCCACACTTGGCTCCTCCTCCCCAGTTTGGCATCCTTGTCTGAAGGATTAACCTAGGAAATCAAATTACAGAAATAAATACAAAAGCAAATGTGAATTCTTTTAAATAGAACAGCTTGATTTTAAAAAAAGGTGTTACTTCTTTCCCCCTCTTCAGTTAACTGCTACTGCATGCTTGCAATATACTACATACCTGTGTGGTAGCAGAAGTGAGGGTGCTGCCTCACTGGTGCTTTGGGGGCAGGGACAGTCTAAATCCCTCTTGTGAAAAAGGATGTTCCTTAGCTCGGTGTACTGTGATGGTAAATACCTGAAATGACTGTGAGGTGTTTCAGTGAAAAAGTGCTAGGCTCACTCAACCCTCTTCTGGAAAAGGGGATCTAGGATTTGTTTTCCATCAAATAGTAATTTTCTTTCAATCCTGCACTTTCCTGTACCCCAGCATAGCCTTTTCTGAGTTCCTCATGAAACAGCCACAAGATCAGTGTGCTGCATAGCCACTGTAAAGTAATAATGGATAGGTTCCTGAAGTGCTTAAGGTGTTTTTTCTTTGTCAATTGCATTTAAAATCTAAACATCAGAGGAAAAAAAGAGCTGTAGTTGCTGTTCCAGTTCTTGCTATGACTGTTAGCATTAGAGAGCCTCATCCAAGGTCACACAGGAGGGCAGGAGCCCAGCCCAGGTCTCCTGATGCCAGGCTCGGTGCCCTTCCCTGTGATTGTGCTGTCACACACCTGGAACAACACCAGCCCACAGCCTGCCCTTCTTTCCTTGTTTGAGTCATCATTTCTGGAAAGACTGGGACGTCATCTTGTCATCTGCACATCATATTATCGGGTTGTTCCCAGCTCCTGGCACGGGCCTTCCTCCTCCTTCTTGGAAAACCGGTCACCTTCTTATTATAGTTATTTTGAAGCCTGTTTGTGCTATTTGTGTTTGACTAAATTCACCAAAAGGTACTTTTAACTAAGAGGAGGATTTTGAAGGCTGAACCAGGCTACCTGATAATTTTCTTCTGAGATGAAGTGAGAGAGAGAGGGGAATTTATCACAGCAGTAACATAGCTGGTGTTTTCAATTACTTCCATTTTAGCCTAACATTTTACAATATATTTACACTGGACACTAATGTCCTGTGCTTATCATCATCTCAGTAAATTCTGTACTGTAATCTTCTGAATTCCAGAATGAAGTGAACAATGTCTACATGCTAGCTCTGCACCCTGAAGGCAATCCTTTCTGGCAACTAAGGCCAAAAATCCTGCAGTGGTATAAAAGAGATGTCTGTCCAGCAAAAGGAAGGTGCATACACTGAAGCAATAGCACTGGAGAGATGGCAATGGAGGCAGGTTTTGCAGTCAGTGTTTGATAACAGTGCAGACACCAGCATATCCAAACACCTCTGCCTTACTACAGCAGTTATTAGCAGATCCTTAACCCATGCAATTAAAGAGTCACTGTTGTGACTGCTACCTTCACTAGACAGCCTACCTGTCATCCTCATGCAAGATCCAGTCTCTCCTCCTCTTTGTGAGGCTGATTTATGCTCAGCTGAACACCCTCCCCAGCTCAGTCAGCCCAGTCCTCTGCTGTCATACAGCAAGCAGCATCATTAATCTCTTCCAGACCCTCTCAGCTCTCTTGGGAGGCTGCTCAGGAGCAGAACTGCTCTGGCACTCCCAAAACAGTAATGGTGCAGAAAGGAAAAAAAAAAACCCTCAGCTTTCTTCTAACTCTCTTTAATATAACACGTGAGAAGGAAAAACCCGATGTAGCTGAAATAAGAAATAAAACTAACTGTGCACAATGAGCAGATAATGAATTTGATCTCTCTCACTCAGTGAAGCCTTTACTGAGCAACACTGTTAAATTGGTTTTTCTATTTCTTTTAAATGTGAGATAAAGAAACAGAAAGGAATCTTTCATGTAGGTAAAATCTTATTCTCACTCTGCCATTCTATATTTTCCTCTATTTTTAAAGTACTTTTTTATTGGTGCCATTTTTTTTTTGGCTCATGAAAATAGTTCAAGCAATGTTTTGAACATTTTAAAAGAAGGAAGAGCAACTCTGGATAAAAATTAGTTTTGTGACACTTCCTTGAAAATTAAAATGAGATTTTTGTATCTACAGTGTTCCATTTCAAATAAGGTTTCCAGTGGAATCCCTTCCCAGCTGAGGCAGCACTGACAGCTGCCTAGGAGGAGAGTGGTTTGTACCTCTGGTCTCTGTAAAGCTGCTTCTGCTGTGTTAGCTCTCCTCAAAGGCACATCAAGCCTCCAAGTCTGTGGTAGCAAGGATAGCTGTTGGAAAGTAGCTCCAATTACATCATCAGCTGAAGGGGAAAAAATAATCTCTGAAAAAGTCTGATAAAGTGTGATAGTGAACCTTGTGCTGTCAAGGGCTGTGGTTAAAGCTCTTAGAAGAACCACTGTTCCTGAGGCTAATTATAGTAACATGACTGGGCATGCATACACATTTTCCATGTTTTTTTGGCATCACCTGATGAGAAGCTGTAGAAGAAAGAAGAAAGGCACAGCAGAAATATTCCTGTAAGGATACTGGTGTAAAAACAGCAGTGCATGCTATGATGTCTGTGCTGGCTGGAGGAACAGCTGGGTGAGGTACCAGGGCATGTCTGTGCTCTTCCTGTCAGGGCTTTGCTCATCCCTCTGGAGATGAGTGACCATCCCTTTGGATGCTGCCTGTGCAGCAGGTTTACCACGAGAAAGTAACCTCCACAGGGGGTGTGGCATTCGTAGTTTTCTACTCATCTAAATTGTAATGGTGGATAAAGTTCCATCCTTTCAATGTGCAAATAGAACTCGGCCTCCTGTTTGTCATCAGAAAAAAATTAGATCCAAAGTCTCCACTTCCTATAATTTCATTGAGTGTCAGTGTCTAAATCCCCTTGGAATTCCCTGAACTTTGTTGTCTTATTCTGGTTAACTTTTCATACCTGCTCATCACACGGTACTTGTTATATTCTGGTGATCTGGTGGGAAGTGGAGCAGACTGACCCTAAATATGTGACACAGAAACTTCGGGGTGTTAGTGTTGCGACGTGTGGACACTCCCTCCAGGTGCTGTTAAACTGGAGGAGTGTTCTTGGGCTTGTTCAGTTGCTACTCAGCAGCTTGTATCATTCTTTGGAATGCAGCTTCTATATGGAGCAGAATTTATACACGAGATGTGCAGCCAAGGATTCGTGCCTCCCGTTATTTGGAGCTTATATCACTACTTTGCAGGCTGGGCTTGGAGCAAGGAAGCCTTTGAAGTGTTGGTGTGTTCTGCACAGGCATGAAAACATTGTGAGCCATCTTCTTTTGGGCTATTAGTCATACTGTACAAATCTGGGTGTCACATCACTGCCATAGAGTGCCTCACTCTAATCAAAGTACTATTGATAAGGATATAATCCAAAAATGTGTTTTGATCCATTGATCTAAGTGGGTGGTGGATGCAGCATGGCCCTGATGAAATGTGGAGGAGTAAAAGGCAGTGCTAATGCCTGGCTGTGCTGCAGGTGAAAAATTTTAATTAATTAATTAATTAATTGGAATTAATTCTAGTGTTTCCTTGCTAAACACAAGGTTTTCCCTTGTATGTACTCGTGCATTTGACAGTATAGAGCTCAGCTCTTATCTGAATGGACTGCAGAGTTGTGTATTGTGTGGCTGGCAGGATTATCTCTGTGCCACATGTGCTGCAGGATGGCTTTGAAGAGGATAAACAGAATGGGGAATATTGGTCTTTGTGACCACTGGTAGTAGAAATGCTGAATGGGGAGTGGTGGGCAGGGTGTGCCTTGCATGTCTCTCCATTTTAGTCCCAGCTAAGCTGCCTGGTCTAGACTCGGGGTATAAGAATTCAGATTCCTTGATTCCTTACCTAAGGAACAAGTAAAAATAATGTAAAACTCAAACATCGCTGTCTACATTGAAATGCAAAGTATCAAAGCCATATTTGAAATTCTTTTCCCAGCAGAAGTCTGCGGGAGATGCCAATGCTGCCAGGACTTCACTCTGGTATCTAATCACAGCTCTGCTGTGACCTGTCCTGTGACCACCATGACTCATCTGACCGTCCTTAGCGGTACTCACCCCACCGGCACCATGGGGGTAACAAGACATGTCTTCCTTTATATAATAGCAATAAAATGCTGCTGTAGTTTTTCTCTGCAACTAACACTCACAGTAAGGCTTTATTTTGACGTGTCTGCAGTGCAAAGCACAATTCCTGCCACTGCATCTCAAACAGCCTGGAGGTGTTTCTGTCAAAATCCAGCCCCTTGTGGAACATGTTTCTCCCTCAGCAGGAGAGATTCACAACAGAGGGAACGTTTGTGTTTGAAGATTGAGCTCATCTGATGGAGGTGTGATCTTGTTACTTGTTTATAATTGTATTTCTGATATTCCAATGCATTCAGCTGGACTATGGATACAAGTAAATTTTATTAGTCTGCTTTCACCATGATCTCATAGTAACCTGCATTTTTCCCTTATTTCTGCAGTCAAGCAAGACAGGGACGTCAAGGGATGGGAATTCCAACACTGACACAAGAAACACTGATTTTTCATTGACACTGGTCATACTAAGTTACACACGGCCCTTTGAAACAAAAGATTTTGACGGACTTGATGTGAAGCACGACCTGCATGGCTGAGAGCTGATAGTGTCCCATTCCCTTGCTTTTATCTCTGTTCTTCCACATTATCTATTACTTTCTAGCACAGTGATGCCACATTTCCTTTGAAACATCCTTGCTGCACACTTCTGCAGAAACGTAGAATTGCATCTCCAAAAAATATGGTATCCTGACACTAGATCGAGGTACTTCATTCTGGCTCAGAAAGCAACCACACCCCACATTCACATGCTTGTACATTCACCCCCAGAATTTAGTCTGATCCATGTGGCTGGGGAAAGCTGCATCCTGCTCTACAAATGACCCATACCTTTTTCCAGGCCTAGTCCTGGGCTATCAGCTTTCACTATTCCTTCCACAAGATCCTTCTCTAAATACTTTTCCCTGCACTAAGTCCTTTAGGTGATAAGCAAAACTATTATAGACTTTGAAATAGCACTGTGATGATTGAGACAAAACACAGAATTATTTTTTCTACATACAAGGCTTTATTCTCTGAAATAGTTTTAACTGTATATAGAAAGCTTTCCACAGTAAAAACATTGATGTATTTATGTATTTATATATTTGAATTATTGTTTGGTTTTTTTCTGAAGACTTGATCAGTCATGTTCTCTTGTAATTCTTGAATGATGGATGTGGGAATGATTCTTTCATCCTGCATTCTTTTAAAGTCACTTTCTGTCAAGTCTGCATAGAGGTTTTCTTCTTATTTGATACGAAACAGACTCGTCTCTGACATTAAGTATTTTGAAGATTTGGGGGGTTTTGTTTTGTTTTTTTTACTTCTAGGATACTATTATGAAAGCACATTAATTTGTATGCATTGTGTGTGTGCTTTCAAAAGACTCATTGTTTGCAGAAAAATAATTCTGTAGCTTTGTAACAGAATCTTTAAATGTTCTGAAACTTCTGTTATCCAGTCTTGCCTAGCCCAAATGAGTGTCTCTTGCAGCACCAGTAGCTGCTTGCCTGGCTGAGCCAGAAGAATCTCTCTTTCTACTGGCTACTCCAAACCTAAAACACTGCTCTGTAGGACTCATATTTCTGTACTATACCTACATTTTTTTTTGTCAAGCAACAAGCTGCTTCTGTCATCTGATAGGAATAAAAAAGTACCCAAACCCTTTTTGCCAAAACCCGTGAGACTCTACTTACCGAGTGGCTTGAAGTTGCTCCCTCTTTTCTTAGGTCTCAAAAGGTTTGAACGGGAGGGGTTCCTGCTGTCTTTAAATGCAGTGACCATCTCTGTCAGCCCTATAAGCTGGGAGGGGAGGGGAGTGAGAGTTTCAGGGATCTGAGCAATGCCACTGCTATCACCAAGCTGAAAATAACCTCTGACAAAAGCCTGGCATTTTGTTCCCTTATGTCCACATGTGAGTAGGTGGACAACAATGCAGCCCCTCGGATTACACCTAAAGGACATTTCTGACTGCAGCCTAACAGATCAGAAATAAAGATTAATGTTTTATAGTTGCTCTACTGCATTGCTTAAAAGTGAATCATAAAATAACAGTCCCTGAAATGAGGATTTATTTATTAATGTTATTAATGGTGAAGTAATTTACCAAAATAATTGTTAAAAATAATAATAAAACCTGTTGGTAGCAGGTTTTATTAACAACAGTTAATAAACTGGAAAACAACAGTTTTAAACTAGATAGCATTTCATTCTGCATTTCATGGTTTGATAGATGCAACTGGTTTGTCTTCTAGGATACAGAGAATTATGCTTTTAACTCAAATCTTTCCTTTTTCACTGTTTTCAGGCATTAACATGGGTAGCTAATATGCATAATATTTAGCCTGTGTAATTATTGCTGTTCTATTTGCCATGCCTGACTGAGCCCCTTGGAAATGGATGAGGCTGCAGATGTGTTAAGAGATGTGGGCAGTAAAGTATGAAACACTTTCTTCCAGGGTTTTATTTTAAGGGCTTTAAAGGTTTAAAAGCTAATTCTCACTTTCTGAACAGATGCCTGAATTTAGCAACTTTGTTCAGGATCTTGGTCTTTGTTATGTATGAAAGGGCCCATCCCAGGGGTTAAACACCAGAACCCTCAAGCTGAAAGTCCCAACTTGGGGACTTTCATAGAAGAATAAGGAAATTAGATGTCTAATCCACGTCAGACTGTAGGATTTAGGGGTCTGTTAGCTGAGGCTGCTAAGAAAACTCTTAGGAACCTATAAATCTGTTTACTGTTGAGTCTGGCAAGGTTTTTATAATGTAGAGGTTTTTATAAGGTTTTTATAATGCAGGTCCTTGGTGTAAAATTGGAGGACTATTTTTTTCCTGAGCAGAGGAGCTGGACTCCTTCTCTTTTAGGTTATTCTCCCCAGATAGTTAATGGAATTATTCTGTCAGATCAGGCCAAATGCAGAGGGGACAGACAGTGCAGTGTGTGGTATGAGGGTTCCTTGTAAGAGGGCAGGGAGGACGGGTTGGGGCAGGCCTGAGCTCCCTGTTGGAGTACACAGAAGCACTGAGAAACTTCTAAAATCTTTGTGTTTGCACCCTTAGTGACTTGGGTTCGGCCCCCTGATGTGTGAGAGAGATGAACCTTCTCTAATCTTCACTCATGTTTTATAAATCATGTACTTAGATGGGTCTGTGCCATAACCAACTGCAGGGAACTTTGCAGAAAAAGGTTTTGCCCCCAAATGTAATCATTTTCCCTTTGGTTTTGGCAGAGGATTTAAGGGGGAAATGCAGGTGAACAGCCTTCAGTTTTCCTGGTGTTGGCTGCTGCCTAATTGCTACTGTGTGCCCCGGTAAGGATTGTTGAAAGGCTCTTTACAGCTCCAGGGAACAGCTGGATCTACACAGGTTAGTTGGGATTACCTGCAATTCTGGGTCAGATGTGGTTAGCAGGACCTGTGATAGGAAGACTTAAGATACACAACTGGAGTTGCATATGCACAAACTGGAGTGAGAATGTAGAGTTTTCTATAAATCAGAGGCAGGGATTAAAAACCCCTGCCTGAGAGCTGGAACACAGCAGCTCAAAAGCAAAGCCAGCCTGGGGATCAGAGGGACTTTTCCAGGGCACATCAGGTACTGGGGGCATGTTCCAGGGGAGGTGAGGCAGGTGGGAAGAGCAGGGAGCTGGGCTATCACAGATAAATGCAGGGCTTCCGGGGCAGGAGACCCTCAGAGCAGAGAAAGAAGCAGCTTTTCAGCCTGAAAAACACACAGGAAGAAAAGTGCTGGTGAAAAAGCAACTGCAGTGTGTCAGGAGCCAAGGGGCACTGGATGGTGAGTCAAAAAAAATGCTCACCTTTCCAAAACAGAGCACCATGTGTGAGAAGACCATTTCACCAAGACTAATTTCTGTAGTTTCTTAGTCTGTCAGCTGTGGTGTTCAAAAATGAAAGGGGTGGTTTGTTTCCATTGAGTAAAACTTTGCCTTTTTATTTCCAGAATGAAATTGATAGCAGGTGCAAGGAAGATCAGTTATGTCTTTGGAGAAGAAAAATCTATTCAGTGCACTAGTGACAATTCTTCCCTCTGCAGCTTTTATTCTTCTTTCCTCATTTAGGAATATTTCAATGGTAATCCTAGTCTGTTACGTGTATTTTGTGTTAGAACTTTGCATGATTAAAGAGGAGACAAGTTTGTTTTACTGCAGTAGCTGTTCTAATTATGGGGTTTTTATGTAGTTGTGGGCTTTGCTACCATTTCTCCTATCCCAGTTTGGTCTGCCTGGCACATTTCACCGGGGAAAGCAGATACGCTGTATTTTTATTTAATTTGTTAGCTATTGGTTGTTATCTGAGTGTGAACTGTATGAGGAGTCTTCATCTTTCTTCCTCCAGTGTATAAGAGACACTGCTGCACATTTTAAATTCAAGTGGTTTGATTGAACCTGTTTGAAATTTCTGTGACATTTGGACACACTTTCCTGAATGCTCCAGGGTGATATCTTACTTCCTAACTGTTTTGTTCTAACTTGTTTTTAGGAGCTGTAGTATCTACTGATAAGAGTTCAGAAGTCACATTGAGTTACTGAATTCACTTTTTCATAAAATACCATTTCCCCCCCAATCTTCAGGACACAGCAACACCTGCCTGACAAAAAAAGAATGAAGAATATACAATATATTACTTAGGTAATCTAAGTAATCAAACAGATTCTGATCAAACAGAAGAAGTAAGTGTAGAGTTTTATATAAGTTTACTCTGAACAAATCGATTTAAAAATACAGTATAAATAATTCTTAACTTATATAAAAATTGATTAAGAAAACTTGGGGGTTTTTTTGTGCTTCTTACTAACTTTACAAAAGAGCATTATTAAACATAGAAGCAAAACATTTTAACTATGGCCTCTTTGTTAAGACATAAAATATGTACACACTCACAGTACTTTTTTTTGGTGCAAATTATGTACTGACTGATAGACTGTACCTTTCTGTACAAAGACAATTCCATCTTACTTTGCATAGAAGAAATCAACACACACTCATAAAAAAACCCCACTAGATACATAACTTTGTTGTTAAAATACTTCAGGCAAGCCTTTTGGAAAAATTCATTAGGCATTAACTTTCTCCTTAAGAGTCAGTTTTATTTTCTAAAGCATTAATTAAGGCTATTCCAGCATTGAGGTCTTGGCAATACATGTCCAAACCATTGTCCATTATACAATGCCAGATGTGTGCAGTGTGTTAGCAGTAATTTTGCCTGCTAGCACAGTCAGCAATTCCCTATCCCAAAATTAGTCTTCTGAAACTTCAAGTTTTCGTTGAGGAATATATAGAGTTCCTTGAGAAATTCTCTGGGTACCATCTGAGTTTGCAGACAGTGAGGGTTCTGTGTTTGGCCCTCCTGGTGTGCGGAAAAAGTTTTCTGTAACTGCCTGAGGCTCCTGAGGTTCCTTTGGAGCAGAAGGCTAAAGAGAAAAGAGAAAGTTACTTTCATTTAAGGGGGAATGAAAAGTAAATTCTACTTCTAAGTTTCTGCAGGAACTGCAAACTATTTTTTTTCCCTGAAATTTAAAAACTTAACTTTTTACTGAGAAGGATATACCTGCATTCCTTGATTTATATATATTTAAACACATAAAAATATGGTTTCTCTAATCCCCTTCTTTTTAAATACAAACAGATATTAGGCAATACAGTATTACATAAAAGATACAGAAAAACTTCCTGTGGGGGAAAAAAGTATTTGAAAACCTGTACAATCCTATCCTATCTTATTAAAAGAAAAGCTATTATTAAACACAAGAATTGAGAGTAAATTAGGGAAGTAACAAGAAGGAAAGATAGAGTAACAAATGGACAATTTGTTAATAAGCACAGTCTCAGATCTATGTAAAATCCTCCCTCTACAACAGTTGTCTCTTCACATCTTGTCATCTTCCAGCTGGCTCCACTTCCACCATAAATCAGTCACTTATCTTCCTTGCTAACCTCTCATTCCTACTGTACTTAGGCTGGCCTTCACTGCTAGCTCTTTTTGGGCTGTGATGATTTCTAAAGATCAAAAAGAAATGTTTATTTCTAAGTTTTACCTGCTGTAAGGGAACTACTGCACTGTAGTTCCCACTCAACCCACCATGGTCGAGTTGCAATATATTTCAACTCACCTTCCCTTCTTGCACATTTGTGCTTCCTGAGCTGTGGCTGATATTTTCTGATTGGGAAGAGACTGGCACATGCTGAAGAACAGGATTTGCAGGAACTTGCACACCAGCAGGTATTAGTCCTATGTGTTGCAGCATAAAGTTCAGAGCTGAAGAGCTTGGATTTGGGGCAGAACTGGTATTGCTCGAATTGAGGCAGGAGTTGCTCAGTACAGGTGCAGCAGCTATAGAATTTGGTGACAGCATTATGTTCAAAGGTGTTATATGAAAAGCAGGAATATTGACTGTTTTCAGTTCTGAGGCTGGCATTGGAATGACACCTGAAACAGAAACACCAAACACTGAAGGGGATTAGGACGAACCAGCCCCAGCCCCTTGAGCCAGCCCCCTGTGCTGTTTCCCTGGACACTGACCAGTGATGGGAGAGCTGTAGGCTGTGGGCTGCAGTGAGCACATGCCAGCCTTCTCTCTATTGGAACACTCTGCCTTGTTGCCATGGGTGCAGTGAGTCAGAGGAATAAGGTAACCAGATGGAAAAAAAGTCTGAGAAAGAAAGAGACAGCACATCTTCAGCCCAAACATGTAATAAGCAAATCCCAAATGTTTTCTCCAAGGCTGCAACCCCCCTTGCCTTATTCTTTATCCTCCATGTCCCCAGGATCCCATATCCCATGCCTGTACTACTTTCTGTCTGAAAACAGACTCAAGGACATGCTCTTTCAAGTAAAACCACACAGAAGTCAGCTGGCAATATTTCCAGCTGATATTCTTGGTAGGGAACTGAAAATCCACCTGGGATTAACACAGTGCAATTTGACTAGATGGAAAAGAAATCCTGATACTGGATATTTTTTTCCAGAAGAAACATCCTGGACCCAATAATTATCACATCACCCCAGTCTTGGATTGTGTTTTTCATAAAACAAATATTGGAAAACAAAACTTTTGCATTTACACATTCTGTTTTTATCAACAGAACTGTCCTTTATCTAGGTTCTCCACAGCAATCAGTCTTAACTGCAGAATACTGGATTTTACTGATGAAGAGTTTTGTGTGATCCTGTTTCAAAGTATTTGACAGTCAGTATATGCAAACAAAGGACTGGGAAGGTAAGGGATCTCAACATTGCCCTCAGCTCCTTAGTGTGACCTTCATTCCAATGGAAACTTGAAAGCCTCTTTATGTCCTCTTATTTGTGTACTTAATGCAGAATAGAAATCCTACATTCCTACAAAATGTTTTAAAAGCACACCAAAAAGAATCCAACCAAAGACAATCTATGTAGGTGTAGTTTGTTAAAGTTCTGTTCCTTTTGCAAAGAATCCAAGTAGTGTTTTCCCTGGCAAGACAAAATTTACCTCAGGAGCAGGAATGGCAAATGCCAGTGGTATATCTTGTTTTGTTTTGATTTGATTTTCGTCTTCTGGAATATTTTCTTTTGTACATTGGTCACAGCAACTTGGCATGTTTTGATCTACTGTTTTGGTTTCATTCTGTCTCTCTTCCTGGACATTGTCCATTTCATGATTAGTTTGTGGGCTGTTGGAAGGTGGTTTTTCAGTCTTAGTGGATTCTCCCTTTGAAAAAAGTACATAAAAAAAAAAGGCAGGTGTGGTAAGGCTTAACATTGTCCATTATAGCCCTACAAAGATATTTATATATTCTTCAAAATTGGAAAGCAACTATTTACTTCCTCCTCATTCCCAAGTTTGTGCTATAAAAATCTCTGGTCACTGGGATAGCCAGGTCTATGCTATCACCTCTTTTTCCTTCCCAGCTAGGATGTTTGATAGCATGTGCTGCCATAACACACCCATAACATAGGATGACTGTTTTGGCAAGCCAAATCTACAGCAGATTTAAAATTTACAGAGATGCTAAAACAATCAGCAGCAGAGGAGTAGAAAGCAATCCAGCTCCAGTCTCTCCATATACATTAAGTTTATCTGAACCTTTTATTCTATTTGTGTGCTGTTCTATTATGCCTACAACAACCCAACACTGGGATCAAATATTTGGAAGGCATCAGAATTTTTGGACTTTCCCTGTCCAGTGAAGTTTATATGTCCACTTTCCCTCTTAACACCTCTAAAGCCAAGAATGGAGGCCAGCAAGTTTATAGAATCGTAGAATTCAGGGGACCTTAAAGATCTCCTCCTTCCAACCTTGGTCTCAACCTGACCTACTCCAGAATCATACATAAATTGCTAAGTTTTGACATAGTGTTTTGGGAGTTGTTTTATTTTCACTACACCTGTACACTTTGTCTTTTTAGATACAACCCCCAGCCCCGCAAATATCAAGCAAGGACAGCAAATGAACACCATCTCTTCAAGCCTGATGTTATTTAAAACGCCTACACTCACCAGCAGGCTCCTACATCCTTTGAAAATGAGTAGGTGGCAACATCACTGAGCTATAAAATGGCATTTTAAAACTAATTTAACTTACCGAAGAAGTATCAAGGCTTTCCTCATCACTTTTACGCCTTTTAATTAAATTATTCTCTGGTAATGCTTGTGATCTTTTAAGGCACCGCTGAGATGAAGTTTCTGATTTCGTATTGGGTCTTTCTTCAGCTGCCAAGGACTTTGTTGGCTCCTCCGTACCTCTCTGAGTGTTCCCTTCCTCAGTGGTTATTTTATTTAATACTTTTGAATTATTACTCTTAATTCCAGTTATGTTAGCACATGGCAGAGGGTGCAACATGAAACCTGGGCTGTAGGTTGTCACAGTGTGGGCTTGGGAAGGGTGCAGATATATTGCATATGAAACCCCAGACTGAGGATGAGGTAGGATGATGGGTGACACTGAGCTGTGGCTTGCAGGGCACACCCCGAGGGGCTGGCTCAGAGCTGGCTGCTGAGAGGGTTCAGGCTTGGGGACAGCCTCAGGCGAGGACAGGGCACATTTCATTTGCATCTCTTCTGCTGTCCTTAAGCAAAAAACAAATTAAAAAAGCCCAAACGTATTTTAATTTTTAATGAACGCCCTGACAAATTATCTACTGTAATACAAAGAGTTAACATGAACTTGTACTTCTCAATCCACTAAAAAAAGAAAATAAATGAAAAAATAGCCAGCAGTAATAAGGGTTAGTGGTTTTTGCAGGCTATTGCCCCACTCAAACTGAGCATAACGTTAACTTAATGGCCAATGACATCATAAAGCTTCTCACCTTTAAACTTGTGCAAACTTACTTGGATTGTCCTTCCAGCTGATGTTTAGTCATTGCTGGACACTGAGCTATCGTATTTGGGAAAACTGGTAAACTTTGATAAGTACCTGGTTGGAGGAGAAAAACAAATCAAAACTGTTAGTACATCAAATTCAGAAGTTAAAATTTAAAGTTAATTGAAGGAGACTGCATTATATAATGTAACATACACATTTAATGAGACAATTATACTCAAACTCAGCCCAGTTTTGACTTGATCAACTGGACATCAGCTAACATCAAACAAATTTTAAAGGATCCAGAGAGGATCCCTAGCAAGAACATGAACATTGACAGGTAATTTTCGGGCCATTTTTTGGAATACAGAACTGCTTAGATAGTATGTTCCAAAGCAGAGTTTCTACTACAAAGCAGATTCAGAGAAGATCCAATATTCAGAGATTCAGTGATTCTACCCAAACAGAAGGTTTGTAGCCTTTCTATATTTCTGGCAGTTCTAAAGATGTATTTTTTGAAAGGAGGCACTACCCACACATCTGCATGTCTTGTGAGAAGAGGGCAAGCCCAAATATTTAATGCAAGACTTTGTTTTCTTCTGACTTAAAAACAAATTAAAAGAAAAATTAGAAAAAGATACATACTGGCACTTATTTTAACTGGGCTGTTTGGAGCAGACTGGATCTTCCTTCTGTCGTTTTCTATACTCTTAACTAATTTTATTAGAGATGAATGCCGAGTGAAGTTTTGCTTTCCTTTTGAAGGAAAAAGTGCTTTTGAGCACTGCTCTTTGGAAGGGATGAATTCTGAAATAGCTGGGGAACAGGTTGTAGAAGTTGCTTCAAGTTTTGTATCTGAAAAAGAGAAAAAAAATAAGAAAATACATATCATATGCAGATTCGGTAATTAAAAGCAGTTATTTGAGCCTGGCTTATAATTCTTGAAGTATCAGCAGCAGCAAACATGGCAATTCAAGAATCTCAACATCTGAACATTCACTGTGTGCAATTAGACAATGGTTGCTGTTAAGGACAGTGATGTGGCTGGTAAAAGATTTTCTGCTAATTCTGTCTTTTGGTCAAAAAATTCTAGTAAAGAAAACAAAGAAACAACCAATATCATCAGCAGAACAAAAGGAAATGACACATACACCCACCCTGAGTATTTGGCAAGACCTCAGGTCCTGTCCACTTGAATGCTGGTTTTCTACCTCTCTCCTCTGTAACATGAACTTTTTTGATAAGTTTGAGGCTGCTGAGAACATTTGCTATGTCATAAAGTCTTCTAATTTTAGCTGGAAAAAAAAAGGTATAGCAATTACAATTAACAAGTTAGCATGTATCAGATAAAAAAATGTTGTAATGCTCTTTAAGCAGCTAAAAGGAAAAAGCTTTAAAAAAATTATAAGAACAATTTTGAGGAACCAGTATTTATACAGTGAAATAACATTGTGATACAAAGATTACATGTAAAATAGAATGACATAGATACAGATCTAGAAGACACTGCAAAGTTTGTTAAGCTAAATATGGAAAAAAGAACGTTTTCAAAACAAGTTAGTTTCTGTGCAATGATCAGACTTCTACAAATCCTGTAGTAAAAATAAGTGGATTAAAAGGCAGGTACACATATGCAATGGCAAACGTGGGAACTGGAGGGAAGAGAGACACTAAAATCCAACGGGATAATCATTCTGCATGTCATCCCTGTTTCTACATTGAGCTATTAGGGAAAAATTTTAGGCAGAAGTCAATCTACAGGTGAGTTCTAGAGCAAAGTGAACGTGTTTAAACCAAAAATGATACTGAAAATATGCAGTCTAGCAAGTCATGGAATCTGGGACTGTGCTTCATATCCAAGAATGTGGTAAAACATGGGATTGATACCTGAAATACAGGCAGATACATGGAACACCCTGAAAATGCTTTTAGTGTGAGACAGGCTCTTCTTATGGAAGAACAAAAGCAAGCAAAGAACCCCTGCTGAGTAGCCACCCACCCTCTCTGTGTTGCTGTGAGGCAGTGAAAAGGAAATAATGAACTGAAAGCACCAAGGATCGGTATTTGCACAGATACAATTCCACACACAAAAAACCCCTAAACAAACAAACAAACAAAAAAAACCCCCACCAAAAACAAAGAAAAACCCAAACAAACAAAGGAGTCTGAGAATCAAGGAGCAGACTAATTTTCAATGAAACCTGCAACTATCCCTCAAAAGCAGCACATTTTTAATTATTATATGTGTACTGACCTAGACCTAGAAATACCATTTCATTTGAATGGAGAGGAAGGGAAGGAAGTGTGCAGGGAACTGAGAGAAGGGTAAAAGAATGAAGAAATAATTGGCAGTTAGAGCACAGGGTTTCATTTCCTCTGACATGCAGGTTGGTCACAGGACTTTCAGAGAATTTCTTTAGATTTCTACCAAGTTAATTATGTGGCCAGAACACAGATTTTGCATGATTCTGGGGCATCTTTGGTGAAATAATGCTGAAAACTTTGACAGGCTGATTGAGGAAAGAGAAATTGTTACCAATGTGGAGCCTTGTGACATTACTTCAGGAGGAAGGATTTAATGGACTTCTCCTCTTAGATGGGCATTATATACACCATTTATGTACACAAATTATAAACTGCAGAAGCTGTTTAGTGAGTTTTTGGAGGCTCAAATAAATATCTGCAGCAGGAAAAATAAGACAGTATTTTTCATTATATAAAGTAGTACTGGAATAATTCATTTAGCTTACACTTGCTGTTGTACTTACTTTTAAACTTGCTTTTATCTAAGTCTTCTAGCTGATCCTCTCCAATCAAGATTTTAGCAGCAACTTCCAGGCTCACTATTTGAGGTGTTGATACAAGAAACAGCATCACAAATTTCTGACTCATCACACGTAAGGACTTGTATTTCCTGCCATTCACTGATGCTGCACCAGACAGGAGAAAGGATTAAAGTATTCAGTGACACACCAGCTACAAACATAAAACACTGAAGACATTTTTCAATAATAATAATTGCAAGAACAACACAGAGACTAGGCAAGGCCAATGCTGACTCCAGAATCATGTTTCTACATGACAAGAAACAGATAACTGGGTGGATACTGAGTCTAACTACAAAGAAGAAAAGGTGGTGTTTCCCACATATACATTTCCTATTGTCTGACAACTTGTATTCTTAAAGAAGCTTAACCCTTAATTAAAATTTATTCCATGAATCAAAGCTAAATTAATAAAACAAATTCAGAAATTTATGCTTCAGGTTTCTATAATATTCAATAGTAACTTCTGGTTTCTATAACAATTCAGTGGTAATGGCAATTGGATTATATGTTGGTGTATTTGATAGTTTCACCTGATGTAGAAACAAATTACAAGAATTGAATGAATAAGACGAGTGAAATAGGGCAGAGCACTTTTTCTCACCACAAACAGTTGGGGTACCTTTGGAGCAGTACCATCTTGGAAAAAAAAAGAAGGCAAATAAATGTTTTTTCCAAGTTCATAGCAATTTATCATTATAAGAACATTCTTGGCATTATAGAGAATTATTACCAGCATGAAATTCCACTCCTGGGAGCTCGACAAAAGACATTTCTGACTGCTCACTTGAGCCAAAAGAACTTGCCATTTCTTCATTTCTTTCACTGTCAGGATCGAATTCATGCTCATACTCTCTTTTCTTGATCATCTGGATTTGCTGTATGTATTTGTTCTCTTCTCCCACTCTTTTCAGGGCCTGCAGGGTCTGGGGGAGGTTGTGGCGCCCGTGCCAGACGTATCTGTTCCTGGCCAGGCGGCTCACCATGTGCAGGCTCTCCAGCACATTCACAATGTCATAGATGCGCCTGCGCTCCACGTCTGCAGAGGAAAAGATGAACCTGACAGCTCTGCTACGTAAAATGTGTTCACCCATGCATTACCTGCAGCACAGATTCCTGTCCCTCCTCTTGATACACTTCTAAACCATTTTTGCCAATTCCCCATCACAAAAATTTCTGAAAGTAGTCCCCACAGGTCTTGCCAGCAAGGAAAACAATTCATATATGGAAGAACTTGCTGTTTCAGAGTTATACTTGGCTTTCAACATTCCTCAAGAAATAAACCTTACTGTTGCCAGAAGAGCCATTACATAGGTTTCAATCCAGCTTTAGAAAAAACAGAGCATTTTTAATTATCCACTGCACTGATTTTAGACTATGTCTTTAAATAACTTTGGAAACTCACGGTAGAAACTGTTTTATAACTTCTTTTTATAAGTTATTTTATTAGCACACTCTTCTCATTTGTCTGATAAACTCTTGGTTTTGACCAGACATTTTTTAAAAGAGGTTTTGATCAGACACTTTTTAAAAGAGATCTCCTTTTGTACAAAGTATAAAAAAATGTAAATCCTACTGCTTTAAAATTTTTATAACTATTTTATACTATTAATAGTATATAAGATGTAGAATACTGTAATTCCACAGCCTTTTGATTTAAAAAAGGTTCAGCTTGATGTTAGAAACACAGACTCTACAGAAATCATTAGTGCAATATAAAAATAGTGTTATAAAATGAGAAATTTAAATTATCATCAAGAACAGAAAGCAGTTTCTTGCTTTGATCTCATGATCAGACAGGAAGCGGTGGGCTCAGTTTGAGAAATGCTAGTTCCTGCTGCAAAAATCTAACCACTAATCTTAGCCCTCACCTCTGAATCCAAAAAATTGCAACTAGTTATTTGTGATATCAGCAATAATTTAGATGTTTAATACGGAACAGCATTCAGAGTTTCTTAGTTCAGTTGACTGAGGAAACATAAACATTTTTAAAGAATTGCTCTAGGCATGAGGAGTTTAAAACTGGGTTTAAATAAGTTTGAGAGAACAGAGTAAGCATCCAAAACTGTATGGAGCAAAAATGTAGTAATAAAAATTGCAGGTTATTGGCAAATTTGCATGAAGAAATATTTAATAGGATGAGCACCAACTTACGTAGCTCTTCAGTGACTTCATCAAGGCAAATGTAGCTTTTCTGTGAAGGGCTGGGGTAATCGGGATATCGAGCTAGGAATTTATGACACAGTAATCCAAGACTTTTCTCTTTGCGACTTGGCTGAGACTTTTCATACTCATCCCCCAGTGTGTGCCCCTACATGGGAATAAGGGAAAGAGACGGTGAGATCTTTGACAATATGTAAACACAGATATTTAACAGCTTTCGTAGTGAGATCTGTCAAAGGGCCAGTGCTCTCCCTTTTTCCTCAGCAGCTGTGAAATAAAACCAGAACATTACCTGTTGCATGTACTAGTCAATATCCTTACTTACATTAAGTAAATGTTCCAAAATTAAAACTTTAAAAAAAACCTGTTATATCAATGTATAATTTTTTATACTGAATAAACATCCTTCAGTTAACTTGAAAAAAAAACACAGACAACTTTACCACATACCTGCAAACAGTGTTTTGTCTGTAGGACCTCACATGAACTGTCTGACAGTTGCCTTCTCTGTTCTCTGCTCCTAATCTCAGGACTGGCTGCACTAATCAGCATTTTCAGGTTGGAAGTAGGTGTCCATGGATCTGCTGGAGGGGTTTCCTTAGGTTTTGGGGGTGTGGTTAGAGGCTGACAGTCAGGCTGTCTCTCTGCCAGTACCAACTGTGAGGTAGCTGCTTGTTTCAAAGGGGTTTTCAGTACGTTATTGCATGGCTCAGAATGCTCATTTTCCTGCACACCAAGAAAAAGAACAACGGTGATGTTAAAAACCAGGTGCACCATGATCCATTTATCAATAACAGTCAAAAGCAGATAAGAGATCCATTGCATTTTTTGGGTAGCTCCGAGTTGAGGGTTCCAGTCCTACTCTGAACCGATGAGCCCCCTCCCTGAAACCATGTCTGTGCCTGTAGCTTAAGGCTTGGGGCCCACGGCATTTATTCCTCGGGTAATTTTCCTTTTCTTTCCTCTGAGGAAAGTACAATCAGAACGTATGTTAATGCATAGCAGAGAGCTATAAATAATGGCTGAAACATGTCACGACCCAGGAGCAGGTGTGATGTTCCTTATAAATTCTTATTGGGCTAAACAGACACCAGCCTACATGTCAGGGAACTCTTATTCTTTATCATATAATCGCCTTAACTCCGGCGACCAGCCCAGTATATAGTAGTCACAGAAGTGTTGGCTAACAAGCTCTTAATTTTTGCAGTGAACTTAAACAAGCTCCCAACTCCCGCAACCAACTTCGGAGAGGAGTAAGGGGTGGAATGTGATGGCGGGGTTTGCCGAGATAGAACAAGAGAGGAGAGGCCAAAGATGGGAAAGTGAAGGAGAGAGATGCCCGGGCGGTCCGGATCGGGGGCCGACAGGAGCTCGGGACCGATCCACTTCCTTGTAGTTTCCCTCGTATTCCCCTTTATTTTTCGCGCCGCGTACCCGCGCATGCGCGGTCAGCCCCGCAGAGCCCTCCCAAGAAATGGGTTTGGGGTCTGTGGTGGTCCTGGAGCCCCTTCCACTGAGGTACCCGGGGTTCCAGGCAGGCTTACGAGCCTGGAATTGAGAGGGAAGCGGGCTCGGCCCAACGCCGCCCCACCTCCGCGGGACCCTCTTCCAATCGCAACTTCCCTGTCACAGGACCACAGAACGCCTGAGACGAACACGCTTTAAACATCACTATACCTGCTCCTCCACACGCCTTCTATGAACGAAAAAACAAAGAGGAAAGGATTGGCAATAAGAAGAAGTGTTGTTTACGGAGTCGGTGGATAAAGGTCGTGAGGATGAAGTTTCAGAAACTTTTGTTAAGGACAGAAATTAGAGTGAAGGTAAAACGCTCTCGGTTTCTGCCATCCCGCGGTTTCTACGCGCGATCGTTCCGATCGAAGTGGTTTCATCCCCAGGGCAGCTGAGCGCGGCCAGCGGAGCTGTCGCCGCCCCGCAGGAGGCGGCAGCCCCGGGGCTCAGCTGCTCTCGCCCACCGGAGGAATTACCTTGTCGCCGGCCCCCATCTCCCCGCCCGCCGGCCGCATTCTCCCGCCGCCTCAGGAGGCGACACCCACCGCTCCCGCCGCGCCGCTCTGCATCGCAGGTCCCGCCGGCTCTGCAGGGCGGGAGGAGGAAGGGAGGCACCGTGACGGGCCAGTTCCCGCTGTTCGTCGCGGCCGCCAGGCTCGTCTTGCCGCCTCCCGGCCCAGCCCGCGCGCGCTCGCCGCCCAACGGCCCCGGCCCCGCCCCGCCCCGCCCGCCGCGGCCGAGCACCGCCCATCGGCCCCGCTGGCGGCGCGTTCAAACACAGGGAAGACGCTGCCCCCGTGCCCGCCCGCTCTCTGGCGCTCCCGCCGCGCACCCCACGGTCCGAGAGCGCCGGTGGCCCCCGAGAACAGCGATATCGCCGCTGCCGCCCGCCCGACCGCGGCCGAAGCGCGGGGCCGCTCCCGGTGCCAATTTGAATTCAACGCGCGGAGCCGCCGCGGGCGGGTGGGGCGGGCGCGGCAGCCAATCAGCTCCCGGCGCTGCGCCCCGTGCAGCCAATGGGAGCGCGGCGCTGCGCGGCCCCTTCCTCCTCCTCCCGCCGCCCGCTGCCGGGCGAGCGCCGGCGGGTCTCGGGCCGGGGCTTTGGCGGGTTCTCTCCCTCGCTCCCTCCCTGCCTCCCTCCCGCCCCAACGGCCGCGGGGTCGCGGGGCGGAGCGGGCGGGGGCCGCCGGGCGGTTTAGCGGAGCCCATTTACCCGCCGCTGCCGCCGGCTGCTCCCCTCCCGTCCGTCAGGGGCCGCTCCGCGCGCCCCTCGCGCCTTCCCCCGCCGGACGCGCTCCCCGCGCGGGCCCCGCGCGCCCCTCACGGGGTCCCTCCCGCCGCTCCGACGCCCGTTCGCGGGGTCCCCGCGGCCGCCGCGCTCCTCGGGAGTCGCCGCGCTCTGTGCTCGAAACACCGCAAATTGTGCTCGAAACACACCGCGCATTGTGTTTAAAACACCCCGCACTTTGCATTTAAAGCGCGCCGCACTTTGTGTCCGTGACCCGGAATGGGAGCTCCAGGCTGAGCTCCGGAGCTGGGGCCGGACACCGTCCGGAGCGACTCCCCCGTTCCTCGCTGAAGAAAAAGAGGGGATAAAAGGTGAATTGCTGAGCCAGTGAGGGGCTCGCAGCTGGGTGGGAGCGCTTCGATCGCTCCTGGCCGAGGGGTGTTAGTGTCCCCCAGATAAGGGTCCCAGCCGTCTGGTGCCGTTTATTGCAAAATCACAGTATCAACTAGGTTGGAAAAGACCTCTGAGATCCGCGAGTCCAACCTATGACCAAATACCACCTTGTCAACCCGACTATGGCAGCGAGTGCCACTTCCAGTCTTTCTTTAAACATCTTCAGGGACAGGGAGTGGCTCCACCACCTCTCTGAGCAACTCCTTCCGATGTCTGATCAGCCTTCCTGTGAAGAAATTTCTGCTAATGTCCAAGCAAAAAACCCTGGTAGCCGCTTAAGACATCTTGTTCTGTCCCTTTTCCCCTGGGTGCAGAGCCCGACCCCCACCTGGCTGCACCCTCCTGTCAGGGAGTTAGTTGTAGGGAGTGATAAGATCGCCCCTGAATTTATCAGAGGTTGCAATACTTAGAATACTTACAATACTCCTCTGCAGGCAGGAGTCTGGGATTTAAACCCACCTCTCCTTGGCTGATTTTTGTACTAGAGCCAGGATTACCAAACCTTTTAATGTAACTGTGTAATTTTTCTGAAAGAGAAGTCTGAAAGCTTGTAAACTCAAATGAAAAAATTGACCCCAAAGTGACCTTCACTCCTTGGTGTCACCAGCCATGTAGCAGCCAAGGATTATTCTCTTGCAGTACCTATGTGCCACACCTTAAAAAGTGGGATTTGGGTGGACATTTGGTCTTTTTCCTTGTTTGTGTTTTGATACAATTACTGTGTATTGGTTTCTGTCTATAAAAGTTGCACTAGAAGGTGTGATTGTTGTAACCCAGAGCTCGGGTGTGACTCACAACAAGTACAATTACAAATACTAAAAACACAGTGTGTGTTTTTTCTTTACCTCCACAACCCAAGGGATGACCACATGGAATGCACAAGGAATTTGGGCTTATTAAATGAGGAGAACTCACGTGTTTCAAAAATCAAACCGGGGGGGAAAAAATCAGGCTTTTACATTCAAGCTATCATTTGAATATTTATTTAATTTATGTTGAGCTTTGAAAATTACCTTTATCACCTAATCAAGAAGCCATTATCTCTGTTCAAACAGCACACTCTTGTGACCTTTGTTCAGGGGACCTCTTTCCTGGTCTCCAAGTTAGCCTAACAAGCTGCCCATTACGATAGTATCAGACATTTTAAAGTAAAGGTTATTCCAAGGTTATTACAGCTATTAAAATAATTATTCTGGTAATAACTTTCGTGCCTCTGTTACCATGCTCCTTACCATGCTAGTGCCTCTGCCTTTCTGAGATTATGGAATTATGTGGAGCAGTAAAGGGCATTCTCACTTGCAGCCATCAATTTAAACTGTTTGTATTTCCCTCTGCTCTTGCTTGACTTGCATAAGAAACTGCAATTATGTTCTCTGCCAGGTACCTCTTAAAGGAAAAAGAACAAGGATTAAAAATTTTGTGTCCTGACATGGTAAACGAAGGCACCGGTAGCAAATTAATGACGGGTCCTTTAATGTATAACCTTGAAGCCTTTTGTGTGAAGATCTGTGTGGGGGATGTTTGCTGTTTTCAAGTATTGTGCTGAATCAAGACACCACCTGATGCCAGATATCAGAGTTGGAGAGTGATAGGTGATTTTATCTATGCTGGTTCAGCTAAAGAGTTACTTGAAGCATCATTATGTGGATTAAAGAGAACGTGTGACATATCCTAGTGGTTTGGTCAAATCAAATCACCGATAAAGTAAATAAGCAAAGAATTTGTGAGAAGAAGTGCTTCCAGTGCCTGTATTCTAGTTAAGCATCCCTCCTCATCTGCCTATTTTCCTCTTCTAGAAATAGCTTTAGAAAAGCACTAAGTAAGCACTAATCTGGTTTGCTCTGCATGCACTGCTCGAGTTGTATTTCTTGTGTGAACATGTGTTGTCAATAACGGATTTGTTTCAGCGTGACCACAAGGCAGCAAAGTTCATCATCTTGTGCTCGTGTGCTTCCTGGATATGGTGCTGTACTTCTGTCAAGAGGAATTGTCATTAATGGCTCACATAAAGACAACACACATTCTGAATTTTACTGGAGTCTTTAAGGTAATTCCATGTATAAGACCACTTACAAAATGCCCAGGTGGAAATCTCCATCCTTGGGGTTACTCAAAAGCTCTCTGGTTGTGGTCCTGAGCAAGAGGCTTTAGTGATTACATTTCTGAGAATAATCTGTTGTAAAGTTCCAGTTTAAAAAAAAATAAAACAAAATCACTGATAGTACAGCATGTGAATTAAGAAGATTCTGTGATTTCTACAGCCTACAGAAAACTGAACTTTCTGTAGCTTTATGCCCTGCTGTCTGAGTGCTCAGACTATTTTAGGCTGCTTTCCTTAAGGAACTACTTTGTGATTACTCTTTCTAGGGCTGGAATTGTGAATTTGAACATCATAGCTGTCAGCAGGAGATTTGTGGGGAAGTGCCTTGAGTTCAGCATCCAGTTCCACTGTTGAAATACTGCTTGTGGGAATCCTGGCAAGTGACGTGGTTTATTGCATATGTCTCTTTCAAGTGTCATGTTTTCTGGTAATGTTTCTTTTATTCAAGGGAATTTTAAAAGGCAATTGATAACTTTCATTTATTGTACCTTAATTTTAATGTCTGATGGGTTTCAAGGAGAAACTGCAGCCTTCTGCAGGTATGTACTTCTAGCCAAGAAGTTCCTGATATAAGCAGACCTCCGAATACCTCAGAAATCTCCCAGTAGATTGGGTTAAATATCTGATATATTTTAAGTATAAATGATTAAATAAAAATGAAAAGAAGGCAGAGTAGTTGCAGGAGCAAAAGGTAGTTGTCAGAAACCATAGGTTTTTCTTACTCAGATGCTGCTGTAATGTTAATCTCTCCAGTCACTTCAAAATTGCGAAGAAATCTAGATTATAACATTTGTCCTTTTCTTGTCCTTGTCTTCATTCTGGCTTGTGATGTAACTAAAATATATCTTCATTTCTGAGCTATGAATAAAGTTTTGCAGAGCATGCAGATGACTTCAGGCTGTGCCTCTTGCAGGAGTGGTATAAGCACTTGGGTTCACTAGAGGTCACACTTCTTTTACTCCTCTCTGTCTGCAAGACAGACTGCTGCTCCTCGCGGAGATGTGCTGGCGAGCTGTGCTCCCGTCATGTTATTTACCCAGCAAAATGACATCTGTAATTCTGTACTGGGTATAGCAGCACCAAGTAGCTTTTAAATTATTTACAAAAAAACAAAACAAAAAACCCCAACAAAACTCAAACCTTTCAAAGATTAAACAGGAAAATTATGGCAAATAAGTGACATGAGGCAGATTGAAAAAACAATGTCTAAAAGTGATCTCATGGATTTTGTCAGACGATATCGCCACAGGCAGCAGTGTGTTATCACAGAATCCTAAAATGGTTTGGTTTGGAAGGGACCTTAAAGCTCATCCAGTTCCACCCTCCTGCCATGTGCAGGGACATTTTCCAGTTGCTCAATGCCCCATCGAACTCAGCCTGGAACCTTTCCATGGATGGGGCATCCACAGCTTCTCTGGGCAGCTGCATATCCTGGGCGGTCAGTAAGATCAGCTCCACAGCAGACAGCCACAGCCTTAGCTGCATGCAGGCACCCAAAGGAATCAGTGCTGCCACGTTCCAGCCTGGGGACTGGTGTGGTGGCAGGGAAAAGTGACTGGGCAGGAATAATTGGCAGCCCCAAACCGGGGTGTGGGAGCAGCGCTCAGTGCAGGGCACGGCACCGGGTCAGGAGGTGGCAGCGCCTGCTCCATGGGGCCCTTTGGAGTGCTCTACTCCAGCCTTACCTAATTCTGTATTCATTAGTCTGCATAAAATTAAATCATATTAAGGCATATTATTGAACGAGCTGATTCAATTTGACTTGAGTTTATTTGCTTTCAGATGTTACATTATCTTTTAAAATTAGGCAAATTAAATCAGCTGGTCAAGCTCTGAGGTGAAGGCTGCGAAGGAAACAAAACCAAAACATTATGAAAACCTGGATTCCTAAACAAACAAATGCCTTTTTCAGGCATGCTAATTTCAGGGAATGCTAATTAAAACTTAATGCATGCACCAGAAACTACACTGCAAGAATATTAATCACATGGTACAAAGAAAAATAGAGATACAGTGTTTCTGTGCTTCACTTCTATAGGTATATTTTTCCTGCTAAGATGAATTATTAGGAAAAGAAGAGAACAGATCAGAAATGTGTGTTTATTTAAGATCAAACACAGGGCACTTTCTTAGCACTGGAACATCTAGAGCTACGAGTTTATAGTACTCAGTAAAGAGCATGTTTGTACTTCAAATGCATTTTCTTCTTTGTAGTCAAACATTTCACAGGTAATACCATCTAAACTATTTTCGTGTACTTTAGATTTTGTTGTTTCAACATTTCAGAGTTAAGTTATCTCTACTAAGAGTTGAGACTCATAGCCTTTTAAATGAGTCAATATTTTTGAGAAATTAAGAGGAATTCTGCTTACCAAAGAGAAACATACAGACAAGTCTTTCACAAGAGTTATTTCCTGAAAGGGTAAGTTGGAGCAAAGGTCTACTTTCTTCACGTCCTTGAATTAGAAGATTACATTTTAAAAATTATTTGTATACTCAAGTATTTTATGTGTAAAAAAATTTAAAAAAAAGATTGCTATTGTCTTGTTATTTGTGAGAAACTTTGGAAGAACTTATTTCCCTAAGTGATGCTCTACTGAAAATGCTTAATTTATTTTGTATTTGTTCTGTCATGTATTTGTAGTGGAATTCAGCATGGATTCCTAAAGCAGCCTATGAAGCATCTTTCTGAAGACCCGATCTCATTTGGTTCTTGTCAACAAACAGCATCTGAGTTCTTATTCAAGAGGATTCCTACTGCACAGACACATCCAAAATTTAATGTTTGTTTAAAACAGAGATTCTTACACAAATTCCTTCCCCCCTCAGTTTTTTATCTGAGAAATGACACATGTAATTTTCAATGGCATGTCAGTAGCAGAATACTTTGTATTGTGGGATTAACAAAACAGACTACACTGACATTGCACAGACATACTTCACTCTTCAACTGACTAGATTCTCAATATTCTCATTTTGAATTGTTTGCCATAACTCATTGAGTCGGAATAATGTTGTGCTCACATCAAGACATTTTCCTCTACTGCAAAATGACTGGTTTCAGAGGATTTACATCAGGAACGAATTTAGTTTGAGAACATTAATAGTATTTTCTATTTGAAGATTTTTCTCTATGTCAGTGTAATACTCCTTTTCCTGAGTTTTTGTACCATATCATATTTGAAAGCTGTTTCTTTGAGTTTGTTCTTCACATGTCTCGCTTAAACCTCCTGTCCAGCTCTACCTTTCTATTTTGGGCCACCTTTTCATTTTCTTGCTCTGTAGGTTCTCTTGCTCTAACTTCTGAGGGCTCATCTGTTCCACACCCACTCTCTTTTAAGCCTGCTCTTGGGTACTCCCACTGCAGTGGGTTGAATCTGAGTTGATAGACAGATTTTTAGACCAGTAACACTTCTTACAATTTACACATTTAAACTGCACGGAAAAGCAGGAGTTCCTCTTGTTTCAGCCTGCCTGAGGGAGGTAGGGCGGCCTTGGAGCCTCCGGGCCCCGCCGGGCCAAGGCCCCACCGGGCTGGGCTGGGCTGGGCTGAAGCCCCGGCCCCCTTCTCATCTTCCTGATGCTGTGGCACAGAGCCTGGGTTGCTGGGGGAGGAACCATCCCAGAGCCCAGGTGGCTAAACCCAGCCATGGACTGCCAGACAGCTAAACCCAGCCATGGACTGCCAGACAGCTAAACCCAGCCACGGACTGCTATGCAGCTAAAATCTTTCCAGAGCGGCTTCTTGGGACCGGCGGGTCCCCCCTGTTCTCCACATGGAGCCAGCAGGAGCCTCCTTTCTGCAGCCAGCACACTTCGGGCTGAACTGAAGAAAACATCATGCAGCCAACAGCACAAAGGGAGTGAGGCTTTCTTCACCATAAAGCCTGAACAAGAACATTCTTCCCCATAGAGGTTTTGGAGTCAGAGAGAGAGTGAGCCATGTGAGACGGAGCTGGAAATGGCGACAGAGAAAAAGGGGCGGTGCCGCGTTCCTCGCGCGGAGCTTAAAAATCCTTCTTGCATGCGGTGGTAAGAAACTGTAATATCTCAAACTGTTTGTCTCTTTAATCCATTTGAAGTGCATGGGGGGATGGAAGACTTACGTGTGGCCCGTGAAGATTGTGAAGAGTGCCTATGCCAGGCTATATAGAAACAGTGAGAGGCTTTTAAAGATTTGTAGCAGAAAAAGCCTTTGTGTTCAGGCCAAAATGACCCATCCTTAAAAAGATTGATAACCCCATGTGATGGCCCATGTGTGGCAGTGTGAAAAAACTGATATTTTTTCATAGAAGAGATGTGTTACACCACAGCAGATTGTTTCTTTCCAGGTGGGTCTGTTTTTGGGGGCAGCTTGAGAAACCATGTGAAGCAAGAAGAAGAAACCCTTTTTCCTTTAGCATGAGCAAGACTTTTTGAGAACTATAACACTGACTAGAATCCTATATTGTGTTATCTTCTATGCTAGTTTAAAAAAAAAAAGTAAAGTGCTGAGAAGAAGGGGGTGGGGGATGTTTTGTTTTAATTTCTTGTTATATCTTTTAACTTTTAATTCTGTTAGTAATAAAACTTTCTCCTTGTACTGCAACCGTTTAAGTTTGAACCTGGTTTTGCCTCACAGCTATCTAGTTTTCCTCAATATTTTCTTAATTTGTTTTCCTTATAAAATAACTGATATTTTAGATGCTTAGTTGTGTCAAACCACAACACCCACCCACAAGAGGTGTGTTCTTGCAGGCACACGTACATGGCAGACACCCACTTGGGACACGAGTGTGCAAGTTTGTGATGTACAGCTGAACACACTGGACAAGGACTCAGCATTCCTCTTTCCTTCCTTCTGCCATTTCCCCAGATGAAAGGATTGCCTAGTGAGTGACATTCTGCTTTTCCAAAGGTATTCAGCACCATATGCCCTGTATCCAGTCTTCCTTGTAATAAGTATATGCAGAAGGCAGACTCTTAGCTTGTCTGTGCTGTGGATTCCACCTTGTGGAATGGGTAATAAAAATTCCTGGCTTCTTGGAAATGGCATGCATTATAATGGCATAAAGGGAATAGGGGATTCTGAGCTTCTTCCATGTGCAATTCAAAGCAAAATTCTGTTACGAGTTGAACACAGACTTTTTTCTCCATTAGCTAGTTTTCCATGTCTTTAGCATGGAGATAGAGTTGTTCAGAACTGCACAGATAACCTTTTTCATTTTTCCCCCTATGAGAATGCTGCTTGAGTGCAATAAATCTGCCACAAAGCCCGTAATACCCGAAATAAACTTTACTTGCACCTGCCATCTTCTGTTCCAAATGCCATCTCTATTGAAACACTCCTCTATATTCTGTATGTAGCATCTCAACCAAGCTGAATTATTTCATCTGCCACGAAGGGATTAAACATGTCAACAGTAATTATCTTTGCCTTAATCTCTGGCAGTTGCTTTTCCTTAAATATGCTCAGAGGCTCATTATAACTTTCTCACTGAATCTCTTGCTGCATAAATCTACCTAGGTATCACTTGCTGGCGTAGCAAGCGCTGACACATATGTCCACTCTTGCAAACAGAAGATGGTCAGGAGGGTTTTACTCACAAATTCTAGTCTGTGTTGTTCTAGTTAAAATCCCAGTGGAACTCACACTCTGCTTGGAAGCCTGTTAGGCTGCTGGAAAGTGATTCTAACCTATGAGAGGAGTGAGAATTTTTGCAGAGCTTTGTGTTATTAATATGAAATACTTAGTGCTTTGAATTCTAATGACAGTCAAGCTTTACTTTTAAACAGAAGAACTGGTGGACACGAGTGAAGACAAGAGAGCAAGCAAGAAGAATGACTAGCTTGATCTTTAAATTTCATAGACTTTTTAAAGATACATGACCCCCAAGCAATGGGCTCCTGAGGATTTTATTTTATAAAATAACTGAATAATATTTTATAGACAAAATATTTCAATTGCTACTTTTCAAAACCTATTTGTAATTCTTGCTGTTAAAATGTTTAACTTCATGTCGTGATTAATTAAGAAGTTTTGTTTCTTAAAATGACTGTAAAATGTCATTTACCAAAGCCTTGAAATGAAGGTTTTGATTAAAATATCACAGAAGTCAAGAGAAATAAAAAGTTTTGTTAATATCAAGTTTTAAAGGGTGGCAGTTATTTTAATATTAAAGCCATGTTTCACTCTTTTGAAATGCTTGCACTGGAAAAAAAAGTGTATCATCAAATATATATTAACCTAAAACTGCATGAGAAGAGAACTTACAGTCCTCTATTATTAAAAGAAACTTGCATTTATTACCTTTTCACTATGTTCCTGATGAAAGGCTGTCAATTAAAGCTAATAACTAAACAAGTACACTTAGGGTTCTCTCTGGGCATTACAGTGTTCCAGATAAGGCTTTTGGGATAGGCAGTACAATGCAGTAATACTCATGCTCCAGGATGGCACAGAGGATGACAAATACACATTGTGGTGTGCCCATCAAAACAAAATCCAGTTTGCTCTGCTTGGCAGCCTCACCAGTTCTTCACAGAAATGATAATTCTCTGAGGATATTTTCTTGTGAAGACACAAAGGAAAAAAAAAGAACCTTAAATGCATTTGAATATTCATTTCTTAGCTATCTTGTTCTGTTTTGTTTCTTCCCCCTCGGAGAATGCAGGAAAATGTGTGGTGCTCTAACAAAGAGCCTTTTTTCCTTCTGAATAATCTGACATGGGGAAATTCTGCATCCAGTGACGATTATGATGAACCAGGGTTTTCACTGCGAATTCCCTGCTGGATGTGCTCCAGAACGTGGCCTCTCAGTCAGGTATGGGTGATGTGCAGGGCTGGCTCCTTTTCCCCATGAAGGGAATGACACAGTGTTAAGCCACAATGGAGAGTCCTCCATTAAAAGGACGGGGGCCTGGAAAGACACTCAGCCGGCTGTGCTCCCGAGATGCTGTACAACGGGCTGTTAACAGTCACACAGGCACCTTTTTCAAGGACCATTTATCCTGGGGGAAGCTTGGTGTGCATCCTCAACAGCCAGGGGTGCCTCTTTGGTGTTAGTTTAAGGAAGGGGAGCTCCTCTTTAGAGAACTTTGCGGTGGGAAATGATGCTCTGCAGTTTGTGGTTTGTCACCAGGCTGGGACAACAACCAGCTGGTTTTACACCTCTTTCCTCCTGTTTCTTGTCTGAGTTACAATAACATCCAGGAGCATCAGCTGAAATAAAGGCTTTATTTTGATATGGTGTACACCGCCACAAAATACACAAGGATGGATTTTCTGTCAGTCAGGTGTTTATTGGAAAGCTGGCCTCAGATTTTATAGAATCCTTGCTCTATTCAGCTGATTGTGGACTTAGATATTTAGTCCTTTCCCCCTAGCCAAGCTTGTTCCAGCTTCCCATTCCAGCCTCCCCAAACAGCTGCTTCTGGCTATGCCTGGGATTATTTTGAACTTTCTGCACTATAGATAAACAAACATTTATTGGGCCAAAGAGTGAAAAAGAATTAGAATCTTTTATAGCACCTTCATCTGTGAGAATGCACTCCTGGTGCTTTCAGTGATTATTTCACACACCTGTATGCTGTTTGGTGTAGGGCAAGAATGGCAGCTGGATGGCCTCACTTTTCCATTGCAATGTCTTTCTTTCTCTGTCCTAATAAAAAGTCAGTTGTGCTCTACAGGTGACAGGGCTTCAATAGAAGAATTGGGAATATTCTCCCGTTGTTAAGGCTGTCATAAGGAAATAGGACAGACAAGTTCAAATGTCCCTGTGCAGAGAGGAATTTCAACTGTCTTACTAGGGAGGATTTCCCTAGATGAATTTTGTGGGATGGAGGAGAGGTACTTTATTCTAGAAGATGGTCTAGACTAAAAACTCCTGAGGGAAAGAAGGTGCTACTTATCAAAATTACAGAGACCTGGGAGGATGAGGATTTAGCTTACTGAGTATGTTAAGAGCTCAGTTTTTTATCATCTCTTGAGCTTGTAGTAGCAAGAATATGTCCTCTTTATTCATTTAGCCTAGATATCCATTGCTTTCTTAATCTATTTAAACTCATGTCTTTACATTAAGAAAAGGTGGAGTGTTTTTTATCTTGAGAGGGGGGGAAAAGCAAGGTTCAGACACATCTCTCTGTTTTCCATTTCTGCACATTCAACAAATCTGTGGAAGAGCAGAAAAGCCAGCACCACTGCTGGTTTTTAGTTCACTTTCCAACAGCTGGATTTCATCTGAACATATGAACGAAGAGAGACACTATCAGGTAAGTAAAGCTCAATATTTTCCTTTAGGATTTTCAGTATGCACAAACTATCATTGACAGACAAGTTTCAAACCCACAGTCATGTCCTGATCTGAGCAGCAGATCTGGGTGTAAACAGGGTCAGGTTCATTCAATTATGAAAAGACAAAAGCTCCATATTGTGTGAGCTTCAGAGAGGAGAGATGTGCTCCCAAAGGAAAGGCAGTTGGGTTAAGGATGGATATTGGCATGGAAAGCTACTTCTATACTGGAAAAGGTGTGATGGAAGTTTTGTGTACCAAAAATCACACCAATGACCTTGGTGGCAGTGCTCGTAGTGCCCTAAGTGCCTTTACACACAGGCCAGATTGCTCTTGCAAATTTTGTTTGCCTTCACCTAATTGCTGGAATGAGGCTGAGCGGGTCCAAGGCCAGCTCATGGGGATGGTTTGCCAGCGTGACTGATAGGCTGTTGGGTTGGAGATAAGCATGTTTCTCCAGTGGTTTGCAGAAAGTCTTGCCTCATGTTGAATCATTTCTCTCTATAATCAGTGAATCACAGATCAAGATAAACATTTTTGTGGAGTCAATAAACCTAATTTTTATTTTTATAATTAAATCTTAAGAGCCACCTGATTTTTCATTGAATCAAGACTATAATTTCAACAGTAAACATCTGATATTTTATTGTAATGAAGAAGCTAAATATGAATAGAGCCACAGTTTTGATTAATTAGAATTTTGTTGCCAAGGAATTAATCTGTTTTCCCTTCTCTGTGGAAAAAACCCAACCCTCTCTAAAATGAGTTTCTCAGCAGGGATAATTATAGAAATGTTGAGTGAACTCCAGCAGCAGACATGTTTCTATGTTACTTTGTTTTCCCAAAGCAAGGGGAACATGAGAGAGAATAGATGATCATTAAATACTGACTATGGCTACTGTTTTCCCTGACCATAAAGTAACAGAAAATCTAGTCTTAGATCTAGGACTTCCTGGTCACTAAGCTATTTCTGGGTGAGATAAGAGCGAGTTTATCTCAGGTTGTATTAACTCAGACCTGTATTCACGTAGAAATGGCTCCAGGCTGGAAGTCTATACTAGTTAGCTGCTGCTGTATCAACCGAGGAGTTGCTGTAGTAATACGCTACACAGCTGTGCTCCTTGGATGATCCTTTGGACTGATTCCCATCTTCTTCTGAGGCAATGCAGGTGATGCTAGCAGAACTGACAAGCCCCCCAAATGAGTTAACTGTACTGCAGTGAACTTTGCTGAATTACTTGCGATTTATGGATGTGAATCCATTTGTGCACATGGTAAGCTAGCATGTAATTTCCATGGGTATGAATAAATAGAGCAACCACTTAGTATCTTAAAACGTTGCTTTCTGTCATTACTTACGGCAGCAGGGGATGCATTTCATTTCTTCTAAGGTTAAGGGAAGAAATGCTTTTTCTTTGCTAAGAAAAGCTACCACACTTACATGATTTGTAGTAGGTAATATGTCTGTTTCCGTGTTCCTGCTTTAATATGTCTCTTTAGGATGCAGAAAGCTGTGTTGAAAATAAGGATAATCAGACAGCATTAGAACATTCAAAAGGATACCATCTCCATATCAGAAGTGCGGATTCAAATGCTGCAGTTCAGGCTCATCAATATTGTTTCTGATGTAAGTAATTGAAACTTGCTGTCACCACGTGCTTCTAGCAAAGTGTGAAATTGAGGAACTGGAAGACAATACTCAAATGCATGGATGCATGACTGCAGCCTTGAGTGCTTTCCTTGTGGGTGACTGATGGATTTTATTGCCTGGTTACCCACAGAGTAAAAAGCACAGAAACTCTTTGGCATGAGGATACTTTGGGTCCCAAACTATACTTCTTAATTTTACTGTTAACTAAAAAAACCCCAACCCAAAGCCCTGTGTAAGACTGATTAACATATAATAAGCAGTTAAGTCTTGCTGTCACCATAGTTGAAACTGTACTGTAGATATTTTTAAATCACTTTCTCTCAAAGAGGTGAAGTGTAATTTTTCTTGTGCGAGTGATGACATAAACGGATTGAAAAATTGAACATGATGATCTGGGCTATTTCTTAAGAAAATTTTTGTGGTTAAATAAGGACTAGGTTGTTTTGTCCTCCAGCTCATGCTATACAAAGAGCTCTCCTCATACAGAAGAACTTCTTCCTGAAGATTTTCTGCTGTACTAGTGATTTCTCCAGTTGTAGGGAGGGGGATGAAGAAAAAGGAGGCCCTTCTCCCTTTTAAGAGCCATGTAAAAGAGCACTAAAGAAGTTTGCTCAGTAAACAGAATTTCTGCCAATGAGATACTAGTTCTTGTGCACTAGGTTCCTAAACAGTGGATGCAAAATCTAGTATCTGCATTAAAACACAATAAATTGTCCTGTGTTAGTCTTAACTAAACATGGTAGAAGACCCTGAATATAGCAACTTGGTAATAAGTTACCCCCAAAGACAATTCCTATTTCTGTCTGTTTGAACAAGGTTTATTTTGTTCATATGGTTTATGGTTTATTTTGAGCTACAAAATTTTGTATGAACTCAAATTTGTGGTCTTCTAGGACAGGCAGAGGTATTTCATCCCATTCTGGTCAGGTACATTTATGTCTCATGGAAACAGTGAACAAATGCTATTTAAATTGAAGTACCTCAATAGACATATTTATCATTTCCATGCATCCTCCTGAAAAACAATAAAATGTTGTACAAATCCTAGGAATTGCAGCCAAAGAGTCTCTTCACTCTAAGAGGAAGTAAATTAACACAGTGAATCCAAATTTCTTCTCTGGTCAGTTCAAAACTCAAGTATCCAACTAAAATCCATAATCTGCCTTAACTCTGAAACCTTGTAAACATCCACTTACAAAGTGAAAAAAACAGTAAGTTGAAATTGACTTCTAACTCATGGATATATTTTGTTTTCCTTCTTGCTCTGATTAATATTTTATTCCTTAAACAGTGCTTCAAACACCTCTGAGACTGTTCTTGCAGGAGCTATATTATGAAAGACAGATGGTGGATGAGTAGAACCTTTCTCATAAATCATTTCCCTTTGCAATGCTTCTATTTTATCTTCTGTAAAATAGTTAGGTAAAAATATATTCTTTCTGGTACTAATAAGAAAATCTGTAAACAAAGGAGTTCTTTGACTCCAGGCGGTTGCATTTTACCTACCAGCCCTCAAAATACAAAAAAAAAAAAAAAAAAAAAGGATCAGAAGCTTGAAGTGGCATCTCTTCCTGGTTGCTAGCAAATTTTCTTCTGCTTCTTTCACAATTTCATCACAGATATGGGCTTCAACCCTTCCAGTGTTAATATTGAAACTACTATTTTGGGTTAAAAAAAAAAGTCCTTTCGGTCTATTAGAGTGTAACAGTACCATTTCATTCCACATTCTACCTCCTTAAAAGGTGGTCACAGCAGCAGTAAACCCAAGATTAGTTAAGAGCCATGACAAAATTGTAACATTCCTATATATAAGAAAACAGGCGATGAAAGATTTCCACTCCACTGAAAATTCCTGCTCTCTTACATCTTCTTAACTGACACTTAGTGCTTGGATAATAATGAGAACATAGGAAAAAAAGATTATAGCTTTATGTTAGTGACAGTAGAGTTATGGCTGAAGAGCTGCTTTCATTTAAGGCTTCATTTTCAGCACTTACAGCTTTCTGAATATATTACCCCTTGGGCTTCCATTACACATCCTTGCTTTCATCCCAAAAGGTGGTTTGTGGCTTTTTTGTTTAGTCTTTTTCTTTTTTTTTTTTTTCATTACATTTTCTTGGCTATTTATCTGATACCTAAACATGGGGAAAAGTATCCTCACCATTTCATCAGTAGTTCAGATTTTTTTCCTGCACATTGGGGCTGGTGTTTGCAGAACATCTCCCTTTGATACAGCAGAGGAAATTTCTTTTATAGGTAACTATATAAAGTTCTTAAAACCTCCTCTGGTTTGGTTTTTACTTCTTGAAATTAGCATGGAATTTGTCTTTAGAAAAGAAATCCTGAAGTGTGATATCGTAGTTAAAAATGTAAATATATGCTAACTTATTCACCAATAATGTGTTTCTCTCTGTGAATAGTGGCTACACACATCTGAGTAAAAAGAATAGATGATTTCTGACAGTTTAGAGCAGGACTCCACTCTTCTTTATGATGTGGTGGGAAAATAGCCTCTGTTTCACCCACAAATACCATCAAATAAAAGCCAGACTTCATACACCGCTTCAGTTTTGAATTTTCTAATGCTCACAAACAATAACCTCTCTTTGTTTATGTACAGTTTAGATTAGTGGTCCTGATGTGGGGAAAATGATGGGGAATCAGGAAAGTCAAATCCACTGCCATGGGTTCCTGATGGAGGCCCCAACTGTCAGCCCCAACAATAATAATTTCAGTCTCTTGGCTTTCAGTGTAAATGGATTAACTCAAAAGATGAATTAACATCAAGGGTTTTGTATTTGAGTGAGAAACTCTTCCATGTGCCTGTGCACATGCACAAAAAGAATGAAGGATCAGCAAAATGAACCAAAGATCATTAAACACAAACAAAACCCCAATCCTGAGTGGGAAGTTTCTCTCACACAACCAGCATCTACAGTCTTTCTAAAGTTCTTTGAGATGGTGAATGTTGCTTATTTGAGAGCTTATGTAGGTACTTTATTATGTTTTTAACTACCATTAGGTACAGATTCAACAATATATCAGTACTGTCCATTGTAATTCTAAAACAAAAGGGGGTTTTGTAGAGAAAAAGCATCTGTAGAAACCAAATTATTAATATCTGTCCTACCTGTGTTCCTAGGACCAACTTTGCTGTTGTGCTTGACCCAGCTGGGACTGGCAGTTGCATCTTGAAGTAATAAAAAATATCTGAGCAAGGTCCTCCTCACCCTCAGGGTCTCTCCAAGGCCATAATTTCACAGGGAACATGGTCCTGGCAATGCTGCTTATCTCATTAGGATTGGGGATATGGTTTATTTGTTTGCTTGCTTGTTTGCTCCTATTAGCTTTGCCCAGTTAAAATGCATTTAAATAAACATGTGATGATTTCAGAATTCTCATGTCTCAGACAGTGAGAATCCATGGAGGTCTCCTTAAGAAGGACATAAACAGATATTAACTGTACAGAAATACTGTCTTATTTTTCCAAACTGTACAGAAATACTGTCTTGTTTTTCCAAGCTACCACAGGGCATTCTGAGGAGAGACAGATCAAGGAATATCCAAGGCTGTGTAGCACTGCACGCTGTGAGCAAAACTCCTGCAGTCATAAACCTAAGTATGACATCTGACTGATGCTAAAAATGGCATTTTTTTGGAACAAGGGGTAGTTACAACAGAGATCCCATAAAAGCGATGGCCTTGAAAATATGTGGCCTTCTTTTAAAAGAAATAGTAAGTATGAGACTAAGGCACAGTTTTATCCCTCCTCTTCCTTCTTTTCCATAATTTTCCCCCCTCCCCTTCCTCAAATCTCTCACAATAGCTTGGTCAACAGCATTTTCTTGCTTCATTGGTTTTGAAAAGGACTTGCTGTTCCCTGCTGTTAGATTATTTCCAGGAGACTGTCTCAGGTCAATAGTCATAAAATTCTTTGCTCTACTCCCCCTCTCCCCCACCCAGACAGAAAAATAATAAAATTAAACAAAAATAAATTAATAAATTAAGTTGGGAAGTGGGAAAGGCAAGCATGTTTGTATTTACAGGACTGATACAGAGATTTAGGGAATGGCTTCTTTTTGTGTTCAAGGCGCTGGTCTCTGCATGCAATTCCTATAGAGAAATTTCTCTTATGAGGCATAAGCAGCAGCAGTTAGGTTTCAAGTGAAATCACCAAAGAAATATAGAGACTTTTCATTGGTATTAATTTTATTTCAATCTTCAAGAAAGAAAAATATTTCTTCCTTCAAAAAAGCCTAGGAGACATTGAATGTAAAGAAGAACTAAGCCAAAATAAACATCATCCAGCTGTGGTTACCTTGGATCTTGAGGTGCTTTAGGTTTTGTTTCTACTCTTCTTCAGCTTTAACAGTTTATAAAAGGGCAGAAGGATGTTCCCCTGAGGCACATGCTGCCACCAAAGTGATGAGCACTGCAGAGGGCTGCAGCTCCTGCTCTTTCTCACGCTCCCTCTTGCCTGGTTCATTCAGCATTTGTGGTAACAACTGGTTTATACTCAGAGGTTCAGTGCACAACTCTCAGCTGGGCTTCACCTGTAACTGTTCTTCCTCCCCGCCGTGTATCTCATGCATTTTAAGGCGTCACAGGTTAGGACTGGCAGTATAAAGTAAATGTATTAGGTTTGCTTGGCACTCCAGTAAATTTTGGTTAATGTTAGGATGAGCTTTAATTTTCTGTTACTGCTTGAACTGATTAAATTAGCACAGGAGCAGGTAGTTGTAAACAAAGAAAGACAGTTCCTGTTAACTGAAATGAAAATTTGATTATATGGTGTTTAAATAGGACAAAGTGTGATAACTAGCAACCATTGATAGTTTTACAGTTTACAAAAAAAGGGAGAGACCATAGCAGGTGGATTTGACAGCAGCTAGAGTGAACAAGAAGAAAACTCAATATTCAGCTAACCTGTCTTGGGAGCAAACATGTTTCCTTTATTCCTTTATTTTTAAAAATCTGATTAAAACTGTCTTTGATGTCAATTTTAGTTGTTGTTATCTGTGTGTGCTACTGTAGGGTCACAGAGTTATCCAGCAGCCAAGATTGTTGTGGTGAAGCCCAGACTGGGAGCTTGAATTTTGCAGACCTCTCAAAAGCTTCCATTTCTTTCTTTCTCTATATATTCTTTTGCCTGCTTATAATCTATATACTGCAGGATCAGAGGGATTGTTTTGATCTTATATTCATTACCAGTCATTAAAACCGTTCAAGTTTTTGCTTGTACTTTTGTAGCTGAAAATTTCAGGTTCTGTTGATGACAAACTGCTGGTGCACAAACATCTACTACACAAAAGGTTTTTTTTAAAAAAAGAGAAGTTTTTGCTGGAATAGCCCCTATTTCAAAGATGTTTGTCTTGCTCATACAAGACTACTAAAGATAAACATACTAGCTAATTGCTCTTATCCACATGTTGGGGGAATGTTTTAACTGTGAAGCTGTGGAGAATGACTCAGTATATGTGACTTTCTGGCCTAACAGCAGTCATCCCTCCAGGATACAAGAGATTGGGCTGCAGAAGCTGAAGTTTCAAGTTCTGTTTCAAGCCAGAAAGAATATAAATTCTTTGAGTCTGGACCTTTTGCAATACACAACTGTCTGCTATCCAAATGTATTTCACAAAGCATTACTCTGAGTAGCTGAGGGTGGAAGGTTAGCTCCCTGCTCAAACAGAGTCAGTCACATCAGCAACCTGTTCCAGCATTTGATCACCCTTAAAGTAAAAAAAAAAAAAAGGCAAAATCAACCCAACAAACCCACCAAAAAAATAAAACCCAGGAAAACTAAACCAAGATTTTAAAAATGCTGAAACAGAATTTCCTGTATTTCACCTCAGCTCATTTCTTCTTGTCCTTTCACTGGACATCAATGAGAAGAGTTTTGCTTTGTCTCCTCCCTGCATCCCTATGGGAATTCTAACACAGTTTTACCTATTTCATTGGAAAGAGATGAGGAAATTGTGTGGGATGTCTGGGTGCCTGTGATGCCCTGCTGTTTATTTTCAGAAGAAGCCTTGGGAGAATTCACTTACTCTCTGATACAAGAACAAGAGGCATTGCCTGGCTCAGGCTATGAGCCACAAATTGCTGGAAGCTGGAACTACACAGTACATAAATATAACTGTGCTTGGTTTGCTCCTATATCTTCTCACAGACTTTGGTTACTGAGCTCTGTTAGGGATAGGACTTTGAATAAAATTGGGTTTTGGCATGACTTGGTACATCTACTTTTTCTTTCTAATACTTTTGAGACGTTTCAGAGGGATAGATGTCCTCCTACAGGAAAGAAAAATTGCTCCTAGATGTTTATCTTGAAGCTTGATTATTATAATTGTAAATAAAGGCTAATATGCACGTATTATAACTCAGGTCTTGTTTGCTTTTTATAGAGTGTGAAATGAGCTTCCACTTGTAATTGCAGGTTTTCTTGATTGATGTGAAACTATTTTTTCTGTAAGCAGATACTTCTCAGTTTCTAGCTTTGTTCAAAGTATGAATAAAAAAAAACAGTCTGGAAAAAAAATCAAATTACAAAGAGGTTCATTTCCTCATGCCTCAGGACAGCAAGAACTTCTGAGTTAGGAAATTACATGCCCTTAACATGACTGTTGACTCTTGCATTGAATGAAAGCTGTACATCAAGAGGGATCTCTCATAACATGATTACAGCACATATTCTCCTTGGAAGATACAAGGCACTTCCCCCCTGGGTCCTGCTTATGAATTTTTACAGCTTGGAGAACTGCAAATGGGCTTGAGAGGAAAGTGTATCTGTGACCAATGGAAACATAAAAGGGGAAGAAAAGTTGCAAGGCTTCACAGACCTCCTGAAATTTCATGTCCCTGTGCATCAAAGGCTTCACCTCCTTTCTGAAAGATGTTGTTTTTATTATTGCACACAATACTGCATCCCTTGGGATCAATTCTGCCAGCTATCAATAGAATTATTTATATACAAAACTTGCCAGGTTAGCAAAGGCACAAGAATGCAGCTGGTCATTAAAGAGGTGAGTGCATTTTAATGTACTATATACTGTGCCTTCCAGTGAGAACCAGGACTCCTTTACTTGCTGTGGCCTCTGTGTTCAGAGGCTGGGTTTGATTCTGAGCAGGAGAGCATTTCTTCAACTCTACTGTCTTGGCTAAGTGACTTCATACAGTCCTGAAAGTGCTAATTTGTAAAGTAAATTCATTTCAGTACAAAAGTGTTCTGTTACCTCGGTAGGCTGAAATTAAGTTTTACGTGTTCAAAACAACACAGCTTTTTTCAGTCTGATGTATTCCCTATTTATTTCTGCTACCACTGTTGTCATTGCATCCAGTCTGTCTGTATATAAACAGTTGTAAACACTTCTTACCATTTTTTCCAGTACTGTGAATTGTCTTGAAGGCACATGGGATAGATAGAAAGAGGAAAATAAGAGATTTTCCATATGGTCTGAATAGTATATGGTATTTTAAGAAGGATATTTTTCATTTATGTCCATTCAGCTCTTTGAATTTCAATCTTTAAATCATTACCTTTTCTCTCAGGACTGCTGTGAGGCTTAATTCATTAATGTCCATAGAGTGCTTTGAAATCTTTAGATAAAAGAGATTATAGAAGTGGAAAATATTAAAGCAAAAATGTGAACTCACAACCTCTCTCTTCCTTTCCACACCTGTTCATGAAGATCTTTATAATCATATAAACTTATCTTAGAATCAAGGCAAATATATTTTCCTTTGATGTACAGATAACATGAGGTTGCAAATGCCCATTTTTAAAAGAATCTTTTTCATATTAACAAAGATAATGTAAAAACTTCTTAGCAATGTTTTTAATCTTCTGTTCTGTGCTTCCCCAATTAAAAATGTGGTCCTGGTTATATCCAGCTGAATCTTGTAGGACTGCATCAGTGCTGAAGGATTCACACTGTTCTCACCACAGACTCACACTAGGAAAACAGAAGTTCCTCTATCAGGTTTATCTCACTTCAGACTGTAAAATATCTGGCATAATACAATCTTTTCAAAACACATAATTTGTTTTCTAAATGGGAACCATCTTCTCTATCCTAACATCTGCATCAGTTTCTGTAAAGCAGATTCCTCATTTTCATAGGATGATTGGATAATTCAGGTTAGAATGGCCTCAGAAGATCTCTAGTCCAAACTTTTGCTCCAAGCCAGGAGATCAGATTTCTCAGGGATTTATCCTGGCACAGAATATATTTGCCAACCAACTTCTACCTGGAGCCACTAGATCATCCATGAACTCAGCTGCTTCTGTTTCCATCTCTGTAGCCATAAGATTACCCATGGGAGTTCTCAGTAACTTCTTTTTCCCTGGAAAGAAAATTGGAAGAGGGGAGAGCAAGGTAATAACTGTTAATAAGTCTAAGGGAACAGTAAGTAACCCTTTTTGAGACCTTGGAGTACACATGTTTAAGGACAGAGAGCGAGGAAATAAGGATTGCCACCTCAGCTTCTTGGTTTGGATATTGGAAGTCCCATTCTTCAGGTTTGTTAAAAGAACAAATTGCCTTTTTGCTGAAGCCACTAACTAAAATCTGTGGAAAGCTGCTTTTTCCAGGCATTTGTAATCACCCTCTTGATCCACGTGAGGCGTCCCATACTATCTTTCACTGTCTCCCAGAGGAAAGGCTCAGTTTCCTGTCTTCTGAGTCATCATGAAAAGACAGACCTGCAGCAGAAGGTTTCAGTTTTCTCTCCGGTGCCGATCTTACAGCTCCCAGCTGGGCAATGCTTTGTGGTATTGCAATTTTTACCGACAATAGGATGGAGAAGTCTTTATCAGCAGGGAAAAACCCTACCATCCTAAATTCAATGCTTAGTTACAACATTCCAGATATCCAGATTGTCCAAGACAGAGAAGCTAGTCATGTTTTCAAAAAGATACTGTTGTAGTGTCTCTCATCTTCCCGTTGGTGTTCATATTCATTTCTGACAAGAGCCAATGTATTTCAAAAATTCTCCTTTCTGCTGCTGCTGTGACATTAACCTGCTCTTCCAGTTCAGCCATTTAAAGTCAGTGGCAAGTCTAGGGACCTCTTTATTTGCAGACAGAGCAGATATCTACAAGCCAGTTGTGGAGAGTAGCTAGTTTCAACCTATATTTAAATATTCAAATAAGCATGTGGTTATTCAGATTTCTCTTTAAACTTCAGGTCTCAAAGTTTCTCCTGTATTACATAGGCATGTGTTGATATAGTTTGGAATTTTGAGTTGACTGTAATATTGCTACTAGATATTAGACTACAGTTGTTTTACCACCACTTCATCCTCAAAGGAGAATTAATCATTGACTTAACTAGAAGGCTAATATGAATGATTGTGTTGTTATGCATATGTTTATTTATTTAACTTTTTCAGCCTTCTAGGTCCCTTTTGAAAACAAGTTTAGCCAACCAAATGTAACAAGCTTTTACTTGAGAGTGTATAAATGTTAAGTAAACAAAACAATCTTGCTGCTTATGCTTGCAGTATTCAGCTTCATTAAACATGTTAGTACGCGGTCTACGGCCTTTTGCAGGATACGTGACTAACTTGTCAGACACATTCAGATAAAAGACGACACAGAAAATGTGTTTTGGAGAACTTGTTTGAGTGTAGCTCTCCCAAGGCACTCTCAAGGTGTCCTGTTGAAGCAAAACAGAGATCTCAAATCTTGAAAACTGTGAGGAGAAAAATGACTGTTGTGGTTTAACCTCAGCCAGCAGCCAAGCCCCTCACAGCCACTCTCTCACTTCCCCAGCAGTGGGATCGGGGAGAGAATCAGAAGAGTAAAAACTCGTTGGTTGAGATAAAGACAGTTTCTTAGGAAGAGCAACACTATGCACACAAGGAAAGCAAAACAAGAATTAATTGACTGCTTCCCATGGGTAGACAGGTGTTCAGTCACCTCCAGGAGAGCAGGGCCCTATTATGAGCAATAGTTATTTGGGAGGACAAACACCATCACACAAACATAGCCCTTCCTCCTTCTTGCCCCCACTTTATATCCTGAACTTGATGTCAAATGGTCTGGAATATCCCTTTTGTCAGCTGGGGTCACCTGTCCTGGCTGTGTCTCCTCCCAAACCCCCAACTTCCTCACGAGCATGGCTGCACAAAAAGCAGGGAAGGCCTTGTCTCTGTGTGAGCCCTGCTCAGCCATAACAAAAACATCTCTATATTATCAATATTACTATTAATATCTATATTATTGTGCATTCAGCACAAATCCAAAATACAGCTCACCTCAAGCCTAACTAAATGCTTGCAAAGGTGTTTCATTGTTGTAGTGAGTGACCATGGAAGATGCCAGCTGTTCATGGATACAGGCCATGGAGAAAGTCAGTTACTTGGAAGAAATAAACATTCTAACCATGGAAATACAGACTGACAACTCTGGGGATGACAGAGATGCGAGCTAACAATAACAACAGTTGATAGAGAATTGTCCTAGAATATTTACACTGAAATATAAGGCACTGTGAAATAAATTCTTAGTCTTTAGGAGCCATGAGTGAGGAATCCACATATTTCTTACCAAGGAGGTCCAGGTACATACCTCTTAACAAGTACAGGGGACATAATTCTTAGAGAACAGCTGTCCTTTCTCTTTTAAAGCTGTCATTTAAATTTAGTGTTTGAACTTTCTCTAAATGGTTTTCAGATCACAGGAGAGGTAAATGGGTGAAACAGCTTCTAGGATATTATATACCTGTTGCATAAATTCTTTTTCCAAACCTAAATATTATTCAAAGAAATCTTCATATTTAAAAAGGAAAACCAATCCCCCCCATGCCAAAGAACACAATAAAGAATGATAGCACCTGGTTGTACTAAAGGAAACATATTAGCTATCTCAAGAGTTAATCTTTCAAAGATTTGATTGGGTTTCAGAGAGGTAAATAGATTTTAAAGATGCATTCTATCCCCAAAAGCAACAATTTCTCTTAATGTACATGCATTATACAATAACATCTTAAAAATGCAAAAGAAGACATTTTTAAGAATTCATTGCCTAAAGTCAGAACTTTTATGAACATTCAAATTGATTAGCTACTGCCAAAAAGCTAAAAGGTACATAACAGAGCCTGAAAAATTAATGAAAGCTTTGCTAATGTAGTTTAATATCTCTGTTTCTTTGCTATCAAGACACTCCTACCATTGCAGCCATCAGTTTTGTAGCAGAATGTTTTACCAGACCCTGCAGCAGACACACAGACAAATGAACTCAACATTGTCCTCAAAAGTCTGTGAAAACACCTTAGGAAATGTTGACTCTTACAGTCTATGGATCAAAGCTGAATTATGTGAAGCTAAATTATTTAAATTCTTCAGATGATGAATTGCATGTAGCTCTTCACTAATGTTTTGTTTTCTAATTATGAAACATTTTTCACTTGCAATAAAAACTAGTTCTTTAGGAGAAAGAATAATATTCAGTATTTTTAGGCATCTTTTAATGTGTTAGAACTGAACTTTCTCTGACATTTAGCAGTGTCAGGAAAAAGGCACTTGCAAAGGAAGCCTCATATTTCTAAATGCTTATGGCAAAGACTGGGTTTATGACATCACAAGTTCCACAGCATTTAAGAAGACTTGTATTGCAGTGGTGATTAAAATGCCACAGGCCAGATCCTGCCGTCCTTGCAGAGATCACAACTCCAAAGCACGGCCAGTGTCAGTGTGCACTCAGTCACCGAGGACTTGGTACCTCTGAGTTCCAGCTAAGATGAAGGGCTTGTTTAGTACAACTTCTGTGGAATTTGGGGTAAAAGGCAGTCTTTGATTTAACACATTTACAGAGCATGGCTGGCATTTAGACTTTATCTTCTGGGAGCCTGGTGTACTTCCACAGTAGCAAGGTGGGCTTAGATGACATAAACCTGACAAATTCAGGAGTCCCAAGTCTCAGGTTGCTGCTCCTACCCCACAATCTTTTCCTTTCTGTGAACATACTAAATGGCTTTTTCATAGGAATTGTACTGGGATTTGATTGACATTATCCCTGGACTAAAGGTGTGCATTTAAAGCGCTTGCTTCTGATTTTTATAGGACAATGACTGTTACCTTTGGTTATGTATGGACTCATAATAAGAGAATTATTTCTGTGTTAATGTCCAATGAGAACTTGGACTCTGATCATTATCTTTTTAGAGTCCAAGGATGTAACTTTACACATGATTACTTTTACCTATC
>JACBWW010000004.1:45681319-46111319 GCA_020086605.1 Lanius collurio
CCTTACGGTTTAAATTTGAGATTATTAATTCACCTGTGGTTCATTGAGAGTGTTAATGTGTTTAAACCGTGGTTAGGTGTAGGCTCTGAGCTCTTAGAGCTGTTCATTCATGGAGGATTTTCAGTCATAGCCCAGCTGGGTCTGGAGCCTGACTGGGGGCTTTGGATGCTGCTGTGATGGGAGAATGAGTTAACATTGATTTTGGGTCGCCTGGGTTTTTTGTTGGTTTCAGAGTCTCTGGCTATATGGTGATTACCCTGGCAAACCCTACCTTGTTTTTTTTCTTGAAGTTTTTGTTCTGTATTTAAGGCCAACTAATTGTTCTTAAATTAAATTTGTTAATAAATCCATCTCTACAGTCAGATATGCCCAGAGATAAAAAGTGAGACTTCTTTTTACTGGAGATGGTAAGAATAAAATTCAGTGTAGATATTCAGGAATGGTTTGCAGCTGCCTCAAAATGGTTCTTTAAGCTTCAGGATACATTTTTCCCCCCTCTCATTATTATTTTTTTAGTATATGAGGCTTAATGTAGCTAACTTGGACAGTGACACTGAATACCTCCAACACATGGTCCTAGGTTGTAGGCATATACTAAGTACTACATGCAAATAAATCCTCACGTGCTTCCCTAGGGAGTCTGTTTCCATGATGGTTAAAGCTGGAATGCACAGGAACTTCCAGAGACTGCACTTTTTCTTCTTCTTTTTCTTTTTTTTTTTTTTTTCCTCTCTAGTTCAGAGGACCTTTCATGTTGTCCTTAGTTGCACTGGTTATGTCATGCTATTCCAGCATGGCATTACACGATGTGACTGATGCAGTCTCATGTGTCACATCACAGGGAAATCACTGGAGGGAAAAAGTTTTTTCTCTGTGGGACTTAAGGATATTTATAAAATTTGGGGTTTTTCTTTGCTTGTGATATTTGTTGCTAAGGTCAGAGGCCTTATATTGCCTTCAAGGTACCTATCTCATTTCGTTGGCAATTTGCAGGTTTGAGGATCAGGAGGAGATTCTGGTTCAAAATAAAATTTGAAACCTCCTGTTTCTCTGTAAAATGGGTTAGATATGTTTTTAGATTACTTTCAAATGGCAAAGCATAGCAGCACCACTGCAATCAGCTATATTCTTTCCTGTGCTCTTTAGAAGAAACAGAACTGGATTAATGACCTACTGCTTCATGGTGAGGAGCAGTGTGAGATCATTTGAAGTGATAGGCAAAAGCAGTATTTCTACCTGTGGTCTTGTCAAGATTTTTGCCTAGGCATAACAAGGGACCTCAGCATGCAGAACAAGCATTTCCCCTGTGTTATGGGAAATGTATTTTCTATGCTCTTTATTCTTCAGTAGTGGGAGAGTGTCTGATGATCTTCTTTTTTATTAATTCCTTTGTTACATTGGACACAGGTTTGGATTTTTTTTGGTGCTTACCAGGCTTGTAGCAACATGCAGCTAAATATGTGCTGTTATACCATATTCAGCTAAGGTGGCTAAAATTGATTTAATATTTAGCCTCTTTAGTATAGAATTCATTGTAATAAATCTGTTTTTCCTGGTGCCTGCATATTGAAGCCTGCGGATATTGATCCTACCTTACAAATTAACTCAGGAGACTCTTTGTCTCTTGTAGTAAACTTGTGCTTGTCAGTACAAAAAGAACAGCATTTTAAAGCTGGTTGACCTGCTAAGCTGTGATTTTGCTTTCTTTACCAAGTAATAATAGAACCTGTTTGTTCATGTATTTTCATGCTCAGGATTTTGGGAGGTGGCACACAGTAACTTTACAGACTATGGAGAAAGATCCCTGGGTCAGAGACCCCAGAAGAATAATGGATTTGGCTTTAGATCTGGGACTTGAACCCTGGAAAGCTGAGTTTTGAGTTGATCCTTGCAGGCTTCAGTCAGTGTTGTTGCAGTACATCAACAAGCTGATGTTGTACATCAGCTCTGATGTACAATATTGTCATTCTGGGCTGGTTTTATGCAAGAAGTCCCAAAGGCAAGGTAACACTCTAAATAGGCATCAAAGTATTTTGAGAAAGGTTGGATGAGGAGTGTAGTATATTCAAAACATGTAATTATTGTATCAGTTCTGACTTGTGGCTCCTGGTGGTGGGCAAAGAACATCAATAGCTATGTTTTCTTTCAAGCTGGTAAAAACTGCTTTTTTTCCCCCCCTCTTCTAGGTATTTGTTTGAATACATAGAAGAAGATGACAAGTGTGCATGGATGATTTTACGTAATTAACACCTGCTAGATTTGCAAAAGGCAATTATCACTGCGAAGTGTTTACATTGATTTATGGGAGGAAGGTGGCCCATGAGAGGGATGCTGATAATATCAACACAGTGGATTAAATGCACATTTACACCTTTATTGACATATAAATTATCTGTGCCAGGAATGCACTGAAAAGGCTGCTGATGGAGCAATAATGTGGCACAAACTACTGGGTTTGGATTCAGCTCTGTCATCCTTCTGTAAGGCACATACATGGAAACCTTCATCTGAGCTGCTATAGGATATAGAGGCTCACAGCATGGCTGCTTGTTAAGATAATGATGGCAAACAGGAATTTAGAAGGATGATAAAAAACATGGATGAGGTTTGAAGGAATTATCTCACCTTTTTTAAAAATTATTTTTAGATTTTTTTTGTTTATACTATGGATTTTTAGAGAAAGCCTAAAGAGGCTGGAAGAGTCTTTGTAGCAGGGAAATGGAACCTGGCTCTGAATCCACCCAACATCAGAAAAGAAAGACTGTGACACATGGACTGGAAGATCAAAAAAGGGTAAGTGACAAAAGGTGGGAACACTTTCTGCTTAAATTACTGAAGGAGATGCAAGTGGCAGAAGAGCTCCACATAATGCTTTTATCACTTGCACTTGCTATGCTCAGCCAGCTGTAGATCTCTTCTCCTGATTATATGTTTTAGAAAATGTTTGTCTTCAGGCTTCTTCTAATGTATGGAGCAAAGAGCTGAGGGAAGGGGAAATTGTGATATGAGTGAAAGAAGGCAAAAATCTCTAGAATTCTGACTGTTTGTTGATGAGGAGACATACAGTGCAAATGAAGTATACTGACTCTTACTGAGTCTGGTCAGATTATTGATTTATTGTACGTTTACCTTTTTTTCCTGTTGATGTCATTAGTAGAGTGGTTAGAAAAATGCTTTCTTGGTGTTTGGTGTTTTAATTTGCTGAGAATGTTGTACATTGCCAGTGCCCTCGTTTTCCTGGTGGTACTGTTTGCATTTTGCTGTAGTTGCCAGATGTTAAGTTTGGCTTGAATCAAAATGTACAGTGGAACGTGCTTAATGTCAGCTGTTGGCCCTTATTTTGCACAAGTGCTTTGTGGAAGCTCTGTGTGTTGAGGTGGTGTTGTGTTATCCCACCTTAATGAGTTGGTGCACTGAATTGACCTAAGTGAAGTTGTTGTCTCAGACTTAACTGTAGCTTGTGAACAACTGGGACTCCAAAGTTGTTTTGTTGGCACCAGTCAAGCAAAGTAAAACTTGACAGGTTTCTGCTGGATAAATCATTGATGTCGTTCGTCCTCCATGCAGAGCTGGTGGAGGATAGAAAATGCTGTGTTCAGCTCTGTGTGGAGAGCTCCTTTTCTCTGTGTGATTTTTATTTCAGTTGAAAAGTGAGTTGGAAAAAAAATTGACCATCAGCTATTATTTTGCTGTTCAACAGCCCTGTCTAATTTCAGGGAGAGGGAGGTTTGTGTCACAGTTTCATCAGGTCTGCTGAAGAATAAAAGTGGTTTCTATGTCACCCCATTAGAAATCTAAGCAGCCTGGAAAACTTTCAGAAAGTGGATAAAATGCAGCTGTTTGCTTGGAGAGAAATGGTAGTTGGGGAACATTTATTTGGGGAACAAAATAAAACTCCTGAATGTATTTTAATTGCACCAAGCATGATCTATTAACTGACAAGTTGCCAAGGTCTTCCTTCTACATTTTTCAAGGAAGCATTTTGGGACTGAAGTAAATCAATAAGGGTTGAAACAAAATCCTTCTATTGACTTAATTTCTGGAGGCTGCTAGAACACTTCTCCCCCCTCCCCCTCGTTAAGTGCATAACATTATACTGCATGTGGGGTGCGATGGCAAAAACATTTGTGACCTGTAACACCGAAGTATGCTGTAATTGTTTTGATGCACTGAAATTAATATGCAATTATGTCTGTCTCTCCTTGCTGATAGGTATGGGAGCCTACATCTCCCATCTGCTCCTGGCTCTGGGTGTTTGGTGCACATGTAGCATGGGGCCTCTGAATGTATAATATAACCCCAAGTGAGGCTCAGTGGCAGCTGGGATAACATCAATTGGTCATGCTTTGCTGACATTCATTTTAACTTGAACTCTAGCCGTCATGGAGATTATTAAATTTATAATGATATATGTAAGATCCATTTTAATGACTCTGCATGCTTGAGTGATCTCTCTCACTTCTGTTTGCAAAACAAGTCTTAATAGAGTATTACATTTCATTTCCTATAGAATTTTTCAGGGAAAGGCTACTCATGAGAGTTTTGCTTAGACTTACGCTTACTGGGAAAAATCAGTTTGGAATAATAATGTTGATGCAATTCAGTTGTTGTTATTATGGAGTTGAATAATAATGTAAACTTTAGTGTTCCTAAGCTTAAAATTCTTAGATTTCTGATGGGGAAACATGGATATGTGATCAAAAGCTGTTAATCATCAATAGACACTTTGTTACTGGAAATGAGGCTTATGCTGGAAAACATAAGAAAGACCATGCTCATTTTTAATTAGGTGAGTGCATTCTCCTTTTTATCACCAAATATTTTATGGACATAAAGTCAACCACTGTTTAGTGTTTCTGAAGAAGTAAGAAATCAGTCTGTGTATGTACACCCCACAATGATGGATTTGGCTTGTCTTTCTCAAGTAAATTACAGAATGCTACATTTGCATTTGTGGGGTAGAATTAAAGCTTAGTTTTCTGTTTTGTTTTGTTTTTCTCCAAGGGTATTTTTAGGTATCAGCTTAGTAGGTATATTGATTAAAGTAAGACAAGGTTTAGTATTTGTGCTTGGGTTTTAGAGGAACGGAGTTTTGCTTTTGATGTGTTGGCTGATCTTCAAGAACTCAAAACTGGGCTGCCTCTGACTTTGCTGAGATCAGCCGAAGCAGGTTCTTTTCACTCATCACAGCTTCCCAGGCTGAGTTTAAGAGGACTCCTATTAATCTTTGGGATAGCAATTCGGCTATCTACATGTCTTAAGTTGGCTCTAGCAGGAATTACATAGCCATATTCCGTGTAACTGGTAATGTGCAAGTGAAGAATTTGATCAGGTTTAACAACCGTGTAAGCTGACCATCTGAAGGTAGCAGGATTACCAACCTGAATACTAATGTGAATAGTGGGCAGGCTTTATGCCAGGATATGACCTTGGCAACAGAGTTTTCAAATACAAGAGTAATATAGGTGATGCTATAGACTTTTTGTCCGTGAAGTTTGTGTGTAGAGTATTGTTTTGATATAAAATGGATGGTCACTCATGAGCAGTGAATTCAGATGTTTACTTTTTTTTCTTGAAGAAGAGACCTGAGGTAAAAAACTGCTGCTAAAATAACCTAGTTAGGTTCATTTTTCATGTCGTGTGTCATGAAAAATTTAGTACTGCCCTGTGTTCTGATTAAATACATTTTCTGCTGATGAGTGAAAAGAAATATTTCTTCAGTTGATTTCCATCCTTCGTTCCCTCTTCTTGACTTTCCATTCAGGTCCATAGCTCTAAGTTAGTGGGACATCCTAAAGAAATGTGCATGTGCAGCTGTGACAGAAGTGTCTTTTGCTCTGCCTGACTGAACCCTCTTTGAATGATGAGTAAAATGTAATTGTGAAATGCATTCAGACTTAGGAAGGATCTCTGTAAATGTGTATTTTGTGCTTAGATGTGCTCTATTGTCTACCTAAACCTTGTCTCTGCTTAACCTGAGATTTTAATTTTTTATTAGAGATTTATTTGCACTTACCTGGTGTCCTGGGCTGGTAGGTTTTAGGAAGGAGTGCATTGTCAGCAGCACAGAAAGTAGCATGGTAACAGTGCACCTCACAAGCTTGTGATATTGTGATGGTTGGTTGTTTTTGTGCTTGGGTTTGTGGGCATTTTTGGTTTTGTCTGCAATAAAGTTTTCATCCTGCACTTTGAAATATCAGTTCAAGCTACCTGCTCATGCTGCCACAGAGGTAGAGTGTGTTTGGCAATGGACCTTTTAAAGCCAAACTGATGGTGGTCTTTCAGTATTGTTTTTCTCCTTTTGCTACTTTAGAGTAAACATCCTCTGCTCTTTTTTTTTTCTTTTATTGTTTTTATTTTGAATGAAGAATGTGTGAGCTGCAGTTTTACAGTGTTACAAGCAGACTAACACTGTTTTCATGGGGTGTCTTTCTTGTTTTTGTTGGAGCAGTCGTTGTGATACCCGTGACTGAAGCCATATGCTTTAGCTTTCTCCTGGTTTTGTGTTTTTCCTGGCTTATTGTTGATACACTTTCCATTTGCTTGAGGATGTTCTGCTGCTACCTTTATATCAAAGTCAGTTTAAAGAGCATAAGTAGTCTCACATGTATTGACCTGCTTATACTGAGGACCTGTGTTGTTTAAAGCAGGGTAATGGTGGCTGAGTACCATGTTTAATAGCAGAATTTTGTGCTGAGATGTTAATGTGTTGGGTGCTGTGCTGCTGAGCCAGTGTGGAAGCACTCAAGTATAACCACTTATAAATTGCAGCAAGACTTAGCTTATGAAATTACAGCAAGCTGTGTTCTGGTGTTTTGATAATTTAACTAACTAGGTTTTTATGGAAATACACATGCAATAAAAATCCACTGAGCAGGAGAACTGAGAAAATGACAGCTTCTTCTTCATTTTGCAGATATTTAAAACCTTCTGTAAACATAACAATCTCTGCAAAATTTTAGTTCCTGACTGGAATTTATGTTTTTATTACGGTAATTAAGATTGTTAATAAATTTACTTTAAACCTTATAATCACAGAATCAGATTTGGGAGATTTTAGTTCCATGGATGTACCTTGGTGATCTGTTCAGGGCTTGACTTTTGTGTAAAGTCATACATTTCCTGCTCTTAAGATGCTTCTGAAACTCTTTTTGTTGGGTGTGTTGTCTGTGACTATTTTAAACCACTCTTCACTGAGAAATTGGCTCAGAGAAACAGGTAATTGTGTTTGTTTTTGTCATGCAGATTTTCACCTTAGAGGTTGCTACAGGGTATTTTGTTCTTTTATTTTCTCTAAAAATTTTTTCTGCAATGGTTTTAATGAGAGAGTTATATGAGTGTGATTTGGTATTGCCAGCTCTCTCCCAGACAGACCCAGGTCTTAAAGAAATTTCCCATATTGTCAAAAATGTTTATGTAGTGTAAACGGAGGATCTTGCTTATTCAGCTTGTAATCTTTGTCTAGTTAAAGGAATTTGCAAACTTTTCAAGATTCAGGGGTGATTCTTTTCCAGCTTGTATAAGTTTGCATTAGGATGTGATGCAAAGGCTCTGTGGTGGTGTCAACCAGAGGTTAGACTGCAAGTGGTGAACTTCGTGTGCCTGAGGACTCTGTGGCATAGTCTCAGCTAGAACTGACTTGTGTAATTCTGTCAGTCTTTCACCTCTTTGCCCTGTCCTTTCCCCATCTCTGTGTTACTGTACAATGAAAAAAGCTGGTGTGTGATTCCTTGAGGTCTTAGGCAAGCCTAAGTTTTTGAGCTTTACCTCTGTTTTGTAAAGTGAGTAAACTATATGTGGCACAGGTACATATGCTATTTATCTTTTTCATACCTAGTGAAGTTCATTGTCTTGAACATAACCCGACTAAGGAGTTTCAGCTGAAGTTCTAAACATGTGGAAGAAATACCTATGTGTAAGCAGAAGGTATTGTAAGACTATGGAGCGTACCTTTCTAATCATTTGGGTGTGCTTTGAAGATTCTGATCTCACAGGTGGCTTAAGCCATGGAGGACAGTAGTGGCTTTCCACATGAACTGTGACTTAAAGCCTCTTTGAGAGGGAGGGAATGAAGATGTCAGGGAGACAAAACCAAGTAGGTGATGAGATGCATAAACAACTGCTGCTTATATTGTGTCTCTGAAGTGATGGGAGAATTGTGAATGAAGCATTACATAAGGACAGGACTCTGGAAATCTCTGTGGAAATCATCTGTAACACATTTTACAAACTTGCTGATGGCACTCTGAGCAGGATGCTCAGTTTTGGATCTCGATCTTAAACAAAAGTACAGCATGGGGATAAATTACAATATGCGTGGGGGAGCCTGACATCCACTTTTCCCCACATGAACAAAAAGCAGAACAATTGTTCTTGAGGGTTTATTCCAAAACCCTAGCATGCATACCTCTGAAAATGCTTGCATGGTAGACAGTTTACACAGCAGGTAAGTGCAGATGCTGTTGTAAATGGAATTGTACAAAATCAGGCAAAAAATATTTCTGTTTGCTGAAATTGTCTTGAATAATATGGAAGAGTTGATTATTTCCAGTCTTAAATGAGTGAGGATCAGTGCTGATGAGGACCTTATACGGCACCCTTGACTCTGCTCATGCCTGGAAGGACTTCCCTGCTTGCATTTGTGTGTATGTACACAGCATGTAGTTTTAAACTGGCTTTCCCCCACCCCCTTCTCTGATGGTAGTTTGACTACACTGGTATGATCTGCTCATTCAAATCCTACAACAGTGTCTGGTGTGCTGAACTGCCAGTGGCACTGATCAATAGCTGATCTTTCAAAGCTGGACAGAAACCCAGCAATATGATGCATCAGCTGCTTGCCTTGTGTGTAGGGAAGAAATCCAGCCCTTCTTCCAGCTGCTGCTGCTGACAGCAAACTTTAAAACCCTAAGGCATTACATATGATCATTGTTCTTATCTTGGAGGACTATGACTATTAATGGCCATAAATTACTTGGGATATTTCAAAATTTAGCCAGGCATCTTGATTCTGTGAAAAATCTCCAGTCTGGGGTGGTTTATATATTCTGTCTCCTTCAGTTGGCTTTGGGGTGCCTCATCTGGGGCCCTTGTGAGTGTGGGTTAAAGAGTGAAAGCTGGACATAATGCTGTAGCTGTGGCTCAGTGCATTAGTGAGCCTCTTACTCCAGTTTTCCACATCCTGTGGTATAAATGAGGATTTTGTAGCTAAGATCCTAATGGCTTCATCAATCTAATTTCAAAGGTAATGAAACCAAAAGGCTCAAGCAGTAAATACAGGTAAGTGCTATGTAGTATAGGGTGTGTTCTTTGGAATATAAGAACACTGTTTCAAAATGAAGTTGACTTCTGATATTAAAGAGGGTTGTAGGATACTAAGTAGAACTCTGTGCCTAGTAAAAAAATTCTTCTGTTACTAGTTAGATTGAAAAAAAAATTACCCCTAATGCCACAATGTTTTTGGGAATGCTTCTTCAGCTGTGAAATGCATTTCAGCTCTCATTCCCTTCTTTTACAGTGGTTTAGCAAAAGTTGCTGTATTTCCCTCATTTTTTCTGTGATTAAGACATAGCAAACCCATCTTTTCTGTGCCATAGGATGCATTTCCTCTGATGCACTGCTTCCCCACTCCCACACCCCTTACACATGGGAAAAGTCCAATGGAAATTACTGACTGTCATATGACTCAGTGTTGCAAGAATTAGTTCTATGTCCTGTGCATTTAATAGGACAGGTGTCTCAGTCTGTTACATAAATGGTACAAGAAGGTAGACACCAGAGGTTGTATGTTTGCTTATTTTTATAAAGCAAGTGTGACTTTTAAGATAATACACATTCTAACTCTAATTAGTGTGTAGTTTCCTGCACACCTCCTTAGAAAAAATGGTCATTATTATGCAAATGGCTACCCTCTGGCTGTGAAGTAATTGTCACTTGGAATAATGTGTGGGCCATGGTATAAAATACTTCAAAATCTAAAATAGCTGGGAAATTCAAATTGGACAGTCAGACATTGCCTCTCGCTGTGTCTGTGCCTGGAAGCAAATTTGATATCCCTAAGGTCAGTTATCTATTGTGATATTCCTGGTGAAGGGAGTGGTAGGAAAGGGAATGAGGAAAAGGAGGAAGGAGTGTACAGGAAATAGTCTCTGTGGTAATTCAGGCTTCTTTACTAATTTTAGGGTGTATTACAAAGCTTGGAGTCTTCCAGACTTAAGGGTCTTCCAGAAAGGGAGGCATTAGGGAGAGACAGACATGCATTTGTCAGTATTTATTTTTAGGCATTCAGTGTTAGGGGGTTTTCTGGTTGATTGTAGTCTAGTTTGACAGATGTGGTATAGATTTATTTATGCTTGCACACTGTAGCAGTTCATAACTTTAAGAAACAAATATTAGTGACATCTTCCAGTAGCAGCAAAGCTTTAGTATATTCTTTAACAAAGAAATTAGGTTTCTCTGTTAAGATCCAGTACAACAGATGACTTCAAGCATATTTCCTGTTGAAGTGCAGGTGAAGGGATTCTTGGTGAGTGTGACAGATGTATATTTCTTAGGTATTCCTCCTTGAAAAGCATCATATGTCTGTGTATGCATTTGTGTTCATGTGTTATTTTCAAAGGGTTGCTAAGAGGAATACTTAAAATGTAACAGAACCTGGCAGTAAAATAGGTGTGTTACAGATGAAAACAGATATTTGCTTCTAAAACTGTTCAAGGTCACATTGGTCTAACTCTAAAGTAACCGGTAGGAGACTGCTGGACTAAGTGAATTTATTCTCCCAGGTGAATTCCCTTTGGTAATGCAGTACCTTGCTATTGTCTTCTAGATCAAGTCATAATTTCCCTTTGCAGAGGAAGACTAGAAGGGCTGATACATCTGAGTTTCTTCCCTTTTCTTGCACAAACCCTTTTGCCAGTCAGTTCACTCTCTGTTTCTGCTCTTTATCTGGCAATGCAACGTAACCCAGAGGAAGGATGTGACAGGGGCCCATGGACTCTGTGTGCAGCGTTATGGGGAGATGGAGACAGTGTAGAGACCTCAGCCTTTCTCCAACTTCTCAGGAGTCTGATGCAGCTTCTGATGGGAACCAGACCCATTTTTGGGAGACTGAGAGGCTCCTGCAACATTCCCATGGAAGTAAAAGTCAGTGAGAGGATGGACATCAGTTTTTGTGGTAGAGGGAAAAAATATCTTGCCCTTTTTGTGGCAGAATTATAAAACCCCCTTCTTTACAGAAGACTGTCATTCATCCTTCAGAAAGAAATGATCTGGCTTACAAATTAGCTTGTCCTTGCAGCATTAGGAAAAAATAGCATGGTATTGAAGACTGTGATTCCTTTTCTTGCTAACAGTTTATGATGCGTGGATGTCTCTTGAGGCTATCGCACATTGATGGTAATAAATATGTACTCAGACTTGTGTAGCTATTTTTCAAATAATCTGCACTAAAAAAGGAGCTGTATTCAAGGGAGCTGAGGGGCAAGAGAGTAGCTTCTGAGATCTGGCAACAGTTGAGAAATCGATAGAGACAAGGTGGGCTTGTTATGAAAAACCTCACTTATAGGTGGAACATGAGAACTCTACATGCTGCAAGCATTTAGTTTGCAGTTTATTTTCTAAAGTCTTTCAGTTCTTCGTTGTGATGACAGCAGTGACTATCAGATCCTCAGTAACTTGGAGGATTTGTTTTGGATAAACAACATACATCCGATATGACTACTCCAAAAATGTAACAAGGCAGATGGAATTGCCTGTGTTATTTCACTGTCTCTCTCTGAAGTTTCCTAATTCAGATGCCTTGTTTTCTTCATTGATGTTTGCTGTATCATGTCAAACAAGGTAATGAATTTTTAAAATGTCGTCAATTTAGTCCTGTGATATTCAAAATTTTTAAGTAAATCCTGTGAACACAGTAGGAATGATAATAGAAACTGGAGAGATGACAGAATTGCAAGGCTTAGGGTAACGAAAGTTGGATTGTAGTTAAATTTTTTTGTGATATGAGCGTGAACTGGACCTCAGTTGTTCTATTATTGTTCCATTGGTTCATAACATGAATGTTAAACCAGTCAAACAAAAACTAGATGGTGCTAATTTATTTATTAAAAGTGTCCCCTTCCTATATCAGCCTTGATCAAAATCAACATATTAAAAATGAATGAAAGGTACATCGACAGTCTCTTAATTGCATAATGTTTGTGCTTGTTTTTATGGAGGCTGATAGCTCACATCCCTTGAATGAGAAAACCACCATGAAACACGAGATCTTTATTTCAAACATGGAATTTTCGCAGGTTTTAAATACTTCACTCCATTGATGTGAAAGTCATATTAATCTTATGTGCTGGTTTGTTGTTGTTGTCGTCTCTCTAATTTACCTTCCAAACTGGAATAATTTTGATTAATATGCTGATTTCTGGAGCTCAGGCTTAGCAATAGGAATAGCCTGTCTTCAAACTCCTTTTCCTGTAAGATTCTTGGCTAAATAAAAGGAAGATTAGTTATAGTGTGTATGTGTTAGGACTGGAATAAAATATTCATAAATATTTATCAGGTGGGGAAAATAAATACATGGGTGCATCCCTTTAAAACTCAGATGACATGGCATAATAGACTAGCTGGCAGAGGATGAAAGGCGAGTGTGGGGGAGATTTTTCACCTTGTGTAAGCTATGTAGTAACCTGGAGTGCAGTACAGAACAGCACATTGACATGCCAAAATAGATGGAAGCATGTACAGGCAAGGGCCTTTTTAGATAGATAGACAGATGATTGCTTTCCTAAGAGCCTGGAACTTTGAATTCATGATGGGTGGTCTAATATCATGCACTGTATTTACAGTGGCTGAATGTGAAGTCAATGTGTGTAATGCTTTGACGTAATCACAGTGAGATAGAAGACATGTACTGAGTGGCATTAGCAGAAAATCCAGATTTTGTACCATGCATTGTAATCAATAATGGCATAAACAAAATGTTTTGTTTTCAGTCTTCTGTGTTCACCCATCTTTATCTGTATGTAATGTATTTTTCGCTTGTAGCTGTTGGAGTTTTCCATATGTATAAGCATATCTCTTCATGGAGGAGGATGTTATTTTCCAATTGTCAATTGTAAATAATAGCAGGAAAGATGGAGCTCTGTGGTTCAAGGGAGTGTGTGAAGTGCTGAGGTGTGAAAGAAAATCCTCCCTCCCTCCATGTTGTTATGGCAGGATCTGAGTTGGGAAGTGCTGCAGCTGTGTGGTGGTAATTGGCCCAACCTGGGTATGTTCCAACAGCAAGAAGCATCTCTGGAGCTTTACTAAAAAGTTCAAACAAAAGAACCCTTCACAATCTGGGTGTGTCACATGGGTTGGACTGATCTGTCAGCCACCGTCCTGCTGGTGTAGCTTCACATTTCAAGGGCTGACTTGTTTGGGTGATTCTTTCAGTGCTGCCCTACATAGATGGGAATGTCTGAGATACCCAGATCCCAGTATTAGATACCTCTTGGATTAAGCTAATTTTTTTTTTTGGGGGGGGAGGTGTTTGGTTGTTCTTTTTCTTTTGGAGGTGGGCATCATTTTCAGAGGAATCCAGCTGTCAGCATGGCCCTGTGTGGCTTTTAGGCAATGTAGCTCCAAGATCTTTGGTTGATCTCAGGACTGGGGATAATAGAAGAGTGATGAAGGAGAACTGGCTTTTACTTGCTGTGCTGGTTTTATTTTTTATTTGGGGTTTTTGTTGCCATAAGTAAAATGGACGTTAGAAATGGATAATCTTGATAAATGATGAGAAATGCTTGATCTAGTTTTGCAGACCAGAACATAAGCAACATGAAAGCAAGTATAATGCAAGCATTAACCTTTTATGAGGGAATTGTTTAAAATAAAAAATGAAGGATCCTTATTTCTAAACAACAAAAACCCCAAACTAAAATAAAATATACCCCTTAGAAACCACAACAAACCCACAATACTCTACAGTCTGTAAATGACTGTACTGTTCCATAGTAGCCTTTTTTTAAAAAAAACCTGTTCCATAACATGCTTTTCATGTGTGCATTGAGGTGCAGACAATATCTGTCTGTACAGAGTTTTGATGTGTTCTGAAAAGAGTGTCTGGGCTGAGAGAAGTGTCCTGCAGAGCCAGAGGTGTGGAAGTGGAGGTGATCCCCCTCTGGTGCTGCCCTGTGCTCTGGAAGAGCAAGAACAGCTGAAGAACTTTGTCTAATCTGCATTAGTTGTACCTGCCTTTGAAGGTGATGAAGCAATAACTGCTGTCCTCTCCTCCTTGTCATTTCCTCTGCCATGAGGGGATGGATCATGACTGGTAACACTTCTTCTGCAGTAAAAACTGGTCACTGCCAAATGCAGAAGGATTTAGAATTGAGATTGTTCCAAGATGTTTTGAATGTCTCAAGAGGTGTGCGTATAAACAAATTATACATGCTAGTTGGTTTATCTTGCTAGGTGTCTTCCAAGTAAACCACTAATTTATTTAATAGCTTTCATGATTTTGGATGAGAGCATAATATAAAGGTCTTTTGTGTCCTGCTTCTTTGGGTTACAGTAGTGGTTCTGATTGCAACTTCTCCAGTAAGCCCTTTCAGCAGGTGTACTTCAAATATTCAGGACAGAGAAAAGTGGTTTTTCTTATTTTTCAGTGAATCTTGTCTGGGATGGGGGAGTCTAAGCTAGGGAGTGGTGAGAGGAGGACAGAGTCTGTTCTGTCTCAACCCTGGCAAGTGCTGCATGCCCCAGTCAGTGCTGGTAGGTGTGCTTCATTTACCCCGTGGTTCCTCAGTTGCATCTGTTCCTGGGGTCTGGAAGGCAACCCCCAATCCGTGATGAACCTCCACATGTACTGTTAACAACCTCACACTGCAAGGAGTGCCCCAGAGTGTGTGGTAGCTGCTGCCCCAGCTGGGCATGGGCCTTTTGAAGAGAGGCAATGTAAAGCCTGTTACTGTGGTCCTCGGAGGATACAACAGGATCTAATTATGTTTCTTTAAAGCTTGCACGTGTTTTTAGCCAGTTTAAGGGGTGTCCAGTTATCATGACCAAATTCATCTGGGAGTTTGGAATGACTAATTTTCTTCTGAAAGAGAATAGTATGCTGAAATTGTTCTATTGCAAGTCAATTGCTGTGATGAACTTCAATGATAATCTTTTATTGCCAATTAAGATTAGTAATCTAGAGTGCTTTTTATGTTATTTTCCATTCCTATATCCATTCCTATTAAACTAGAAAGTGGATTTCAATTTAGAATTTTTTTACAGCCTCTAAACAATGAAAGCATTCAGTCTTGATTTGTGTTTAATGGCTAGATAAAGAGTGTTTGTTTTTATTTGTTATATAGTGTTGTCTCCTTTGCAGATAATGTCAAAGATATCATAAAATGACACGGGGACTGTTCAATAGGTTGATTTCAACCTTAATGCCTGAGAGAAAGATGTGACTTTGCACTTCAGCAAATGGTTCAAAATTGAGTCTTAGGCTGCAATATCTTAACTTCTTGTGTGTCTACAGTCTAAGCACGTTGACAGTCAGCATATGTGGCAATGCACTGCATGTTCACAGAGAACATCGTGCAGTTAAACCCTTCTGAAATCAAGGCCTTTGTGAGGGAGATCCAGGCAGCATGTCAGATGTTTGAGTATGGAACTTCAGAAGCCAAAAACTATTCATGACCACTGATGATAACTTAATATCCATGTGTGTGTTTCTTTCTTTTTGGCCACGTGCCCAGATTCTATAACGATGAGTAGTTATCTTTGCAACCTTTCACATTGTTGACAGTGATTAATAACGTGTTGTGCACACTTCCATTGCATCAAATACCAATTTTTTGGGGTAATGGGAAAAGAATATCTAATTAGGGAGTTAATAGTATTGACTTCACACACTGTATATAATTTAAGTATTATTTTTTGGAAAAGCAAGGATAGGAGTGGTAGATTGAAGTATGATTTTTATGTAGTTATGGGAATAGAATATTGGGTTTTAGGTTAATTTCTATAAATTTCCCTAATACAACTGAAATAGGAGCATATGAACCCAGAAGCATATTTTTAAAGGATTTTACTGTGAGGAAGAAAATCTTTTAAATCACTAGATGCTGCATATACACTTTTGAATGTTAAATCCTAAAGCAATAAAGATAGCAGATGTTTGTAAAAATGAGATGACTGCAGCTTAGAAATCCTGTTTTTCCTGAACAAAACTGCTTGAAATTGCCAGTGTGTGCACTGGTAAGCACTTAATACTAGGAACTTATCTCTCAGGCAATGTGTAAAATGTGTAAAACTGATGACTGGAAATTAAGAGATGGATACTATTATCATACTTAGATACTTTTCATGTAAGTACACGTCCTTCAACTGCTGTATTTTTTTTTTAGTTGATATTTAACCTGAAGCACTCTTTTCCCCTCTTTTTGCTAGTATTGAAGTAGTTTGGATATTACTGTATCTACCCAAGAAACACTGAACCACAAATTATGTCACCTATACTGATTTTCCACACCTATTTTTTTCCCCTAAAGTGAAATTTAGCTCTTCTTCTGTTTGTCTGTTAAACATCTTTACCTTTCAGGTTTCAAGGGTTTTTTTGTGTTGTTACAGCTGCACTATTTAGCAATGCAGAGCCTGTAGTTATTTCATTATTTAGATGATATCTATATGTACATATTAATTTCTATTCATGTGGCTAAGGACTGACATATTAAACTGGTATTTTCTCTGGTTTGTGTCATGGTTACTTCATTAACCGTGTTGAGTTATGCTATAAATATTTGCAGGAGCCCAGTCTTTGTAGTTATTCTCCGTGGGGAATTTGCATTGAAATTGATGGGGGATCTGAGTGTAGAAAAGCTGCTTGAGTGGGCATCATCTGCTCTTTCAGGCACACAAGCCTAAGTGGTAGAATATATATATTTTTAACTGCTAATGTACTGTTAGGGCAATCAAGGGGATGATTCCCTCAGTGATGTAAGTGGTTAAGCAGGAGGGGGATATCTGTTCCCTCAGAAACAGAGGAGATTTTTATCCAGAAAAGCTCTGGATAAAGCAGAGGCTGACAGGGAAGATGCAGGAATATTTCTGTAAGCTGGACTGTGAGATGATGATGGGAGGGATGCAAGTTCAGTGAAACAGAATTGTGACTATGTAAAAGCCTTTCATTTGTTCCTTCTTCTTAAGTATTTTGAGCCTTCTATCAATATTGTACTAAAGGTGATGTATTCTAGAAGTTTGCTTTAGAGTTGCTGTGTGCTGGGATACAAGCTCACACAGAGTTACAGTAGCAGAAGAAATTATTTTTGAAAATGAATTTAAACAAAATTCACACCGCTGTGGAAACCCTCAACGGAAGAATGATATAAATTTACTTCTTTCTCTCTGCTGCCTTGGAAAGGGAAGGTTGTTGAATAGCAAATCTTGTGCTCCATGGAGGAAAAACACAATTGGAAAAAGTTACTTTTGCAGATATACAATAACTGCAGAGAAATGATACCATGCTCTCACAAAAAAGCCTCAAACTGCTAATTTACTGTTTGGCTCTGACCTGTATTTCAAAAGTATACGCACAAGGAGAATGAAAAGCTGTGTTAAATTGTGGAAAGTTTGCGTCTTTGCAAACTTCATCTTGACGTAAATATGTGGTGAGAACTCTGGGATAGGGACTCCATTGTTTCTTTGTGGAAACACCCCACAGAACACCAAACTGAAACCAGAAATAAAAGGTGGTGGTTTTGCCTGGATCTTTCTTTCCATAAAGATGGACATTTTTGTACCAGTAGAGGTTACCTTTTTGTAACCTTCTCTATGAAAGCAATGAAAATGGAGAACCAAGAAGCTTGGCACGGAACAGCTTTGTGATGGCTCACTGTGTTTCAGCATATATTCTACTGTGGGTTTTAGCTATAATCTTTCAAATTTTTGGCTGACATACTTTAGCTATGTTTATACTTCACGACCCCAGTGGTCGTCCAAGCCTCAGCAACAGAGCACAGCAAAGTAGTGAAAGAGACAGAAAAAAGCTGAGAAATTGTGGGTTTTGTTGGTTTTCAGAGGAGGGAAGAGGTTTGTAGTCTTTTTCACAACCTAATTTGCATTTTGCTGGAAACAGGTAGTGGTGATATTAAGGCCTGTGTTATTTCCCGGGGTACTTGGAATTCATAAGTCTGAGTTAGACTCTTCCAGTTCTGCCGTGAGTTTCCCTCTGTGATCAACAGAAGAATTTTCTGTCTAACAAAAGTAAGGTCTTGTGATTATGCTAATATACTCTAATGAAAAATGGATTTTCTCATTTGAGGTGTTGCATAAGGGGCTCTATTTTGCTCTTTGTTCTTTTTAAACTTGTCCTTGAAGTATCCCAGACATTTTAGACCCACGGTAAGATCCTAAAATACGTCTAGATAGTCCTGAGAAAGGTGATGCCCAGTGGTCATGCTTGCTGGAGACATGCTACTGTGCAAATAGAAAAATACTTTCTATGGAATTCTAGAGTTTTCCAGTCTTGCATTTCCAAAGGTGCACTTTGCCCAGCTGCAGAGCCATTTGCAGTTAATGGCTTAGAGGCAAGGAGTGAAACACAGAATAACAAGAGAAGTCCTATGAATATCAGCCACAAAACAGTGCATATCTTTTCCATCAGAAATAGTTGATTTTTCATTAAAATGCTTGGAGATGAGTATTGTTGTGCATGGGAACAAGTCTGGCAGTTGTTTGGAAAGCAGAACTGGGCTATTGCACTGCATTTACAAATTGCACGATGGTCACATTGCTTTGAATGTGGGACGGGGAAGCTCTCTGTTCTGAGCCTTTGCAAGTTAATGGCTTAGTCTGAAATCCTCATACTCGGTTGAAAAGATTCTCTACTGGATGGGGAATTGCTAACTTGTGATATTGATTCTGACAGGTTTTTTTTTTCCCAAAGAAATAAATTTTATTTTCTCAGTGAATTCAAGGCGTGGGTGTGATGCCACTGGAAAATGAGCACTGTGTCTATTGCCAATTTGAGCACTTTAATGGCTGCACTGGAGGCAGCTATTTTAGCAGAGAAACTTGTGTGCTATTGTTCATATTATTTCACCACATAAAGGAATCCATTTTAGTAATATGAGTTGATTTAAAATACACACCAGTGAGCAAGTAATAAATAAGCTAGTAGATAAAGAAGTGTTTTCTTCTTGCTTAACCTGTGTGGTTGGTAGCTGAAATACCTGTCTTAGGCAAGAACAACTCGTATGACTTGTCCTTGAACATGAATTTTGAAAGTTAGCCTAAAATTTTGATCAATTAGTGCATTTTTGATCATGTACTGTCAGCAGGTTCCCCATCAGATTCTTGTAGCTCATTCTCCTGCTTTAACATGCAGTCCTTGCACCTCTGTTTAGTGGTGAGGTCTGGTGTAGGCACAGGTCCAGGAGTTGTGGGCTGCTAGGATAAAGCCAGAAAAAGTTGTTTCTGGCCCATCTGTTACACTGCTTCAAGCAAATACTGTATATTTTGAGGTTAGACTAAAACCTTTACCCTTCAGTTTCTTTCTTAGTTGTATTTTGGTTTTATTGGATCCTCATTCTAGACCTTTGCATTATTATGATGAATATTTTGCTAAGTAGCATTGAAAATAAAAGGGTGATGTATGGGAAGATACAGGACAGTATCTAGAAGCACTTAATCTGTGGTTGTTGCTGCTCGAGTTCCCAGTGTAACCATTGCTGCAAGGTTGGAGTGTATAAGCAGTCTGAAACAAGGCTTTTTGAGATACCTCTGAATTCCATGGATGAGATTATATCTGTAATTCCATGGTTGTGTAATGGCAAGGAATGAAGCAGAGGGAGAACTTAATTAACACTCCTCTTTCTGTATCTTTTCATTTAAGCCTGGTAGATTTTGTTCAGTGGTGCATCCAAGTCAGTCAAACTTCTTAATGCTCATCTGAACTGATGGGATGTGACTGGGAGCGTCATTGTGTCATTAGGAATGATGTGTTTTCCTTGACTGGTGTGACAAGGATGTTGCTGAAGAAGTATTTTGTTTTAATGGCCTTCTAAGAGCAGGAAAACATCTTACTTGTAGCCTTCCACTGGAGCATGAGTTGTTGCAAACTGTCTGGTGGTATTCATTTAGGTACAAGTAGAAGCCTAAGATTTTGGTTTTTGAAAGTTTGGATAAATTTGCAGTAGAGCAGAAAAAAGAAAAGCTCAGCAGCAAACATAAGTAGAAATGGGGCTGCATCTTCTGGGCTGGAATGCAAAGTAAATTGACTGTCTAAACACTGTCTTGCCAAGCAGCTGCTTACCAGGCATGGTGTTTTTAAATTGTGTCTCTGTCAATGAGGCTAATGATACACAGCTCCACTTACCTCATGTTGTCTGTGTCTGCTATTGCAGTTGGATGCCAAGCTCATCAGGGATTGCAGTAATTCCTCCTGTGTGTGTATCTTCTAGAGTGGTTAATGACTTCTGGTGAATCTTAGGTCATCCTTTCCCCCTTATCCCAAAGAGGTGTGTAATCTCTGTGCACCAGAAATTGTTAGGTCTGTGCAAATCAATATCCCAGAGGAAATTTAAATGATGACTTTCCAGGAAAAAAAAAAAAAAGAAAAAAAGCTGAGTTTTCATGACATGACTTTATAAAGCATTTCAAACAATACCAGCAAGTCTTGAAAGCTGTCCTGATTCACATGGACATGGAAGCATAACAGTCTCATTGGGTGGTATGTGTGATGTGGATCTCAGGGCTTTCTTGCATAAGTGTAGAGCACCACCATGCTTGTTCCTGAGATCTTCAGAGCAGTGGGTGATGTGTGGTTTACTGGTTAATATTATTATTATTCTGGTATTATACAAAACTGTGTTGCATGTCTGAAGAACTTCAGTGAATCTCTAAGGTTGTGAAGATGGATCTGTGAAAGGAGTTAAATAGTGGAGCATAAAATGAAACGGATGTGTTTATCTGAACTAACAACGTGTGTGCATGCATATTTATTGCACAACTTGGAAGTCTGAACCCCCCTGTTCTTTCATAAATATTTGTATGTTCCAGCCTTTCATTTTGGTTTAAAGTATGTAATCTACCATAGCAAATACTTTTTTTTTTTTTTTATCCCTTGACAGACCTTGCCAAATGATTACTTTTACCAGCTGTTCCAAATACTGGAAGAAATAATGAGCTTTTAAAAAAAACTCTGACAAATTGTAGCTTGTTGCTTCCTCATTCCAGTGTCACTAGAAGGTTTGGACAGTTGCTCAGTCATTAAGTACCTACTTATTTCATAGGTTATGGTTGCAATGAAAGTAACACTTTTGCCATTTAAATTTGTACTTGAAAATCTCCTTTAGGGGAAGACAGTCATCTAGAGTCATGTAGGCCACAAGTACAATGAAGTGACAAGTGCTATATCTTAAAAATAGAAAAATGCTCAAATTGCTCCCACTCCTGACCAAAATTTAGGAAACTCTTGGATCCTTAATGATAATTTTCCATTGTTTCTTCTGTGCAGATGGTTTCATGAGGCTTTATGTTTCCATTAATTTTGGGATTAATGTAAGGATTGGTTCTAAAAGCATATATGGAGTAGAGCCCACCTTTGTGAAGAATCACAGTGGTCATGGTGTGCAATGACCTCTTGTTGACTTGTACTCATAATTTAGAGACTACAGTGGGGTGCTTGGATTGTGGCTTCCCAAAAGTTTGTGTCTTTTTAAAACTTCCTTCCACGCAAAATTGGCCCCTTATTCTGTAACACCAGCTGTAATAGTGTTTGCTGAAAGTGTGACAGTGTAATTGGAGGCTTAGGGTTAATAATCACTTCAAATTAAGCTCAGGTGTGTTCTCGGTGATGAAGAGTAGACCCAAAGTTTAAAAGCTTAAAATAAGTCTTATTGTAGTGGTCATAGAAGACTAATGAAATTAAGTTTATTTGTGTAAATGTACTTAAAGTGACTAAGGTGGAGAAGTGTCTCTAGAGTAGGTTTTTCTTCCTATAGGAGGTTCAAAGTAAAGAACATTATTTCAGTAACTTTTTTCCTATTTTCAGGCAGTTGCATGTTTCTTCTTGCTGGTACTGTCTTGGGTTTTTTTGTGTTGAGGTTGGTCAGGATTTGCTGGGTGGTTCTTTTCCTTAGTATTTTCCTTGCTTGTGGTAACCAAAAGCATAAAGGCTGGAATCCGTGGTGTCCCGCTTTTAGTGTTAGCCTGTGGTCTGTTGTACACATTATTATGGGCTGTAGAAACAAACTAATGATGTCACCTGATAGTTTTGCTAATGGGGTGTGTGTTTGCTCTTGTAAATAGAACAAATTATGTAGATGCCCATTTGAAAAGATGGGGAAACCTGGAAGAAAATGGCACCAGTCACTGTGTGGGTGACTTCTTCTGGCACACATCTTCTTGTGAAGCTTGTTGTTTGTAGTATTGACTCACTGGGTCTGTCTGGTATTTCAGGGGAGGTCCAGAGGCTGTTCTGATTTTTTTTGTTGGTGTGCGTGAGTCATTTATTTGACTACCAAGTTGTGGGTGCACGTGTTTGCAGTATTCCTTACTTATGGTATCTGTAGTAGCTCTTCACCTACTTCAGCCCCCAGCAAGGACTAACACTTCATCTTGCCCCTTTTGCAAAGAATTTCCTGTTTGCAGGGGAAAATAAGAAACCAGTTTCTCCCTGGATGTCTCTTTTAGATGAAACTGCTACTTTTCAGATAGGTAACCCTATAAATCTAGTTGTGGAACAGGGATTAACCTTGTAGGTAATGGAAAGATCCAAGTTTTATCTTCAGTGTTTCTTCTGTAAGTGAAAGTCCAAGTTGGAACCAGGCTGGTGCATTTTTTGTGTGCTTAATATTCTTTCCAATATGGACTGAATGATAAATTTGGGAAATTTTTAGCATTCTGCTCTGCACAACAATGATTTAAAGTAGGATAAGTGCTCTACTTTTGTCTTTTCGTGCTTATTTAAGAAAAATGGTGCTTCTGTCTGGCATCACTCCAAATGTGTCCCCTTAGCTTAGTATGGTAAGCATGACCCCATACGGTCCCTTGGGTCAGCTGGGATCAGCTGTCCCACCTGCGTCCCTTCCCAATTTTTTGTGTTCCTCCAGCTTACTTTGCTGGTGGAGTGGCACAAGGAGCAGAAAGAACTTGACTCTGTGTAAGCACTGCTCAGCAGCAACTCAAACATCCCTGTATTACCAGCACTGTTTCCAGCACAAATCCAAACCATACCTCCATCAGCTACTGTGAAGAAAATTACCTCTACTCCAGAGAAAACCAGCACAGGCATCCCGAGGTCCTTTATTTAGTGAGCTTTCCCAGTTATGCCTCTGCAAGTAATGCTTATCTGTATGTTAGATCCTGAATGTGAAATGAATAGTCCTTTGTGTAAACACAAATAGATAAAATTTATCACTTGGAACAGCTATTTCCATATAGTGAGTTACATCTGAAATGCAGAACGACTGATTAAGGAGAAGATAAGTTGGAAGATGTTAGCAATAGCTTGTGAATAAAAATGTTAACAACACTATAGGTGTCAGGAAAGGACTGTAAATAATTAGTGGTTTTGGAGCTAAAGATTAAGGTAAGAAGAAACTGGAAACAAGGGGCTGTAATACTGGAAACACATAGTCCTGCTGTGTTCCTGACTGATGCTTTGCTTGTGTTTGCAAGAGGATCCTGGGAGTTGAGGTTTTCCATTCTGACACACACCAGGTCACTGTCCTTGGCTTTCTTTTTATGAATTTTGACCCTTTCATGCTTGCCATTTTAATCTGTGGTCTCCATGTTTAACTTGTATTTCTGTTGTGGAGTGGTAATATACCTGAAGAGGGAGGTGGCATCATGTCCTGCACTGTGCCAGTGTTGGTCACCTCATACTTGAGCAGTTCCATCCTTAGATAATCCTGCCTGTTGGTAGTATCAGTTCCAAGAAAGCCCTGCATCACTGTTTCTGCTGGCAGTCAGTGGAAGGTGTATTTTTTGGGAGTTAAAAGGCAATATGATGTGAGATTATAAATGTTGCTTGAATATCTAAAATATTTATGTATCTTGTGCATGTTTACCTCAGGACAGAGATGCATAGTCATCCTCCCTGCCCATGGCAGTGGGTTGGAACTGAATGACCTTTAAGGTCCTTGCCAGCTCTAACCATTCTGTGATCCTGTAGCTGCTGATACTGATGTGGAGGGCTGAGTAGCCACTGCTGTGAGATGATGGACAAGGGGCTGTGGTGTTGCAAAAGTCTGAATGAAGGGGCCCCTTTCCCACTACAGAACAGCTTCTCATCTTTCTGCCCCCGCCTTCCTCCCCCATCATTCCCAAATAATCTTAACACACATACTTTTAAGTCAGTGTAAATTACCGTTATTTTGGGAAACATGTTAATGTTTGTCATTTGTCTGGGCTGTGATGAGGCAGGTGAATGAATGGATGCAGGTTCTCTAAATGCTGGTACTTCCCTTTGGCCTTTACCATAGTCCTCGCCCCCAGTTCTTGACTGGCAGCTGACCAAGGAGGAATCCTAGAACATCTCAGCATCAAAAAACCTGAAGTGTTTTGAGGCTGGTGCCAAGTTGATGAGGGTATATGGTCAGAAGCTGGACCCAGGATTGGGGATACTCTGAATTAAATTAATGCTTTCCTGTATCTAACACTTAATTGTTCAGAGTAGATGCATAATGGACACCTGAGAGAGCATTTGAGACTGAGCAGTTCTGGGTAACACGGGGTTTTTTTTTCTCCTATTTATGTTGCATTAGCTTTGGTATTTCCTGTGTATATGCAGGTATTCCCCACTGAACTGGGTATTTACAGTCCTGCAGAAATATTTATAAAGCGCTTGAATTTGCTGCTCTCTTAACAGCTTGGCACAAGCTCTAGGGAGGCACTACTGCTGGGAGCAGTAGGCTGCCTCCTTTTGTGGGATTTAGTGTATCATTAAATGTCTCAAATTTATGTCCATTATATTAATAGAAATGAAAATAGCAATACTACCTGGCTCCAAAAATTATTCTCTTCTTTCCTGTTGGTGTCATAAATAGCATTTCCCTGCTTCCTGTAGGTCAAGCAAAACAACTTAATCCTTTACAAGAAATTACTCTCAATTTCCTTTCTCTTATTGCTGTCTCAGTGCTTACTGATTTGGTGGAAAGTGTGTGGGTCTTCCTATTATTTTCCAAAAATAAATTGTTTTTGTTTTTTTTTTCTCCCTTACAAAATAGTGCTTAGCACTTTCAGAGCACTTACAGGTGTTAGTTTTGGTTTTGTACGTGGCATTTGAAATATCCTGGTTATACACCGTTTTAAAATGAACAGCATATTGCCCTTCTGAGGGAAGAAATTGATAAAGAGCTAGGAAAGTCCCATGGTACTAATTATATCTGAGGTTACGTGGAGATGGAGGTTAGACCAGTTTGTCTTCAGTTCGTGAGCCCTGATTTGTTTAATTTTATATATATGTATAATAAATAATTGTAATTAACAAGGATATAAATGCTTTTAAATACCAGCCCCTTATTTCTTCCCAGGGGTTCTTGTAGGTGACTTCTCTCTTTTCAAGGGAAGGGAGCCTGAAGCAGGTTTATCTCAGAGCTCTCTGTCCTTGACCTTTCCTTCCCTGTTGCGTGCGATCCCTCCTCTCCACGCTGCCCCTGCACTGAAGGAAAAGCCCGACCTGAGCAGCTTTGCCTCGACTCCTCTTTTATGTTCTGCTGCCAGCTTGGATAACTCAATGGGCTCCTCGGGAGGACACAGAAACCTCTTGGTTTTGGTAGCAAAGGTTGCAACAGCAGACCTGTCATTTTCAAGCCCTGGTGCTGCTTAAGATGTAGTTCAGTCCTGCTCTGAGATCTTGCTGCAGGTGGAAGTGGGCTCTTGTAGTGGATTTCTGTGCTGTGTAATGAGAAGGGGACACAATCTCCAAGGAGAAATACCAGAGTCTTAGTAGGAAAAACATCTTGCAAAAAGCAGAGCTTTGAATTTGTTGTTTGGCATCAATTAAATGCCCTTTAAAATCACTATTTCAAAGTGATTTCTCAAGATGGCTTTTTTGCAACATTTTTATAGGGAGTAATAGCTCAATTTGGTCTTTTTTGTTTTCCTGTCAAACACTCTTGGAGCAGATTGGCTTGTGTTGTCATTTCTTCTGAGCCAGCTGGTCCTGTTAGGGCATTGAGAAACCTGGGAAAGGGAAATGAGGGCTGGGACATCAGGGCTGCCTTTTTCTCAGGTGAAGTGATGATTTTCGTATTAGGCAGGATTCTGGAAGAGATGGGCACTAGGAGCTGAAGTCAAATACCTTCTAGGGACTTACAGAAAGGATTGTACATCCCAGGAAAACATCAAATACAAATATGGTGTGTTGAGCACCTGCAGTTAGGATGCAGTGGGATAACATTTTAAACAGATTCCATGCTTAAAACTTGAATAAACGTACTTGGTGTCAACCCTACACCTTTATTCCACCTTAATTAAGCCCAGCCAGAAAAAAACCCTTTCAAGTCCTTGTTTTTAACTTTATAAACGATAGGCTCCCTGAGCAGTTTGTTTTGCATTAATCAACTCAATTTTTTAATGATCAGTCTGAAGCAAAAGGAGACTGAGGCATTGTCAGTGTCCCAGTATGCTGTGATCAATGAGATTAATCAGCTGTGAGTAGGACACAGGCAAACAATTGTTCTGAAAGGTAATTGTAAAACAAAAATTGAGAGACTTTGATGTGTATAGGTGGAGCAGCTGTAAATAGTGCTTTGTCAATATCCCCAGCAGAATCTGAGGCAGCTCAAAACTTGGTGAGGAAAAAATAAAAAAGGCAGTTGCTTCTTGTCTTGGAGGCAACTGCTAGACTGCTATGTTTTTTGGTTTGTTTTTTTTTTTTTGCCAGTAAGCATATTATCTGTTTTTTTGGGGGGGTTAAGGTTTTGAATTTCATATCATCAATCACTTTCCAGAGGTGTTTGGAATACACATTGGGCTGTGATTAAACCAATCCTCCACTCTGGAGAGACAGAATAACATACTAAAATACATCACCGACAGAAATTCAAGGCCTTTTTGTAACCTGGTATGGAAATAGATGATGTTATTCTGCTGTAGTAACACACTGCTTTTTCTTGGTTTACTCTGATAAATGGTGACTATGAATTTGAAGTGACTTGTTTTTGTACCTTTTGAATACTGATCTTACTGAGATATACACTGCTTACTATGTCAGTTCACTGTATTGCATAAAATAAAACAAGTCCAGTTGTAGCAGAATCAGTAATTGGGAGCAAGCAGTTTTCTGTCTGGTTTTGGTTTGTTTTTTTAGATTGGCTTATTTTTTTAATGTGGTGTGGGGTTAGCTCCTCTTCTTGCACCTTGTTGCAGAGTATTCTTTTCTGCCTTTCAGTGAGATAAACGGTGCCAGCTGCACAGGAGATCCTTCACATCTAAGTGTTTATGACACACTTCTTGTGTTCTGGGTTTTTTCCAATCCTAGCCTGATCTCACTATTAATGCTCACAATGTCTTTCTCAGGATGGAATTTCTTTTTTTTTTTTTTTTTTTTTTTTTTTTTGTTATTGCCTATTCCCGTTTCCTGTACTGGTAAAAGTGTGTGTGAGATTGCAGATTCTCTTGTAGCAGCCAGGAGTCAATTAGCTGTGGATCAGATACAAAGCAGTAAGGCTGTACTGCTCTAAATAATGTGAGTTTTCTTTTTTTTCCTAGTGTCTTTGTAGTGTCCCATTACCTTTTGAATAATTCTTGTCTGTGGAAGAAAGATGTGGGTTTGTATTTTGTGGTTTTTTTTTTATTTCAATGTTTTCACTCAGATTGGTTTTTTTTCCTTCAAAAAATGTTTTTTGTGAAGTACACAGTCTTGATTTAATTCCATGTGCAATATACAATCTTCTGTGGATAACAGAAAAGGATGTATATAGAAAAAATCCAGCTCCTGAGATACAAGTGCTTACCTTGCCATCACTAAAGGCCCAAGGGAGATAAACACTGATGACTTCATATGGCTCCCAATAAGGCAAGTGGGAAACTTCCTGTTCTTTCAGTGGAATTTGGTTTGTACTCCTGGTTTGTAAAAAAAACCCCAAACCACACAACTCCCAAACAAACAAAAAACTTCAAGCACAAACCACTAAATTTGTGTGAATCTCTTTTAACTCTTTGAAGACTTCATTTTGGGAGTGTGAAAACAGTTGTTTTTTTTTCATTTATTAACTGCAGGATGAAATATTTACCAGGTCAAAGCATGGGCACCAGTTGCTGCCTTCATTTTCTCAAAGGAATAGAAGTATTTTGCAGTCACTTCCATGCATGTACCTTATTTCTTTCTGAATTGACCATTGTCGTGAATATGAAATTGAAGATGTAAATTACAGATATTCTGCATGTTCTTTGAATAATGCTATTTTAATTTTTTAGATGATGATTCATTGTTCACTAGGTGAAAATGCATTCACTGTTTTTTTCTTTTAAAAGTAACTATTGAAGAATTAGTAGAAAAAATATAGTTAAGTAAGCTACTGCCTCTTTCTTCATCCTAGTTTGGCATAGGTCACAGTTGTGCTGTGATCTGTTTTTGCGTTGAAAGCAAACTTAAAGTATTATCTTAAGCCATTTCTAGAAGTGTAAGCAGAAATGACACAGTTAGAAAACTCATGCCATAAATTTTATGGTCGCCTTTTTGGTCTGTGGCCCTGGTAAGATCTGGACTCAAACATGTTTAAATCAGGAAAAAAAAATGATGAAATAGTTAGTTAGTCTTTTGGACAGAACTGACCAAGCAACTATTGTTTACTGATTAGTGGCTTCTGAAGTGAAAACTTCATTATCAGTGTAATGATAGCTGCCAAAAAACTGCTTGTTCTCAAAATAGCCATTACCACTTAGCCTGAATCTCTTTGCAGATATCTCCAGCTATTTAAGATCAAAATAGCACTTAATGGGTTTAAGTAATCAATAGCCCCAAAGACTTCTGAAGATCTTGGCACATAAAATATTAATAGTTTATATTTGTCTTTTTAAGGATCTACTAAGCACTGTTAACACATTACAAAACGCTAAGATTGCAAAATGCCTCTATTAAATGATGTTAAAATGCCTCCAAAAAGCCTGAGATACTTGTTTTGTGTATCGATGTAAATAAATGCTATTTCCATTCTGTTGAAATGCACAGTTACTTTGAAGTTCAGTGTTGGGTTTGATTTGCTGACAGGCTTGTTTTACTGCAGGATGCCAAGGTAGTCTTAAAAAAATGTCATTTTTCTGCAATCCTTGTATTTGAATATTTCTCAGCTAAGAGAAATTCTTTAGCAGACTTTTCTGTAAGTAAATAGTAAATATCTGTTCAGCTCAATTCTGTTTAATCTGGGGTCCTAATTAAGGTGTGTGGTTAATGCCCCAGTGCTGGTTAAGGCACTGTGAGCAGAGGAGGAAGAGAAGTGTTGGCTGGGGTGCAGGTTGATGGATATCAGGGTGCACTTCTAAAGTCCCACGGCAACTCAGAATTCATAACCTGTTGTAGCTATCAAGCATTTCAAGAGGAATGGTAATTTCTAGTGGAATTTAGAAGATGACAAAGAGTCTCAGCCTAATTGTCTTTCTGAGTTAACCTGACTGCTCATCTTAGATCTTACTACAACCAACTTTCAAATTCCCTTTTAGCCTCCAATGTCTGGCAAATGAGATTTGTTTACACTTTACTAAAATAAAATACACTGTTTTCTCTGCTGGAGACTGAACATCTTAAAGAAGGATCTTTTTCATTAAAAACATCAATGCATAAACATTCAAGCGGAAATTGCTATTGATCAAAATAGGAAGATGTTTCTATCTGGTTGCTTTTCTACATTACTTAATACAGTTATTTTAGTCATATTGGCGATTTTTATTTAATGGCCTCTCAATCTTCATGCTGTGTATAGAAAATGGAAGGGATTGTGATATTTTTATTCCATTGATATTCAGCTGCTTTCAAGGTGAAACTGAGGATGAAAAAAAAAACAAAAAAGAAAATTTACAACTCCTGCCAGACATGGCTTGACTGTGGGAGTATTTGAAGACCTTTACTTGGAGCATATGGTATGAAATTGCTGCTGATTTGAGTGTCTTGAGTTTAAGCATAGAAACAGTTGGATACTGTCAGTCAGTAGCTGCCAAAAATTGAAATTTAATGAGGCAAGCTTTAACCCACATACCTAGTGGGTACCTGTCTCTCAAATGTCACCTGCATACAAGATGAAAGACCCTTTTTCTAGTGGCAGATTTGTACTGAAACCTGATAGACCTTTTAAGCTTTGCCTTTTCTTTGCTCTTAAGCAATTGTGTGGTATTTATATTGAATTGCACTTATGGGAGGAGAGGGGGGCTGAGAGACTGTCCTGTCCATCTTCCAAGGGCACATTTTTAAAACATCATCACAGTTGCTTCTGAAGAGCTGTTTCTAGGAAACTTTAAGGCCAACAGTCAATTTTTGTTTAATCTTTCCCCTCTCCTCTTAATAAGGCAGAAAAGGTGGTGAGTCTGGCAGTGAATATCTCTCTGCTCCAACGCTTCCCTTGCTGCTCCGGATTGTAAACACCTGAGTTCTTGTTATCTCCCTCCTGCTGGCAGTGCCATTAGGGAGGTTTTAAATAGTACCAGCACGATGCTGGCTGCTGTCGAGATTCAAAATCCTGTTATGACTGTAAACTGTGAACCGTGAAATATTGGAGGACAGAGGTTGAGTGAGTATTCTGCTTATCTACCTAAGATTGGGTTTTCCTTTTGCTTTGAAAGAAAAAAAAGGTTGGCTCTCCTAGTTTAGAAAGAAAAAAATAAAAAGTAGAAGAAAAACCTGCATGTTTGTGAAACGGCAGTGGATTGAACAAAGCCTCTAATAAATGTCCTTTTTTCTGTATCATCTCATTCCTGACTGACAAGCAGAGAAAACATCATGTTTGAGCACAGTAGTAAGCACTGCAGCCTGTTCTGCTGGAGTCCAAGAGCAGTGCTTGTACAGTTGCAAAATGTAACTTCCCCTATCTTCCCATTTTATGTTATCAAAAGAGGTCCCTTCCTTCCTAGCTGTTGTTGTAGTTTGCCTATCTGAACTTGTAAGGAAATATTAAATAACACTTGGTGGAGGCCTTAGCTCTTATTTCTGCTGAGAAAATCCTCTGTTCTTTTTGGAGGATCTATGCAAAAGGCTTATGTTTGTCTTATTAAATAGTTTTATTTGTAAACTGTTTGGTTTATCTGGGTAGCTGTGCATCCCCAGTTTTGTAATTTTTGGTTAATTTTGAGCTTTTCATGGTACTGCTGTGTGTTTCGCTTCTGCTGCTTTCCTTGTATTTTCTAATGCAGAGACACAAGCGTTTACTTGAACCTCTGCTGTCAAGTCTTTCTGCCAACCTGTCTGGCTGATGGTATCCCTCAGACCAGTTTAGTGTTTGTAAATAGGCTTGATGCAAGTCATGTCACAGCAAAAATAATGAAACCCCCTGTATTAAGTGCTATGCTACTTCAATGATGCTGATAAGATCGGTTCATCCCTACATCAGTGTAATTTAGAGAAATTGCTGTGTTGTGAATGGAATTTTAACAAGAAGTCCCCACGGAAAAAAGGGTAGTTAAATTAAAATGATGTTTAAATCAGAACAGCACAGAGAAGACAGTGAATATAAATCAACTATGTTAATGGCAAACAAAGCTAATTCTGGAAAGCATGGTATGAGAAGGGCCTGCCATGGTTTTGTTGTTTGCACCTATCCATTTGTAATACATTGATGTTTTAGGGTTTTTTTTCATCATGTGGATTTTATATTAAGATAAATAATATCATTTTTTTCAGTGTAAAAAGTCAGCTTGACCACAAAACTTAAAACTTAACTGCTTATAGTACAAGTAGGGGAGAAAAAAGATGTGCATACAAAGAGTTAGCAGGCAATAATAAACTGCAGAATCTTTAATTGTGTAATATTTATTGCTTGGATTAAAAAAAAAAAAGATATTCTTATCTAAATAAAGAGATTCCAGGAATTGCTTCGTTGTGAAATAAACCTGTAATGCATCTTGCACATAATTTAAATGTCCCCATCTCCCCCACCCAGATGAAAAAATAGGGAGATCAGATTTGTCTTGGTTGCTCTGAAGCAAAGTGAGACAGAGGCACTAAGACAGATATGTGGAAACTATCTGCAGCAAGAGCAAGTATCCCTTATGTCTGCTGTGATAGAGGTTGCAGCTGGTCCTTGTATACACGAGCTGTCCTTGCATCACTGATGGAGAAGGCTGGGACTGAGGACCCTTTTGGTACCCTGTACCACCCAGACAGCTCTGCTTGTCCTTCCAAACCCCTGCTCGTAGCTTCTAATTTTATCAGTGAGCTCGCTGTTACTGCACATCAATCCCTGCCTCTTCAGACCCATGGAAAGCCTCCTTTCCACTCGCTGGTTGAAATGGCTTCAGCTAAAAAATGCGCATTAACCCAGAAAATTGACACTGACATTTTTTGGCCTTATTTTAAACACAGTGCTTGAGCCAAGCAGTTTGAGCTGTAGCTCATTCCTGTTCAAGTCTGGTTTTGGAAGAGTCTAGAAATGCTGGACTGGTTTTACTGTTGTGCTGGAGAAAGGGGACTTGCTTGGGACAGCCAGGGGGTCCCCAGGGCGCCACAGGGGACTCTTGGCTTGCCTCCCTAAGCATTGTTATGCTGACTACAAAAAAAAAGGCACTACTGCTAGACTTTATCTTGCAAGTAATATGGGATCAGCATCTCTATCAGTGCTCAGGAGAGACATGACAGACTGCACTCAGAGGGAGCAGGGTGTTTTGTTCCTTTCCCTGCATGGTTTTTGCTCTATGGCATAAGTTATTAGGTTACAGTATCTTATTGACTGGGAGGAGGGAGAGAAAGGATGATCATGATGATAATGTAATAGAACATTGTCATAATAACTGGTAAAATAATAATCTGCATGTAATCAATACCTAACTCTCTCATGGTTGATCAGATATGCAGATGCTGGGTTTGAATTTTACACCTACCTTATCTACAATAGAAATGCAATATGATTGGCTCCAAAATGCAGTTGCAGCTGAAGAGCTCAGAATTTGGAGACAGAGTGTACTACTTTGAGTCCTCTTCCATGAGGTGGGAGTTGGATATTTCTTTAGTTATGAGTCAGGTGACATTTTGCTTTGTAAACCTTGGTACGATCGAGACTTAGCTCAATTCACTGCTTTTTGTCCTTGCTTCACCTTCACTCAATTCTGAGGTCCCATTTCAGTTTCACTCATTTCTATGGTCCCATCTTCCCCTGTCCTCATACAGTCTCGGTCTCTGCCTGTAGGGAAGACTTGATGTGCTGGTGCCAATCTCCATCTGGTCGGAGAGGCCGTTGCTAAGCATTGTTGAACCACAGCTTCCCAAGGATTCCAGTTCTCCTGCTTGAACCTCTGTGTGCTGTTCCCATGAATTTACAGTGGAAAGACTGTGGGAAGCTCTGATTCTCTTAGAGGAGAAATTAAGGAATACATTACCTACCCTTCAGTAAATTTAATCTGGAGCCTTCGCATGATGAGTAGCATCGTGCCTAAAGAGGAGACAACTTGATACCAGACAGAGCTGCAGAAAGATCTCAACTGACCAGTAGGAAGCTCAGACAGATTTCACTGCAGCATTTATATCAAAAGCAGTTCAAAAATCCAATTTTTCCTCTTTTTGGTCTGAGGTTTTAATGAACTCTTAATTGCCAACAGCAAGAGCAGGGCCTGAGGCTGAGTAGCTGATGGCAACTGGCAACTTTCAGTATCTGTCTCTGTTTCTCTTTGGGTGCTTTTCCTATATCTCTGGGGAAAAAGAGAGATGTAGCTGCAGCGAATATTTATAATCATCAACTTGTCAGAGCTCTTTGTACTACCCCATGCAGAGGAGCAGTGCCTGAAGTTCTTGTCTTGCTGTGATGTACACACTTTCTACAAAGTTCTGTTAGCTTTTCCTGATCATTTTTGCGCATCAGGGATATGAATTTGGAAGAAACATGAATCTTAACTCTCTAGGAGCTGCTGCCTGAACTTGATGTCCTGGATAAGCTGATGCAAGAAATGAGAGGTAGGAAACTAAGAATGGGAATGTGGGAATGTTTCTGCTTGTGTCTTGTAGGTTCTTACTGCAATTATTCCTTTTTCATCTTTTGGAATTAACAATTGCTTACAAACAGTGTGGATTTTTTGTGTACTGGAGAGTGAGAACTAATGTTGGCAGAAAGTGTTGTGAGCTGTTGTTGGAGATCAGAGTGGGGTTTTCAACTCCTTTCTAACTGCAGAGATCTGCTGGTGGTGTGCACATGGTTTGAGCCTGAATATCCCTGAAATGTTCTAACCAAGCTTTTCCAAAGAAACTCATCAGGATTTTCACTTTGTCTCCACTGTGTGTGCTGAAGGAGAGCTTGGGAGTGGAAGTTAGGGAGAAATAAAATTTATTAAAAACGCTAAGTATGCTTCAGTTTAGATGTTACTTAATCACAGTTTCTCCTGCCTTTTTCTCCTAATTCCTGAAAATTTGAAGGAGTAAAGTTCAGTTAGTCAGGAGTATGACTCATTAAATGGTCCAAGGCTTTTAGACTTGGGTTTATTGAATTTGAGATATTTGAGCTTTGGTCAAATATTCTTTTCTTCTGACTATGACACAGCAGGAGAATCTTCCTTATTTTGCTTTGTTCCACTCTAAGGGAAATATTAAATTCCTCTTACAGTCACAAGAGCTTTGAGACACGGTTTTTAGGAGAAAAGACAAATACTTCCTTAAACAAAAGTGAGGTTTTGGAGAGATCTACATGGACTAAATTTCATAAAAGTAATTCTGAGGTGGTTACAATACACTTGAATACAATACAATTGAATATTACCTGGATGTTAATTTGAACCTTTCTAGAGAGTGTTCATAGTTCTTTAGGGAAAAATTCCTATCGTAGGAGCAAAGTGGGGCTGGCATGGAAGTACTGAGAGATCATGCTGGATAAAAGCAGTGTAGGAGAAGGTGCAGGCAGCTAACATAACTTATGGCAATTGAGGTTCTCCAGGGATCAATCCTCAGCTGGTGTGAATTATCACAGCTTCATTAATGCAAGTGAGTGATGTCAGACTGTACCCAGCTGATGTTCCAGCCTTGTGGCTGTAAAACCTTGGGTGGACAGCATGGTTCAGTGTTTGCTTGTGCTGTTCATATGTGCACACAATTATTTAATGTATTAAAATGTATTTAATGTATTAAACACGGGAATTTCAGACTTGACATGACTGTGCCACCGCAGAAGGGCATTCCAAGGATTTTTGTGTGCGGGACATTGAGGCACAGCAGAAAAGATGCTACATCCAGTTAGAATCCTTCCAACTTGAGGTATTTGGTGCTTCTACATGCCTATTTGAAGTTCCAGCCTGGCTGGTACACTTCTCTTCCCTGTCTTTGCCTTTTGGAAGAGAGCCTGATGCTGTAGTGCTCCCTGAAGCCCACATTTCGGGCTGAATGCTACAGGAACCCAATTGCTGGATATGCAAACGCTCTGACAGCACCTTTCTACTTGTGGTTGTAATAAACTACTGCTGGCTTTTGACTTAAAAAATTTGGACTCTGGCTGTGGGGGGACTTGAGCTGTCCCAAATGGGACATCCCTTCTGTGGTCTTGCTGCGTGCTGCTGGATTCTGCTGAAGGAGATGCAGACTGAGAGAGATCTAATCTGTCTGGAGCCGAAATGCTTTGATGAGCCCTTTCCCTAGAGATGACGAGCTAATGGTTTGTCCATAAAGCCATGCAGCTTTTCCCATTTCTTTAGGAAATGAGTAGAGCTGGAAGAGAATCATATGCTGCATTGTGATAGCCTAATGCTCTTACAGAGCTGGGTGTTATTACCCAAGCTGCTTTAGTGGACAAATTAGACATGCGGAATTTCCAGATTTTACTTTATTCAGATTTTAATTAACTCAGTGTAATAAGCTGTAAGCACATTAATATCAACAAAATACTTTGTGCTGTATCTGCTAATATTTAGATGAAAAAGCCAAGAGTATTGTTTTCATACAAAGACTGATGAGGCTAGAAATAATGGGGATCTTTTTTAGGAATTTGGAATGTGCTTTTGAAATAATCTTGCATTTTTAGTGGTAGATTTCAAATAATAGCTGTGCATTGGAAAGTGCTTGTATGGGATTTTTACTGTTATATGCTTTTTTTTTTTTTAAGCTTATACTTGAAAAATTGATGGAGTCATTTGCATTCACTAGCTTGGACAGATGGTGTGATCCGTAACAAAATACTCAACAGCATACTAAAAAGGATCATTTCAGCACCTATCCCCTCCAAACGGCTTTCATCCAGACAACAAGGGAAGGCTTTTAAAATCCAGCATCCTCACAGAAGCCTTTCCAAGGTGAAAGCATTACCTGAGCACTGGCAGATGCACTTCTGCAGTGTCTCTGCATGAGCCAGAGCTCAGGCTGCAGCCACTCACCCTGGTGGGCATCTACACTGGGCAAGGCTAGAAAATACCAGCTGAAAAAAGAGCCAGCTCCTTCATTTCCTTAAGAATTCTTTCTTGGGAATTTGGAGTTCTTCACCTGCTGCCAGGAGTGTTTCTGGATGCAGTTAACCCAGTGGCAGGGCACTGCTGTGTGAGGAAATCAGTAACCAAGGGGTACCAAGGCTTCCCAAACTGCTGCAAGGCACTGAGAGCAAATGAGGGTAGCTGTGCTCTTGCTCTGTCTTGTATCCCAACAGGAATGTGAATGTCCTTTGATTAGCTATTTAGGCTGTGTGTACAAGACTAATTGTATGCAAATATTGTTAAAGTCCAGCTTATTTTTATTTAAACAAAAAACAAAGCCAAACACCACCTTTATCTTTTGATCAAAAGAGAAGCAAAAAAACCCCATATTAGTTGTGTTTTCCACCATCTGCTTACTCTAGCATGTTTTAGTGTTTTTTGTCATTTGGAGACCTTGGAAAAATTTGGAACTGATTTCAGTAACTGCTGCTCTGCATCACTTGTGTCTCCATCTTGCATGGAGACCAGGGAAAGCCTGATCATCAGAGTATTTTTAAAGAAAATTCCTTGGAAAGGACAACTATTTTAGTAATAGTTGGAACTTATTTTTGCTAAAATAACCAATGGAATTCTATTAAAGAACACATTTGTGGTTGCAAATTAGCAAAAACGAAAAATGTTTCAGATACTGCCAACTGAGCAAAGCTGCAATATGTTCTTAAAGTCAAGCTGTGTTTTCTCATTTTTGCACACCACAACCAGTAGTAAAGTCTTTGGGCTTAAATTAGATACTGTTTTACTTCTGAAACCTCAATTTCTATTGTATCAGCAGCAGCAGCAGCACCAGTGGAAACTAACTTACAGAAAATAGGATTTCAGTGAGGTTCAGTACAGGGATAATTGCAGAATTCCTTGGAAAAGTCCCAACTGGTACAGCAGTATTTCTTGGAGATACTTTTACTCCCTACAAACTGGTTTGTACTACACTGCTAGCAATAAAGTCAAGACCCTGAAAGTCTCAAAATGTTGCATTATAGGAGTGGTTGGTATTTTTAGCATGTAAGTCAGCCCTGGAAAGCTTCATGCTCACACAAATGTATTCTCTCTCTCTTTTTATTGTGGAGAACAGGGGGCTAATCACTAAATATTTATTTTGTGCCACTGTTTGGGGGAGATTTGGCAGCTGTTGCTCATCTTTCAGTTCAGCCCAGCATTTGTGCTGCTAAACAAGGCATGCTGTAACATACATACTGAAGTATTTTATGGTGCCAGATGCGTTCGCAGTGAGGGTTATAGAGGTGTGGGTTATCCCAGTTCAGCTGAAGCAGCCTGTGGTGCTGTGTTTGAGTTAAGAGATGATGGCCAGGTTGCTGCCACTGGGGCTTGGATGGTCTTCTTCGACACCATCCTTTCTCTATTTTTTTTTTTTTTTAATAAGAAAGGATGGGTTTGCAAATAAAAAAGGTTGCCTCTTGAGACCCTACTGGCTGACCCTACTGGCTGACCCTGGTGGATAGGGGCCTTTGCAAAGTCTTAGGTACTTGTGGATTTGTTTATTGGGTTCCTATAATTTGTCAAATTGCTTTTTAGATGGGAAAAATGTGGTTTTAGGATGTAATAGAACTTTCATGTGAGAGTAAATTATAGAATATGAAGAGATGCAGGTTTTTACTGTTTTCTGAGCCTTTGTTTTCAATTTGGCTGGACTGGTTTTTGTAAACACTCGTGATCCTCCTGTCTGGTGTCAAGTACTTTAGGCTCTCAGTTTGGGACCAAAACCCAGAGTAGGTATTACACCTAAAAATAAACTTGGTTTGGAAGCGTCATGTAGCCTCAAATTCTGGATGACAGCTGTATTAATGATAATCCATAAGCATGAAAAATGGACATTAGTCATGCTCTCTAAACTAGTTCATATTAAACATTTTGACCATTCAGTTCATTAATCTTTTGGTCAATAAATCCTTTGGTTAATCCCTCAGTTGCTGAGTTCACTTTAGCTACCTAAGTTGTATCGGTGTTTGTTTTAAAGGAAAACTTCTAATTTTTCCTTTTCAAAGCTTTCTTTACCTGTTATTTTCAGTTCAATATAAGAACCTGGAGAGCTCTACTTCTGTCCCAACATGCTTGGTTAGGGTTAGGCCTGTACACTGTGTTAATTTCTTGTTTCTGTCACAGATTTCTTGTGTGATGAGTAAAGTGCTTTATCCTTCTGCCCATCGGTTCCCAGTAAGCAAATGACATCCTGTAACACAGCTTGCCCAATCTTGTATATGTTGTGAGATGTTTGGCCAGAGGAAATTTGTCACTGTTTGATTATCAGAGCCTGATCCCTGCTGGCCCCAGTCAGAGACTCCCTTGGCCTTCAGGGCAGCCAGCAGTAGGAAACCAACATGAACAACACAAGCCTGGAACCTTCACTTGGTTTTAGCACTGTCTAGATGGACATTGGTTATTCCTGGTGCTTATTACATGCTGTATTCTTGGGGAAGTACACTGCTTTTTCTCTTTGTTTTTCCCCTTGATATTGCTGATATACTCTTTGTGTTTTGACACAACTCTGGCTCACTGTGTAAACCAGTCTATTAAATATTGCTTTTTCAGAGTATCTTCTTGGTAATAAAGATGTAGTAATCATTTGGTGGTACATTTCCAGATGAACGTATTGAACAGCCCTTAATTTGAAAGCCCATCTAGGTCATTTGTCATTTACTGCTGACCCCACATCAATTTTCTGGTTTTGTTTGTTCCTTTTGATTTTGCTCCTTTGTACATCCTGAGAAGCATAATGGTCTACAGGTTTTGGTGTTTCCTCATGCCACCCAAGAGAAATAACTTCAGATGGGTACAGCCAGGTGTAGAAGAGCCTCCCTGCTAGGGAAACAGCGGCTTGAAATTGAAGTTCATCTAATGTAAAGGCAGAACAGTTTTTCTGCTTTTGAAACAGTGCATCTGCAGATGGAAGGATGAAGTTACTGAACATAGCTTTGTTCTTTAGTAGCTCAACCCTCCTAGTGCCCGAGTCAGTGACAAGGCTACTGCTGAGCCATAATTTCATTTACTGTGCTTGATTGTGACTAGGGTGACACCAGCTTATTACTGCAGGGTGTTATTACAGCAAAAATATCCTGGTGGTTTTGCCATTGAACGTTGTGGGATTAGTCCTTTATGTGAAGAGGACTGTCATGTTAAGGCAGTGTTACAAAGTCATGCTTGGTCTTAAAATATTCTCTCCTGACGGGAAGGGGGCAGCTGTGCTGTAGTCTGGAAGCAGGTGAGAACCTGTAACTCCCACCCAGCGTAGCTTAGTTATGCTGTCCGGTTAAGATTTGGAAATAAAGAGTCCTGTATGCATTGACTAAACAATGTGTCGAAGATAGGACTGGCTCCTCACCTTTTCAGGCTTTAAATTGCTGAGATAACTCTTCTATGTTCCCTAGTTTCTGTGTCAGATTTCCCCTGTGCAAGCACTTGGCATGGTATGGCTGTTGTGTATGTCAGCTTTATTCCTGGCATCTTTCAAATACATTGTGAGAAGTCAGAGAGGTTCAGTGCCCTGGGTCCAAAATCAATGTTAGTAAATTATCAATTGATTTAATAGATCTACCAGTCAAGCAAATCAGGATCTTTAACTTTTAATTAGTGACCTTGATCTGAAAGGGAACGTTTGGGTTAAAATAAAATAAAACCCACTTGTGTCTCAGCCGGATGGAGGCTGTGCTTTTCCTTTCTTAAGGTAGGCAGAGCTTGTTCCTGCCCTCGTTCAGTGATACAGAAAATGTACATGTCAGGCTGAAATGCCTTCAAAGAGTCTGGGATGAATGCAGTATTATACTTGCTAGCAGCAGCTGAGCATAAAGACTGATTAGAGCAGTTACTCAAGATGGATTCAGATTATTAGGTAATATGGAACAAACGTCAACAAAAATAAGATGAATAACTGTAGGCATATCCTGACAGTGATTTATTAGGCCTTCAGTGTAGTGCGCTGCTAATAAACTCCCATGGGATGTGGACTGATCCCCCTTTAGAACATTTACAGGTGGGTCAGTGACAGTGTCAGCAAATGTGCTGTAGACCTCATGTCCCTTTTGTCTGCTTGCCACCATTCCTGAACTTCTAAGTATCATCTCCCCTCTCAACAGGGTAATAATAATAATAATAATAAATATTTAAAATATGTTTTTATAAATGTTGTCATCAACCTGGAAGATTGCACAGGTTTTATATCCACAATACTTAGTTTGTTTCTTGAAGAAAAATCTAAAGTATCTCTGAAACGAGCTCTCTGAACCTTGTGGTAAAAATCAAGCCTGACTTGAATAATTTAACATCAAAACCAGTTATTTTAATGCTCACTGGCCTTCTATTCAGGACATTAAAAATTATGGTTGAAATAGTTGAATAGATTTGATACAGTTGAAATTAATGATTTATATTGAAATCTTCAAGAAGAACAAGACCTCTGAGTAAGTAATGTTTCTGAATCATAACAATGAATCCTAAAAAAATAATTTACTTGGATATTTTCTATTAAGAGAAATGGAACGTGAAAGGTGCTTTCATTTTAGTCCATTTCATAAGTCTGTGCAGTGTGAGAGTATCTTATAATATTTTTAGTGGTTGTTAGTTCTTTGTGGACTACACCTTTCAAGTTCTCAGTGTTCATGGAATGCTGCATTGAGTTGTCAGAGGAAAAGTCAGAAATTCATCCTATTGATGAAACAGCAACATATCCAAATCACAAGCTTTTCTTGATATCTGGAAGGCCCTCCTGTAGTTTGAAGCCCTGGTGGCTAGAATTGATGTTCCTTCTGAAGAGAGTGGCTTGGGAGTCTAAAAGCACCTGTTTTAAAGGAACACAACCCCCTTCTAAACCTCCACCACTCCTGCATGTTGTATTAGCGAGGAACAAGGGTGAGATAAACTAAAAAATGGATAGTCAAAGCTGAACATGAGTCTTAATAGTGAATTAAAGTCTCTGTTGTGGTGCTGTAGGTGTTTTTAGCAAGGTGCAGGCTGTCTGTGGATTTAGGAAAATGAGTATCTCTGAATGAGAGGTTTGGGTGGGTGAATTAGTCTGTGTGAGGGCTTTAAAAATATTAAGGTGTGAGAGACCCCTGCCATGACCATCCCTGAGGAGATGGTCCCAAGAGGCTGATGGGTTTCTTGTTCAGCTCTGTTTTGTCTCATCAGTGCTCTCTGAAAGCTTTATTCATCTGACTCAGGTGCAGCCATGGGGAAAGTGTGGCTTTGACTTTTCCCAGGAGGAGCTTTGTGGTTTGAGGCTTGAGGCTTGGGTTCTTGCAAAAGAGAATAGGTAAAATCAAGCTTTAACAAATGTTGACTCTTGGAATATAATATGGTTTTGCTTGTGCTGATGCTTCTCTGGGAAAGACTTGCTATTAGTGAGTAGAGAGTTTGGTTCCATCTGACATAGCTGCTGTTCTTTTAAGTGAGGTAAGACAGCACTTTTCTAGTGTATGTTCCTGTTTTTGTTTCTGTATTTGGGTTTTTTGCGGTTTATTGTTTTCTTTCCCCACCTGCAGTGTGTGTGTCAGAATTGGGCAGAATTTCCCTATCTAGCCTGTATCTTTCTGGGTGCTCCATTTGAACCTGCTTTCATTGGATTCTAATCTACATTAGACTACTCTTGAGGTTTCAGTCTTCTGTAGGTACTAGTGAGGAAATACCATCATTTTCAGTAACATGGTGGTTTATATGTAGTTTTTCTGACTCCTGACAATTTCTATAAACAAGATTTATAGCTACTTGTTGTATTTGAAATACATGTCAGTTTTCATTAATTAAAAAATTAAACCCCAAAACAACAACAGAAGAACACAAAATCCAAACACAAAAAGCTTATTTTCTTTTCCTTCATGAAATATTGTGGTTAAATACAGAGGCAGAGGCTTGCTGTCTTGCATGCTGTATTTATGGCTAACTCACCCCATCCAGGAAACTGGCATTAGGTGTTGGGTCCAGTTCTGGTTACCTAGATTTTACTGTCATCCTTGGGGATGTGGTTACTTCTGTGGCTAAATATAACCCATCAGAAAACAAAATGTCCACCTTGTTTCTGGTGGCTCTGTGGGGGCAGACAGCAAAAGCTGTGCTTTGGTCTCACTCACTGAGTGAGTTCCCAAAGTAAATAATTTTTCATTTCATGCCAGATAAGTCATCTGTCTTGTACAGATGAGAGTGGCCCATCTACCAAATGGGCTCAGTGAGAGCTGGGGAGAACCTGGACCCTCAGTTCTCTATTTCCTCTAACAGAGCTGACAACCTCTCACCTTCAATACCCCCCATCTCCTGTAATGTGTCTTTTCCCTATTCCTGCAGGCAGTGCAAACTTCTTATTTTTTTGCTAAATCTGTCTTGCAAAACATGATGGTTGGGTAAGATGCAATTTTGCTTTAATTATGATTAAATTACTTTATGAATTAACCAGAGGATCTCATGGGACTGGAATCTTTTGACACATGAGAAAATTGCCTTTCTTTAACAAGCTGCTTCAAGCATGCAAGGTAATATTAGCATTTTTCAGTTATAGCTTCAGGGGATTAAATAATAAGGGGAAGTATTGTACCTACAATTATATGATGTGCATGTGTGTGTTAAAGTTTTAAAGACAAGTAGACACGGAAGGAATTAGTTGAACTGCCGAACCTGTGACATTGTGCAGTAAGTGTGAGCAGGGATTTTTTTTTATTTATAAAGTAGCTTTTTAAGAAAACATGCAGGTAGCTGAAGAATTTTATGTTGTAGACTTGAAAAGGCTGGTTGTCCTTTGAATATATTCAGCCAAAAAAAGCATCCTGAACTAGATACACCTGTTTCACCTTAGAGGTTAAGGAACTCGGTGCAACTCTAAAGGGAGTGAATGGTAATTTTCATATATGTTACTTTACTTGATTTAGTGGAGGTATCAAATGGGCTAAAACCAGGAAGAGGATGCTGAAGATGTACTGTGCAATTAAGCTTTTTTTGTGAAGTACATGTGAAAAATAGTGTGTGCTATCCTAACAGGTCTGTGAATAACCTGTAATGCATGTGATGTCTCCAAACTCATGTTTTTCTGTTTTAACGCCTCTAAATGCATGCTTAAAAGCATTTATTTAGATACACTGTGTCTAATGAGTTGAATTTGTTCAAGATGCTGCAGGAATTGAAGGTGATAATTTTTTTTTCTTAAATGAGGATAAGAAAATAGTACAACAGCTTGTGTCAAATTGAGAAGGAATGGGACAAGCTAAGCTGTATGACCTCTGCATATGCTGTATTCAGTGTGGACTTGCACCTTGCAACCCTGCTTGGTTTCAGAGGGTTGCCACTGCCTTGTGGTATCAAATCCAATGAAGTGGAAAATTGACAATAAGGGATTTAAGCTATTGTTGTCATTGCCCCAGCTGTTTGGTTGTTGTTTTGATGACAGGATTCATTCATGTTCTACACAAATCCATAAGGTAACAGTAATTAGTGGGACTCAGAAGTTGGTGTGTGGGGGTTTATACAAGGATAGGGAACCATATGACAAAGAAAAATTGTTTAAGCATTGCAGCTGTTCGGTTCTAAAAGGAAGGTGTGTGCATAATACATGGTAGATGAATTAATGTGCACCACTAGAAAAGGCAAATTACTTGATTTGAAAACAGTCAATGACAAACCCAACACCTTCATCTCTAGTTGTATTTGAGGCAAAACTGTGCCTGTGCAATAACAACCACAAGCAATGCTGGTGTGCAAATGCTCTCAGTAGAGCAGGAATTTTTTCACATATATTTGTCATGTCTTGCTTTAATCTAAAATTAAATGCATATTAGCCATTACAACTATTATTACTGCTATTGTACTGTGATATAACTAGCCTGTCTACATTCACAGCCCAAAGATTAAATGAGGTTGGTAATTTTAAACCTAAAGCTGTTCTGTGCTGACAGAATAATACAGTAGGTAATACCCAGAAGACAAGCGGCACAAATTACAACCTTGTGCAGGCAAGATCAGATCAGTGGTGATAGTCTCTTGATTGCATGTGGCTGAATGTTATCAGAGAATTTGAGAAATCATTCAGAAGAAAGCCATGTTTTCTGATTATTCTTTTTTTTTATGGTAACTGTAGAGATTATTGAGGGAGGGGTTCATATGTAGGAAGAACAAACCCCTCTACTATGGCTGTGTGCTTCTTGTTCAAATCTTTTCTTTATGGTTTTGAATTTCCTTGCATTTGTTAGTTGACAGTGAAGATTCTCTTGATGCTGAAGGGAGCTTTGTGCTGTGTACAGATTCAACCCAAGGCTCCAGAAGTTTGCAGTCAACCAAGTAAATTATTTGTCACCTTGGATAAATATTAGCTCTGACAAATTAAAAACGTATTTTAGTGGTGTGCATTGCACTCTATCTCACAAAATGGTAATTGTTCTTACAGTTATTGCTCTTGCTTGTAGTGAGGCATCTGTTTCTTGTCTAATTGCTAGCATTCAAATCCCAGGCAATTTAAAATAACTTTTTGAGCCTTCAAGATAGCTTAACCAAGGAATCTCAGATGTTCTTGATTCATACCTTTGGCATTGTGTTTTTTATGCAAATACCTAAAAAAACCACCAATCCAAACAAAAGAACCCCCACAAAAAGAAAGGATTGGTTGGGTATAGGTTGGTTGTGCTGTAATCAAAGGCAGTAAGAAGAAATCCTGGTGTTGGATCTGCCTTTCACTATCAGTGTGTGTTCATTCTCAGAGCCTGGCTGTAAATCACGGAGCCTGGAATCCACCACTGCCTCTTGCACAGTCACTTGAAGTTGAAAATGTGTTAAATGACTTTTACACTCTGACATGGCCTTGCATGAGTTAAGAGTGACTATTTTTATTTTTTCCCCTTTGACAGTTAATCTCTTTATTTTTTTTTGAGCTGTAATAATCATCTTTCTTCGTACTTGTCCCCTGCAGCAGGTCCTGCTGGTTTGCTTCACCATGTCCCTTGGCTGTTGTTTTAAAAATCCTCTTTAGGGTTTCAAGACTGTACAACCAGTTGGGAGCTGTATCTTTTCACAGTCCTCCTTGAAAAGAGAATTCTCTCACCTACTGAGAGGATAATGATGATAAAAACACAGAGGCGCCAATTTTCTGGGATTCTCTGGAACTGGCATGGGGATTTTTAAACTTTCATTACTGCTATCATCTTTCCCCTCATCTCCCATCAATAAAACAAGAAAATGCAAAAGATAAATAATAAAAAAAGCCACCCCCATCAGGAGAGCTAGAAAAAATGTCAGGTACCCAGATGAGAAACACGAGAGCTCCTGGGGGTAGAGGTGTCCAGAATGGATTTGTTCCTGTCTTTACCTAGAGATTTTTCAGTGATATTGCACCAGCTGTAGTGAAACTGTCCATCAGGCTTTTCTCCAGGGACAGAGGATCATGTTTAGAGGTAGCTCCTACACAGCTTTTGGGGGACATGCTGTGGTCTCTGCACCTTGACTGCACCCTTGCTTGCTTTGCCTTGTGAGCCCTTTGGGTTGCTGTTTACCAATAGCAGTGCTGATGCTCTGCCTTTGTCCTCTTGCCTGCCATGGGCTCCTGTTCACACTCCCTTGCTTCTTTTGTGTGAGTACAAGGCCAGTTCTAATCCCTTATACTCTGGTGTTTATTTATTAAGTGCCCCAGATCAGTTCTGCTCTATCTCTGGCTGTTTCCCTGGAAGGGGTGGGCTCTCGCTTAACAGAGAAAATACTTTCAAAATACCCCCCCGAGTATAGGTGCTCTCAGTATGGGTGCCTCTGAGTGATACATGCTCAGGATTTTTAGCTATTGCAGACCCTTTACTTTCCCTGAACTGTCCTTTTTAATGTTTTTGTGCTATTTCACAAAACCCTTTCTTTAAGTTTTCAATAGTAATTTTACAGTTGTGGGGGAAAAGTAAGAAATTGAGGGCTAAGACTTCAGGTGCATGTTAAAAAACTTGAACATCTCTCATTTGGAGTTATGTAGGAAACCTGAAAGAGGTCTTCACATTTTCATGTGCAACATCCAACAACACATGAGGTGTTACCTAATGGGGGTCTCTGCAGCTGCCATGAGCCCTGGTAATGGCCAACACGATCCTTCAACAGATTTTGTTCCTCTCTTCCCTCTGTACTGCTTTACCCAGTAGTGTTTATGCACCTCAGCAGAGAAGTCTCAAGAATATGGGGAGCACATTCCTGAATGAAGAGTTGATCAAGATGTAAGCAGTGATTTAATTGTAACGGGAGTAGTGATTGGTTTTGATCTGAATAAAACGGGGAGAGTTCTCTCTTTAGCAGCATCCTATGTAATGGTAACTTATGCAAGAGTTTCAGTGTTTGTATCTGCCCTAAAGGAAGTTAAGAAATAAAAATGAGATGTGACGGATATTAGCACTTGGAAGATGAAACAGAAGATGTCTTATTGCCAACAGGAAAGCCATGAGCCAGTGATAGCTGTAAATACTTCTATCCAAAGTTTGCTGGTTGCTGCTGTTAAGCTCTGTTGACTACGTGTCTGGTCAAAAGGGGTAAATCACTACTTGTGAGGCAATTATTTCTATGGCTGTTAAGGGGACGGGCAGGCTGCTGAATCTGTGGAGGGAGTGATGTTATGAGGAAACACTAGGAACCTTTCCCTGCTAACGTGTTTTTACAAAAGCCACAGCTATTGCCTCACTTGGCAAACAGCCACTTGGAATAGGGGCTGCACAACTCTCAGGTGTCAGATGTGACATGACTTAAGTTTTTTTTCTTCCATCAGTTTCTCATTTTTCTGGAACTAACTGTGAAATTTCATGTATACTCTAAATGCACATAAACTTTGAAGTAACCTTCCGTAACCTCAAAATGTTTTTCCCTGGGTCAATTAATCCCATTTGCTGCTTCAGCCACATGATGCAGAAAACAGAAAAATGTGAGGGTAGCATCAAATACACCACTATGTTTGCAAGGGCAGGCTCCTTCCTTTGGTGGCTGTGCCAGCTTTTGCTGCCTTAAATTTATAGGAATAGATGGCAGCATTTAAACAGCTTGCTGTTTGTGTTGTCCTGAAGCTGGTCTGTATTCTAGGAGATGCAGCTTTGAGGTTACGTTAGGGATTTCTGAAATTTCTGTATGAAGAAACCAGGAACACTGCTTAGGATAATTCAAATGCTTCTGAAATAGGTCCTGGCACTGTGAAAGACAGTTTTTTGTGTGGTTATTAATGAGAGCATTTTTATAGTAATTCCATTTGGGAGATCAATGATAAAAAAGGCTTGAACTGTAGCATGATAGATAGAACTGTCCGCAGAGTCTTTGCCTGTAGTACTTGCAACACAATTGGCTTGTGTCAGTGAAGCGTTTGGTTGTCATGTGCCCAGAACGCTTTAGTGACAGTGGTGTCTTGGTTTCTGGTGGTTGGGGAAAGACTGCTACAGGTTTCTTTTGTAGCACCTAATAATCTGTGTGTTTCCTCCTTAGACTGAGTCTGAACCTTCCAACAAAGCACAACTTGCATTTTTAAACTCTACTGTCACTGCCAAGTAATGACTCACATGCTATTTCACCTGTGCCTAAAGGAGCTCTTTCCTTGGGTTAATCACTGAATGAGATTAATTATGCTGATTAGGCACATCATCACTACCATCATAGATGTTTGGAATGGGAAGGTTAAACCCTTTCCAAACTCAGATCTTGCAGCACCAGTGACTATCCCAGTTATAAACTGCCTGAAACAAAACATATGGTGTAGAAAAGCATTATATGCATAAGCCTCATGTATTTCTTGTCCAAACAGTGTGTCTCCTATCACAACTTCTCTCAGTTAAACCAGTTTAATCAAATTGCTTTCTTCATACTGGACTGTGATTATAGTTGGTCCTGGTCAGATGTTGATGTTTCTGTCTCTATGCTGGTTTTGAATCCCTGTGCAAAAATGACACTCACAAGCCCACTTGGACAAACAAGATCTTAATTTATTCCCTCCCCCGCCCCATCCCCCAGCCTATGCATGGAAGTCTTTTTCAATCTAAGTGAAGATTCTTGAAAACCAATCCCTGAATTTCCAAGGAGAGGTCTTCAAGGCATGGCAGAGCACGTGCTGCTGTTGTGACTGGCACTGGTGCAGGACTGCTGCTCTGTCCGGCTGCTGGGTTGGCTGCCACCTCCCTGGTGTGGGCACAAGCCACCCTTTGGGGACATACGGAGAGCTGGTCTTTGTTCTCAGCCTGTCTGCTGTGAACGCTGATGTTCAAAGGATGGGAGGAGCAGGAATGAGCAGCTGAGGGCTTCTCTAGCACCCTCAGTGTACTTTGTGCCAGAAAAAGCATTGCTGATGCCAGGCTTTTAAAAACAATATTTTATAGCAGGCGTGTATCTCAGTATCTCACTATTTTCAAGGCTACCATGATAATGTAATGTTATTTGGAAAAAAAAAAAAAGACAACAAAGCAGACAACAACCAAACAAAAAGACCTCAACTCTCACACCAGTGAAGCATCCAGGATTTTCTGTTTGCATTTCAAAATTGTGAATCATAGGAGTTCTATGTGCACGTTCAGGGTATGAGCTTGGTAACAGCAGGCTCCTAGCTCTGCCCTGGGGTGAAATCTGGTGTGTTCTCAGGGTTTATTTAAAAAAGAAAAAAAAAAAAATTGTTAAGCTTCTAAATATGGCAGGAGTTGCATCTAAAATGAGGAGACTCAATGCTAAAGTAAACAAATAGGGAATTGGGCATATCCCTGAAGTTTTTGAGTGGATTCTCTTCCTGTCCTTGGAAAAGTTTCTTTTACACCTAAAAATCCTTTGCTAAAAAGGAAAACTAATATATGTTTCAAAAACTGGGTCTTTATCTTATGTCAAGATTTACATATGTAATATCTAATCCAGATTCAGGTTATGCTATAAAGCTTCATTATCTACACCACTTTCGGGAGAAAGCAGGGAGAAACTGTGAAATAGCCACACTTGTACAGATGAACAGATTTCCAAAGTGCAGTTTGGTATCTGCTTTGTTTGGTTTTCTTCAACTTGTTGGAGACTTTATTTACTCTAGTTCCTAACTGCTCATCTGTTTCAGCCTCTTGCTCAATTACATTTTGATAGTCTCCTATCTTGTCATTTTACCCTCATTTTAAAAGTCTGCAGGAATGGAGCCATAACAAAAGCTACCTTGAAATAAGAGAGTTCTGTGTGTTTCTCCTAATTATTCACAGTAAAACATATGCCAGATTTCTGTGGGTAAATGTGCCAGACAGGCACAGACTGTTGTTATTTGCGCACAGGATCATATCGAGGTGTAGCAGGCTCTGTGACTGTGGATGTGCTGCTTGTCCAAGAAAGGTTACTTTTCCCTTTGTGCCTGTGCCTGGATGCACTAGAAAAGGGTAACATATCCAACCTGAATTATGTGCATTTCTATAAATTAATATCCTTTAAATTCAGGTAACAAACAGTAGCTGTAGATGAGTGAAGTAGATCAGGGGGAATGATTTAAGCTTGGAGTGTGGGCATAAATACCAGATATTGGGAAGAAGTGGGAGGCTTCTCTGTTCAGAAAATAAAACCTGCTTGTGAGGACCACCTTAGGAACTGCTGAGAAGACAGATATCTCTTCTTGGAGGTCTTGGGTAGTTATTTCTAAGCTCTGAAAAGAGATGCTAAAACTGGTCACTGTGTTCCACAAATACAAGATATAAGTTATGCTTATGTTCTTTAAGATGGTGCAGCAATGTATTTACTTCAAGTGTGTGATTTGGGTGGTAAATTACATTTATTTCTCTAGTTTTAAATTTTGATTTCCTTTTTTAACCCCTCTTGTTCCTCTCTCTAAGACCTCTTCTGAAAATGAGATTGTTTCACTGCTGTGCGGTGGACCAGTGTTTTTACTGCAGTTGGTAACAGTATTGTGGTTTTGCAGTTCACAGTCTCTTGCTATTCAAGCCCATAAAGCAGAGGAACAGCAAAAAGCATCTGGCCTGGTGCCAAAGGCTGGTGTCCAAAGATTGGCATCCTCGCTTGGGAACACATGGAGCAGGAGCACGTTTGTTCCCCTGCCATGGGCGATGCTGCCAGCAGAGCAGCAGTACTGTGGCTGGCAAAAGCAGCTTTACCAGTTGAGGGCAGCTACAAGGGCTGGAGCAGGGGTGGTGTTTGGAGCAGAGTACCAATATCCACAAGCACCATATGCAGTGGTTCAGCTGCAAGGAGAAGGAGTGAAAGTATTGATTAGGAGAGGTTACTTTGGGTAGAGATCTCCTTGCATACAGTAGACTCTGTAGCACTTGAAGACTGATTGATGCAAAATATTTGCTTTGTCTTTGAAAAAACCCCAAAAACTGAACTGATGGCTTGAAGTGGCTACCTGAAAACAGAGGCTAAACAAGATTAAGAGAATAAAAGTAGGTATTTATTTGAAAGGCCTTCAGAGGCACACCCTGAGCAGTCAAAAACTTCTGAGGGTTTTTCACACTTTTGTGAGTTTGGTCTATTTGCATATCAGGGTAAATTCTCCAGTTATAATTTCAGTTAATGATGTAATTACCCCAAGTTTGCCCTTCCTCTCAAAGGCTTTTAGTTTACACATTTTGGGGCCTGGGACAACAAGATGTCCTTGAGTTCAGGCCCAGAATGGGTTTGTTATGTCCAACCAGCATGAGAGAACAGCAGCTAACAGGCTGTATGAGGTTTCACAGTTACACACTAGGCAGTACAGGATTTGAGAAATATAAAAGTTAAAACCTAAGGCATCATAGCAATGAGATTTTTGGGTTCTCAGTGTTGCTTTCAGTATGAGCATGGCTTCAAGGCTGGTAGTTTCCCTTAATATTTGTGGGTAATTTATTAGCTGGAAACTTACATGCTAGTCAAATATAATTTATATTACTTTCTGATGGTTTATCTATTATGAGGAAAAGAGTAAAGGAAATAGTCAGCTGTGGTCCTTCAAAAAACACACTAGCAACTCTGTAGCAGTAATAACTAATGTCCTGTAAAGCTGCTGTGCAATAATCTAAAGCATCCCATTAAACAGTCACTGCTGGCACTTACAGTAACAATTTTGAGCTGTTGCCTGTGAGGAGGTAGTTGCTCACTGCCACATATGAATGATGTAGACTTTGGAGCCTCAGTGATGCAAAATGGGTTTGTTTGTGTTTTTTTTTCTTGATGATTTTGAGGCAGTAATGTATTCTGTATTGAATTGTTTTGGTTTGTGATCAGGATGCTTTCAGTAGAGTTCAAAAAGTAGAAACAGATGATGAGTTACTGAAGACAAGTTTTTACAAGATTGATTAATCAAGATTCAGCAGTGTAGAAGAGCACAAAGAATGAGTGTTAAGATTATATATAACAAAAGGAAGGGCAAATAAGATGAATGCTCTTAACAGTAAACAGGGTTTCTGCATATTCATTACATCCTTTTTGCCTTCTGCTGTGCTTTGGAAATGATGCAGCTGTGTACGTGGATCATGCCTAATTCTGTGATGGCTAATCCTGGTATCTTGATATTAATCCAAGAATGAAGCATGTTTGTTTTTAAGACACCAAAGCATTTTTTTTAAAGTGGAAAATAAGTATTTTAGATTCCTAAGATAATGAATTATCTTTCAGGGTTAATGCTTATAGATATGAAAGATAGTCCTGCAGCTCAAGAACTGAGTATTTCTGTTATTTCTCCATCCCCTCATTATTTTGCTTTTTTTCTTCAGCTCTTAACTCCCTCCTCCACTCATTTACTTTGCTATAAATCAAGAGCAGGTCTTTTGAATTTGGCAGACTGAGGCTGGTATAAGACTTATGCAGGCAACGTTTTAATCAGGGTAGGATGTGTTGCCTCTAATAAGAACCCTGATAGCAATAGGGGAGGAGCAGCTGGGACCTCGGGGAGTCTGGTGGCCTGTTCTCCTGCCAGTGGAGAAATTTATCTGGCAGCTCCAAATCTGCTTATTGGAAATGACTGTGAAAGAGAGTAAAGGAGATTGATGAGCAGCCCAGGTATGTTTTCAAAAGTCGGTGATGAATTTTTCCTCTCTCATGTCAAATAATGCCTTTTTTTCCTTTAACACCTAAAATGTTGGATTTTGCAGGAGTGCTGAGCCATACTTAAGATGTACAATAACTGATGATTTGAAACAAAGATTGGTAGCAATGCTGAGACTTCAGGATCCTTGGAGCTGGACAATGAGTTACACTGCTGTGGCTGGTCAGGAGAAGTGCTGCCCTGACTGAAACACTGTGAAGGCACAAAGGGGACCTGCTCCCTTTTACTCTTCACGACACAAGAGCCAAAGAAGAAATGTTCTGTAAGATTCTCTTAAACTCCCTAAAAATAATGGCTAAGTTTTTTCTCCATCTTCTCTGTAACTCCAGCTCTGAGTCCCACCTGTGTGCATATTCCTGCTGCTTCAGCACCTGATTTCATACATGGATAATTCTATGCTTTCTCCCTTTTCTTCCACTCCATTTCTGCAGTCTGTCCTAGAGCACACCTTGCCCTTACTCTTTCACTGTCCTTGTCTGGTCATCCTTACACCCCAGACTCCTGCAGTTAGAGCTTCTTTTCCCACACATGTCCTTATTCCACCCTGTGTTGTGCTTTCCTGCTTCCCTTCTCTCTTTGGCAGAAGTGGGCATCTTCTATCCCTGTAACTTCAGGAAGGTTATGAGACAGCTGTTCTGAGAATGTTGTTTTTTGTCTTCATGGTATTGTAGTCTGGAGGATGCAAACTTCCACTTCAGCTGTGGAAGAAACTATTTCCAGTCCTATTGCCTGGAGCTACACAGCAGAAGGTTTGTGTCAATGGCCAGGAGCACACCAGGGGCTGGATGGAGCCCTGGCTGGCAGCATCACCTGTCTTGGGTCCTCCAGCCCTGAAGTGAGAGTGCTCCTATCTCCAGCAAGAGAAGTGTGATGTGGCAATTGCTTCTTTCAGCCTCAGTCTTTACTGCTGTAGCTGAAATAATTAAGGACACTTTGTATGTGCTTTGTCTGACATGAAGAAGAGGCAAGTGATCTTGCATGTTTTCTTCTGTGTTTTGTTCCAGTGATCTTGTGTTCAACTTTGAACTTCCAAAACGTGAGCAAAGCATGGGCATTGCCTTTGGCTTTCTAACTGCTTAAGGGCACACTTCGCATGTATGGACTGTTCTGCCTTGTTTTGGAACACTGACACCCAAATCCATTTCTACTGATTTAGAAAATAGTTTGGCCTCTTCTAAAAAACCCTCTGTTAATAGCTTAGTTGATACTTTTTTCTAGTCCCCGTGGCGTTGAGAGCTTTATATGGAGTTTGCTGCTCTGGTGATACAAGATCCTCCTGTTCAGGGAGTCTCAAACCCAGCTGGTCTTTAGGTGAAGCAGTAATGACACCTGGTATGAGACCTTTCTTAATACCAAAGAGGGCAGTTGAGCCTTCTCCTTTTCAACTACTCAATCCCATAGTTTTCCTTGCCCCACAGCTAGAACCCACAGGCTGTTAAAATCCATGTGCATAACCTTCAGCTGTGTGAGAGTCAACTCTTAGCTGTATTTTTAAAACACAGCTGAGCTGACCTGCTGGCAGCTGCTGACAAAAATATTGGAATTGATCTTTTCCCCCTGGCTAGAGACTTCTCCATGAAGATTTTTTTCCTCTTGAGTGAAAAACTGAAGCCTCATTTAGTTTCTTGGCTACTTTGATGTCAGGTGAATGCCCATGCTGGCAGAGAGGAGGTTGTGGAGCTGTGGCCAGGGTTATGGGAACAGCATCACCTCCTCTGTTGTTGATACGGGAATTTGGTTTCCTGTGTCTTTAGCCAGCTGCCTGAATTTGACAGTGCAAGGCAGTTTATAAGAAGTGGTTGTCTTGTTTGTTTTCCCCTTTGAGATCTGGCCCCTTCCATGGAGTTGCAGGAGCATTAAGGTTAGGGGCTTTTGTCCTGTAGCCTTCCTCGCACCCAGGGCAGGGGATAGATGTGGAGATTTTTCATTCTGTGGCTGCCTTGCTGTTCTTTGAGGCATTTGTGACAGAGCATGTGCATGAAATTAGGAAGAATTCAGAAACTGTACATATGCAAATTCCCTCAATCACTTATGTGTGATTTTATTGTTTTAGCCTCGGGATCTCATGGCTAAAAATCCCATTCTCTCCAGTCAGTATCATTTGTTTTCTCCATGTCAAATGCCACTTATGTGTGGCAGAAGGCCACTAATGCAAGTTAGATGTACTGAACTTGTGAAGAGATAGTATTTCAGGCAAAGCAGCTTACAATTTACTGGCTTTGTTCTTTCTAGAAACCTTATTATTATATCTCTCCAGAGCTGTCGAGGAGAAGGTGAAAGATTCTGTGCAGCTTCCAGGAGCATGGTCATGCTGAGAGCAGATGGTCCATTCTTGGAAGCCATCCCAAACGATGGATTACTCATCTGATGCAGAATGATGCACCAGAAAATTGCAGATTCACCAGGACTGCTCTTTGACTCCTTTCAAGCTTTGATTCTTTTAACTTTCTGCTTTTACTTGTCTGCCTAGTTTGTTGCTCAAAAATCCTTCCATAAAATAATCTCAGCCAGAACCATAAAGGCACTTAGAATTTAAAAGGGAAACTTGTATAATGCATCTGAATTGAGGGAAGATTTCGGAAGTGTGGTTTCTTGTATTGTGAGGTTTAAAACAAAATCCTAAACAAAAAAATTAGTTTTCATTAGAGTTTCCAGTGGGAAAGAAGGAACCCAGAAGTGTAATAGAATACCTTTGCACTTGTCAGTAGTATCACTTACTAATATTTCACCTACTCAAACCTGCCATCAGGATCACTTCTTATGTCTGTATTGTTTCGTGTTTGCACGTGATCCTCACTTTTAAGCCATGTTAACAGTAAAAATGTGTTTGAATTAATGTGATACAGGATTAAGGCATAAAAAACCAAGTCATAAGAAGCTGAGAAGTTGATTATTATTAATTGTAAATTTATTCAGTGAACCAATCGTTTTGGAAGCTGGTGGCTCAGGGTGTTGCAGTAACTAATCTGGCAGGAGTGTTTCTTGGTAAATCCCTGACTGATGCTGAAGGATAGCTGTTATTTTTTCCTTCCTGTGTATTGCTCTGATTTTTCTCAATATTTTCTTCCCTGCAGACACCCCCAACTTGCTGCTCACTACAGTGACAGTAAAACATCAACTCATTCACCTTATAGAGCTCACTTTGTCAGCTGTTCCAGTGTCACTAAATGATGTAAATGGAATTTTTAAGCCAGATCAGAATTATTTCTCCAGAATATATTGAGTTTCCCCTGGCTAGAAAGGCAAGAATCTGGAGCAGGTTTTTATGAAAATCTGATTAAGTCACCTAGGCAGTGGAAGAAGCAGCTGCTTAACTCCATATTCTCCACAGCCCATCCTTTGCTGTGCTGGGGTTGATTGTGCTGCTGGAAGCACTCTGGAGTTGTTGAACAAGGGTGATGCTCACCTTGATGTGCGGAGCAGTGGATGGAGTAGGGTTCTGGTCCCTGGGCCATTGCAGCCCCTGTCTCTCAGTGGACCATGGTGTGAGTGGAAGAGCTGTCAGTCAAGTTTTGGCCCCTCCTTCATACCAGCCTGCTAAAAATGTCTTAATTTTACAAGTCAAAGGTATGAAAAGAGTCATGGTGGTCTGGAATTATTTGGCATTGATTTCCTTCACTTGTGTCCCTATTCATTTACTAGCTGTAATCTTCTTTGTCTTTGGAGACTGATTTACAGGAGATTTCCCTGGCTTTCCTGAAAACATCTAATTTTCCCAGGAGAGAGGCACTTGTATGTTTTCTGCTAGTGTTGGAGTGATGAAGACTTTGTTGTACCTGCACAAACACAAGAAAATGGGCTTCATTTTACTTTCATTTACCCCAATTTAACTGCATTAACTACAAGGGAATTGACTCTTCCTTCTTCTGTCAGAAAGAGATTTAACTGCACTCTTTTTAATCTGGTGAGAAGTTAACTCTTTGGGGCAATATGTTAATACAACTTATATTTAAGACCCAAAATCAGAACTGATTGAATTGAGTTAATTATCTGTAAATTTTCGCAAACACTTTTTAAAATAAGCTGTAATACTACTTGAAACTGTAGCTTCTTGTTAATCTCAGCCATTCTTCTTGATAGACTTCATGAGAAGTTGAGGTGTGCATATTAATATGTTGCATGTATATATATTAAAATTCTAGATATTAAAATATATATTAAAATGTGAAGAAATTTTCAAGTCTGTTATGGTTCTTGTAACTAGTATCTTTGTTGGCTCATCACAATAGAAAGGAGTTATTCTCATTTAATTGAGTTCCTAAGTATAGTACTGGCTCTTGAAATCATGAAGTTGGTTTCTTGGAAGAACAGTTTGCTGCTAACAGACCAGTAATAAAATGAGTTGTGACAACAAAGCATCCTGCAAACCATGGGATTTGTGTTGTAGTGCCTCCACTCATTTAAACCTAAAATAATTTAAATTTCTGCTAATTCACAGGAGATAGGGTGCTGCAGAAGTAATGTGGGATCTGCCTTAATAGCCACTCTTGAGTCATCAGTTTACATGTCACAAACGGAAGTGGGCATATATTGGAACAAATATTAAAATAATACAGATTTTTAAAAATTGTGTCTTTATTAGAAATTTTCCTTTATTTGTAGTTTCATTATAAGCATTCTTAATTACTCATCCAGAAATCATTGTATTTTAATCAATCACATGCTTATGCCTTTGGTGAGAATGAAGGGTGGCAAGGGCACGAATATTTTTCAGAAGTAGGTTTTGAAGAAATTTCATCACTCATGTTTGGATCTGTACCATATGAAATTACACATTTTGCTTGAGGTTATGTTACACTGTGTTCATACCATGCTAGATGCAGAATAAAAAAAGCTGCAGGAGGATCAGAGGAAAGCAAAGCTGTGCTGAGACCTAGCAGTGCAGTTTACTCACTGGTGTGAGTTACTAAAGCCATATCTTGCTGTCTGCCAGAACAGTCCTGCCCATTTTGCAAACCTGATCAAAGAGTTTTACCTTTCCCTCTTTGATCTTTAGTGACTTTAAAGTAAGTCAGATAAATTATACAGCCAGTTTTCTCCAGTTAATTTCCAGTTCTTTCATTAGTTGAGTGAGAAAGTTGATCTGACTCAGAGACTGGGGTGCATATGATCCCTACAGAGGGAGGGGTAATGGTGTAGCTAACTTTGAGGAAAGGCAAAAGTAAAGGCAAAAGTGGTGTTAGCACAGTATTATGTTGTCTTAAACTCTTCTCAGCAACTTCTGCACGTTACATCCCCATCCTTGCTGCCCCACTGAAGAAAAGGAAGAGAAAATATCTCTGTTGATGTGCACAAGATGCAGAGTGTGTAAATGGACTGAGTAGGTGAGATTTAGGATGGGTGTGAGAGGGAAGAGCAGTTGGATTCTGCAGATGATGAAGAGCTTAGGGGGTTTCTGAGATTGCCTCAGTTGGTCAGAGCATGGTGCTAAAGAACACCGGGGATGTGGGTTTGACCCTCAGATGTGTCACTCATTCAGGAGTTGGACTTAATGATCCTGCTGGGTCCCTTCCAAATCAGAATATTCTGTGATTCTCGAAACTCTAAAAGCTGAAGTCATCCAGCCTAGGGGGGGAGAGAAACTCATGTGGTGTTCAACTGAATTAACAAATATGGTTAAATTTTTGTTGCTCGTAATGATCAATAAATTTAGGAACTTCTAGTACTTCAGAGAGGAGCTGTGTTGGTGTTATCTCCCAAACTGTGGATAAACTAAAACCCATTCTTGGTAACTTAGAAATTTTCCCTTTAAATTATCCATCCAGATTGTGTGAACACAAAAAGTCATCCAAATAATTAATTCCCTTTATTCAGGTTGGTTTACTCATCACCATATTTTAATGACATTCATTAATTGAATGTTTTTCATTAATTCCAACTGATGCTAGTGCAAAACAAAATTAGTAGTATTTTGTGTTTCCTCTTATGAATTTGTAGTTGTTTGGTGGCGATGTAGGAGGATGTTCCTGTCCAGTACAGCCCAGTGCTGGGCTTTTATTTAAAAAAGAAAAAGTCAACAACCAAGATCAAAAGAGCAGAAATATCAGACTTTATGAAATCTATATTCCAAGCTACTTTTGAATCAGTATAGATGTGGGGGTGACAGAATTACATTAGCATATTACCCAAAATTTGGGCCTTCTATTTTTCAATTTTAAACAAATAAAAAAGATAAAATCTTTGTATGCTACCACCCATTTTTCTGCAGGATCACTTAGTGAAGGATTGAGGAACTACCAAAAGCAAACGGGAAAAGCACAATCCATTTTGTGCAAAACAGTCTTGTGCTTGGACTTTTTGATCCATTCACTGGGCTCAGTGCCCTGCTACTGACATTGGCTTGTTGTTGGGGGCTTTTTTTGCCTTCTCATTGTTAAACCCAGAAGATCTGTTTCCTTTCATGCTGGAGTGAAAGAGAAAGTGTGACAGCTGAACTGCTGTGAAAAAATGAGATGGGAAAACAGATAGGATGTGTATAAATGTATAATTTCACTTCAGGGAGCAAATGTCACTTACATCTCTACTCGAGTTAGTTACAGAAACTAATATATATTAATGTAAGGCTGCTGCCCGTTGAAAGAAATGTTATTATAGGGCAGGTTTGGACATGTGCATGTCTGGAATCCTTAATGCACACACAGCAGATAGCAAACCCAGCATTTTCCAGGACCCATTTTGGAGGATGTGCAAGGCAGGGTGGTGCCTGTCTGTTCCCCTGGTGACTGTAAGGCAGGAGTGGGACCCTGCTCCTCTGCAAACACAACTGACAGCCCCCCATCTTCTCCAGTTTGCCTGCAGCACCCCCTTAGGACACCTCAAACCCAGGGATTCAGCAGTGTGCCTTTCCTGGCACATCACTGTGGCAGATCACTATCTTGGAGTCCAAGGACAAGATCTGCATGTAGACCAGTGAAGTGTTTAGTATTCAAGGAGGCACTAAGTGAAGCTTCTGGCTCTTCTCTGTATTTCAGGGAAACATGTCTAAATCTGCAGTGGGGAAGGTGGGACTGAGGGGGTATCTCTTTTAGATGGTAATAAAGTCAAAAGTTTTGATATTGACAAGATTCAGCTGTGTTTACTGTCCTTTTCAAGTGCTGTGCAGAACAGATCAGTGACATCAGCAATACTGGCTGAGGTTTTCGTCAGTCTTTGTCTCTAGTCTCTATGATGGCATACTCTGCAGTCAGAAACACACACAAAATATTTATTTTTTCTAAATTAGAAAATAAGTTTTGTAGCACATTCTTCAGTCAAAAGTAATGTGGACTTTGCATCATCCAAACATGCAGTTTTTCTTTTTTTTTCCTTTTACTTAAATGCAGGCAGCAGCATCAATGGGAGCTACACTTCCTTTTTTTCACATACTGAATGTGCTTCTCTTATCAGACCAGCAATTCTCATTCAGTTGTAATAGCATCTTTAAAAATGAGATTATTAACTAAGATAATAACACTGGTGACCAAGAAAGAGGGAAGGAGGATTTGTGAGTTAAAAAGAATTGGTTTTAACTATAGACAAATGTACATTGTCAGGAAATTTTTGTATTCAACCCAGTAGCGATTGTGAAGGTTATTTCAAATTCAACATCGAGTCAACACTGATAGTCAAATCTCTAAATAAGTTGGAAGGAAGTCAGAGATATCATGCTTGCTGATTATTTTAAACTCGTCCATAAATAAAACCTAATGCTTCCTTTCAGCTATGCTATTTACATCTCTCCTGTTGGGTATAAATTAAAGTCACCAACTCCCTCCCTAAGCCTAAGTGAACTCATGCCTTTGTAAATAGCCAGCCCTAGTATTTTTGAGGGCTGTTACTCCTAATGGATGTGGAGTTTACATTATTTTCTTCCATGGCCAAGTGTGTTACCATTTGTATAAAACAACTGCATTGTTATATGGCTCCGTTGTTTCCATGTCCTAAGTGGAAGAGGAATAATAATAATAAAAAAGTGTCAGTTTTAATCAATATCATCAGACATGATGGGAATTGAATTCTACCTTGCTGCTAATATATTAGGTGTATTCTGCTTTATCTTCTTTTGCAGAATTGATTTGCCACTATTCAGTTCCCTTGGCTGTTGTCATGCAAATTGTGCCATTTCTCCCCCATTGACTGCACAAACTGAGATTAGACTTGAAAATCGAGTCTCACTGACCAGCTGCTGCGATATTTTTCATTTGATTTCTCCTTCCTTGCCTTCCCAGTCCCCTTCCCTTGTGCTCCCCACCTTGGCTGGCGAGGTGCTGATAATGCCGTCTCCCGGGAGCAGGGTGGGAATTGCTTGCCTGCAGCTGGGACTGAAGCCTGTGAGCAAGCCTGGGATGTGCTGCTCTTTTTAAGTAGCTCTTTCTCATGACCCTCAAAAGTTGGAGGGAAGAAGGGATGAGAATGTATGAATTTTTTCACATTGCAGATGGGTGTAGAGGATACGTAGTCCAGGCAGTGAGCTGTGGATTTTTGTTCATCTCTGCCCGTGGACATGGAGTGAGGGCTTGGGGAAGAGCTTGCTGTCTTCCCTCTATGACCTGGCATGTCAGAAGGATTGTTTTAAATCAGATACACATTGGAGGTGTGGATGCTCTGTCCCTGGAACTTCTCAAGGCCACTCCAGGGACTTGGAGCAACCTGGGCTGGTGGAAGGTGTCCTGCCCATGGCAGAGGTTAGAACGAGATGATCTCCGAGGTCTCTTCCAACCCAAACCACTCTGAGTCCAATTTAAGACAGGGATAGCAGAATGTAAAATAAGTATCAGAATGCAGCCTGTGCTTATAAGCTTTATTGTATTTTGTCTGCTTTGCTGATGGCAAGGTTCTTGCCTTGTACTTGCTGGATAAATGGTAGATAAAATATTTGGCGTAGGAGCAGTTATTACCACAGACTGAGTTTGCCATGGTCTAAGCTTTCATCAGCTCCAAAATGCAGAGGTCAGTGATTTAGTGGCATATGATGTTAGGTCTTGTTTCCAATGCTAGAGGCCAGGGAAGGGAGGAAAACTAAGTTGGTTTCTTTAGTTATATGCATGTTATTGAGACTATTGTATCAAGAAAAATGTTAGAAGGAAGTAACTTGAGGAAAGGAGGAGGGAGAGAGAGAAATTTTGAAAGAAAAAAACCCAACAGATAGTTGAGCAGGCAGGATGGAAGTTCTTGTGCTGATCAGAGATTTTCACCTTAGCTGTGTTTTGGTCTCTTACTCTAATATCTGAATACTATAGAACCCTTTGTGTATTTATCTTCAGTGTTTCTGCAAGATAGGGAAAGATACTTTGAAAAAACCCCAAACTACAGAGGGATATGAGCTATGTGATCTGAGGACAATTGTTTGCTTTCCCACAAAATAAATTCAAATATTCTAGGTCTGTAGTGATTCTAGACTTAAGTATATTTATTTTAACATAAAGTGCTAGTGGAGGCATCCAAAATTGCTGGATACAAGGGCTGGAAATAGGTCTTTGTCTCCCTTCTTGTATCTCTCCTTCTGCTTCCCAGGTGAACTGGGATTCCTGGGACAATGCACTGACTCAGATTTGATGGAGGACTGCAGTCAGATCTGGTGCTTACTCTGATGATGCCTCATGCCACCCATTTTGGCAATAGCTACTAGAGGAGTTAGGCCTTGCCTTAAATGCTTTTCATCATCATGGTCCCCACCTTGGTACTTCACTGCCTTGCACTACCTGGTTTTCGCCTTTAATATTTATAGCCTCAAAATTCAGCCAGAGTTCAAAACAATATTTTTGACATTTTTACTTCTATTGCATAGCTATTAGCATGGCCAGTATTAGTTTGGATGAACTTTATAGGAATATCTTGAAGATTTTGTTGTCATTTATGAAAACATTTCAGATGGGAACATATTTGAGATCTAATATTAAATTTCATAGAAAGTTTTCCTGAAAGGCTCTTAATCAGGAGTTTCTTTGTAAATTAAAAGAAAATGTACCTACATGGTAAATACTGGAATATAGATAGGAGGAGAGTATTTTTTTCTTGAATTAAAAATAGGCTGGATCTCTGCATAAGGTACAATATAATTAATTCTCACTGAGGACAGACAAACCTATGTGTGTTTCAAAATAGACAATACTGTATGTGATGAGTTATTATTGTATATCCACTTCTGGATAATCGATGTGTCCTTTGGCTCAATTTTGGGCTCTCTCTCAGCAAATAGGGACCTGTGGTGCGACACCCAGATTGAATGAATGAGCAAGTCCTTGTGGATGTGGGCCGTGCAAACCCTTGTGGCCCAACAGGAAGGAGTGGCCTTGACCTTGAGAGACTGATGCCCTGCTTGCAGCATCTGCTACTACTTGGTTTAAAAAAGCCTGGACTCTTGTCAGTCTTAGGCCAGTGTTTATTTACCCTTCATTCTCCCCGGGAAAGTGTCACTCTGTGGATGTTGAAAGCAAAGTGACTGGCACCGTTCTCTTGCCTGGACTCCCCATTCCCGAATTAACAGTTCCAGAAGTTGCTTTTCACTTAGAAGATGCTCATTCAGGTTTCTAGGCAACCGAGCCCATTTTCACTTCCCCCCACTGAGAGATAAGAGCTGACTCCTCATGCAGGGAGGCGAGACCATGACGGATTTCAGCAGCCTTTAATTGGAGCTGAAGAATAAAATGTAGCCCTTCAATGTCAGGGCAAGTCAGCTCTTGAGAAAAAATAAGAAAAAATCTCCCCAAACTGCTGAACAACAAAAAAAACCAACCCGGCACAGGTCTGGGAGTGATGAGGAGCAAATTGCTGCTGTTAATTAAGGAGTGATAAGAGGTGTTTGCAGGACTGGTGGCTGCAAGCAGGAGCCATGCTCAGCCTTACTGAGAAGAGCTGTCATGTCTTAGTCCAGGTGTCCAAGGCAGGTTGGAAGAGAGGGATTTTTTCCAGCTGGCCTCTTCTCAGCTGATCCCTGGATCACACAAAAGGTAGCTTTCCTCCCTGTACCCTAAGTCCAGTGGCCAACTGCTGGTGCTCCCTCATTTCTTATCCATCCATGCAGAAGATGCTAAGACATGGGCTGCCATGGCATCACAAATCAAACTAAAACTTGATTATGGCAGCATGAAAGAAGCTCTTGAGAAGACCTGGACATCTCAAAGCAGCACTTGGGAGGAGGCGTGATGGATGTTTAAGCAGCTTCCAGTAGTCATGTTTGGAAGAAGAGATTTGGCACTGTCCCTTCCTTGGGGAGTTTTGCCGGCCAAATGGTTACTGTAATGGATGTTGGAGGTGTTAACAATTGTACTCCTGGGGATGTTAAGGCAGTTCAACACTTAACTGAATTTTTTTACTGTGTTGGACTCTGCTCTATGTATTGATGCTGCACCCCTAATTCCCATTAACCAGAGAATTCCATTCTGATATCATGGTCTTTGTACTTATCTCAAATTGTGCAAATTCTACACAAAGTGAAGGGAAACTGGACCAGTTCTCTGGCCTGCCTTCTACCCGGTGATTGTGTCTGGATTAATGAATTTATAATCTCAAGTAGTAGCTGTGTATGTTCAGTTAATGTTCTGCATATTTTATAAATCCTTCCTTAACAAGGAATTATTTTATCCGTGCCAACTGCTGTGTAATACAGCTGTGGTGGTGACAGATATTGGCTAGCAGACAGATTTTTCTTTTTAGTTTTTTGTTTTCTTTTTTTTTTTCTAAGTGCAGTGACCTGCAGGGCTGTTGCATGGGGAGAGCAGATGAGCTGCTGCCGCAGGTGCAGGTGGCTCTGCTGCTTTAACTCTTCCCCAGCAGCTCTCACTGGTGGATTAAAGACTTCTGATTCTGTGGCTTCTCCTGTAATCTGGAAGACAAAGAGGGATGGATGCTGTTAGGGGCAGGGGTTTTGTTGTTCTCTCTGGGCTTGTGTTTGTCCTGCTTTATTGACATATTGGTATTCATTTAATGTCTTAGAGAGCCTAAATTGAGGGCAGAGGGTTAAATGTTATCACAAATTGTAGCTGTGTTCCAGTATTCATCACCCTTCTGAGGTCCTCCTCCACCCTCCCTCTGCAGCTCCTGCCTCCCTTTGCTAGTTACCACTATGGATATTAGGGTTATTTCCCTGCACTGGAAGTACTTCCCTCTGATGAGAAAACTGTATTTTGGGTGTTGCCTGAAAGATATGGTTTAAATTCATTTTGACACTGTGAGAAGCAAGATACAAATAGCTGGAAATAGCCTTAACATTATTTTGATGTATTTGTAAATCTCGCACCCACAGTCACAGGAATTGAGGCTGATACTCTTGAGTAATTGAAATGTTATTGACAGGTATTTTAGCTATTGCACCTTCTGGAATTAGGTCAGCTATCTTTTTTTTGTCTATCCTCATATACTTGTGTTTGATGCTGTGTTTCCAGTTTAATTGGCAAAACATTCCCAGGAACATAAGCTATCTCTGTTAGAAAAGTTGTTTGTTGATTTTTTTTCTTAACGTTAATGTGAACTATATAATAGTTTTTGAGACTAAACAAAGCCTTTCCCCCCTCTATCAGTCAACATTTCATTATGATTGTGTTTAAAAAATATTTTCTTGTTTCAGCCTTAGCCCCTAACCTTTATTTAAACTTGAAACTCCTACATAACTTTTTTTACAAAGGAGACATGGAATAACCTAGTGAAAAGCACTGAATCTGATACAGTAATTGTATTTAAATAAGATCTTAAATACAAAATTCTCTTGTTAGCAGAGATAGAGAAGCCTATTAGTCTATTTGAATTTTCACAGCAGGAAAGCAAATGGAGTTAGGAAGTGGTTTGTGTAGAAAGACTAGTAGACAAAATTGGTCAATTAAATACTACGTGTGGGAATTTCTTTTTACTTACAAGGTTTGTGAATAAGTTGTTTCATTTCACTATGAAAATGGAAAAAAAAAAACCAAATGTGGGGGAACCAGTTTGAAAAAGCTCAATGATATTTAAATGCAGCATCTGACCTGCAAAATCAGACTCCATGAATAAATAATTTTTCTTGTATTTCAATACAGTGTTACACTGTTGTCAGTGTTTTTGGTATTAGGTGTTAAATGAACTTGAAACTGTCTTTTTGGTGGCAGTTGAAGTGATTTTTCCGATTTGTCTTTCAGACTGGTAGGCTTAATTATTTATACTTCCATCTCCTGTGTGTGTACTAAATCATTATGACAATGGAACTCTTGCTTTCCAATATTATTTTATTAATTTTACAGTAAGAACTCATGAAATGTGACTTATTGAGATGCAAAACTTTAATAAATAGCCCTAATGGCTTGTGTCTGGAGTGGGTGGATGTCAGCCCAAGATCCTCCACTGAATGCAAAGTTTACAGAAAAAGGCAGACTGCTGGGGTTTGTAGCAGATATGTGGAGGGGAAGATTAAAAAATACGCACCCATAACTCTGTGGCACAAATTATTGATTTCTGGGCATTGTAGCATTCTCATTGATGCTGTTTGTATGCAGTAAAGTTCTATAAAATGAAAGAGGGCAGGTTTATTGGAAATTTGGAAGGAATTTTTTACTGCAAAGGTGGTGAGGCCCTGACACAGAGAACCCCCATCCCTGGAAGTGTTCAATGCCAGATTAAATGGGGCTTGGATAAACCTGATCTAGGGGAACCAGGGAGTTGAAACCGGATGGTCTTTAAGGTCCCTTCCAACCCAAACCAGGCTGTGATTCTGTGATCTGGTGACACCCAGATGAAGGCTGGAAAGGCTTCAGCTTCCTGTCAGCACCTGGACCAGCTGGCTTCTCTTTTTCCCAACACCAAACTCTTGATTGCTTGATTGACTTCTGCAGGCGTTTTCCACTTCTGCAAGTTGAACAAGATTGAACAGTTGTGCTACGAAATGTCTATGAAGTAGAATTGCAGTTTTATGCCAGTCTAACGTGTGTACAGTCATGGTGAAAACTGCTTATTCTTTCAGTTTCTCTGCTCTGCAAAAGATGCAGCTCTCCCAGCGCTTGTGTTTTGTTGTATAAATTCAGCATAAATCAGGCTACTGACCTTGCTGTTTATGATGTGTGTGTATGTTTTGCTTGATCATTTACACACATGTGTATGTGCACGGCTGAGTAGGGACTTGCTGGTCAAACTAAAGGGAAAGAAGCAAACTCAGAGTGGAAACAAGGACAGGTGACCTGGGGAGAGCACAAAGTGTGATAGTGTAGGGGAGGAGGTGAGGAAGGCCATGGTGGAGCTGGAACTGAACCTGGCAAGAATAACAGGAATGGCTTCTACAGGTTTGTTAATCAGAAAAGGAAGGTCAAAGAAGGTGAACCCTGCTTGATAAACAATGCTGAAAACTGGTAACAACACTTGCATCCATTTGTAACTTCTGTTTAAACCTTTTCACATTCCTTGGTCGTAGATATTAAATCAGGGGATTTGGAGGTCATTTCCTTATTCTTCCCCTTTTAAAGAGGGTGGAATAAAAATGGAGACAGGGTTTGTTGTGTTTTATCCCCTTCCATAAGTTTTTTTTTATCCTCAAGTTGTGGTAAATACACATTGGTGCTTCACTGTTTTCAGATCTCAGATCTGCTTTTCAAAGCTTGGCCTGAAGGTAAGCACCAAGTACAATTCTCATACACTTGCTACTGCTAGTGACAAGATAGGCAACAAACCTTCAGCAAATCATTCCTTTTTATTTACACCTACAACTACCTGCCGTTGTGGGGAAAAAAATTATGCTGTTTCTTTCTTGTGGGATTCATGTCACTTTCATAAGAGTGCAGTCTTAAAAGCAGTGACCAAAAAAAGAAAGTTTGTACTTTCTCCTGCCATTTTATTAGGGTTGGGGGAATTTTGCTTTCAGCATCTATTATTCCTCAGTTTTCCCTGGCTTGGCTAGGTAGGGGGTGATAATTTGAGGCTTTTCTTCTTTCATCGAAAAGCTAGGCTATATTCTCTGCTCACATGATGCAAATGTCCTTTTTTTTTTCCTTTCTTTGGGCAGAGAAGAGTGAGTGGGTTGGTAACACAATGCATTCAGCAAAGAGACTGCAAATCCTATCTGCACACAATGATAAAACATATCCCTGAAAATGTAAATTAGCCCGCTTAGTCTCTAAGCTAATTTTCATGTGTATAGTGGAAACAAAAACATAAGAAAGAAAGATGTAGCTGTTTAACCAGATTATCTTTAAAAAGTGACAGAGATATATGCTGGCTAATAGCCATCTCCTGGTGAAATGTCTGCCTTACAAAGCAGTTAAAGCCTTTCCTTCTCACAACTGCACCATGCTTTGTAATCAGGGAAAGACAAAGAGTTTAATTCTGTTTTGTTATGTGGTGATAAACTGGACTGCCTGATTTAGCCACCCTGATCTTCAGATGCCTCCAGGGACCGTGTGGCTGCTTGAATAGGAGCTGCAAGAGGTCTCACTGAGTCAGGACCTCCAATTATGGTCGTGTTAACAAAGGTTCTGATTGACTGCTCTGCCTTTTGGGCACTAATTTCTCTTTATTCGCTTCTAATCAAAGTATTTCTACATATTTTGAATTTGAAAGGGGTCTAAGAGTTCACCTTGGCTTTGGGATGCGTCCTATCTACTCTGGGCTGACTCCCGTGAATATTTGGGCACTGCTGTGGTGGGGAACAGCTTTCCTCTAACTTGGCTGCCTCCTTACAGAGTCTTTACTGTCCTGAGTGAACAAACTTCATAGATACAGTATATATTCATAACTTTTTAACACAACTGAAGCTTTACTCAGGGTTTTTAGGTAATCAGATAGTTAAAATGTATTTTCAGTATCATATTTGTTCAGATTAATCACAGAATCATTTGGTGATTTGGTAGTTTCTGGATATTCTTGGACTGGTCTAATTGTTGGTCATTCTTGGTTTGGGTGTCTTCTTGTAGTACTGCATGATAGAATGATAAACCTGTTTAAATTGAAAAGAGGGGTGGAAAACCCCCCATAAATTCATACTTTCAGTCCTCTAATCCAACATATCTGTTGCTAATTTTTACTTGAACATGCTTACAATGATTTCTATTTTTCCAAATTAAATAGACCCCTACTTTACATGTATTTTTCTGTTGTAGCTGAATTTTGAGCTTAAAGTGGGATGAAGGTGTTGGAGAAGTATTCAGAAGTAATACAGAGCAACATTCATAATTATTTTTCTCTGTAATAACATGGAAGTACTATTAATGTGAAGCTATATGCAAAATATTTAAAATGTTTGTTACATTTTTTTCAATTTTTCCACTGTCTGTGAATTCTGCTCCTTTCAAGTTCTGCATTTGTTACACCTTTCTTGCAAAGCAGGCCCTACCTGACTCTAATAATTTCTGTAGATCATGAATTAATAACTCAATATGTCTTCAAAAAGAAATCTAAGCTGTGGATGTACATGTATATTACCTGCATTTATAAACTGGGAAGTGTAATTCTTTCAGCACTTGATAGGCTCTGCTTATAGATTTGCTTAAAAATAGAAAAATTAATGTACTGGAACAATTTTGAAAGGCCCATAAATAATGAGCTGAGGACCAAAAGCTTGAAACATGTCTAAGGTTATGTTAATTATGATAAATTACTGTGAGAGGTTTGTTAGAAGCCTTTTAGCAACTATTAACCATAATTATTGCATGTCAATGAAAGCACAGAGACAACGACTAAAATATCTCACCCTGGCTCAAGGTTTATCCATGCAATTTTTGTTGTAACTGTGCCTTAAGTAAGTATATATAAGCTTAGTCCCTGGCTGTGATTTGGCTAATAAACTCTAATGAGGGCTTTTTTAATTGACTCTGAAGCTGATCCTGCTGTTTCTTAGATGTAGTGGTAGAGAACTGATAGTCAAAACCTTGCAGCCCCAACACCAAATCCTGGTGATGTTTCACTCTGATCTCTTGCTGTCTACTGAGTATGAACTGAAAGTAATCATGGTTTTTGTTTGTCTGAGTTTTTTTTTAAGCAACTCATGTGGATCTTTCCCTTTGTATGTGGCCAAATAGGACACAGAACCTCTGATCCCAGGGCAAAGCTACAGGATGTCAATACCCAGACCTGGTCCCCACGATTATGGATGTTTGGGTTTCTCTCTTAGGAAGGGAGTGAGAGAAATCTGCCTTTCGAGAGCTATGTTTGGTTCTGGTGCTGCCAGCACACCCTGCAGCCTTTGGAGAGTTCATCTTCATTCAGCTGGGATTGAGGAAAGTCAGCTTTTCATAGCCAGCTTCATCTTTGCAGAGACTTCCCCTCCCTAAGCTGCTCTATTCTCTTTTAACTGAAGACAAGGCATCGGGCCAGAAACTGCCAGGAAGAAATGTAAGAAAAAAGATTCAGAGCTCATTCTGTTAGTTCATTAATGAACCATAATGCAGTATTGGTAAAACACTTTGCCCTCTTCCAGATGAAAAATGTATCCTAGCAAAAAAAAAGGTGAGAAAAAATAAAGGCAGTGTTTTTGTTGCGATGATGCCTTTTCCTGGTGTTAAAATCAAGAGTTGGACATGGTTAGAAGGGGAAAAAGGGAAAAAACCCTTGATGTTTATTTTAAGGATCCTTAGGTGCACATGTCCAGGTCAGGTGCACTGAAGTGCACACGCAAATGCCCACACCAAATGCACCCCCCAGAAAGATCTGCTATCACATTTAGGTCTTTCTAATTAGCATATCTATCAAAATTCCCCAATGAAAGGCTTGAGTTCCCTCCCCAAGGAACCTTCCCCTGGATGGATTTATTTTAGTTTACAGAATGTGTTCTGGAGAGGACCTTGGGGTCTGGGGCACATTGACTTGTACTTACAAAGCTTCTAAACTATTTAGTCTCTTATTTTAAGAAACAAGTCCAAGAATGTAGGCAAAAGCATCAGGAACAGAAGCTGAAAAAATGCATGAAAGGGGTATAAAATAAAAAGCAAAAAATCTTCATGGCATCAGCAAAGTAAAGACTAAAAAGCCAGACGTTTGATTTTCAGAATTTACCTTTTGGGCTTTTGTTTCTATTAAAATTGATTAGATGGCTTATCTGAATTGTGATCCAACCTTTCTCCCACTGAAAATAATGGCAAACTTTTGATTTTTGCTTATAATGGTGGATTTGCTCTAACAAGCCTTTTTAAAACTCAGATGTCTTCATACACTGCACATGATTCCCCATTAACGTTAATGGGACTTAAATGGGCAAATCCCTAGGGAACCCCAGGTTCCAGTGTATGACTGGATCACCTGTTTTCTCTCCTGTGATATGATGGCATTGCCGACAGTATTTGGCAGGGCTTTTTTTTTTTAATGGATGCACCACAGGACAACTGCATCCCTACTGACAAGGAGTGCACTGACCTTAACTGAGTTATTTTGGCCAAAGGAGAGAGAAGCACACAGTCATTGAAATGGGAATTTCCTGAACTGTGTTGTGAGTCCATTACTATCATCACCTCTGCACGTACAAGTGTGTATATATATATTTATTTTTTTCTCTCTTGTTGAACCAAATTTGATGTAGTTACAGTAGTGTTGCTATGGTGACCCAAAGTGACAGCTGTTATTTTGTGCTCCTGGAGGACTCTGTGATAATGATGGTCATTTTCCCGAGGGTAATGGTTTGATATTAAAAATAAATCTGAAAGTAAAAAAACAGGTAACGTGTAAATTAAGAAAATAAATTAATTCTCATTAGCAGTAATTAATCAAGCCCTGTAGGATTCTAATGGGGGAAAAAGCCAATTTTAAATGGAAATATCTTGTTCTGCGTGAATGTAAATGAGCACTGTGTTTGCTTCAAGGAGGATGCAAAACCCATCATGTTTCATTATGGTAGTTTTCTGCTTACACTTGACTGCCCAGTCTCAGTCTAGGAAATGTTTCTCTTTGGGCTGAATCCTGAGGCATTCAAAAAACCCCCTTGTCCTGCTTTCACATGAGGTTGATAGAAAGATGTAAAAATAAAATAAAATATAGGCCTACCATTTTTGACCCATAAATGCACATATGCACATTGAAAACTTTTCCTGCTCTTTGAATATTGCCAAAACTGGGATTTAAGTGTGGAAACCCTCAAACATCACAAGATGGATGGTGGAGAGCACAGAATTGTCCTACCTTGTCCTACCTTTGCAACCCCCTGGTAGCCCAGACACACCTACAGAAGTCCCTGGTTTGTTGGCTCTGCCTTTGTGGCCATATCCAGCTACAGCCTTGCCTACAGATTTTAACTTCTTCCCTGCTGTGTGGTCCTGACAAGAGGGATTGTCCCTTCTGTACTTTTCTAGGCAAAAGATACTCCTGCTGGCTGGGTGCTACCCTGGTTGTGGTCACTGTTCTGCTCGGGGAGGGGACGTAGCTGAAAGGTGTGTAGAGGCTGAAAATACACACAGAGCCATAGAGGGATTTGTGGTGGAAGGGTCTTTAAAGATCATCTGCCATGGGCAGCAACATCTTCCACCATCCCAGGTTGCTCCAAGCCCCATCCAACCTGGCCTTGAGCACTTTCAGTGATGGGCCAGCCACAGCTTCTCTGGGCAGCCTGTGCCAGGGCCTTCCCACTTTCACAGGGAAGGATTTCTTCCTAATCTCTAATCTATACCTCCCTTCTTTCAGTTTAAAGCCATTATTCTTGTCCTGTCATGTCATGCCGGTGTCCGAAGTCCTTCCCTGACTCTCCTGTATGGCCCCTCCCTGGATCCTTCTTTTTTCTAGGCTGAACAACCCCATCTCTCTCAGCCTGTTTCCATAGCAGAGGTGCTCCAGTCCTCTGATCATTTCTGTGGCCTCCTCTGCACTCTCTCCAGCAACTTCATATCTGTTTTGTGCTGATCTCATCATCTTTGCTCCTTCAGACTTGGTGAAATTTTAGTCTCCCAAACTGCTTTGTGAAAGGAAGTATTTCCTGCACTGCTGTGATCCCACCATCAGCATTTCCAGTACTCGCCCAGGTGTCCCACCTGTCCCTGGGACACAGAAATGTTTCCACAAAGGTGGTCCTCACAGCTTCATCTGATTCCTTGGAAACTGAGACATTTTTTATGTCACTTTGTATCAATGGGCAATAAAAAGGCCAAGTTCTAAATTTAATTTTATTCTAATTGGAGCTGGGGAGCTTACAAGTATAATAAAATGCTGCCGTTTCCAGTTCTTGTCCCACACAGCTTATAGTCCTTTGTGTTCCAAGGTGTGAATATACGTTTATATGGTCATAATCAGTTTACCCCCAATTATGAATATTGTTAAATATTTTATGTAAATGACAAGGTTTACAGAGGAGGTGGTAAAAGCTTCACTGTGATCACCAAAAAAATAGATAAACGTGCGTGCGTTTTAGGCCAGAATGTTTAGACTTTCAGATTTGAGGTGTGCATCTAATGTGGGGGTTATCTTTATTGTGTGAGATGAAGAGATAAAAATCTACTCTTCTCTATCTAATCTATTCACTTTTCAGTCAATGCTGGGGTTGAAGTGATGGCTGTGGATTGTTTTGACATACAGATTTTACGTTCTGCCTATCAAAAGGAATAAATAAAGGTGGCTTGATTATAGTATATTACTAATTTCAGTGTGAGAAAATACTGAATGGCAGAAAAGCTGTAACAAAAATCAACCCCTGGAAGCTGAAGGCAAAAATCTTATCAAAATCTTATCAAAAGTTGGAGTACCTCCCTTTTAATTCAATACTTGGATGGTGGTGAGAGCATTAGATTTAATCCATTACAAGTTATTTGGCTCAGCTTGAAGCTTAATGGCCAGAGTTTGAGAGGGGAAACAGAAGGGCCAGAGATCCCTTCTGCCCTTCTCCGAGCAGTTCCCTCTCCTGATTTGGATTTTATGTCCCATCCTTAGAGTCACGGGGTGGTTTTGAGCTTTAGGGTTTTTCTCAGTACTGTGTACACGCTTTCTGTTAGAAATTACTGTTTTCTACATCTCCTGGCATCCTGTTTCCTAACAATGGAGGGAACCTCTGTGCTGAGATTCGCTCCATTCTGAAAGGGCAGCAGCTACTCAGGGGAGGTTGTTGCTCAAATGAAATGCTGTGAAGAATGCCTTCAGTGTGTGCTTATGAAACGGAATTACTCTGTGCTATTTAAAAACAAGCAAACAAATGAAAAACTAAACCCCCAGACCCTGTATTTAAGCCTGTGAAAACAATCATGCTACAAATGTTTAGGCCAAAATCCAATGGGAGAAGTTACTGCTGTCTCATGGGGTGCAACTGTTTGCAGTTAGTGAAGCTCTTGATAATATATTTACATCCTGACTTGTGTTTATTAGGCTGGAGAGGGTTTTTTTTGCCTTCAAGTACATTTGTTTGGTTGTAGCATCTTGATATCTGTTTTAGCAATAAAGAAATTTTGAGATAGCACAGCTGTTAATGAACCATATTTGAGACACAAGCTGTAATGCAGAACTCGATTTTGGTAAGGCAGATGAGAAGCTAAAATAAAATAATAAATAAAATAATGGTGTTGGAGTGTATTGCTGTTAGTTTGACTGATTTTTGTTGGGACCACTCAAGTTTTAATATTAAATGCATTATATTAACATGAATTTCTGAACAAGAAGTTGCCAAATGCTCTGCTTAACTATTTACCTCCACCTCTGTAAAACACTTTATTCATGGTATTAAAATGAACTATGAGCAGTGTCAAACTATACACTAAAACATCAATTATTTGGCCTTTTAAAAGAAATAAAATGTGGACATAGGTCTTAAGCAGAACTGCTTCTGTTTGGGTCTCTTTGTGTGTTTAGGTCTGGTTCCATGAATTCCTTTTGACTTGGAAGAATATTTGTCCCTTCATGGTATTTGCTGCTCCACTGTGATCTTAATTAGAGGTTGTTCCTGTTGCTTTTCAGTTAACCAAGGGCACCTGTTTCTCTGCTGGGAGATGATTTACACAGGCAGCCAAAAACCTTTTTAAACTTGTAAAATTTGCTTGTTAAGCGTTGGCTGCCTGCAAGTAGCTACCTTGAAGTCTGTAGGTGGCAATTTCATATAGAGCATAAAATGCTCACAAAACAATTCACCTTTATTGAGCAATTTAGACTAACTACATGGAATTTGGTTTGGTTTTGCACGGAAGGGTTTGCATCTAATGGGCAGAGCAAGAATAAAAAATAAAAATAAAATTTCACCCTTGTCTCAATGTCCAGAACTGATCACTGCAAACATAAGAGAGTTTCCTTCACAGTGGATGGATAAATAGTTCATATTTTAATTTCAAAAAGCCTTTGTGATTTTTTTTTTTTAAATACTGACTGATTAGGCACTTTGAGAATAATATGTACAGAATTTTCTTACAGTGTTGAAAAAGGCTGAATTACAGTGAACAGCTTTTGTTCTAAGGACTAAATGGGTCCTCAGTGACAAAGAGGAGTTTTGTGTGTTTTATAATGTACAGTAGTGAAAAAGCTTAGCATGAAATATGAAGAACTGCAGATCTCATGAGATCCAAGGGTAGCAAGTTTATCATTGCAATGTTGCACACACATTCAGGAATTTATGGGAATATTCTACATTGAGAGATGTATTTCATGAGACATAAAATAGGCATCATTAAAGTTCCTCTAGGAGCTTCATAATTCTAATATTTTAACTTCTCTGTGCCTAATTTCCCTAATTTTTCCATGTTAATATTGACTAGTGTCCATTTTTTGTAAATATCTGTGACTGTAGGTTTGAATCAATCGTTATCTTTAATTACCTTGAAGTATTATGCTCAGTAAAGCCTGTGTTGTATATCCTGGAGTTGTTTATAATGCTTTACTGATTTACAGTTATTAAATTATATTGCCGGAGGCTGGTGGTGGTGGGTAGATTTTTATTCTTCCAAGCATCTTACTTTAGTAAATGCATAATTGTGTATGGAGCGAAGCACTTCATCCTTTCCCAGGCAGTACCTTGAATTTTTACAGATTTAAAGGGACTGTGTAGTATTTAGGTTGTTGAAAATCAGGATGTGAGTAAAAACATTTTCTGAGAACACACAAAACAGCTGTTGCTGCTAATGTCCTCAGATCTAATTTGATGTGTTATTTTTTTTTAATAGCCCCTAAACCTCCATCTACATCACTCCTAACTGAAGACTCTGGCAGCATGTTTTGGCTTTCACTGCTTGGCCATGGAAAATTATTATATTTTAAATGTGCTAGCTTTTCATGGTTAAATGAAAAACATGTATCTTCAAACAGTGAATAATGGTTTAATTTTTTTAGAGTTGTAATATATGGTAGGCATGCCTACTGTTTCTCTTAGGGTTTTATTCTACCAAGACTAATATTATGCAGCTGCACTCTGCTTATTTTAATAAGGCAATTCTTTAAGAGTGGGGGCAAAAAAAGCAAATTGCCCCAGATGGGAAGAGTGTTCCTGGTCTATCATGGACTGTGGAGCTCCTCAGCACAGGGAGTGGGTGGCTGATGTGGCAGCGGCTGTCGAGTTTCTGTTTGATTGCTCAGCTATTAATTGTGGCAAATGACAATTTTATAGATCCCAGGGTTCAAGGTTCCCAGGCCAAGCCATGCTGTACTCGTTTCTGAAGAGAGGGAAGGAAAGGGGCTGTGAGCTGCTGCACTGGTTTAAAATGAACATGGGATTTTTCTTTTCAGCTGGGGTTGTGACAGTGTTGTGGAGAGAGCAAATAATGCTCAGTTCTTTTTTTAAAAAATATAATAGGCAGAAAATGTCCACAGGAACATCCATGTTTCTATGGTTACAGGATTGTGTTCTCTTTTGGACTGTAAGGATGATAAATGGATATGATCATCCTGTACTAAACCTGAGGGGGAAGCTAAGTACTAAACCTAAGGTAAAGCAGGAACATGTCATAGATTTACAAAATCCTTGATGTCTTGGACCAGGGAGTGCCTTTAGACCTCTCTGCTGGTCTTGGACTACCCTAAAATAGGTTAGTCATAAAGAATATTAATAACTAGGAAAAAAGCACATAAATAATAAAAGCTAATAAATGCATTCTTTCTTAGAAGGTCATATTTCTAGTAAGTAAATTAAAGAAGTATAGGTAATTTTACAGTTGGACTTGATCTTAAAATTCTTTTGCAGCCTAAATGATTCTGTGGTTCTCTTTAGTTTGCAGTTAAGTCAAATTAAGAAAAAAATCATTAGACAAAATGATGAAACCTTCATCAAAATATTGTAAAGCTTCAGTTACGTTCCTTTATGTATCTTATAGTGGTGTCTTAACCCTACTACAAAAAGAGGGTGTAAAGCAAGCCAATCTCCTTATCTGAATTATGTTTTGTTTCCTTAGAAGTAGAAATAGCTGGAAAAGTTTAATTTTTCTTTTTACCCTATGTAAAATAAAGATATCTGGAAGATCCAGTTGATTTTTCTAATGGGGTTGTGCTAAATGAAGATGAATCCAGAATGAGCTGGGTCAAGGGTAGGAATGACAGTTTTTCGGGAAATGGAAAGTAGTGCTGTGCTTTCCCCGAATGAAATATTACAGGGTTTCAGTGTTGACAGAGGGATCTGACATGATGCTGCCGAGGTTGATTGGATTATGAATGGTTTAAGTAGTAATGGGATTGCAAAGTACTTCTTGAATGAAGAGACAGATGTAGAGGATTTTGAAAGGAAGGTTTATAGGGTTGAGTCAGTTCAGCCTTGGGGTCGTAGCCTTGCCCAGAGTTTGGGGGCTGTATGAAGGCAGGAAGCTCAGTGCTTGTAAAGCCTGAGAAGCAGAAATGCAGACCCTGACAGAAACTGATAGAAATGCCTATTTAAAAAAAAAAAAAAAAAAAAAAAAGAAGAAAAGTCTGCCCTATGAAATTTTGCTTTCTGATTGAGAGTGAAAATGTAAAATGTCCTGCAGTAGTGGGTTGGAGAAGGTTTGTTTTAATGAGATACTACCCCACTTTCACCTATATCATTATTAAAGACTTGTAGTAATAAAAAAAGTTTATTCCTGCAGCTAGACCATAACTAAAAGGAGCTAACAGAAAAATAATTAACCACTGGAATCCACGTATGTACAATGTACTCTTTGAAAATGTTTGTGTAGAGAAGAAATATCCTTGAATCTTGGAGGTAAGACCTTTTTTAATTTTCCCCTGTACTTGCAGCAATTCCAAATATGTTTGACAAAACAGGGTTTTAAGAGGAGAAAGTGGTGTAGGGGTAGATCCTCAAGCACCTTAAGGCATTTAGGAGTTCGTGCTTTCTGGGGGGATGTGGAAGAAGTGGTGGATTTTTGGACTGCCTGGATTTAGGCAGTTTAATTGTGCCTGGAACTGAACAGCAGCAGCTAGATGGTTCAAACATGTGTAAGATGAGCCATCTTGAGACATCTTGGCCAGAAAAAAAGATGTGCACCTACAGTGTGGAAGTGACCTTGCAAATGGAAATAGATGTCTCCTGGCCTGTGCTCAGTTTTATGGCCAGTAGGAGGGAAAATATTTGAATACTTTTAGCTCTTTGAGGCCACGAAGTCTATTAAAAATGTCAACATCTAACAGATATGGGGTTCGTGCCTTATTGCCCAGCTGTTAACTTTGCTCTTTTATTTCTATTTTCTTCTTCAGACCAGCATTTATCTTGGATCAGCTCAGTTTGTAATTGGCCAGTACCCCTGCTGGTCTGTACTGTGAGCTTAGTGGATACTAAAATACCAGAGGTGTCCTTATTCAGGGAAGTGCATGCTTGGTTTTGAAGGAAACTGTCACTGTCAGTTCACTTTTGGCAACCAATGAATTGAGGCTCAGTTTTTCCAGTCATTTATTGCATTCAGCTCGAATCATAGCTTGAAATGATGCGTGATTTGTCCACTGGAGACAAGATCTCTGCTTTCCAAAGTTAGTGCTGTTCTTTTAGAAATTGCTCCAGATCTGATGATTTTTTTTTTTTTAATATCAAATAGGATTTCACACTAGGATGGGAAAGGTGCTCATCTTCCTTGTTATTTGGAGACTGTGGTAACCACATTAACCCCCTGTAAAGAAACTGATGAACAAGCACAGAGATTACTGCAGGACCAGTCTCTGAAAACCTGTGTTTCTCTTACTTAAGTGCTTCCTTATACCCACGTTTCCAAAACTTTTGATAATCTAAAATAATTAACATAAAAAATTTTCAATGATAAACTTTCTACTAAGCACAGTTCAAGTGATTTTGTCATGTAATTTGTGCTAGTTATAGTCAGCCAATTGCTTAGTGACCATAAATGCTTATGTCTTTTTTTCCTTTTTTTCTGAAAAGAGGTAGATTTACTGATTCTGGCCTGGGAGGTGATAAAATTTAGCACTGCATATGAAATCTTTGATTTCTGTGATCTGCTGTGGAGATGAGTCCCATAAGTGGGATTTGTTGTTTAGAATTTCAGGTTGTTTTAAATTTTCAGTTTTGCAGTCTTTGAATTTATAAATATCCCTCAGAGAGCATATTGTGAGAGAATGAGCAGTGGCACTGTCTGTTGTACAGCAGCTGCTGCAATGTTCTCATCATTCTCTTCTTTGTTTTCTGTTTTGCATGGGGAAGCTCATTCTTTCGGAAATAGCTACTGGAAAATTGACTTTCTATATACAATGAGAAGTTAGAGAAAACATCTTATCAGGAGTGGGCACCTGAATGTGGTGCATAACCAGGCTTTGGGGGCAATCAGGACTGCAGCTCCTACCACTGAGCCGTTGCACAGAAATCATCTGCAAATTATTTTTTGGCTGTGATGTGGCAACGTTTTGAAAAATAAAAATACTTAGACCACATTTCTTTGTAATTCTTCAGTCTTTATATTACAGGAGAAAAGGTTGTGGGGGTGTGATTTAGGGCTTCCTAACCATGGCAGAGGAGTCTGTACCTGAGCTTCATCATTGCTATTAGTCTGAGGAGCCAAAACAGTGTTGTCCTATGGTTGTTAGGTGACAATTGAGTCTTTGCCAGTGCTGGTGAAATGGCAATCAAACAAAAGGCAAGAATATCTAAAGCCAACTGATAAATGCAAGATTTAAGTAATACACTTGGTAAATCAAATGTGGTTGCATCAGTGTTCTTGTTCTCTTAATATTTCTCTAAATATATAATTACTACAGCTAATCAGCTTGTTCTGGGTTTTTTAATAAAGAATTCCCACTGTAGCCTTGTACAAAATAACATTTGAGAGTCTTTTGCTTGTATTCCCCTTGCTCTCCATATGCATGTTGTGGGGTTTTTGTTTGTTGTTTTGTTTCTTTTTTTTGTTGTTTTTATTTTTGTTTTTTTATATTTTAACAAATATATTCAGTGTATTTGAGACAGAGGGTTGCAGGCTAATTATGATTTAACTAAAGGCTTTGAAATGATCATTATTATTGTACAAATATGAGAGTGTGTGGATGGAAAAGGGATGAAATAATGTTTGCCACCTTTCTGACAGATTGATGCATATCTCACGTAACCTTTAGGCCAGACAGCTTGGAAGTCTAATGAGCCTGAATTATTCAGAAGCAAGTGAAGATTAGTTTGATAGTGAGAGTATGTATTGATCTGCCAGCATTCTTTCTGCAGTGTTGAGCTTCCAAAATACTTAATAACTTTAAAAATAGGTTTTTATTTAGACCAAAAAAAAAATAAATAAAAAAAGATGGCTTTTTTTCAGAAAAATTATGGGCTTTTTGTCAATCTTTTTGAAATATTAATCCAAAACCCCAAAAAATAAACCAGCTGATCCACATCCTGCCCTCCAAACCTCACAAAAATAACATGCCCTTTATTATTTCTTTCCCCTTTTTTTTTTTTAAACAGAGTGGCTAACAATATCTCACACTGTCTTATATCCTTCCACAAAAAGATCCATTTCTTTCAGGCAATTACCGGCCTCTCTTTCAGATAAGATACAGGTTTATTGAGTTTCCCACTGTGCAATTACAGTTCTCAAGAACAGATTACTACATATGAGCAGCCTGGATGATGGAGTGGATTGCAGTGGAAACTGGGCAAAAGATACTGCAGCATTCTGGGGGTTTTTTGGTGGTGATCTGAAATACATAGGAAGGAACTTCAGGGTTGCTACTGATTGATTTTACTTCATGGCCAGACAGAAGCAACCTAATTCTTGCACAAACTAGTGATGTGAGGAGTTGCAAAATGGATTTCTTTCTCTGATATGGAAAATACTACAACACACCATTAGCTTAAAACACCCTTTCAAATTTCCAGCCTGTAGTGAGGGAGACAAATAAATATTCCTTTGTATGAACTGCTGACATGGGAGGAAACATTTCTGATTTCAGCAGTGTTGGATAAAATGCTCCTGTTTATTGCATTTATCAAAAAATTATGAAATGTTAGGGACCTAAAGAGGGGCTCATTCATATGCAGACACTGTGCTTCCAGGATTAGCATTCCATTCCCAACACCAACTGCACTAGGATTGCCTTGTGGGACTGTTGCTTTTGAAAGGTGAGGACAATTATTTTAAAACACGTAGGAGGCATAGGTATTTTTTCTAAACTATTATCTTAAATTACTTCTCAGGACATGTGTCTTCTTTCTAAAATTAATAGATAGTTTTCTTCTTTTTCAGAAGAAGTATGTCTTAGTGAAAACTGCTTTGTATTCCCATGCTTCACCTACGTTATGCTTGCTCAAGTTACAAGCTTATGCAAATACTTTTCATTCCATCACTTTTCAGCAAGGCTAAAGATTTTAGTCAAGGTTTGGAAGCCTGGCTTAACTGTTTGTGCAGGAGTTATGCCTCTGCTATAGGGAGCTGCAAATTTCAGGGCACTACATAATTTTATACACAGCATTTTTTCTAATCTCAGTTTATGCTCCTTGTCTTAATTATTTACTTGATGGAGTGTAGTTTTGTGTGCTTTTAGAAAGAAAGAAAATGGTGTCTCTTCCCAGAAGAAGGGTGCTGCAAAAGGAATCTATTGCCACTACACTATCTGAGATGAATCTGTTTGAGTCAAGAGGCCTTAAATTAATGGGAATTTTTGCTAGTAAAATAAGCAAGTCTGTGCAATTGTGGAAGATGGATATTGTTCCACAGAAGTCAGCTGCACTGTGCTTTAATTAAAAATAAGGCAGCTGAACCATTTTATCATACTTTGGTGCCCTTATTATTTCTGTGTCATTGAAGCGTTAAATAGGTACAAAAATCCCTGCTTACCTCAACTACAGGCAAGACAGTATTGCCATTAATGTAAATGTGACTCTAGTCAGTCACAAATGTCAAATATAATGCCAATTATGGCATTGCAGGCGTTTTAAAAGTGAAGCATAAATGTTAATGTTATATACCTTGTCCAATTTTAATAAAGCAGGTTGTTTTCCACTGATGACATTGTGATGTCTGCAGTTCTGGTGGAGTCCACAGGGATGGTGATGCCTGTGGAGTGTGTTGTCCTGCCTCAGAGTAACTTTTCTCTGCAAGGCAGAGCTTGTAGACATGGACGTGACATGGGGCATCAGTGCAGTTGTAAATAGTAACTGGGTACAGTATCTCCAATTTTGGCTTTTTTTTTTTTTTGCTTGAAAGCATGTCTTGATTTCCATCACTTCAGAACCTTGAGCTGCCATGAGATCTCAGCCACCGGCAGTGGTCGCAGTGCAGGTCTCTTCCAGATGCATTTTACAGGAACCTCGTAGTCCTGCCTACATTTCCCATTAGCCCGTTGGATCCTTATCACGTATGCATGGGTACATTTCCTATCCATGATGCACTGGGCTTCCTTTATTCTGGCCCTCAGTAGGGCGCATTTGAAGGCATGTGTCCTTTGCACCTCACTACTGTTTGTCCTTTTCTCTCCTTGCCCTCCAGCCCAGTAGCTGTACTCAAGAGGAAGAGCTTTTATCAATTCTTTGAGTCTGGATCTAAGTATAATTCAGTTCAATTTTAATACTAAAACACTAATCAGTCAATTTATCATCTTGTTAACACCAAGGCTGGCACTTTCTATAGAGACAGCTGTTGTGTGCTGTAACCCTGAGGATCCCCATCATGTCTTTGTAAATAAGAATTCAGTGAACAGTTTTAAAAGATGGTAAATATTGTTTATGTTTTCTCTTAAATTAATCTGTTTAAAGATTTTAACATTTTTTTACATATATCCTTGGTATATAGTATAACATTTGCAATCTGGCAAATGATTCTATGCCTCTAATGCCTCTAAACTAGTAAATTGTATAATTTATCTAAGTTGTGGGGTTTTCAGTGTATGCTCCTGTAGATGCTACTAAGCCTGACTGGATGAGCCAATGCCTTTATGAAATAGCACAGTGTTTAAAAGTAAAATGCAGGCCTTAATATCTCATTTGGTCAACACCTGGTTGGTGGAGTTCAAATCAGTTTGGCAGCATATGTGGCTGGACTTGTTTTCCCTCAAAATACTGTGCTTTGTTGAATATTTAGAGTGATCTGCTGATGTTCTAAATGCATGTCATGCTTGGCTAATTGCTCACAGATGCTGTTGAAATTGGAGGGATTTAACCTGTAAAACTTGGTGTTTGACATTTTTTATTTTTAAATAAATATTATTTACAGACTTTACTGGAGTGGTGCTCTGGATGCCATCAAAATGAAGAAAAGACTTCAGAAGTCTTAGCAGGTTTACAGCAGTTAAAGAGGTAGCTTAGTGAACCTTTCTACCTAGAGATGGAAAAATTGAGAGTTGAAATCTCTGATGTGAATCACCTCTACATTGCTCTTGTAGCTAAAACTTCGTTCTGCACATAGACAGCACAGCAAGATGGTCTTCTGACCATTTAGTGCAGGTGGCATCTCCTCAGAGTACAGCTGCATCAACTTTGGAGACGTCTCCATTTTCTGTAATGATAAAACATAATTATTTTAAATGACTTTGCTGCTTCTGGAAGCAGATTCTTTCATTACTTTATGAATTTTTGAGTAAGTAAAATATGCAAGTGCAGAGTCTGCCATCTGATCTATCCAAAGGGATACGAGCTGTAAAATGGACTTTATGCCCCATCGTGTGGGATCCATGAAGAGCCCCAGTGGAGAGTGGGGATGTGTGTCCAGTGGCCTCTGTTGGTGCTCTTCATGGACAGTATGGAATTGTCTAAACTGGTTTAGATGCTTTTTATTTTTGGGTTGAGCACGTGCCACCTGACTCCTGCACTGGTGCCATGCCACGTGTGCAGGGGGGCTGTATTTTGAATGTTAACTGCACTGAAGTTGGCTATCAGGCCGCTGGTGTTTGGCTATGTGTTCCTAATTAGATGGATAATCGCTTGAACATTGCTTAAAGTTTTACTTTGGGAATTTGGCTCTTATCAACCCTGTTGTATAATTAGTTTATTTGCATTCTCTTTATTCCTTATTAATAAATCATGGTTCAGATTGAGCTGACTACTTTGATTGCAGGGTCTGGTGAGGCACAGGCAGTTTCATTCCCTGTTGGCATTTGAAATGCAGTGCTGTGGCAGTGCAAAGAAACATGCCTGGACACAGTTTGAGGAATTAGTGATTCTGAGTATCATAACATCCCCATGAATGACTCTCTCCTCTTCATATATGGCTGTTCATTAAGCGAGCGAGGTGAGGTCACCCGTCGGTGAATCCCTGGGGGCATGACCTCATGGTGGAACTCTGGCAGTGGGATATCAGTGCTTTATGGCATCTGTTGCCATCGATTTTCATGTATTTATTTATTTATTTATATATCAAACTCCAGGAAATGTGTTTCAACCGAGGGGAAAGTGAGCAAACATTTTGCTTCTAGGAAACTGCAGTTTGGGAAATATTCCTCTAATGAGGGATAATGGCAGGGAAAAAAACCCCCAAACCAACAAATAAACAGCGAATTCAAGGGAATCAAAGAACTTAATGAGAAACAATGGTTGTTGTAGGATACTTTGACATATGCTTTGACTTGTTCTAGGTAGCTGTGTATCAGAGAGCTGAAATTTCAGGCTCTTCCTTTGGACCCATCTCCTTTCCCTAAGGCTAGCTGACCTGAGGGGCGTCTCATCTCCCGCAGTACATAAGACTGAAACCTCCTCTGAAGAAAATTGTTTGCAGTGGAAATAGGGTGCTTTATACTGCTGCTACAGTTTCTTTTCTATCCCTTTTGGGGCCGCAGAGCTGCCAGGGTACCTGGTTGAAACATCCTCCCTCTTGCTGTAGCAGAGGGGCCCATCTTCTCTGCACGTGTTCCGCAACAATAGAAGTAGAAATTAATTCTACTCTTTTCCGTAAATTCAAATACCACTGCTTTGAGTGTAAGAAATCACTCCAGCCTAAAGGTCTCTGTGGCTTGAAATAGTTTAAGGCCTGTAAATCCTTCAGGGATCAGGTTTGCTTACCTGAATATACTCCATGCTTAATAGGAATTGCTTCATAACTCTTCTGCACTTGAGGCAAGAGGAGCACGTAGGAAAGACTTTCAGATACATCAATGAACTTCTGCCTGACCTTTGATGTAATCCTTCTCTGCTATGGCTTCATTGTATATGGAACAGGCGAAAATATCAAGAGCTGCATCTCATTCACAGAAGCACTTTGAAGTTAAGTTCCCCATTATAAAACATTTTTAGATCCCTGGAGGGAAAACAGCAGAACTGCAAGCTGCTAGTCACTTATATATTGAATACATGAAGGAGGAGGAAAGTTACATATACATTGTATTGTGATATACTTTATCCAAGGGGCTGAGTCTAAATATAATAGCTGAACAAGAATGTGTGGACTCACTATGGTTCAATGGTATAAAAATTAAGTTGGAAGCAGATATTTTTCTGAAAGAGTTTGAAATAAAAATAATTCTGAAAGAGATGCTGATCAAAGAAAAGACCTGCAACAAGGGCAGGATGGTTTGTCTGTATGGACACAAAGGTCATGCCTTTCTTTCTCCATGCTCTCTGTTACACCTATTTCCTGCTCATGAGGCTACAAACACAGTAACTGTATCTGGGTGCCTGAGACCCTGGGTACAAATATTCTTATCATACCAGGGGTACATTTCACATTTTCAGTGAAGGTTTATCAGGAGATTATGGCATGAGCAGTCATGAAGCCAGACTTCCTTATCCTACATCTCTGATGCCTGATTTGTGTGCAAATTGGGTAACCTGAAAGCTGAGAGAATGATCTGTGATGTCTCCCATACAGTTGGATACAGAGCTCTGCAGGAAAATGTAGGCAGTTGTGCTTCCCATCCGTCTTAACCTCTGCATCCCCATTACCCAACCATTGCTGTAAGTGGATGGGCAGAAGAAAATTCAAAATTCAGGAAAGTGCATGCAAGTTTTGTATATCAGTGGCTTGGTAAAAGAAACACAGCCAAACCAGCCCCTGCATCTGAGCTGAAGGAAAAAAAAACAGCCCAGCCTTGTTTTAATCTCCCTCTGTCTTATTGCTGTGTGTGTTTTAATGGCTTTGAGCAGCTTCATGTGTTAGTGCTAAAATGAGCAATGGAACAGTATTCACAACTTAAGTTTAAGTCACTTAAAGGGTTAATGCTTAATTTGTTCTTGCAATTAACTCGTTCCCAGTGGCAGTGGCAAGGGTGCTGAGATAAGACTCGCTTGTATCATTGAACTACTGGTGTTTGTTGCCATAAAGTGCAGTTAGAGCTGATGCTTTCTTGAGTCAAAGAAGATTAGCTTGATTCTGCATACTGAGAATGTGTATCAGGGTAATTGCAACATTGCTTTCTAAACAGGAACTGGTTCAAGAACTTCTGCTAGCCATTTAATGGATTTATTTATTGTCAGGGAATAAAAGTATTAAGGTACTAACAAGCATGGGTAATCTCTAAATAATAATATTTTTTGAAAACTTCTTTTTAATAGCAATTCATTCATGTTGTGTCTTTGCTCAGTGTGATTTCAGTGGGACTCCTTAAGGAATTAAATTATCTGGTGAGAGGAATTTCCCATTTGGACACAGTAAGAGTAGAACTGGTAAAACTGAGATACTGAAATTTGCTATAAACCAGGCTTTGCTGCCATGCCATGTGGCAAGAGGAACCTCCTTCTGTACAGATCTAATAATTGTATTAACTTGAGGAGTAGTAAACTCTTTTTTCCCCCTCCTCTTTATATTACATTCTAAACCTGTTCTTTCCAGTCTGTAGCCGGAAAATCCTCCTAGTGCCAGCCAGCTGTTAGCTACACCAGTGGCAAGCTGAGTTGACTCACAGGAGCAGATGAGATACCAATCCTTAGCTCTGGATATTGCAGCAAACCAAACTGTGGCCTATGGTATTTCTTTCCCTCAGTTGATTCACAATCAACCTCTGTCAAACCTTTCAGATTCCTGTGAAAGGTTTTAATTTGTGTTGTACCTTGGTGTGAATTCATCTATTTGTAGATAAGCATGAAACTTTCCAGGCTGTTTGAGCAACTGCCCATCTCTGTAGAGCATAGACTTACAAAACTACGAAAGCAAAGAGGGACTTTGTGGCCTCAGAAGGAGGAGAGAACCCCGTTACTGAAGCATCATCAGCTTTCCTGGAAACTAGAGACAAACTGTGAAACGTGCCTGTACCATTTAGCTATCCTGGGAATTTAAGCACACAATGTATATAGTAGCACACAATATATTATAGCTCTGAGAACTTGAGGTGGTACAGAGAAATGTGGGGGAGTTGTCAGCCTTTCTCATGTTTGTAAATGGAAATAAAAAGCAGACGTGTGGAGGTGCGTCCCTGTCCCTGTCCCCATGTCACCTGTGCCCCATACCTGTTCCTGATTGGGTGGTTTGGGTGCCTGGGGGCAGGGGGGGAAAGAAAGGTCCGAGGAGAGTCTGCTTGGGAACTCCAGCCGTACGGCTGGAGAAATAAAATCATCTCTGAACATCTAAAAAAATACCGCTTCATCTGTCCTTCCAACTCCATCGCTGTCTTATATATTGTTGTAAGGGTTCCCTGCACTACAACAGACATGCTGTAATTTATTAAACCTGCCATTTGGTCATCTGTTTGGAGATGGTGAAAAGAAATCACAGAGAATATGCATAATATGCTTACTCACGAATTCCAGGGTGCCTTCTGCAGGTACCATCTATTTTCATGCAGGATGACAGGTTATTAGTAACATTTGTAGGGACTTAAAATGCAGAACATGCCAGAAGAAAACATGTCCCTCTGATTTGTGGTGCCCATGGGAGCCATTTTCTTCAGAGGGTCATTTTATTTTGTAATAATTGGATGCTATCATTGATTTGAGCTCCAAGCCACCTGGTATCTTACTTAAGGCCGATGTTTACTGTCTAAGATGACACAATCTTTCCCATTTGGGCTGACTGCTGAAAGTCAGCTGGGGAGCTTAGAGGAGAAAGCACTGCTTTATATAAAATGCCTGTGCAGCTTAGCATTCTTCTAAGAAAATTGTGTTTATATAAAAAATATAAATTTTATGGCATTAGTAAATCTCAAAATGTTTTCCCATTATACACAAATGCTACTCTTGCTCTAATATAATATTAAAAAATACAAACTTTATCCTCATGTTGAAGCTCTGTGTAAAATCTAAATGTTAACTTGATTGAACAGTGTCTCCACTGACTTCAGGCCTCTTTAGTTTGTATTCATTTTTTGAAAAAGGGCAGAAAACAATGCTTTAAAAATGCTGAAATCAGTGGACTTTGTCATGACATCAAATGAACATTTTCTGACTTGATTTTGTCTGTAGTCCAATGAATGACTTGCTTTTTGAAACAACGGTGATAGATGTGGAAAGTGATTAGCCAACTAATTAACAAGCCATCATACTTATTAATCACAGAAGGACACAGTATGTCACCAAAAGGGTGGCTTCATGCTGCTTATGAAAACCAGCAAGATGCTTTTTTTTTTAAGTATATTTTTAGTTAATGGAGAATAGGATTAATGTCTGTAGGCTGAAGTCACAGCCAGCCACTGGTCTCTCATGCAGCTAGGTAGTTAGAGAGCGGTAGTGGCAATCAGCTCCCCAGATTTATGTGGATCTAAACAATTTCAGATATGGCCAAATGAAAAGTTAATAATAAAAAGGAATTCAGCTGTGAAATGAACCTCCAGAAATGAGCTAAACCAGTTTCCTTGCATTCAGTCCATGCTGAAGCAATCACCTGTTTCTCTTTGTGTTTTATGTCCTTATTTATGGATGTAAAAAATGGAGTCTAGAAGAGATGATCTAAATGTGCACTGGGATTAAAAGGGTTTTTTTTATTATTTATTCTCTTTCAATAATTTCAGGAAATGTGAAGAAATAACAGGAATAAACAGGTTTAATAGGTAATAAACAGGAATATATTCCTTTTACAGATATTCTCTCCTAATATACTCTTAATAGCATGAAGCAGCATTCAGTCATTGAAATGGAAACCCCTGTGAGTAAAACTAGAAGGAATTACTGCTTTTGTCTTGAATCACAGAATCATTTAGCTTGGAAAATACCTCTAAGGTCCACCCTCAGTTGGAGTCCAGCTGTTAGCACAGACCAAAAGCTTTGCCATTTATGGTGTGCTACAAAGAAAAAGATAAAATTATAAAATTGTCCAGGCCTTTTTGCTGAGCTGAAACACAACACTTACCCAATCTCATGCCTAAAGTGACTCCTTCCCGTGACTGCTGCAGGCTCTCAAGGTCAGCTGCATTCATTTGATGCTAATGTGCTTCGGAAACCGATGCAATCAATATTAGCTGCTGTTCTTATCTCCTGCCAAGGAGTTCCCTGTGCAATTTCTATTCCATTTTACTTCTCTTAAGCTAGTTTAATGAAAAACCAGTACCTCTTGTGGAAGAACAGATGCATATAGAAGCAATCACTGACTAATTTTGTAGCTGTTACCTGTCTACTAATAACCATTCTGGTAGTAATTATCTGTATAACAATATACACAGATCCATTGTGTGCAAAGAACAAAACCAGGCCATTGATGCAGCCAGACTAATTTATATTGGCAGTGTCAATTTTTCAAGTTACCTGGAAACTGCTGAAGACAGACTTAATTAGAAGTACTGTGCATCTTTTTAAACATGAATATATATTGACTTCACATATTTAATGCCAAGATCATTCTATTGGCCTGATGCTCTGCCAGCCAGGAGAGGAATAACCTATTTAAAACCTCCCAGAGAGAGTTTTACCTGGTTCCTTAGAGCCACTCTTCAAGAACAAAAAAATATCAGAGGGATGATCTCTTGTATGAGGATAGACTGAGAGAGTTGGGATTGATCACCTGGAAAGGCTCCAGGATTAATTTATTGCAGCCTTTCAGTACTTCAAGGGGGCTTATAAGAAAGATGGGGACAGACTTTTGAATGGGGCCTCTAGCGATAGGACAAGGGGTAATTGTTTTAAACTGAAAGAGGGTAGATCAGACTAGATAAAAGAGCGTTCTTTTGCAATGAAGATGGTAAAATACCAGCCAGAGAGGTGGTAGATACCCCATCCCTGGAAACATTCAAGGTTAGGTTGGTCAGGGCCCTGAGCAGCCTGATCTTAGTCCCTGCTCATTGCAGGGGGTTGGACAAGATGACCTGTAAAGGTCCTTTCCAACTCAAACCATTGTGTAAAAAGCTGTGTGACCAGAGACTGACAGTGGGTATGTTTGGCAGGAGTCACTTGGCTGGAGAAGAGTTTGGTATTTCTACCAAGGGCCGTTCCGATTTATGCACTCCACTGGATGTTTTATTGCAGGACAGTTTTTACGTACTAAAGCCATTAAAATCCTGAAGGGCAGGTATTTACTGCTTGACTACTTTGAGAGTGTTCTGAGGAGTATCTTGATGCAGTCCTGTGCTGGCTCTGTCTCCCACCATGGGCTGCTTCACAAAGCTGACTAACCTCTTGCAAGACCTTGTCAGGAAGGAATCTGAAGGGCTATGTGTTTCCATCCATGCCACCAGTGAACAGGCAATTTAGGGGGTATGACATTCTTACATGCTGATTTTGGTGTTATCAAATAAAATCAAGCTGAATCTATGACTTGGTTGTCTGCCTGTTTCACACAACATTGCTCTTTTGCAGCAAGCGCCATGGAAAACTGCTTATTGACAAAATACTTTCATCTGTAAGAGCTGAATGATCTGATTGCTGTAGAGGTTAGAGGATAATTTTCTTGGAGGATTTGCTGGTGTGTCTATGTGAATATAGAAATAAAAGAGCGTTCTTGCAGTTCTTCATAATAGTGTCTTAAAGATGCCTGGCTCAGGGATGCCAGACATGCTAACACCGTGTGTGGCCATCTGGTCACTGCTCTGAGGAAAACAGGGCCATCTGCTGAAGCAAAACCAGTTCCTCCAGGTTTTCTTGATGGCCTCTCGTGCACACAATAGTTGAGTCCAACTCTGCTTAGTGCAGCAGATCCAGTGGAATCTGCAGTTCGTGGCCTGTAGCAATCTCCCAAACCCATGTAATTAAAAACTAAACATGTGTGTTGTGTGCAGTTTTCAGTCGCAGCTGAGGTGTCACATTTTCCTCTTCCCAGGTCTGTCATCTCTGGCAGTTTCTATGACCCTTAAAGCCAGCCTTATTAAATGTTCAAAACTAATGCTTCCATCTCTATAGCTTGTTCTCTTTCCTTTATCCAGTACTTATTTATCCAGAACTTAACAAAGCCGTAAAAACAGTAATTAGTGCTCTAATTAGTTATAAATAATAATATAACAGTCTTACTGTCAAAATAACAAGCACAAGGCAATATGCTCATTGAGCATCTTTTAAATTCCCAGCACTAAGGCGATTCAAAGTAGTAAATTATATTACAGCAATTTGCTTCAAAAAAGTATAACCTGTAAATTTATTTTATCCTGACAGCTGTGACAGGCTGCACTCCTAAGTGTGTATTTGTTTCAGGTCTGGCTGCTCATTTCTCTTCTTCTGATTCATAGTGCTGATTAAAAGGTTGTGTCTATGCCTAATTTTGAATTTTCAGTCTTTGCTGTGTACCAAATTCATAAGCTCTGTGTTTTGGGTATTTCTCTCAGCTTCACAATCCTGGTGAAATCTTAGCAGCCCCAACGTGGTGTCACCAGAGTGTTTTCTTTGTCTCTTGCAGCTGGTAAATTATTAATGACGCTGCTAAAGGGGAGCGGGGTGGTCGGGTGGAGCGAGTGGGGGTGCTGGGAGGGGAGCACAGGCAGGGGAACTTGGGGGAGCCCTGAGCAGCTGAAGGGGGTGCAGATGGCAGGGATGCACAGGTCAGTGATCTCTAGGTTTCCCCATGTTGAAATATATATTTTTTTTTGCCTATGGGCAGGACAAAAGGGTACTTTCCAGCACCAGTGCTGGAAAGGAAACGGATGGAATGTGTGAGAAGAGCTTGTGGCAATGAGAATTTGTACTTTATAGCTGTTGATAGTTTAGCATTCCTAATATTTTTATTCTTACTTAAACCTCTGAAATTGAGTAATATGTTGTCTGGCATCTCCCCTTTCAAAATTAACAGAAGTGCAGTGGGGGAAGGACACCTAATGTTTGATACTTGCCTGCTGGTTTAGATGCTGCACAGTGCTGATGTCTTTTATTGACACACGGTGCGCTCTGTGATTCATGAGGAGCGATGAGGTAATCTAGAGACAGGTCTCTCTCCACCCACCCAAAATTGATAAATACAACCTTTGGCAGAATCCTCAGCTTGCTCATTTGCCATAAAACCCTTGAGAAATCTCTTGTGTATATGAGACACAGCTGCAACCAGCAGCAGTGTTCACTGCATATATATATTTTTTTCTTTTTTTTTCAAGGGGAAAGTGACAGTGCTAACTGAATTATTTAATGTTGTAGGGTTCTTATAAATTTATGGACTTTCTTGGTAGCTGTTAACACTGGATGGTCTGTATGAAGGCTGATTTTAGTTTAAAAGTATCATAGTTTACTGTGTAATCTCTAACAAAAGGGAGGGGGAGGCTTTATTTCCTTCCCTTATTCTTGTGGGTACTCACACTGAATCTCTCTCATTTCGGCTGTTGCATAGGTAGGGCAGTAAAGGAGTCAGCAGTACATCCCAGCTAAAAGGCATAAGCTCAGGTTAGAGCTGTGCTTTTTCCAAAATCCACTGATTCAGGAGGAAATGTGCCCAGGAAGGTTGACTCAGCTCTTTCTTCTTCCCAGGCAACATACCCCAGAGGCTATCCCACCTCAATATATTGAGTTTTATTCTCAAAGTTGAAACTAAGAGCTTTGTTTGCTTGAAATAATTATTGTGACTGTCTTAGCGTGCTTCCCAAGGCTTCTCAAAGCAGAACTCAAACTGTTCTGACTTGTCTGCTGAAGCATGGTCTATCACTTTCTCCCCTAGCCCTGGTCGTGGCTGTGTTTCAGTAATGCTACAGGTATTTGCAGATACTTTACACTTTTATTTCAAATGGAAGTTACTTCTTAGTGGAATGCTAAGGCTTGTTAAATCATTTAACAAAACTTGTTTTTTTCAAAGTAATTATGAATCTGTTTGAAATCGCAGAAGAAATACTAACCCAGGTACCCAAAGAAGAAGCATCTAGAGTGGCAGTTTTCATCCAGTGGATTTTTAAAAACATCTTTACATTTTCTACAGGATGCTTTTTCTCAATAGCACTGTTCTTGGGATGTTCAGTGTGCAGATGGGTTGATAAAGGCAAAGCCTTGTGAGCTCTGTGTGTCAGAGGGAAGGTACGAGACAGGTGACTTGAACAAGCTGGATAGAGTTGCCCTGTGTGTGTAGTTGCTTTCCTCATGTTGTAGTATAAGTCAGACCATATAAAACATTGCTAAAATATTGTAAATACCTCCTTAAATAGACCCTTAAAGGTGACTGTGAGGAGGGGTGTATACTCTTCAAATATTAATTCCCTTTACCCTCACCCATGCACATCCTATGAGCATCTAACTGGAGATTGTCTTCCCTTATAAAATGTATCAGTTACCTAATAAAAATGTTTTAACTGTGATGGTACATGGCAAAAATGATCCCTTCTTCCTAAAGGTTACAGGTCAGGGAAGTTATGCATATCCTTCATTCTGCCCCAGAATTCTTGATGGAAAGGTTGTGTGGTGAATGTATTTATAATTAACATTTGTACATATAATTTGCCTGTATATCAGAGCCCAGTCAGGTAACTCTGTTTGTGGCTCTTTCTTGGTTTGACTCACAAGCCTGTTGAAGTGGGGCTGAGTTAAGCAGTTTGTCTTGTAAATCGCTTGGAATGTAGCTCCAGGTGAGTATCAAGCTGTAAAAGGAAATTTTAAATTATATTTTTTTCCCCCAGTGCCTGTTGAGGTGGATGTTTGCTGATCTGTTAGGTGGAGGCATTTTCCATCTGAATGACTGTAAATGGTCCTTGATAGGATTTAGTTGCTGTTTAGAAGGGCAGAAGCTGTTTAGAAGGGCAGAACCTGCCCTCTGCTGGGTTCTGCAAGTACTGAGATACTGATAATTTACAGTGCTTCACATTAACACTAATAAAATATGTATTTTGCTATGATCCACTTTTGCTAGTCTGTCCCTAATTTGCTGAGTTATTCTTCTGTGTTTCAGTATGCTGACATATAAAAAATACCTTAAACTAGCTCACTGAAAATGAGCAGGCAGAAAAGAGCACTGTTGGCACCTCAGAGATGACTTCCAAGTTATAAATTGCAGATTAAACCTGGATATTTGCGTTTTAACTACAGTGACTTGATGGTGACTTGGAACAGCAATCAGAGGTGAGTTTTTAATGTGGCTGTGGATTGAAAGTTGTTGTGTAATGCTGGAGTTAAGAGTCTTGTAAAAATTAATGCATACTCAAACCAACCCAGAGGAGTGGCTGGGCAGAGCCTGACTTACAAATGAAATGTTAGGAGCAAAGAGCTGGTTGGAAATGGCTCTGGGCTGGTCTTACAGTGGTCATGGTCCTATGCTGAGGATGGCAGAACAGTGGCACAGGTTGCCAAGAGTGGTGGTGGATTCCTCATCCTTGGAAACACTGAGCAACCTGATCTGGTTGAAGATGTCCCTCCTGTTGGGAGTTGGACTAGATGACCTCTAAAACTCCTTTCAACCCAAACCATCCTGTGATTCTGTGATTATCCCATCCTGAGGTCTTACCTGTCTGGTAAATCATCTGTGTGAGCAGGCTTGTGGGTTTTTTATGTGAAAAGATGGGTTACACTCATTGCTGGAGGCAACAGAGACCACTGAAAATTTAGAAGAGGTTAAAAGGGGAAGAACAGCCAAAGGCTTGAAGAACAACTGTTCTTCATGGGAAAGAGGTTTTTCTTCAGGAAAACCTGTGATGGATGGTGTCCTTATCTCTTCCACATGCTCCTTTTCCAGAGGTTGCTGAATCACCTTGCTCCCTTGACTTGTAACCACAAATCACCTTTTGAAGTCAAACCCAAGGAACAGATCTTGGCAGCTAAATGCAGCCTGGTTTGATATGTAAGGATTGCTATTGAACTTTGGGTTTGGTTTTGGTTATTTTTGATTTCCCCTCCTCCTAAATCACTGACGGAAAAACAGCCAATCAAGCAGTACGAAATTGATGCTAGCCAGCTGATTTATGGTGTTACATCTTAAAATTTGGTTTTACCTAGAAGATGGGAAGAATTCAGGGCTTTCCTGTATGAACCTTACTCTTTTCTGCTCTCTGAAAGATGTTGCTTGCATTTAGTTTTAGTTTAATTGACCTCAGAAGAGGATCTTTTAAGCAGCTCATTAAATCAGTGCCTCTTTAGAACACCATGATAATTTCTCTAAACCGCTGTGTGCTGTTTCTGTACGTTTGGCTCCGTGTCTGTAGGGTTGCCTCAGTCTTGGCAGTGGTCGGTGCAGATGTGTGCTGGTGGTGCCTCTTTGGGACAAACCCTTGTCTCTGCAGGACTGAGACAGCGTTTGCTGAGAGCAGCACAATTGTTTCTGGCCCCTCGCTGTGAGGCGGGATGATAATGAGGCATCATTTCCTCCTCTGCCTTCTGCCTTATTCCCAGGACAGGAGTTAGTGACAAGCAAATAGCATCGCAGGGGAAAGGGAATGTAGAAGTCCTGGCTGTGTATATCTGTTGGGAACCCATTTAAAGCTATTCTGTTGAGTTAATTTGATAAATGCTGTAGAAAATTGCAGTTGGGAAATCACAGTGTGCTGTGAAAGAGAAAGGCCTCTCTGCAGCACACAGTGAGCTGGGTTTGACTCTACATCTGCCTTTGGCAGCTACAGGAACAAAAACACACCCTGAGCCCAGTTTTCCATATTGAGGTGGCTCAGAAATGAGGTTGAACAGCCCACTGGGCAAGCTAATGCTAAAAAAATTAAATAAGAGTATCAAAATATAGATGCACATTGAGGAAAGGTTTTAAACTAGTAAATGAATACATATGTTGGGTTAAAATGCATCTAATTAGAAACAAAACTTTCAACAGGAAATACCTGAATTTTAGCCTTCTGAAATGGTTATAATTTGTCCTGGACTTATGGTCCCCTTAAGACATAAAATGTAATAGCAGGTAGTTTTGAACCAGTGTTAAAATCAGTTTTTATTTTAGTTTATTTCTTTTTCAAAAACTTTCCCCTTATTTTGAATTATGGTTCTTGTGTGTTCCCTGTCCTGGAAGCTGTAACATGTGCCTTGCTTTCCTATGGTGTATTGAAGTCCTCTCCCTAGAGGGCAGGTTTGTGTCAGATATTAGGAAGAAATTCTTCCCTGTGAGGGTAGTGAGGCCCTGCACAGGCTGCCCAGAGAGGCTGTGGCTGTTGCATCCCTGGAAGTGTCCAAGGCCAAGTTGGATGAGGCTCTGAGTAACCTGGGATGGTGAAAGATGTCCCTGCTCATGGCAGGGGCGTTGGAATGAGATGGTCTTTTAGGTCCCTTCCATCCAAACCATTCTAGGATTGTATGATGAGCTGATGAACTGCTAATAAAACCAGGTGTGTGCATCCATTACAGCTCTGGGGTTTCCCTTTTGGAGGGAGGCAGGAGGAAATGGAGCCACCCTCATTGCTTCCCTTGAAGGAAACCTCTTGACAGTCCTTGTAGCTATGGTTTTGTTGTCCAAGCCAGTTATGTGCCTGCACAGGAGGTTAAAATAGCAGAAAAGGAACTGCAAAATGCTGCTGTGGGAGCAGCTGCTGTGTTGGTCCTGCCTCTGGAAAATGTTAAATCGGCTTAGTTATGTTGTAAAACTTCTGCTCAGGTGTTAAAAAGTCACTTTTTTGGCTTTAGCTGCTGTAGAAACACAGATTTCTTGTTAAAGTCCTGATTCATGTATTAGCAGTGTTGTGTTAAACTAAGTTAAAGGAGTGGTAGTGGTAGTCTTAATGCAAGTGTGTATAATCAAAACATGAGAAGCCATATAGCAACAAGCCACACAGTTTTAAAACTTTATTTTCCCCTTACAAATGTGGCCAACTAATTGGTTTACAGCAACAAAATTAGAGGTGTCCCTTTCTCATTCCCTCCTTGGGAGTGTCATTCAAGTTTGTAGTCCAAGCATCCAAAGGAAGAAAAGTCAGCCAAAGACCTGTGCAATGCTTTTTTTGCCAGATTATAATGCACATTTTAGGGTAATTCAGATGTTTTGCAATTAAATTGCATGTAATCAGTAATATTTGCTAAATCATCCTCCTTCATAAACCCTCCTTGTCCTCTGCAGTAGCTTCCAAAAATTATGTTTATATAGAAACTGATGTATTAAACACAGTTTGCTGTATGTGTACTTTAAACCAGACAAATTAACTGTATGACAGAGCACAGTTATAGAAGAGCTTTTGCCTGTTACATGTTTTCTAAATATGCACTTCAAAAGAGTGTATTAGCTAAAAATGTATAAAGGAGAAAAAAAATCCTTAGTTCTTATTCAAGCAGTGGACTCTAATATATCTATATCTATATCTATATCTACATCTATATCTATATCTATATATCTATATCTGTATCTATATCTATCTCCACTCTGCTTTCTGGTCAGGGAGTTAGAAGGTGCCAAGGGCCTCAGTCTCCTGACAGGGTTTTCTTTTTGGGATGGGGAAATAAACACCAAAACTGCTATTGGAGTAATAGTTTTGATATTTATGGACACTTTAATACAACAGGCAAAGGCATAATGTATTTCTTGATGATCCTTTGATTTCTCCTGTTCTCCCATGAGGAAATGTTGAGAAGAACAAAAAGGTGTTTAAAAGAAGATATTTGTAGATGAATAGAAAGTAGGTATCACTAACTTCTCCAGTGTGATTTCATTTTGTTTTGTTTTCCAGGATTGTATTATTTATTCTTTTTTGGTAGGCACAGTTTAACAAACAAAATAAGGTGGATCAAAATCACTGCCAAGGCACAGCTATTGAGGATGCTTGTACTTAAATATATAAAGATATTAGTCCTTCTCTGGGTTTCAAGTGAGCAATTCAAGTGGCTTTAAAATAATAGATCAGCAAAATTTAGAAGCGTTCATAGAAAATGAAGGCTGAGTAATGAAAGTAAATAACTGGCAGCTGGTTTCTAAGGGAAAGGGTGGTAGTTGAGGAGAAAAAAGGACCACAGCTGGAAAATAAATTCTGGGGCAACAGACAAATGTTGATTTTTAGGGTAGATGTAACTGATTCCTGGTTGCTCTGTTGGGCTATATAAAGTCTCTCTTTCCATTTGCACCGCCTGGACGCCACAGCTATCCCTGAGCTGTTCATCTGTTCTGTCCTGGAAAGGAGAAAAGTAAGTGACCCCACTGGCATTTAAACCTGTGGATTTAGGGAGTATTTCACTTGAGATTAGCCCACTAAGCCATTCCTTCTGCCTATTTAAACAATTTTATTCCAAGAAGGACACAGGAGTGCAAATATTATTGTTAACTGTACTTGGAGGTAGGAAATGTGTATTTCTGTCACTAGTGAGTTTGTTTTATCAGCCCCTTTATTTTTGAAGGATAGCAACGTGTTCATTAGGAATGCTGTGATCTAAGATTTTGGTTATTCCTCTTCTGTTGGATCACGTTTGATCACCCAAAAGTTCTTTCCCCCTTGCTTTTCCTCATCTTCCTCAGGTACCAGGGAAGGTTTAAGTAGTTCAGAAGCTCTGCAGGCAAGAGAAGTCTGAGAAGCTTCCTGAATTGTCCTAATGGGTGCAGATCTGGTTTTCATCTCCTCACTGCAGGTTGGCCACAGCGAATTTGCATGATTTTATGATGTGGAAAAACATCAGTGATAAATCAGTGCACTCATTTTGCCTGTCAAAACTGGGCTGTAAACTCACATTGCAGCTAAGAAGGTAGATGGCTGAATGCAGGGCACTGATCTTTACCTTATTCAGTGGTAAAGAAAAGGCTTCTGAACCTTCATAAAACTCCTTTTATTTCCTCAAACATTTTTTTTTCTTCCTAGAGCAGCTTACACCCAGAAAACACTAGACAGTTGTGTACACTTGATTCTCATGGTAATATTTTTCCAAAAACAATAGAATACCGAGCAGAGAAAACAAACTGCCTCAACCACACAAATAGTGATTTATGGACATTTTTCACTATGCATAAATGTATTCCTAAGATACTTTCAGGCCATGCTGCCTTTTGTTTTAGCTAATTCTGGATATTTCTGGCACTGGGGTCCTGCTGGTGGCCTCTTGCTGTTAGGACTGAAGTGTAATTCACTGACAACAGGGGGCAGAGTGAGTTTGTGTTTTAAAGGAAGAGAAATCCCTGTCAGAGTAGTCAATGGTTATTTTTTTTATTCCAAATGTAAGCATTGTCTTATGAAAGAGATAATAGCAAGTACTCCTCTGTTTAATCTGCTGTGCAGAACTTGTGGATGTCAAAGCATTTCAAAGGTTGGTTGCTGTCTTGGATCCTTTTTTGTAAAGCAGATAAGGCAGTTAAGCTATAAGTTTGTATTTATTCAGGTTGATTCAAAATCTTTTTATTAACTGTTTATTTAATTTTAGCCACCCAATATGGCTCTGGCAAGCTCTCAGCATACTTCTGGCTGCCTTGACTGTCTAAAGAGACTTTTGGCAGGGTCCTAGGTCTGGGATTTGCACGCTTTTTCCATCCTAACAGGCATGCTTGAGGCGCCTAACCATACTTAGAAAATAAAAAAGGAACAAACTTCACTTAACCATGAAAGGAGTAGGAAGGGAATCTGTTGCTGCTGTTATTACCTCCACACTCCTTGATCTAATTTGGACTTCGATGCTGATGAAGTGGCAATCCAATTTCCACTGCACTTAAAGAAATGCATTAAAGCATTTGAAATGGTCTTTGTAATTTCTGCTTTATTTTATTCAAAGGAGTAAAGCATAGATTTGAGGGTGTACTTGTAATATTTCTCAAGTATTCATAATTATCTGACAAGGTAACACATTGCTTTTGGGACAGGCTAACTGCACATGTTGAAGGCTTTTTCTAAAATTATTAGTTCTTTGCTGTGGATCCAGTGCTCCTGGCCTCAGTTTCTTGTTCACTGTACATGAACAATCACCTATGGAAGATATTGGCAGGTATCAGAGCTGTGAGTAACAGCTCACAGGTAACACAGTGCTCTGTAGTCCAGAATCTTGGATTTTCCCTCTCTTTATGTTGGGCTTGTATTTCCCAGCACATCTGATGTACAGTCTATGTCTTGACTTCTTTGTTTTTAGCTGAGCCCAGCTGAATTATTAGGGGCATTGTTAAGGCAATGGCTAAGGGCAGTCTTCATTTAGAATAAGGCATTGGAAATTCCATGTATGTTCTTTATATGGAAATGTTTATACAATATAAACTTCTGCTTGGGAAAGCAACTCTTTTTCATCTGGACAGTCTCTCCATACAATGCATCATGCCAGACAATAGATGAAGTGTTTTAATGGTGGTAAACAGTGTGTGTGTGTATGTATATACATATTAAAAATATATATTTATATATATTCAACTGCATGAGAAAAGTCCTTTTGTTTCCTGCCTTTTAAGGGGAGATTGTGTCGCAGAGCTACCTACCCTCAGTAGGATGTGAAGCTCCCACATTTGAATGCCTCAGAGCTCATTTTTCTGAAATGGGAAGGAGACAAATCACCTACATGTTATGATGGACAAATCAATCCCTTAGAAGTTGTAATTAAAATTCTGCCACATCTTGCAAAAATTACAGGGAAATCACTTTGAAATTATAATAGCATGTGTAGTAGCTGTTTAAACAGCTACTATTCATAAATTCCTGAAGACAATATTCATCTAATGTCTAAACTTTTGCATGGTCTCTGTGTAGCAGAAGAGACACAGTGTTTCCCAAAATAATTTTTACTATTTCAAATGACTGCAAATAAAAATTGCAAATGTGTTTGCCGTTTGTGCTTACACACGTGCTCAAAAAAATCTATTCTAAAATTGTCATACAGTTGCTTTTAGGGGTGAGAGTAAGGCAACAGAAGCACAACAGAATACTTTCTGTCATATTTATAATTGTGAGGTAAACAATTTAGTTTAGATTATGTTCCGATATTTTCTTCTCACTTTCAAGGAGAAATGGTAGCAGCATATCCCCTTATCTTTCACATGCACGGTCTTAATGTGGCTTCTCTTTATGAAAAGGTCAAGTATCCAACTCTCTGTTTCCCAATTACTGCCTTTCTGCACTTCATATCACTGATGAACCCAGCTACTACAGTTACCATGCAAACCTTCATTAAATCAGTGCAGTGTACACTGACTTGAGCAGTTGCACCAGCTCCTGCAGCTCAGGTATGGATGAAAAAACCACACTGAAGTATTTGGAATGAATAAGTGCCCAAGTATCACTGACTTTGGCTGGAATTGGTATCTGTTTAAGGCTTTCCCTCAAATAGAAACGCTTTTCCCAAATAATAAGAGTTATTAAGGAGCAGCAATATCTTATCACAGAACCACAGAATGGTTTGGGTTGGAAGGCACCCTGATGATCATCCCTTTCCAACCCCCTGCCATGAGCAGTGACACCTTCCACTATCCCAGGTTGCTCCAATCCCATCCAGCCTGGCCTTGGACACTTCCAGGGATCCAGGGGCAGCCACAGCTTCTCTGGGCAACCTGTGCCAGGGCCTCACCACCCTCACAGGGGAGAATTTATTGCTGATACCCAATCTAAGCCTGTGCTCTTTCACAGTCAGTAGTTGCTATATTTTATACTGTTTTCCCTTGGAATATGAAGGCGCTCTGCTATTTCTGTTTAACAGCAATAAATAGATATTGCTGTTGCTCATGGAAGGCCCTGAACCTTTAAAACGTCAATATTCAAAGAAACAAGAGACAAAAATCATGTTTTTATTGCCTGATAGGGCATGGATGCTATTTAATAGGCAAAATAAGGGATTTAATTTCAGATGAGGCAAGCACCTGTTTTTCTCTTTGTGTACTGTGGGGGCTTGGGTGGTTTTATTTTGGTTTTGTCCCTTCCCCTGCACAGAGGCCCCGAATGCCAACAAAAACAGATTTAAATGGTATTAATGTCCTTCCCCATAAGCTGTCAGATCTACAGATATGTTTTATTTGAAATGCACAGGGTTCCCTAATGAAGCTCTTGGGCTGCCCTAGAGCCCGGAGCACGCACAGGGGTTGTTCTCTGCATCCCACAGGTGTAGTTTACCTTGACCTCCTGGTTCTGGGGGCAGAGTGAATGGAGAGCTGTGTAAGGCAGTGTGTTTGCAGCAGGCCTTGTGCTGCACAGGAGAGTTCTCCTGCCTTGGAGCGGGCCCAGCCGTCGGTGCGGCTGCGGAAGGACCGCGCCGGACCTGCCGCCGCCGCAGCCGCCGCAGCGCTGCCCCCTCCACGCGTGTGTCCTGCCCCGAGCTCCGTCTGCCTAACAGCTTCGTTTCCTCTCTTTTCAACGTATCTATCAACAAAATGCTTTCCGTCATTTCGGGCTATTTTTGTCCCCTTATCACAGCTATTTCCTTGGGTAAATAGTTCTCCTGGCGCTGCTGCCGGAGCTGGAACGCGCTCTGGGGTACGGTAGGTGCGGGCTGCGTGGGAGGTGAGAGGCAGGGCTGCAGAAACCCTTTTCTCGCCTGCTTCCAGTGAAACAGCTCCCATCAGGAGCAAGATTGTGCCTTGAAGAAGGAAAAACTGGGGGGGAAAAAAAGGAAAACAAAAGAAAGAAAACCAACCCCAGAAAAAATACTGTATTTTATAAATGTAAAATATATTAAGTAAGTAAAAAAGCAGAGTCACTATTTTTTCCAGTTTGCCTGGCTGTGCAATCACCTGTATGCTCTTTGTTGATTTTTAGATATATTCCCCCCTTTAGTTGTTTTAGAGTGATGGTGCCTCTTACCTAAGTATTTTGTGGAGAAAGTTGCAGGGTAAGAGTGGAAGCTGTAGCATGGACCTGTGATTACTGCATTTAAAGATTCTGGTATTTTGTATTAAAAAATCACTGTAAACATACGAGGACCAAAAAATCTCCAGTCTGTACAGCAGGAGCATGGAAACCAGGGCTCCTGTTATTCAAGCAAACGTGTGATCCTAGAATCACAGGATATTCCAGGTTGGAAGGGACCCCCAAGGGTCATCAAGTCCAGCTCTTCAGTGGATGATCCATACTGGGATCAAACCCTTGCCTTGGTGCTATCAGCACCATGCTCTGACCAACTAAGCCAATATGTGCTTCTTTATGTGCTCTTTGTTATGGTCTCTTGTAACTCATTATTTTTAATAATTTTGAAGGTTTTTGCATGTTGTTCCATCAACTAGAAAAGTAAATGTTCCACTTCATACCTTTTTGGGAGGATTTTTGTCAAGATTTCCAGGGAGCTTTTGTTCTTTTTTTGTGGAGGTTTACTGGATTTATAATTGCTTGAAATTTAATAGAGATGTGGAAGAGGGAATTACATATATGTCTCTTCACATTGCTAGAATGAGCACTTGTCTGAATCTTGAAAGCTTTTTCCAGAAAATGCCATCATTTTCCCCAGATTTTATATGAACTCAATACATTGAGTAGTAGCAGAGCAAGTACTGATTTTGAAGAAAGTGTATCATATGTCAAACTACTTTGTAAAGGGAAGAAAAACATATAAAGCACTTTTTAAGCTCTTAAACACCCCCACTTTGTTAGGGCTTAAGTTAACATTGACATGCATTAGCTGTAGGACTTTTTAGCATTAAATTGGAGTAAACTTTCTTGAAACTGTAAGATGCATCATATTTGGTACTAAAGGCTGACTGTAAAAAATGGGTTTCCAAACTGAAAAATGTGAGTCCAAGGGAGATCATGGGGGCTGGGGATGGAGCTGGGAATCTGACAGAACTTAATTTGACTGTGGTTGTATTTGAAGGTCATTTGAAATCATTTAGCTGCAGATTAATTTGCTCATGAGAAAAAAGACAAATTAGATATCTAACATATGTTAACCTTACTGAGAATCCTATTATTCAGCAAAAGGTTGTTGCATTGGTGGTGTAGTGATGATGTTGTGTGGACAGTCACTCTAGACCCAGATTTAAATTGCAACTTCCATTACATTGCTACCTTAATTTGTAACTGGGTGTTGACTTTGGAAATGTGGCATCATTAACCAGAGGAGCTGTTTTGATGTTATTGCAGTTCCCCTGTTCAGTGTTCAGCTTGATCTGTTCTCACAGTACAAAGAATTCTGTGGCTGTTTTTCATTTATTCCCCTAGATCCACATCTTTGAGTTATGCCATGCTCTTACTACTCACCTTTATCTTGATTACAACATTCTCATATCCATTTTGTGCCTTTTTTTTAATTGAAACTCTAACAATGGGTTTCACTTACTAATTTTATCTTCTATTCTTCTAGATATAATAGCATATATTATCTGACTTGATTTAATGAAATAAAGAGGGTTACCTGAAAGTAACTCTTCAGTGGAAATGTCAAGGTATCATTTTTTTGTCTTTGGGCTCAGTAACATTTGGTGCCTTTTTATTTATTTTTTTTTTTGTTACATGCATTAATGTGTAAAAAAACCAAGCCCTGAAATTGCCTTTTGATTGTAATAGAATTGTGGCTTTGAGGGATTAATACTTGTAAAATTAACACTGGTGTAATTGGCAGTTACTATTAATTAATGGCGAATGTCAAGAGTAAGTTCTCTCTTCTGAGCAGGACAGATCAGTTTTAGACAGACTTGAACCAGCCCCTGCCAAGAATTTTGGATCTTCTCGTTGCATTGAACACCAAATTGCACCTACATCCTAGCACAGGGAGAAATCAAAGCTGATTCTGTGGTGCTGTTGTATAAGCTGCAGCTGAAGATCTGCCCCCTGTTCAGTTTGACTAACCTTGAAATATCAGTGGGATTTCAGTTGTCAGGCAACTAAAAGCTTTCCTTGTGTTTTTATCTTTTTACTGATACTCAGGTGCTTTGTCATCTAGACTAGTTTGTGTTTTGTACCACAGAGGATTCTCTGTATCTAATATTTCACCTGAAAGTGTTACTGAAGGGAGCTATTAAACTTACAAATCTGCTTCTCACATGAACCCTGCAACTCAAAGTGGTCACACACATTGTCATGTCAGGAAACACGATGAGCTAAAGGGTATTAAGATCAAATTAATTTGCAAAACCATGAGAAGTCTGGATATTTCTTTTTATTTCAGCACTAATCTCACTCTAAAGCTCTATGCCAGTGCTTGTAGCTTTGGAGGCTACTTACCAGCCTCATCACTGTTTTGCACTAGCATGTGTCTCTTATCTAGAGGATGAAAAACAAATGATGCATGTTTGGAAGGAAGCTGACATAATTTGTGCCATGGGTTATCAATTAAAGCAGGCTTTTTTAAATCTACTCTGTCGAGTGGGGAAGGGCAAGGGTAAGAAAAGAGAAAACAAGGTTTGTCTTTCTCTTTAATAAATAAATTGCCTTGATTCCAGTTTAGAAATCTGAACAAATGATGGTGCAATCACCATTTTTCATGAAAAAAGTGAGGTGGAAGAGGGGATTTCCAGTCACAAGTCTCGTGGTTTAGATGTTTATTCATGGTGCCAGAGAACCTGTTTAGGATCCCCATCGTTAAATGATGAGGTGTGAACCCACACCTGCTGCAGTGGTCCAAGAGCATTTGGATGCAGTACTCAGGATAGGATTGCTTTAGCCTCTTCTTTTGTACAGCTTGGGAAAACAAACAAAAATCTAGGGTTCTACCTAGTGTGAGAACTTCCCACCTTGCCTCCAGGTGAGTGCCATTGCCAGCAGACACTGGAGTCAAATGAAATCCTGTCAACAGGAGAGGAGCCACTTTGGCATGCTGTAAGAGCCAGGGATTGCAACACTTGGCAGGCTTGTGCAAGGATTAATTCCAATAACAGCTTGGGATGGGGCCAACAGAGAGTTTGAACTGCAGTGCTGCAGTGGAGTCCAGAACCACCACTGCCACATTTTTTGTTTTCTAGATTTGCCTGTGAAAAAACATGTTTTTAAATTTATGCTGTTTTACTGTATTCAATTCAAAGTCATCACCAGGGATGGTTTAATCAAAATTAGGTTTGAATGGATAATGTATTTGCTGAAGAGAGCGTGCAGCTTTGATAACTGGAATTTTCCAGTGATCATTAGTAACATGTTTTTTGTCAATAAGCAGGCCTGTGGAGTGACTGAACGATCCGGTTTGTCTTTCTGCCACTGAGTTTTCTCAGTTATAAGAAAATCTGCGTTGTATTACAGCTGTGGGGGTGAAAGAGCAGCACTGTGGATGAGCTTTGCAACTCGTCTCTTTCTATTAAAAAATTGCCATGGATAAATAGAAAATCCTTTTGTAGAGGGTACATCAAGTGTTCTTGACTTCTTAACATTGCAGGAAACACTACAGAAAATAATAGCAGTGTTTAGTTGAAAAATGTCTGCCTAAAATGGTAGATTTACTATTCAACATTACTGAGACCCAAAGTTTTGTAGTTCAAGACCAAATTTCTGATTTGTAAGCAAAAGTTGTCTGTACATCCTGTTTGCTGCCTTGGTAATAGAGAGTGATTTTGTTATTTATTAAGCTACAACAATAACACTGGCAGGGTTCTTTGCCTTTGTTTATTAGCAGCAAGTTTTGGAAAATCAAATTAGCAACAATTCTGCTTCTGGATAATAAGTCAATTTTGAAGTAAGAAGGTATAGAATAGTAATGTGGGCCAAGTTATCGCAAGTGATTTCAACCTGCCCTGTGAATTCCAAGCAAAATGCATGTGAAGGAAGCATTGGAGTTACGAGGTAGAGATTCCTAAGGTTTCTTACCAGACCAAAGTGAGCAATAGAGAACTAATACAAATGTACTGTAATACAGAATTACAAATTATGTTTTCAACACTTTTAATTGATTTGATTTGGCAATATATTTAGCAGCGTTTAATCCCAGGTACATTTTAACAAGAAAGATGTCAACTGGAGAGTCTGGGAAAACAGCTTGTTAAAAGTTCCTGGTTGCCATCAGTGTATTTGCTTCCAAACTAGGTCTCTTAGTCTGTTTCCCATCACAGTGTCCTGAGAGGACCTTGCTCTATCTTTTTTTTTAAAGCTTTGGTATGTGTTCTTCTCACGATATGTATAAGTATTTCCATTAGAGTTAATCAATCAACACCAAATAACAAATGCTTTTACCATTAATGGGAGCACTGGGTGTGCGAGGAGGGCATGTAAAGGCAGCACACGGAACAGGAGGAAGTGCTGTGGGGTATTTGCTGCTCGATAATAACCCATACAGGTCTCAAGTTGGATTTGTGTGGTTGCCTTTTTGGGGTAGAGCCAGGTTGGGGGGTCATAAAATGTGCAGGTCGTTCTCCAGTTTTCTTCTTTGCCAGATAATGGAAGTGGGACGTGGGTACTACTTAAAATATATATGGATGGGAAGAAGAGACTAATTCATTTAGAAAACACTCCATCCTTTTTCATTTATTGATTGTTGTTTTGATACCAGCTCCACATTTTTAGCACATCCTACCTGTAAGGTTTTCTGCAGCACTCAGCAGTTCAAACAGTACTTTCTGCTTTTCATGTAGCAGTGGTCAGGTCTGGTGTATTTGCATATCTCTAATTAAAGCAAAAGGAGATGTGTAATTAGTGGGTAATGCTACCTGATTCTTTCTGTGCATCTGTCGTTGTTAGAAGGCCGTGGTACACAGAGACCAAGCAGAGTCTGCCTGTAAGTGATGCTCAAGGCTGAAGGAACCTTATCTGTCAGATTTTTAACTTGCTCTGTCTTTCGGCTTCTGGGGCTGTCTCAGCGTAGCTGGAGAGCTTCACATGAGTGGCAGGGACAGTTGTGCTTTTTTTGTGTCACTTTGGGATGTGGGTTGTGAGTAAATGACATAGCCACCGCCTTGGCAGCAGCTGCGCCACAAGGTGTTTGCCATTGTATGGAGCCATCTGCCCTGGTCTGCTTCCTTGTTGATGGGGGAAGGGGCCGATGGGTTGAGCCAAGTAATAGTTATATGTATTATTCTACTCTTAAAAATTAAAAAAAAAAAAAAAAAGAGATGAGTCAATCATAGACCCATCATGTGTCATTTGTGCCAGGCGTGAGACATGGAGGCCAGGAGATGGGACAGGCTTGCCGAGAGCTCAGCAAGGACGACGGGTGCATGGCAGAAACACAGAGTCACAGAATATGCTGAGTTGGAAGGGACCCACAATAATAACCTAGTCCAACTCCTCACCCTGCACAGCACCATTCCCAAGAATCACACCATGTGTCTGAGCACTGCCCAAATGCTTCTTGAGCTCTGCCAGGCTTGGTGCTGTGATCACTGCCCTTAGGAGCCTGTTCCAGTGCCCAGCCACCCTCTGGGTGATGAACATTTTCCTGATCTCCAGCCTAAACCTCCCCTGACTCAACTTCAGTCCATTCCCTCAGGTCCTGTCATCTGTCACAGAGCAGAGATCAGTGCCTGCCCCTCCTCTTCCCCTTACAAGGAAATTGTGACTGTGATGAGGTCTCTCCTCAGTCTCCTCCAGGCTGAACAGACCCAGTGCCCTCAGCTGCTCCTCACACGGCTTCCCCTCAAGGCCCTTCACCTTCCTTGTGGCCTCCTCTGGACATCACAGTCCCTGGGCTATCACAGAGAGGTGTGGGAGAGGATCAGCTCCCTGCACAGGGGTTTGCACATGCAATGTGATGTCTTGCATACACTGGGTTATTTTTCCAGACATGTAATTATCTTCTATTTTCTTTCAGCTGAGAGACTCCCTTAGATATGGTTTGAATTAGCGAGCATTCCAGATTTTCTCTGACAGCAGCGAGGTGCAGGCTTGAAAGTAGCTAATTACATGTCCTTGGGATTAGAGGATTTGTGTATGCAATTAAATTTCTTTTTCGCTCCCTCAGAGTTCAGCCTGTTTCCTTTAGTTTTGATTCCTAAATGGACATCCCTGACAAAGCTTATGTGCAGTTTTCTTCACCTAATTCATAGTTGGTTGCTTGGCATCGTTGGGGAACAAAAGAAAAATTAATTGGTGTTCAGGCAGTGAATGTTTAATTTTTTGTAGTTGTTAGTGCAGCATTCAAACAAGACCCTGTAATTTTATTTATAAGCATTTTGTTTTATTGAGTATTTTTTGAAAGAGGTAACAAAACCAGTGATACAGAGTATGACTTTTAAAAATTATTTGAAGCGAACTTTATTTAAGGAAGTGTGATCTTGAACCAATTTCATGTGTATTGAAAACTTTTTTTCTTGAGTTTCAGTATATATTACTTTGTCTTGGGGAAGAAACCTTGGTGGGATTAGACCAGCTATTTTAACTGTATAACCTCAAATTTTAAAAAGTTACAGCAAGTATAATAGATTTTCTTTAAAGAAACTATTTTCTATTTAAATGAAGGGAATTTTATTAATTTATTTCTTTTCACTGCGAAATTTTAATAATTAAGCCAAGTGACCTGATGAGTAAGAGTCTTTTCTTAGTTAAATTATTTAACTCCAGTCTCAAGTGAGAGATTTCCTGTGGAGTTCTTTTGGATTCATGTTAAGCTGAAACTTCCTCAGAATTTTAGATCCTTTCCTATTAAGCTAACACTTGTGCTTATTTCACTTGCATAGTTTTAGCATGAACCTCCCTTAATCTATGCATGGATGACTTGAACAGAAATATCACATGTGATAAATACCTGTTAAAGACTGTGAGGAAGTCCTGCACAATCTGAAATAGCAAATTCTTAGAATTGGCTCTTCCATGCTTCCAGAGGAGTGAGGGAAGAAGGGGTAAATATAATCTTGTTTTTTCGTGTTTTATTTCTTTGTCTCGCTTAATGGGCCACATAGATTTCTAAATCAATTTTGCAGATGTTAAGTTTAAAGAAAATTACACATTCAGAGTATTCTTCAATGTTATAATTGATAGCAAGCATAATGAGTCATTTATTGTTTGCAGAGGCACTGAGACATTTATTAATGCCACATTTTACGAATGATTTCAGAAAGGACAAGTTAATAGGTCTGAATTAAGGCCCATAGACACTATCAACTCATTTACTATTTTGTAAAGTTGAATTAAGTGTACTTGTGCAGTATTAAATGCCCTGATCTGGCTCTGATACAATATTCACACACAAGCTTGATTTGGGAAGTTATGGGAAGGCTTAATCCTGTTCACACATTTGTGATTGCTGCTTTTGCCGTGGGACATCATGCAGTCATTACTGAAAGGATGTTCATTAAGCATATTTCATTAATATATAATGAGCACCATAAATACAGTGACCTTTGAGATAATTCACTTACATGTCTTGATTCATTACTGCATTTTCCACTTATTTATTCTTCAGACATGAAAATGCATGAATTTCTTAGCTTCCCAGTACCTCACAATGTATCATTTGTTTTATGATAACCTGTAAGGGATTTTATTAAGAATCTGCTGCTATCTGTGCTTTTTAAAAGCCAGAAAGAGCAGAAAGAGGGAATTAGACTTCAGTTAGCATACCTGTGACTATCCATCACTATTTCTTTATGAATTTAAATGTTAATATGTGAACATTCCTTACAGACAAGTAGATTCATGAGTCATAGAGTCACTCAGGTTGGAAAGTCCAACCATGAACCCAGCCAGTACCAGGTCCACCACTAAAACCATGTCCATCCCCTAGCAGTCCTTGTTGTATGAAATATTTCTGTTTAACTAGGCAGATATGTATGTTCTTGTGTATATTTAAGGAGGGAAAAAAAGCCCAAATAAAAATAAAATCACTTTTAAAAAATCAAGAATATCTATAATACTTAAAGTTATAAAATGACATTTGGTGTGTGATCCTTTCAATTTAAGTCATCTTCAAAGAATGTGCAAAGCTGGTTCAATTTCCTTTGGCTTTCTTTGTACACAACACACAAAATGTAAGGTCTTCTAAAGACTTGGAGGTGAAGTTTAATTTTACTATCTTCAAATAATTTGATTATAATATTAAATTATTTTTTGTTTACTGGCAATGGTTAGGAATGATGTAGAAGTGTTGAAGAACAAAGTCTGTCAAGAACGTGTTATATGTGCATAGTAGATTTAGAGTAAACAGTTGTGATAGGTGTGTTTGTATCCATGAGCAATGCTTAGTTTCTTCCTCTTAAAAATCAAATTATGATGAAATAAACCTGAGGGGAATATCATTCAATTTGCTGTTGTAATGACTTGAGTTAGAAAATGAATCTTCCGTTTTCTTTTTCATACCTTTTTGTGTTACACTTGCATGCACCCAAAGCAGTAAAATGTTTCAGTCAGAAGACGAAGAGGCCTTTTTATTTCCTCTACTCCACAAATTTGAATAATTTCCAAACTATTGATTGATAGTAGATCTCATTTTATTAAGTTTCCATTTTGACTTTTCCTAATGGATCAATTACCTTCCCAGTGCTGCGATTCAGCAGCCACTTCTAATGCACACACATTCCTTTGATTCAATTTATCTGAAATGGAAGGGTGGCTCTGTTGGTGAACATTTTATGTCTGGCCCTGATGAGCTCTGTGAGGAACTTCAGCTCACAGAATCCTTTGAAATAATCCCTGGAAGTTGGGCTTCTCTCTTTACATTAAGTACTTTGGTGAGCAACCAAGTGGTGTTTGACCTATTTTTGTCTGAAATACACCCATAAAACTCGTCTAGAGGAGCAGTATCAAGCAGCCTTCCAATACCTAAAGGAGCTACAAGAGATGTGGAGAGGGACTTCTGTCAAGGGCATGGAGTGACAGCACAAGGAGGAATGGCTTTAAAACTGACAGAGGGCAGGTTTAGATCAGACATTAGGAAGAAATTCCTCCCTGTGAGGGAGGTGAGGCCCTGGCACAGGTTGCCCAGAGAAGCTGTGGCTGCCCCTGGATCCCTGGAAGTGTCTGAGGCCAGGTTGGATGGGGCTTAAGAGTAACCTGGTGTAGTGGAAGGTGTCCCTGCCCATGGCAGGGAGGTGGGAAGGGGATGATCTTTGAGGTCCCTTCCTACCCAAGCCATTCCATGATCCTAAACTGTCAAGGACACCTTCAGTCTGTTCACCACTTCATAGTGGCTGTGAGGAGCCACGGTGTTTCCAGTGTGTGTAACTTCAGGAGAGATTCCTCAGACTTCTGGAGAACTCTTGATGGAGTTGAACTTGTGACACTGGGGAAGCAGTCACATGAACAAGAAGTAAGATCATATGGTTGCTGCTTATTTGTTTTGGGGGAGGTTTCTGTCTGTTTTAGTAGACTATATGGCTAAAATGTTAAGAGGCAGCATTCTCATATACCATGTATGAGAAAAACCCAGGATGAGAAAAAACGGATGCAGAGGCACGGGACCCACAGATGAGTTGGGTACTCCAGTGGTGTTTCCCAAGTCCCCAATATTGGTTTTAGGTAGAAATATAGTTAAAAATAAGTTATTGCATCATATAGACTTTCATTCCACTCTATATTTTCCCCCTCAAAAAATGGAAAAACCCAGTCAATCACTGAAACATGGAGCTTTCTTGCTTGTAGTATAGCCGCCCCCAGTATAGCAGCCTTGTCCTTCTTTCATTATTCCTTCTTGCATGAAAAAAATATTCATCACATTGAGCCCTTGGAGGCTTCTTTCAGAGGCATGGAGAAAAAGGAGTAATTACCAGGTTTATGATAAGCTGTTCCAGTGTTAATAACTTGCATTGCAAGAAATTCAGATGAAATGTTGACTCGCAGGATCAAATCTTGGCACACAAATGGGTTTGGATTGACCTATAACCTGAGTGCAGTTGTCTGGCCCCTTGGGTCTGGCCCAAGGTTGGTGACTAAGACAGTGACTCCACTTTTGGGGGAATAGCAACCTTTTCTCATCAGCAGTGACTTCAGCGATATTCCAGTAATAGCATTTTGTTGGAGGTTGTTTGGCTTTTTTCATGCAATTGTGTCTATGAGAAAGTCTGAATTTTCAGTAAATAATCATTAAAATGATGTTCCTTCTGTCTTTCTGTAAACTGCTGATTCATACCCATATTTTATAAGAGTCTGTGTGTGAATCACACAGCAAATGGCCGGCAAACTGCTGGGAGCTGTGACTGGCTGAGAAGGGCTACCCTAGCCTAGAGTTTCCTCAAGCAAGAAGAGAATTTTCCATCCCAATCAAGGGGGAAGAGAAATATGAGTGAGTTGATAAGTTGTATCCTTTGTAGAGGAAGACTGGGAAGCAAATGCCATGTACGAAAAATCAGTTTCTTTCACAGCACTGGGCTACATCATATCTTTTCTAGGATTTTGTGCCTTGTGAAGGAAAATGTTGACTTTTTCTTTGTTTTCTGAAGTTCATATTCTTGGATCAACTTGGTTATGTGTTCTCTCACAATAGCAGGTTTTAGTGCCTCAGAACAAAGCCTTGTGGCATCTTTGTACTGCTGCTAATAGTGTTTACCAGCTGCAAATGATTTAGAAGTCTGGAGCAGACATGAATTGTTTTGAATTTGAATTCTTTCCATCAGAAATTTTTATCCCTCAAACCTATTCCTGTGCTAATATATAATCTATCAACACACAAATAATACAGTATTTTCTGCATGCCATAATTATTTAAGTTTCTATCTATGTTTTATGGTTGATGGAAAACTGGCAGAGTTGGATCTGGCATTAAGCGAGACCGGTTCAAATGATTATCAGTTTGCATGTTTGACATTCCTGGCCTGTTAAGTGTTGTATTTTACACTTAATACTTCAAGATTAGCATGATAGATTAGCTTGCTTAGATGAATGTTTTTATAATTTATGCTCTTATTAACTGTTCTGTTGATCCTAGAAAATATGTCTTTTTTTTTCCTTGATGGATGTCATGTCACAGGAATACAGCTTGTAAATCAAATGCTGCTTTATGCTGTGGTGATGTTGTGTTAGAATCTATTTCAGATGAAAAGCACTGAGATATATAAGTATAAAAACCACCAGGAAATGCAAAATGTCCTTCTGCTGACTTGTGATGGGAATTCACAGACCCTGCTGTCACCTGCCTTGCAAGCTTTGCTACTCTGGGTTATCCATGGACATGATTAGATTTCCTGAAGACGGAACGAAGGAGCCTGGCAAGCCCAAGAGGCGTCAGAGTTCAGGAGGTACCAAGAACTCACACATCCTTCTGCCTAACACCAGGATGGGTGAAAGTCAAGATAGGGACAAGCCAGGCTGTACAAGAGAGCACAAAGCTTGTATTTAGCTTGATTTAAAGGCTGTCTGTGATCACACACATCTGTGATTTTATACATATATGCATATAATATCTGGGACTTGGAATGCCATTTAGGGTACTACATGCAAGAGCAGATTCTGAAGTATTTATACACAAACATTATGCAACATCTGTGTTTCTTTTTCAATCCAGATTCTGGACTGTAGCGTCCCTGAAAAAGTGTCTGGAGATGTGAAAGAAATTTGGATGATATTTCCTTTGTATTTTTCTCCTGGTTACTCTGGATTCCTCAGTTTCTTCTTGTGCCAATGCTTTCATTACAGTAAAGTTATATAATCATAGAACAGAGGCCTATATATAATAACTGCATGCATGCATTTGTATAGCTCAGAAACCTAAGGGCTGTGCTCAAATGTGGTAATTTAATACAGTCACTAAAATTTCAGTTCTCCTCCACTGAAAAAGGTTTGCAAATCTTCTTTATAACCATCTGTATAAATAACTTAGTTATTATTGATTTTTCAGAGATAACCTTTGGCTTGTTTTGCACCTGCTCTGAGCTGGTTAAGCATGAGGCAAATCCAATTTAAAACACATATATAGCTGTATTAGCACGTTATTGTACCTGAGATTGTAAGCCAAGGCTCTTAGCTTTGAACTTCAGCTGGCTCAGGCAGATGTGTCTCTGAGCATCAGCTGAATATGGAACACAAACAGTGATAGCATAAATCCCACCCTGTGGGGCCTCAGATCATTCCGTACTCTTTTGAGTGCCAAACACATAACATTTTTTATGTCCTTCAAATAATCATTTTTTCCCAGGCCTGATTCCAACCTTCACCTCAAAGAGAATATTGCTCAATACAAGCTAAATAGCAATTCTGAGGGTGAAAGAGAGTAGGAAACATTGGCTGCTGTGGGGATCTTTCGAAACAGACTTAGTGAATGATTAATTACTGTTCTGCACTAATAATTACTGAGTTATTAATATGCTTAAAAAAAGACAACTCCACAGATTTGAACTTCTTCATGTGAAAACCTCCAGCATGATTAGAAGGTCATGATAGGAGTCTGTGGCTCCCCTTGTTATGTGCATTAAGCACCTAGTCATTACATGTCCAAGAAAGTTGTCACTTGCACCTGGAGAGGCTACATTAGAAAGTCATTAATACCCAGGCTAATTAAATTATTCTCTTTCATGTAGAAATAGATCTTAATTTAGATTAATACCAGACCTCTCTAGGGCCTTTTCAGAATAACCCAGGCATATAGTTTCTGTAAATATATATGTGTATATTAGTTTAACAGTGATTTTAATTTTTTTTTTTGTTAACTAAAAATAGATTTTGCTGCCAATATCTTCCTTAGACTGAGCAGCTAAAGATCATTGTTACAAGGTTAGGTCCTTAAAAGGAGCAGATAAATCCCTCAACAAGCACCGTGTGGGTAGGTGTTTGTAAGCTGCTTTTTCAAATATCACTGTGAGGTGTTTTGTGGAAATGTGTAGTGTTGTTTTCTTTGCTCTCTCCATTCTCTTTGCCCTCCTCCTTTCCATTCTCCTAAACAGTAATTAATGCCTAGGATCAGCATGGTTGCTGCTGCTATGAGAATATACTGCAGGAAGAACAAAAGAATGACGTGTGCTTTGAAAAGGAGCCAGGTAGTGAAAATGATTACAGCCTGCTTAATTACAGGCTTTTTCAATGCAGCATGTTTAGTTTTGCATCACCTCAAAAACTAGTAACTTCATGGCTTTTTGAAACCAACATAGCAGAAAGAAGTCTGATGTACATTATAAAAAGAACAGCGATCGGGATTTTGTTTCCAGTGTAGTATGTGGAAAAGTTTAGACTGAAGAACAGCTTTAAATAAATCATTGAACAAAAAGAAACAAATATCACCTAAGAAATGAAAAAAAAATGTGATTCACCACCTCCTCTCAGCTGGAGGTGTTTGTTGCAGACCAGGTTCCTGCTGCAGGTGCAGTTGGTACTTTGGGTTTTGAGGGGGGACAGCAGCGTTCACCTACACCTGTGGTCCTTGGTTCTTACCACAGTATTGAGCAAAGGTTTCTGTCCTCCTCCGAGGTCTGTGCCCAAGGTGGGCATCCCCCCATCCCTCTGGTGCTCAGGTTTGGGTAGGGTTTGCACCGTTGCCATTGCTACCCAAGCAGGGCTGTCAGAGGGGGCTGCCAGGGCATCCCAGCTGACAGAAGTTACAGCAGCTTTCCCTGCTTTTCAGGGGATGCTCAGCTGCCCTGTGACTTGTGCACAGAGGGCCTGTCTGGAGTGGGACCAGCCTGAGCTCAAGGAGACCCTGCTCAGGCTTTCTGTTCCTTTCCTGGTCGTGCCTGTGTTGGGAGCATCTTCCATCTCTCCCCTCTGCCAGTGTCTCTCAGCTCATGCTGCATTGACTTCCCAGAAATAACCTTTCCTTCAGACATGGAGGTGGAGCAGAAGATGACTTCTCAGTTGTCTGTCAGACATTCTTCCTAAGTACTTGGTCTTCATCCCACTCAACAGCCAGCCAGTACATGTATTAAACTTGGTAGGAGAATTGCTTTCCAGATTAGAAATGCAAAAGAGGCAAAAAAAGTGCAATTTTTCAAGTTTTCAATTTTAATTTGTTCCCAGGTAGAGCTGTTCTGCTCTGCCAGACTGGAGATTTTAACTGATGATTGTTGAACTTGTCTAACCTGATCTTCCTGAGGTGGGCTCTCAGACATTCATACAACCCCCCCTGGCTGTGACTCCGCCATCAAAGCCATGAGCTGGCAATGGAGCAGATGTCAGCCTGATGATTCCGAACCCATATATATACATACTGTGCTCACACAAACCCCAACGGGTCTGCATTTGATTTATTGTGGATTAGACAGAACTGATCAACCTAAACATGCCTTTAGAAATAGCCTGGGGTTAATTTTTAAAACCAGTTGTTGATCTGGAACATCCCTGTCCTTTTAACAAGAAATGTGCAGCCTTATCCTTATCTGAAGATGGGTTTTAACAAGTCTTGCATTTGTTAATACCTAAATCCTAAGATAACCTTCATCTTCTATTTAAAAAGAAAAACATCTTATCTGGGTGTTGATAGCGTCTTTATTTGGATATCTGTTTTAATTGAGGGATTTTCTCCTATTTGATATTAACATCTGAAGAACAATTTACTGAGAGGTTGGATGAGTATGGAGGCAGCTCGGTTTGAGCTTGATTCTCTGTAGGCTTTTCAGGGAAGGTTTCTGTTAAGAAGGTTTCTAGGAAAAAAAAAAGGACTATATAGACTTAAAATTTCTGCTATTTCATGTTAAAGGACGAGAGGGAGGAAAACCTAACCAAGTATCTCAGTGTTGCTCCTTAAACATGAGGAAAAGAATACAATTGCAACATTTTTCCTGTGTTTCTGATGCATTTTTTCAATCTAAACATCTCATTATCTACTTTGTCAGGATCATACGTGTTTTCATGAACCCTTATACTGAATGTGCAAAATCTCTCATTTACCTTGACTCTACTACAGGTGAATGTCATTTATAGTAGTAAGGCACTTTCTCACTAGTTCTAAAATAGCAGGTTGATTTACATGCTTATTTTTACAATATTGAGAGGAAAAAGTAGTTAAATACCACTGTTTTGTATGCAAGAAGGGAATACTTCGTGTGCTTCACTGCTGTCATGTGAAAGTCCCTAAATTGCTTTTGGCAAGTAGATAACTTAGAAATTGCTTTAGTGACAGAAATGTTTTGAAAATAAACCTTGAAAGTGAGAATATGAAACCTGCAATTATCTAATGGAAGACTGAAATGGTTTTTAAAAGCAAGCTAAAAGGTAAGCACTAGAATTGCTGCAGCTATTGGACCTCTCCACGTGCTGTGCCATATCTGGGTATTGTGGATACATGGGACATGATTTTCCAGATGCCCATTAGTCACAGAATGCTCGAGTGAGGCACTGGGATCAGAAAAACATGGAAAAATATGTTTGCTCTGCATGTAGTAGCATTGATGGAGGCAGACAGTTTCTTGACGTCTTAGTAATTTCTTCCTGATTTTTTTTTTTTTCTTCTGTATTTTTCAGGTTATTGGCCTCCCCAGTGTCTTTCTGATAGGGACAGGGGTGTGTATTTCATGTGGGAGCCCAATGCCTTGTTGTACACGAGGGTTTTATTGGGGCTAAACACCCACTGAATGCTTGGCCTTGGTCTGGGAGAAGCACTGGCTGCTCGTACACTTGTGTCAGACCTGGGTTCTTCACAAGGGTTTGCTGGTGGTAGAGTTTGGTTAGGTCTCAGAAGATCTAAGGTCTGCCAAACCTCAGTACTTCTTTGTTTTTGGTGACTGTGGCTCACTGGTATGCAGTATTCTCACTGCAAGAGATGAGCTTTTGCCTCTTTATTAGAGAGAAACATCTGTTACTCTGTACAAATAACTTGTCACCTCTGAGAACTAGAATCCTTGGAAAACTTTGGCAAGAAACGTGATTAGAAGGGGGAAAAGTTTGGTGGATACTGTTCTTGTTCATGTCCACTGGAATTTGGGGGGTTTTCTGAAGTCACTAATGTCACTCTTCACTGTGATTGAGATGGTCATTTCACCTCCCTGTTACTGCCATCTCAAAAATCCTCCATCAATGTGAGGAAGCAAAATACATGTCTTTGCTGCTCAGCACGAGGTTTGTGTTCACTGCTGTGGCAGTTCAGCAAATGTGCCCATTCTGTGGGCATTGATCATGACAGCTTTAGGTCACGGTGTCTGTGTGACTTCAGGGGAATGCCTCTTGCATACATGCCTGCCTAGGAAATATTAGTGTCAGAAAGCTGAGTAAATTCCTTTTCAAACTGATGTGTGACTTTAAAAGTGACTCTGTAATGAATTTCCTGAGGAAAATTGCAAGAGTTTTTGGCCTGTGAAAACATGAATTTCTTTGCTTCCAAAGGGCAACAGCTTCAGCTGGAGGTGGGTAGCTGTCAGTGTTTGCAGTGATGTAGTATTGCAACACCCAGAATAAAATGTGCATGAGACACAGAGAACATAGAGAACCTTGTTAATCTGTTTTGTAGTCCCATCCAGGATAACGCTGGCATTGGTTTCTACCACTGCTTGGCTGCCAGAAGAATCCTTTTGACCAGTTACAGTTAAGAGCTCTGAGATGTGGCTTTCATGCTTCATGTGATTTGGAGGGTCCCTTTTGCTATTGAAGTAACTCCTGCATTTTAAAAGGTAGCTGGGGGATTTGCTGTTCTTCCTCGAGGTGTCCTACTAAGGAAGGTGCATGGGGTGCTGAAGGTGATGGCTGAAAGAACAATGTCTAATTTGAAAGTAACTTGAAGGGTTCCAGTGGGTTATTTTTTTACTAAACTTTGACATTTTTATGCTTTGGCAAAAATGGAAGTAGGAAACCAAACAAACACATCTCAAAATATGCTTCATCTTGCAATTATGATGGCCTTAAATAAAAATTGCTCTTAACTGGCATAAGCTGGTGGTGATGCCAAGAGAAACAGTCCCACCTTCCCTGGCAGCCTGTTCACATTCCTTGTTGCCTCTTCCACTGTGCCAGCGTGAGGTTATCTGCAGCTGAGCATTGACATGGGCTGAGGAACGGAGACAAGGTAACAGTAATCCAAGAGAAATTGCTGGATTTTTGTGTTTTGGTCTTTTCTCAGCTGGATTAGGTGCTCTTGTTTGCCACCTGACTCTCTGTGTTCTGGTGTGATGAGGGGAATGACACAGGGCAGGAACAAGGGGCTGAGAAGTTCCGTGGGTGCTGGTAGTGCTGGCCCAAGTGAGGGGAGAATAAAGAATTAAAGGTGAAATTGCTGGTTTAACATGAGACCTTTTAAGTCTCATGTTCTGCAGGACAGTGAAGGGTAGCAGTGGTCCATGTGCAAACCACTGTGGTGCAAGGGTGTGAAGTGTTACTGTTTTTCCATATTTGAGTCGTCAGTTCTCTGACTTTATAATGCTCCACAAATGCACATAATCATTGGATGAAATAGGCTTTAACATCCCATTTCTGTGTAGGTGGTGTACATCCTCTCATATTGCAGACACAGTGAAGCAGCTCTTGTTTTATAGAAAACAGAGTTTTCCTTTCTGGTTTTCCTCTGGTTTTATTTTGGTGTATAAATCTCTGTAAAATTACTGTGTTTAGTGCTTCTCCAGTGGAATTGGTGTGCTAGTTTTAACTGCAAGTGTGTACAGAGGTCATCTATGGATCTGGAATTAATCAAGCAAAGATTATTGCTATCTCTGTTGCTGTTTGCTCCTTGCTTAAAAGAAAACAAAGTGAATTGCATGAGTGGGTGTAGAAAAGCAAAGGAAAATTTTCTGATAGGCCTCTCTATGTGTTTTGGATGATGTTTGCTTGCTTGTGCAACTCTACTGATTCTTGTCTAATATTTTTTTATTATGAAATGAACTTGTACAGGCACACAGTTATTTATCATAAACAATTTAGAAGCTTTAAAGACTCATTTCTATCTGTTGTCCAATTGAATTAAGGATCCTTTTCATAAAAAACTGTGTAGTCTTCAATACACTGTTTCACAATTTGCTTATGTAGCTGAAACGAGGACAAAAATGTTTTCTAACACATTTGGGATGAATGGAAAATGAAACTTTACTGTCCTTATAACAGGACCTGGAATTTTCTGTTATTTGCAGTTGACTGCCAGTCAACTCTTAAAGCCTGTTGTAACCTCACTGCCCAGGTGAGACTCAGGGCCTGCTGCAACTTCCACCCAGCAGAGCACTCTGCAGTGCTCCACACACTGTGAGGAAACTTGGAAAGTTTGGCAGCTTGGAAACTGTGGAAGCTTGGAAACTGTGTCTTCTAATGTTGTTGGGAAAAGGGAGTGCCATGTGGGGCTATGGGGGAGCTAAAGAGATGCTGTTCTTCCCAGCCATAATCCCCCCTTAAAATGGAGGTAACTTCCAGTGCCACCTCCTGCATCTGCATAGCCACTTATACAATACATTTTTGAAAACACTAAATGAGGATAAATGCAACAAAAATCAAAACATGGAATAAGCTTTACTCAAATTTTAGATCTTTTGAGTTTTATGGTCTTTTAATTAAAAATTGACTTCTAAAAGTTTATCTTAGTTGTGCTGCAAGAACATCTTTCACAGCAGGTGTTCAATAAAATGTAAGTTGGGCTTTCAGCATCTCTGTTTCTAGTTGTGATGCCTTTGTTGTGAAAAGTTATCATTGGTCTGAATATATGATTTTTCGAGCTACCCGCTGTTCCTCTCCTCTCCTCTCCTCCCCTCCCCTCGTTTCCTTTTGAGGTTAATATGAAATGCATTAAACCTGAGGGCAGCCTCCCTTCTACCAAACCTGCTTCTCCTGCTAGTGCTTATTTTATTAGCCCCCTTCTTACCCTGGCAGCAGAGGCAGTGACATAGCAGCTAGGGCACTTTTCCAAACCCTGAAATTTTACAAGCAGTACACAGTGGAAACATTTCCAAATCTGTTCCAAGATACATATACACTGGGTGTATGTATCCAAATGTAAATATTCAGATCTGTTTGTTACATTTTCAGTTTTCTAACCGGTTAAAGTTTTATATTTGTACATCCATGGAGAGCCTTTTGCTTTCTGTGGTGAAGATGACAGAAGGTTTGCTAGGGAGGAAGAAAGCTATTTTCTTATCTTGATGTTCCCTGGGGCTTATCTGGAATCCTGGAGCATCCACCTACTGGGTGTTGATATGAGAGAACTGGCATCTCCACCAGCTCTGCACTGCTGACTCGTCCTTGGTGCTTAGCCATTTGTATGAAGGGATGGGCTGCTGTGGGCTTGAGGGTCTGACTTGGATATTGGGCTTTTTTCATCTCTGAATGAGACTGTTTTCCCTTTTTTTGGTAAATCATAACTTTTCCAAGGGACTGGGGTTCTCCTGAAGCCCGTCACTTGCTAGATGGAAATCTGCAGTAGCTCTTACATTCTTCTGAACAGGAGACAGAACAGTGACAGTCATTAGTATAAGTAAAACTGTGATCTCCCCAAGTGGAAAACTCTATTGTGTTTCTCTCTAAAAGTTGAAGAAATCTGAATAGTTTAAAACTGAGTTTTTATTGCTTGTGGTATTTGATTTTTTTTTTCTAAATTATGACTTGTTGACTTGTAGGCAAAGTCCACTTATGATGCTTAATACCTGGTCAGACTGTCTTGAAAAATGTCGTCTTTCGGTGTGTAAGTTCCACGTATGACAGAAGGCAGTGATCAAAACCTGTGTCTAAAGAAACCCCAGGCTTTGAGAAACTTCAACATTGATGGTCTGCCTCTAGTTTTGAATTAAAGGGATTTTTATAAAAGCAAACCTCTCCATCAAATACTGCAACCACAAGTTTACAGGTTTGTAGATTTCTGGATGTGATTTTTGGTCTTAGGTTTATTCCCATTCCTAAGACTTGGTATGAGATAAAGTTTACACCTCGAGTGTCTGGTAAGTCTCTTAGATTTTAATTACCTGGTGGAGAATGTCCTGTCAAATGACAGTGAATCTTCAAATGTAATGGTTTAATGATTTTTTTTTTTAAATTATTAACCCTGTTTTTTCTTTTTACTGCATCTGAAATATGAAATCTGCAGTTCCAAGAGCGAGGGCACCTTGCAGAATTTAGCAGACATGCCAGATTTGTATTCCAGCCCTTCACTGTATCAAATTATTAAATGCAATTGCCTGAAAAAACATTTGGTACCGGTGTAGCTAAAAAGCATGGAAAGGTCCAAACTTGACCTTTGGGAAGGAAATATTACCCATGCTTGGTGAAGCACATCTGCACCCTTTGCTTCCTCTTGATTGAACTGGTATTTGAGGATTTACTTAAAAGTGAGCATGTGCTCAAGTGCATTCCTGAGTCGTGGCCTCATCTCTGCCTCAGAAAGAGGACAGTGCTCCCTTCTTCCCTGTGGACCTTTCTGACCATCGCAGAAGTGCCACACCTGGCTCTGCAGGAGCAGTATTTGGCATTCCTGCCTGGCACACGGGTAAATCCTGACAGTATTCCTTGAAGCATCTGTTTTAGAGAAGAGCAGTTGAGGTGAGGACCAGAGGCCGTGGGACACCCTCTTCTTCAGATTCGGTCATGTTGCAAAATGTTGGTGTGAAATTTATCTAGCTCTAGGCAAGATGCATCCTTAGGCATGGGAGGATCAGTTTGAGTCTCCCCAATTCAATGTGAAACACAGTAAATAATTAAATTATCTCTCTGCATTACTGTCCCTTTACCTGAGTAATAAAAGTTGGCAGTTTCTTTTATATGATCAAGTCAAACAAGCAGAAAGGGGCAGGAATTTGCAGAGTGAATGGCAGCAGTTGCCGCAGAAATAAGGAGATATTGATATTTTACAAAGCAACCAAGAAACAATTGCTATTCATCTGTGTGTGAGTAGCGTGCAGTCATGGCAAGGCACCTGAGTGTACCATGCTCTTAATTAACATTTCTCATCTATAACTTCAGTAGTTTGGTACAGAGGAGTAAAGTATCTTGGTTTTTATCAGATTAAATCCTCAAATAAATTCTCAGCTAATTTCCTTAGCTGGCTTCTGTTCCTCGTGTTAGGCTGTGGTGCCTGACACTAAAATTGGTGCTTCTGATGGGAAAAACAATCAAGTCTTAGGAGTGTGCTCTGCTGCCTCGTTGCCGTGCCCACCACAGTATCTTCCTTCGATGAAGGGATGCTGGGACATCCTCTGATTTATGGCCAGTGAGGTGGGAAGATCAAAAGGGATACAGGATCTGAATAGTGAGAATACCCATAAAACAGGCCCTCATGTGAGCAGCAATGCAATGCAAGGCCGACTCTCTCTGATTCACCTCACCTTTGGATACTGTGGTGCCACATGGGAAGATGGTTTCTTCTTGGCTGTTTTTGAAGCCTTCATAACTAAATTCTGGTGCCTGGTATGGGTGACTCCAGCTGCAGCCATGTCTTTGGTGAGAATTTTACTCAAGTTTATGAAGCCTGTTGCACCTTGTTGTTTGGGGCTTTGCTAACACAGCAGCAAACCCTAGCTGGTAAACCTCCTTTTTTGTCTTTAATTCAAGCAAAAATTCCAGGCAGGAGCTGTTAAACTGTGTAGAGAAAATTGGTCCCAGCCAGGAATGGCCGTCAGTGCTAACACAGATGTTTCCAAAAGTTACAGCAAGTTTTGTTTTTATGTAAATTTAAAAAAAAAGTTCAATTTTAGATAGACATCTCTTGGGGTCAGGCTAACATAACAAAGAGCAGAATGGGCTATCACACAGCGACATGTAACTGGAGATACACCTACTAGAAACACTAACAAAGACATGCCAGATAAAACTAGAAACCACAATAGTTTTTGAGAATTCACCTGATCTTAAAACTCACCTATTCAAAAGAAAAGCAAATCGCCATTTGTAAATAAATTGAGTCTTCAAATGTCTTTTTCAGAGCTTCATCTTTTAATAGTTTCTAAATACAGCATCACATCAAATACTTGAACGGAGCATTTGTGTTTCCACAGCAGTGCTGCAAATTCAATCTCTTGGATTTTTATGCAACTTGTGTCTTTGGTCTGTGCCAAACCATCCTGATGGTTAGTGGTGCTGTTTTAAGGTGTTTTTTACTCAATTCTTTAGGGAATTTTTAATGTGGTAAAAAGACAGGCTAAATTATGCTTTGGCCTCTCTTAAAACTCCTGAGATTTTCTTTTGTTTTCCTCTCTTTCAGATGCTGAGTCATCATGTTTATGAAAATCGTACATCACTATCTGGAAATCGTATAATTTATTTAGAAATGCTGACTGCCACACTTTATCTGCTAAACTAAGCAAGTACCAAACTGGCCTTGATCAATGTGCTTCAGTCAAGGGTGTTGGCAATTTACTGGCTCTGACCTTCCCTGCATGTTTAAGGGCCTTAAACAACAGGGAAGGTCAATGGCAGTTACATCATTTAAGAAATTCATGGAGAGTGAGGCAGCAAAATAACTACAAGGATTTAGAGTTAGCTTGAGTTCTTTCTTTTTTTTTTAATGTCCATATTGTCACTTAGCAAAAATTCCTTCATTTGTGGTGAATGAATAAGGCAGACCTAGAAATAGTGAGTTCAAATAAATAGAATCTGCCTTCTTGCTTCAAAAAATAGGCTTTTAGGACCTCTGGAGAATGTTAATAAAGAAATAAAGAATGTTGTTAATAATTACTGAGTCATTCCAAAACTGTTAAAAGATCCACATAACGCTAATACCAGTCCCCATGTATTGCACCAGCCTAATAAAATCTAATCCTGTTTTCTCAATCTCAAACTCTCCATTTTGGCCAACAGGAGATGCTTAAAAATGCAGTACATTGTAAATGCACATGTATCTATAAACATTCCTGCAATGTCTAATAGTTTTAGATGTTTTTTTAAATCTATGTCTAATCTGAGGTGCTTTTAAAAGTCCTAATGATTGAGAGTGTGCCCTTTGTATGGTCTGGACCTGCACTCTCAAGGTTTTTCAAGTTGAAAGGCAAACAAAGGGCATTAATTATGTTGTCTCCTAAAAAACATGAGATGCTCTTAGAATTCAAAAGGCTGTTGGTTTTCAGCATGAAGCAAAGTGATCCTGCTTTGCTCATTTGTGTATGTTGTTCTGGGGGGATTCCTCAAGGTCACAATATGGAGAAGAGTTGATGGAACAAAATTATTCCCAGTTTTGTAACTGACACCTTCAAAGACTCCAGCTGTCCTGAGCAAGCTATTTGCATTTTAACCTTGTGATGTGCTTAATCCAGTGCAGCATGACAGAAATAAAATTAAACCTTGTTTCAACAGCTGGAATTTTGTCTCGAGCCTTTTAATTATCACTTTTTGCTTTTTCCTTCACTACACTGTGTGTGTGCCATGGACTTGATTCTTGGGTGTAAACATTGTGTAGAACTGTGCATTATGCAGAATTTCAGTGTCTCTGGTCAGACTTCTGTTTAAAAACCCTTTTTGTGCAGCTCAAGAGGAACTGGAAAGTATGTATGGAGTTGTATTAGGACATACTTGCACAGGATTTCCTGCTTAAAGTTGTTGTTTTGCCAGCAGCACACGTGAGCTGTCATAAGTGCACCCTGCCAACCTCAGGATGGTTGTTACTTTCCCCAGGTCACTGGGGATGTTCACTAAAAATGCACATTTTCATCAGAGGTCCTGGGTTACTCACATTCTGTGTATGGGGCTGGCACTGCCATGTGCCTGCTGCAGTGGTATTTAATGCAGTGCCTTTTGGGTCTGTGGGACATTATTTCTGCCCTGGGTTGGCCACTGGCATGGTTGTTGTGTTGTCTCCAGCCTTCCCCATGCTCTCCAGCAATGACAGACTGAGAGAGTCATTATCTGCCACTCTCTGGCTCCCAAAATGGAGCAGCATTTGCAGTCTGGTGTTCTCTAAGATGCTTTTGTTCACTTCATCAGCTGAATATTAATTTATGCATCAAATTACACATTTGTTGAGAAAAATGAAGGCTGAAGCTATTCAGTGCTTAGATTGAGATGCAGAAATTAATCATAAATCACTTGAAGAATTCTCTATTTAAATCCCCTTATTGCAGTTGCTGGAAGAACATGTATTTAAGCAACCATCATCAGTGCTTGCTAGCGTAGGCTGTGCTTACTGCAGTGAAATTGTGAGCACCTGTATGAAGGATACTTGTAGGAAAAAATATTAAACATAATTTGAGATTCTCACAAAGTGCTGCCCTTCTGCTTTGTCCAGGTTTACATTTGCAGTGGGACTTCCAGAAGTGAGGAAGTTTACGTTTGTTTTTATGAACTGCAATGTGGGCATTGCCTTCAATACCTCATAAGAAGGTGGTCTGATATCCCCAGTTGTGTGGTTCAGGACTTCCTGCATCTACTCAGGCTTAGAGATCCATAAATGGTGTCATTTTCTCTATTTTTCTGCAGTACACTTGCCATTTTTCTCATAACAAATGAGAAATATTAGCATCTGGTCTGGATGTCTAGAACTGCTGTTATTCTCTGTGCATGTGTTTCATTTCATTAAGCTATGAACATTATTTAAATTTTCATAGAAATAATTTTCCTGGGGAAATAATTAACTATAGTCTGGAGTAAGTGTGCATATGTATGAAGAATATGCTGTTACTGGGAGGACACATTCTTTGTATGATGAATGCTCTGGGGTTTTTTTGAAAGGTGTGATGAAGAGGCAGAATTATTCTGCTCTTATTTGCTTCTCCTATTTGTGCCCCAAATACATCTTTCTTTTACTAAATTGCTGGTAGTGAGTTTAAATAAATCAATTTCATGGAGGCAGAATACTGTCCAGAGGATGCTGGTTAATGAATGGAAATGAATGCACTTCATGTGCTTTGGAAAGTTGTGACGGGGAAGAGGTGCAGAAATGGAACCAACTCACAGCTTGTGAATGTCAGAAACATCTCAGGGAACCAAGAAAGCCACTTACACAGAGCTTTGAACTCAATGATTTTATTCTAACTGGAAATACCTGCAAGGCAGCTGAAGAAGTGGGTGAGCCTGGCAAATTCTTGATTGGCATCTTCTTGTCTGGGAGGCACAGTGGACACCTGTGCTGAGACAGTTTTATCTCAAGTCTGTGAGGTTCAAAACCATCCAGGTGATGAGTTTTTACAGAGATTTCATGTGGAAGAGAGAGGTGAAAGCAGGAATGTGCTATAGGAAGGAGGTTGCAGGAAGTCAGTAATGTGAGTGCATGCAGAGGACAGGCTGTTTAAGGAGAGAAAACATAGGAAAGCATTGTTAGTATATATTTGAAAAAAACAAAAGGACTTTTTGTTGATTTTTTTTTAAAAAATATATTTTTGATTATATTTCCTATGAGAAAGACACAACTTTATCCCAAAGTGATTTTTTTCTGTTCCGTGCCAGTTTGTCTTTTGGCCTGCTGGCTCTGTTGAGCTGACTGGTATTTTTGGTTATTTGGTATTTTTGAAGTAGATGTTTATTGCCTTTTGTGTACACTTTAAGTGTTAGCAAGGGCATGGACATTTTGGTGAGGTTCAGGCTGAATCTTCCCTTGTTGCTCAATGTTCTGTCTTGAGTAGCTGCATTTTGCTTTTCTGTCTCAGAGGAACATCATGTTGATGGGAATGAAAATGAAGCAAAGCCAGCAGGTTTTTTAAATGAGGTTGATTTGACTTAGACAAGAATACTGCTTTGGGAGCTCTGGAGTGAAAAGATTTAACTTCTGTTGCCTTATGCTATGAGTCAGTAGCAAAGCCCTGGAAAAGATTGCAGAAGTATTGAATCCTCTTCATTTCCTGTAGCCACATGAAAGCAATCTTCACCACTGAAAGCTTGGAAAATAATATTGAATATGCTTCTCTGTTAATGATGGTCCATTTCAAAAAAACAGCATTGCAATTGACAAATTTTTTTTGAGAGACAATATTTTAGCCTATAAATAATCGTGAATTAGAAGAAAATTTTCTGCACTCACCTTGAGTTGTTGTCATCAGTTTTGTGTGGGTTTGGTGTGTCTCCTTTAGCTTTCCTTATTATAACCTTGCATCCCTTCCAGAGTCATCCATTTTAATCTGGAGAAGTGGGACTTGCACAATTTAATTCACTCTGGTGGTCTTTTCTCCTGCTTGTCTTCCCTTTTCAGCCTCCTTACTCCAGTCCTCCTCACACCTTCTGAATTTATTTTATTTTATTTTATTTTATTTTATTTTATTTTATTTTATTTTATCATTTTATCTTATTTTATCATTTTATCTTATTTTATCTTATTTTATCTTATTTTATCTTATTTTATTCTTTTGGCCTCTTTTAACCATTGTGTCCTGGTGAGCTCTAAGATTAGTTCTTTTTGCCAACAGAAAATTTGCAGTAGGAGGCCATTCTCTCTTAAACCTGTCAATGCATCTACCACATGAAAACAAGCAAAATGTAAGTTAAAGGAAGCTCACATTTTACTGAACTCCAGCAGTTCCAGCACTAAACAAAAAGCCAAAGGAAACCAGCTTCGTTAGTGCTTCATTAACTTTACTGAACAGACTCAAAGGGAAATGAGCACCATACACAAGAGCTGAATGCTGTTCCAAATGCTCCAGATTATTTTCTAACTTGTATTTCTCATGAGCTGTATAAATTGGCCAACATCTGTGAAGATGCTAAAAAATGTTTTTGCTGCTGGAAAATTAGAATATTCTCCTTCTGCAACCTGCCTTGTTGCTTCTTCTTCTCTTCTACCCTGCTGAGCCTGCTTCCAGCTCTGCTTCCATCTGCTTGTAGGTTAGCACAGCTCAGATTCTCCAAAACTGCTGAACTTTGTCATCCATGGCAATTTTTAGAAGCAAAATGTTCTTTAGAGTCTAAAGTATTTTTTATATATATTTATGTGTGCCTGTTCCTTATACCAGAGCTGTTGCATAGCCACATAACATGCCTTTATCCCTTGTGCTGAGACCCTTGCATATTTATGGTTGTTCTTAGCTCTGCTTGGTCTGTATGATTGAGCTCTTTCAGTTTAAACAATAAGTGTTTAGAAGGGAAATGTTCAGAGGTGGGCCACGTGCTTTCCTCTTGTGTGGCATTTTTGTTCGATGACACAGCAGCTGGTGTCAGTGGAACTGAGGCACTGAAAGGAAATACACACCACGAGCTCCAGAGGGTATTGACTTAGGCAGCAGGGCTAATACTTAACAAATGCCTTTCCTGATCACAAGTTCATAGGACTCGGGAATTTTGGAGATCAGCGTGCAGTTTCTTTGCAAATGTAGAATAGATGTGATAAGTGCCTCTTTGTCCAAGGCTGAATTTTTATGAAGAAAGAAGCTGTGGCTTTTTCATGGGAAGCCATAATGAATTCTTAATTTTATATTTTTAGATCACAAGGAGTAATTTACTCGCCTTTTTCTTATGGCTCTTGTCAGAATTCATGTTGCTTAATCTCCTTGCTCTGCTATTAAAACTCACCTTTGTATTTACCATAGGCTAGGAGAGACTAATCTTAGCTCCTAGTAATTAGTGCTTTTTTAGTTCTTTGTGCTCCACGCATGGCCAACAAAGGCCTAATAAAGAATGTGCATATTTTATCTTCACATTAAGCTAACAATCCAATCAATGAAAAGCCTTTTTCTTCTTTCTCCATAATTCCTATCTTACCCTTCCCCCCCTCCCCCCCCCCCCCCATATAAACCTGTGGATGTATTGAGCTAATAACACTAAAAATCAATTTAACTGTGCTACCGTAGCGGCAGCGAGAACAAGAAGTGATAGCAGGGAGATTTCTGCAGAGGCTGAGCCCCAGGCTGGCAGAAATGTCTTTCCAGGGAGCAGTGTTTCATCTGCTGCCAGACCGTGGCTCCTTCCACGGCTGCATTGAGCAGGTGCCAGAGCAGCAGAGGAAGCCACCTCCAGGGCCAGCATGTGAAGAGTGCATCCACATGGAATGCAGGTACAGCTTGGACTCTTGCTGCTGACACCCCTCTCTCCCCCACAACCTCAAACACATCAAAAGCCTTCTGGCTTTGCAGAAGTGTGCATTTTAGAAACTCTTCCAACTGAAAGAATATATTCTTTCCTTTAGGCTGTCATGTTAGGCTGGTGGTAGCTCCCAGTTGAAGCCAGCAGTCTCACAGCTTGGATACCTAGGAGCTCAAAGGAGTCTCCCATCTCTTCTGGCTGATGACTGTGCAGTTATCAGAGGAAACATAGCTTGATATAGTCAGCCCAGTAAAATGTGCTGCTGCTGTGGAATTTGGGGTGCTACAGAAGGGATGTACGTGGTCTGCAGGCTCACAACGAGGTTCAGCACATCCTACATGTGGTGCATGTTATGCAAATTCATGAGTTACACAGAATCACAGAATCATGGAGTGGTTTGGGTTGGAAGGTACCTTAAAGATCATCCAGTTCCACACTCCCTGCCAGGGACAGGGCCACCTTCCCTGGACCAAGGTTGCTCCAAGCCCTGTCCAGCCTGGCCTTGAACACTTCCAGTTGCTCTGGGCAACCTCTGCCAGGGCCTCACCTACCTCACAGGGAAGAATTTCTTCCTAATACCTAACCCAAACTGGCCTTCCATCAGTTTAAACCCATTCCCTCCTGTTCTGTGCATGCTGTTGTTTGAAGCCCCTCTCTGGCTCTCTTGTAGCCCCTCTAAGTACTGCAAGGGGCTCTAAAGTCTCCCCAGACTCTTCCCCAAATTGAACAGCCCCAGCTCTCAGCCTGTCTCCACAGCAGTGTCTCCAGCCCTGTGATCATCTTCGTGGCCTCCTCTGGACTCACTCCGAGAAGCCCATCCCTTCTTATGCTGGGGACCCCATATCAATAAGGTGGGAACTTTCTAATTTGGATAAATCCTTCTTATATTTAAGACCATGCTGGGGAACTAAGGGAGCAGTAAGCAGTCAGTTGATGCAATTGGGAATACATTTAAAATAGTATGTTTATTGTGTTTTAATGTGTGGTTTTTGAACCTTATAGAAAAGTTTGTTGCTGAAGACTGTTAGATGTAAAACTAAGCCATAGGTAGATAGTTTCAAGAAAGCTCTAATCCCAGACAACCACCAGCAATGGCTTTCTGCCATTAACAGGGAAGAATTCCTGCTGTGGTTTTCTGCATTGGAGTTCAAAGCATGAAGGTCGGAGCTCTGAAGTCGAACAGACGGGGAAAGTGGCGAGAACTCCAGTAGAAATTCCACTTTATTTTTGGATTTAATTTCCCTTTCCTGTACTTCTGTGAACACCCAAAACTGTCCCCATTGTTGTCGTGGGTTTCGATTTTCAGTGCCAGCAGAGGCGGAATTGTTTCCGGGGGTGACTCCAGCAGTGCCTTTGGGCTGTGCACAGAGGCAGCAGCCAGTGCAGAGTCACGGGGACTGATAAGTCCCAGATAAGCCTTTGGATTTTACTTGCCAGTAGCCAAAGAACAGAAATCTCCTCTTGCCCTTCTCTTATCAGTTCCACTTTGTGACGTGAAACAGGATCAAGAGCTGGACTTTGTCAAGCTGCTTCTTGACAGGGATGTATGTATGGGATTGCTACTTTGTGGGATGTCACAAGCCATCTCCTCCAGTAAAAATCCCCCTCAGGTGATGAGGAGCTGAATGGCAAAGATGATGAAAAGATTCAAGTTAGGCACAGTCCACTGCTTCAGAACAGATGAGCTTGAATGACATAAAAAGTGTTTGAACAAGCTGAATATTTCTAAGTAAAAATAGACAAAACCTTCAAAGTTAGTCATTTCAAGTACTCTGTTTCTCACATAAATGAAGTACAACAACACATTGCTAAATCCTGTGGAACATGGTAGGAGCCATACTCTTTAGGGCAGTGGATGTGAAATCTCAGAAAACCTTGTTTCTGGAATCTTCTCAGTTCTTCTGAGCCTTGTGCTCAGGGAGCCTCCCTTCTTCTGATGTGCTCTTTAGGGCAGTGGATGTGAAATCTCAGAAAACCTTGTTTCTGGAATCTTCTCAGTTCTTCTGAGCCTTGTGCTCAGGGAGCCTCCCTTCTTCTGATGTGCTTTTGTTTTACTGGGAAGTGTTATGTTACTGATTCACCTTTGCTTCACCTTCTTTTGTGTATTTAAGCTGCTTTCATAAAGAACTTAAATATTTTGTTTTGAATAATTCTGTTTCTCCTTTTTTCTGCTAGTTCATCTTTTCTCCTCTACCTCCTTCCAGTACCTCTAGAACCCATTTACCAGTTTCAAATCCACCTGAAGGCAGAGCAGATGCATCCGATCTCTAGAAATGGCTCAGTGAGGCTAATGAAGGTCGCTGGCTGTGTGGAGGGAAGGTGTTCAAACTTATCTTCTCCAGGAGGGAAATGCAACCTCCGGCTGTGGTGGGGATCCTGGAGGTTGTTCAAGAACATGTGGAAGAAATGCTGGATAGTTTAAGGGAAATAAAGATACTTCCAGGGAGAGGGGTGTCAACAGGAGTAGTAAGGTAGTAGAGAAGTGGTTTAAGTCTTCAGGGGTTTGGGGGAAATGGGGAATGAGGCAGGGGGAGTGATTACTGGGAATATGTCCCTAAGAAGGACAAAGAGCAAGGACTGTTAATGATGGATGGAAGTGTGTGAATGGATGTAGGGCACAAATCCACAGGAGATCTTTTCTTGCTCTACTGCGGGCAGGAAGGCTTTTTTTTTTTCTGGTGGCACCCAATTAATTGTGGTTTGGTTTGATAAATGTTAATGTATTCCTATGTCATAAAACTGCTGTGTTAGCATGTGTCTGGCTGCCATTTGTGGATTTGAAGTAGCAGTTTTGCTGTGCAAGTAGGTCTGCTCTTCAAACAATGGTGCATGAACTCGTGCTGACTTTTCCCTTTAGGTCAGCTTGCAGCTTCATTCCTATAGGAGCATTATGTTGGCAAATCAGGAAATCATTTCTCCCTCTAAGCAGTTTGCTGCCACAAAGAAAAAACGTCTTTGCCCAGAGCAGGTTTTAGGATGTAAGATTTCTTTTTACCCTGGAATTATTTCAGGTACTGCATCATCTTTGTAGGGTGTACAAATCCATTTTTATATGTTTTTGTGACAGTGCCTGCTTTAGCTGCTAAATATTGATTAAAGCATTTTGATATAAATGTGAGCTGTCAGAGAATCTGTATTAAGGTGCCTTCCAACCCAAACCATTCTGTAATTCTATTATCAAAGTCAAGGTGGCTCTGCTCAGTCAATTTTCATCTATGGAATAATTGTCCTGCTGTATGTATTTCTAGAATGTGCTAAGACTTCACATACATTTCGTAGTACAGTAAAAAAAGCTTCATTTGGTGAAGACTTCTATAATTTAATTTGCAGATTTTATAAATCTTTATTAATGCTATTACTTTGCGACTTCTTTCTTTGACTGTGCTAGTCAAAACTGAAAATAGGGCGAACAGGACTTGCAGATTTCAAGCTGCAAGTCATTAAGGAGTTAATGCACATAATTGATGAGCAAATGGGAAAAGCATACATCTGATAAAAAATATATGCATAGAAATTGTAGCTGCCTACAAAGAACCATAAAACAGAACTGAATGAGCAACAAAATTGGAAATATATTCAGTGTTGCTTCAATTATTTTTGCAAGCATCTGAGATCAATAAGGGTATAAACTAGAGATTACAGCATTACATCAGCATTAATAGAATGCCCTTCACTTTATATTTAAAAGCAGTTACCATATGGTTACTTCAGAGTCCTGCTGTGACTCTGGTTTTGATGGAGCATATGTTTCTGCTTCCTACCTCCTTTGGTTGAAGTGTGCAGCAAATCGAACTGGTTTCCTAGCAGCTGGATCTCTATCCCTGGTATCTGAGCAGGGCAGCCTGCCCAGGGATTGTTATATCACTTGATGGGAACTTCTTAGCTCTGTGCAGTTTGCTTTGGTGTGAGCTCTCTTCTGCATATCTGAGTGTTCCTACATCAGGTTGAGGTTGCAGAGATATTTTTTGCTTGGATGCATTGCTCTGTTCCTCAATTCTTGTGCCCCTCATACATCTTCCCATTTAGTGACCTTTCTCCAGCTGTCCTGGCCAAGGGATAGGTGAACCAGCTCATTGCAGAGTTCTTTATCACTGCTCCAAGCATCAGTTAGTAGTGAAGTAAGAGCATGGTGGTAATAGTGGGATAACAGTGCTTTCACACAATGAATCATTTTCATCTGCCCTCAGGGACATGAGGAATTGTCTCCAAAATGCTTCAGCCATAAACTCAGAGAGATGGAATCACTGTTCTCCATCATGGCGGCATGTTCTGAAGGAAGGAAATCACCTGCTTAGCCTATGCTGCTGGATCTGGAGCAGCTCATAAGGAGTGCCCTGAGTAAAGCAGAACAACAGAAACCCCTCTGACAAACCCAGCCTCAAAATAAAGAGCAGGGGTGCAGAGCTGCAGCTTTATTTTCCAAATGAAAGTGAAGAGTCCTGTAGTTGAATTTCTGCATTTGAAGTAGTATTGGATGTGAAAGCTTGTGCAGATGAATACAGGAGGAGTCCGACTGACTGTCAGCTTTCATTTCTCAGTCAAAGGATGTTTCTCTATTCATGTAGTGTGGATCAGAGTGGCTGCCACCCGGGGGGCCACTCCACATCAGCCAGGGTATTCATGGCAGTGGGAGGGAGGGTTGTGCAGGAATGTTCTGGCTCAGCATGCGATGTGGGGTGGTGCCAGCCGCTCTCCTGGGGGGAGCCTCTCAGCAATGACATAGTAAAAATGGCAAAACTGGAGTGTAAATACCTGAAAGTTGCAATGTGAGACATAGAAAGTGTGGGTGCTTGTGGGTGGTGCTTTGGGTCACGCTCGCTTTGTGGCAAACCCCGGCAGCAGTGGTTGGTTCTCAGGCTGCTCTGAGTGTTCCAAGGTGAGTGGGTTTCACAGGGCTTTTGGGCACATCCCTACTCGCTGGTTCTCAGCATCTCCGTTCCTTGCCTTTCCAATGGGGACATGGACCTTGCTTCTCCATTCCTACCTGATCTCCAGGAATACTTACAAAAGGACTAATCAGAGCCATCTCTGTACGCACAGTTGAGGCTGTGATCACATGGATTACCCTGTGAGAGTCTGTTTTCTATGAAGAAACTGTCTTAGTTAAAATAGGCAAACAAACCTCTGCAAAAAATGATGTTCAAGAATGTAAATGTGGTTATTTATCAAGTTTGGTTCTTTTTCAGCAGACCTTGCAGAGAGTTCCCAAAAGCTGTCAACATAAATATGGTTATGGACCAGCAGCCAACTCCAATTCCCCCTCAAACCAAAGAATAAATTAATTCTCTTTCAGTCCGTCTGGAACACAGTAAGGTGGTAAACAGAAGGAAACTGGATCCCATTTGCTGCTCTGTGGGGTTTTCTTTGGCTGGTTTTGTTCTTTTCTACCAAAAAAGATACATCCTAGCTGTATGTACTAACAAGTTTAAAAAAGACAAAAAGAATTATCCCCAATGTACTTCAATCAGATACGAGACCAGGGATTAAGAGGAGCTTTGGTCTCAGCTCATTAATTGTGCAGGCTAAGGATGTACAAGCAGTGTCTTCTTTGTATCTTACCTTCCCTGTGCTGTGGAGTGAAAGAGTCCCAAGATACTGTATATAGCAGGTATTGCAGACATTCTCTCATATTTGTAACATACATAGAAATCTTGGGCAAAAAGTGCCTCAGAAGTGCCAAATATCTTAGAATATTTCAATGAAAAAATCAATTAATGGAAAATTGTTCCTGTCATTTGGAATATGATGGTCTCAATTATGAGAAGAGGTGGGTACAGTGTTCACAGAGTGCAGCTTACTAAACTATGCCAGTCTTTTGTTTTTTGCCAAGAATTCAGAACTGAATGTAAGCATACGTAAAGATTAAAAATCCATCAATTAGTCAGAAGTGATAAAATATTTAGCAAGTGTATTGGGGAGCACAGATCATCCAGATGAATGCAATAAATGTGCTGCCCATTTTTGGGTTTTCATGTGCTGCTGAGGACGTGGGGAGGAGCCCCGTGCCAGGCTGGTCCTGCTCCAGCACCTGTGGGGCAGGAATCCAAGCTGGGCTCTGGCTCTAGGCCATCTCCCCACTCCCATGTGTAAAAAGCCACCACTGCTCCCTTCCTGGTTCCAGTAATGCTCTTTCCCTTTTCACAGCAGAGAAAGCAGCTCAGTGCAATAAACCTCATCCCCATCTCTGTAGGGTAGTGGCCCCTGGTGACCTGCCCTCCCTGGAGCTGCAGCACAGAGGCTGGATGGCTGTGCTGGTGAGGTGTGGGAGGAAGAGGCAGCCTGACCCAGAGAAGGGGGTTAATGCAGCTTTCCCAGGGAGTAGCTGGGATGGTTGGCCTGCTCCAGGTGTCACCCTATCTGGAGCTGCCCCTGATTGTCTCTTACCCTCTGCTTTTGCAGTGAACAATCATGTTCTGCTGCAAACCAGCATGTAGTTAGTTAACCTATAAAAGGGAGAAAATGATCTTTGTAATATAAGATTTAGAGCAATAAAGTAGTAAATACTATACGTAGAAAAAAGTAAGAGTAAATAGATATAATAAGAATAATAATGTATTCCTGTGTAGCATTAGGAATTTTCTTTAATTACTAACCTGTGTTGTGATCAGAGAGAAAAATTAAATAGCTGATCCCTCTCACTGCTGAGTAATGAGCTACCTAATTATTAATTGCAGGAAAATTTTGTGATGGGCCAACTTCAAAAATTCTTTTGTGTTTTTACGAGTAACAGAGAAAGTGGGCTTTGATTCCCATGAGCGTGTCAGTCCTGGCAGTCTTAACAAGTTCCCTGGAAAGTGTTAGTCTTTCCCTAAGACTGGGCTTTGCCTCCTAAGCCCTCGGGGAGCTGTGCAGCCTGTTGGCTGGAGCTGTCAGTATGCCCTGGTTTATTTGGGTATCAATTGGCTCTATCCAGGCACCATCTGCTTGAAACCTGCTGCTGCAAGGGGAAGTTTGCGCTTGAAATGCTGCTAGATCAGATCAACACATTGCTGTGCATCTCGATGGTTAAGTTCTTGGGAATCAGAAGGAAAAGTAGCAGGATATTTCATCTTTGGGTATAAATCTGAAGGTATTTTAACAGTAGATTAATAATCTGAAAAAAACAGCGTGTATGGGTTAAAATGCTGTACCACTTTTTCTCAGCACTCAAAAATATTTGTCTTTTATAATATGCTGTAATAATTAACAAGGACATATCTGAGATTTAAAGACTGTCTTCTAGGATATGCTGACTGATGTGAATTAGTCAAAAGCAGCGAGATGAATCGTGCAGCTAACCCAATTAATCTTTACTTTTTTGCTGCAGTGGTTTAAAATAAAACCCCCCAAACTTTCCCATGATCTTAAAGAAAAATGCTCCCACATCAGGGACTTCAGAAGGAAAACTCCTATTGTAAGCTCACAGCGGGACATCAACTCCCAGCAAGCCAGGAGGATAATACTATGGGCAAATTGAGCAAATGTCCTTGCCTCTCCAATCAGCCAGTATTTGAAGGGTATTATCCTTGCTAAACTTGTCATCCACTTTAAATGGAAGTTGGACTGCAAATGTACATACTCTGCTTAGCGTGACTTTTGAAGAGTTGCCTCTGCAGTTTAGAGTTGGATTTAATTCTTAAAGACCTAACTTTGCTGCAGCTTTACTTAATCTCTGTTTATTTGCTTTGCCAATCTCTGCTTTATAATCTACGTGGCATGTAAGGAAACTACTAATAAATAAGTAAAGTAAACAACAAACATCTTGGAGGGAATAAAAGCTGAAATGCTGAATATCAAATCAGATTCAGGCAATTTCTTTCCTGAAGTACTCAAAAAATGACGACTGTTATTGTATTTTGAGGAGCAGAAATAACTTTTTTGACATGGAGTAGAAAGGGTGATGTGCTGGAATATTCAGTGAAATTGTGGGTCATCCTCTCTAGCCAGGACATTCCACATAATTAAAGCTTGAATTGTGAAAGCTTCTACTTGTTGTTGCTGTCAGTTGCCCATTTGACTCCTCTATTTTGTCCTATTATAGTAATTTCAAAGCTGGATAAGGCCAAATATTTTTTAGTCTCATAAATACCATTGCTTCCTCATCCAGAGACTTCATTACCTAAATCTCTTTCAACCATTAAATAGGAACTGTATCCTTCAACAGGCTTAGCCAAGTCAACTGACACAGCATAAGAGGCACATTTCCCCCTTTCAATATGTATATAATAAATCTGTCTCTACATATGTAAATATATACGTCATGTACACGATGTGAGTGGAGGAAGAACGTGTGGTGTGTGTGTGTGTATGTGTGCAGACTGCTGAGACAGCCTGATCCTTTGATGTAGTTGCTGTAACAAACCAGGAGATTATTTCTCCATTGTCTTTTATTTCACCAGTGTGTAGACATTTCCCTGAAACACAGGTGGAGGTGTCTTCTAAAAAGCAAGCCCACAGCACAGAGCCTGCTGTCGGAGCGGGGTAGTGGCGGTGGTGGTGGCTCCTTATGGCTCATTTTGCATCTCTAGACTCTCTGCTCCATTTCTCTCCCAGCAAAACACATACATATTTGATGGGTTTGCATCAGGAATTCATCCCTTCTGCTCTGGTATGTGCAAAAGGCTGGCAGCTGGGGATTTCCACCAATGGCAGATCTTCCCACCTAGCTGTGCATCACAGATCAGCAGTTTAGCACATCAGGGAGGTATTATGATTTAAAAGTGCAGCTTTATGAACCAGAGGTGACTTAGTAAATTACACAGTATACAGTGCTCCTCAGTTTCTAAGTAAAAACAAGATTCTCTGGAACAGCTGACTTAAAATGAGCTAAAGAATTTTAGCTGTTTAATTACTCAGCTTCATACCTAAAAATGTGTTGCTCTGGCTTTTGAATGTGTTGCCTGTAGCACGCTGAATAGGATGAAAGCCCAAAGCTTTCAGAGGCTGCTGTAAGTGAAGCAAGTGGTTAACTGTGCTCTGTTCTCCTTAAGATCTAAAGGGAACAGTAGCACAGCTTGGAATAGAGGTGGTAATATTTTGCCTTCCTGCAGCATCAGGTTTGTTTTCTCCTTACTTTGTGTTGTTGTTACACAGCTGTTGAACTTCATTCTGGAAATGGTCCTGTATCACTCTGGGAATTTCCAAAAGTGAATGGAGAGCTAAGAAAAGGGAAAGGAAAGCAAACATTTGCTAGAATTCCTTCTCAAAAATCTAATGGACCAGTTCTATAGGACTAAGTTACCAGTAGAATGTCTTTGCCTAGTCTTTCTTATCAGCCAGTGAAATAAATGTTAAAAACGTGAGGATTTCCTCCCTGGTGGGATGTAATGTAGTCTCCTACTGAAAGATCTCTGACAGAGCTCGTGTATTAGTGGCTTTTTTTGTCACTCTTTGTATGTGAGCTAATTAATAATTTGGATGTTTTCAAACAGAAGCCTGACTAAAATCAACTGTGACACAAATTACTGCCTGGACTCTGCCTATCAAGAGATGAGCTTTCCTTGAAACCTAGCTCTGGCAAGGCTGTCTCAGGTGATTTGGAGGATCATAATGATCCTAATCTGCAGATATATTTCCATATTCTAAAGGAAGAGGTTCTTCTTCAGCATTTTCAAATCTTTGGATTTATACAGATGAGAAGTAACAAGGCAGAGAAAAAAATTAAGGGGAAATGCTTGAAAAGTGTCCTAGCTTTGGAGAAACAATCTCTTAATATTTCCAGGTGTCTCAGCAACAGACGTGAAATATTAATTCTCTTTGGGATTTGGGAATTTGTGCTTTGTGGAGATTTTGAAAGATAATCTAAACTGACTGAAGCCTGGTCCCGTGCATTGGTGGTGATAAATTCCCAAAGCAGCTAAAGGAGAAGTCCAGTTTTGAAAATGTACTAACAGTGAACAAAGGAATCATGTCTAAGTGCTGCACAGTGTGTGTTTTTCTTCTCTTTAGGGAGGAAGAGTCCAGTGCTACTCTGGGAATCACATCAGACATGACACCTATAATGAGGGCATTTTCCCTTTAGTTTAATCTAATTTAGAGGGAAGAGAAGGGGAAAAAAAGCCAATATCATAAATGCAGTATTTTTCATATTTCCTGCTGTGAACTCAGCCCTGAGGCTCCATACAGCATGTGTGGAAGGCAGGGCTGAGGCACTGGAGTTTCCACCTTGCTGTACACCAGCTCTGCTGCTGCAGTGGTCTGTCAGTCTGGTTCGTGTGCCTGAGGACAGTGGCAAGCAGATGTCATAGCAGGGGTCACTCATCTGTTACTTTCTCATTGTCTGAGCAAGGCAGATGCATTTCAGATTGTGAATGACCATTTCCAGACCTCTATCAATATCTGTTAATAAAAGTAATGATATCTTTATGTGAAACCAATGGCTCCCTAAAGCAACAGACAATAGGAGCTATTTACTGTGGTATGTCTGACACGTTAACTGTATTGAGCCTTGTGAAAATACAACCTAAGGGCAATGCTGGCGTCCTACTGACCTAGAAATTGTAGCAGCTATCCTGTGACAAAGTCAGAAAGTACAGCACTGCACAGCAAAGGGCTTTGGGGTTTTAAAATAAAAAGTAATTGAAACAGACTTGCCCTCGGATGACCTGGCTCACCGTGTGTTTAGGAGTCCCTGTTGCTCCATGAGATAACACTTCCAGCCTCTGGCTCTGGGGATGGAGAGAGGGAATTTTGCAGCTGAGACAACGTCTCTGCTCTCTAGGAAACATTTTCAATTGCTGTGTTTTCATTCCTGTGGCAAAGGGATGTATTAATTGTGTGACAAAATTTCACACTTGGTGCTGGTCAAAACAGGCTCAGTGTAATGCAATTACTGCCGTTCAGGCAATCTTAAGGACTTCATGAAGATACTGAATTCAGCTGTTGCATGTACTGGCTGAAACAGAGGTGCAGAAGGACACCTCAACCTGCATGTGTGAGCTGCAGAGGAGGAGAGGAAAGGGTGGTATTGTGCACCCCCAAGGGAGAAGGGGATTGGTGTTGGTTTGCCTGGTATTTTTCTCACTTGCAGGATGGGTGATGATTTCCTCATACTCTGTGACAACACTGACAATCAAATCCACAAAGGAAAGAAAAAAAGACAGTCTGATAATCCAGAAAATGATTTCTGAAAAAATTCAGCACTGTGGACTTTGTTAGGGTGCTTTGGATAGAATGCAGTCCCTCAGACTGTTTTCTTAACCAGGTCTATACAGCTATTAGCTGTGGCACTTACGATCTCTAAACAACCACCAGAAACACACAGTCCAGTGTGAAAAATGAGTTTGTAACATGGAGTGGATTTTGAAAAATCTGAGTTACAGAAGAGCTTAACCTCTGAAATAAGACTGTTGAAAAGATTCTTTCCAGGTGAAATGTTGTTGCTGAGAAATTAAAAGTTGCCTACCTGGTCAGGAATGAACCAACATTGGAGAGAATTATTGTGGGAGGCACTCTCACTGCCACAGTGCTTAAGCAGCTGAACAGCAAATGCAAGCTGCTCAGTTACAGGGCTCTTAGTGTAATGCAGAGTTTTGAGTGGGGTTTTGTAGCTGGTCTTTTACAGTAGGCAAAATTATGCTCACTCCTCTGAAAAAAAATCTCTGAATCTGTAAGAGTCAGTGCTGTAGTGTAAGAAGTATAAGAATTATGGGTGGCTCAGGCAGTGCCTATTCTTTGACATCTCCCTGCAGGAACATGGGGATTCCAACCTAATAAAATTTGTATTTCTTTTGGATCATCTTTAGTTTTTTTTTTAAACAAATTTACCTTACATAGATCCATGTAACTTGGATACATGATCCCTCCAAGCTGTCTGGATGACATCACAGAACATTTTATCTTTCACTATTGCAAGAAAGGACTTTCATTTCTTTCACTGAAGATAATACTTGTACTGCAACAGTTTGGGAGTATTTATTTGATGGAGCCTCTGTTTACTTGAGAGACCTTTGTTAATTTATTTCACAGCAGCTATAAAAGTGAGCTCCTGATGAATGCTTAATGCTTTGACTTGGAAAAAAAAAATGGGATCCAGGAGCAACACTTGGTTTATAAAGGCAGGGCATTCCCTCTGAGCAGCTCAGGTGCCAAAAGCGGCTGTCAGGCTCCACACATTCTGGCATAGTTTTCAGGATAAAATTAACTTCCATGTTTCTGTGCATTCGCAATGAGCTCCAGTGACAAACAGTTCCCTGTGACATTTAAGCAGGATTGTTGTCCTTTATAGTCAGACTCTTGGCTGAGAGCAAATAACTCAGTGTGCTGCCATGGGGGTCTGTTGCTTCTAGAGTGTGTGGATTTAAACTATATTAAAAAAATTAGAGGAATCAGTTAATATTCAAAATTATTGTGTTGGTCTGTTTTCTGTAGACTGATGAAAGCACAGCCTTGACAGCCTTAGGTCTGAGTTTGAAAACTTGTAAGTCTTCCTGCGGGTTGACTCCATCCTCTGAAGTCCCAGGATTCAACACTGAGCTGAAAAACTCCAGCTTGCATTCCACCTTGGGATTGCTAAAAGGAAGTGCTGTAGCTCTCTGGCAGTTGTATTTTATAAATATTGCACTGGGGTCAACCGTAGGCAAACATGTTGTAAAATATATGGCAAAGATTTAGAGATTTCCTGGCATTAATTTTGACATGTCCTGTTTTATTAGTCTTCATGCAGTTGTTTCTCAAGAGGTTGCTTCATTCATGCAGTACTAGTTTTCCGTGGTTACAGACTTGATTAAGCAAGGGCAGCGTAGGAAGGTTGTGTGCAACTTGCTCTTAGGAATTAATTTTCCTCCAAAATCCCTTTATAATCCTGTTTTCCTGCTCTGAGGCTTTACATTCTCCATTTAGTTTGTGTACAAAGACTTACTGATGTGGATGGTCAAGAGGATGCATCAGTAGGTTTTATCTTTCTTTCAGTTCATGTTCATTGAGACCTAGGAGTTCAGCAAAAACATGGTTTGCCCTTTTGGATTTATTTGAAATGGGAAAAAACTACTCAGCTTCAGAGCAGGAGGAAACACAGTCAGTGTTTTGCCCCTTCAATGATATGAAAACTGATTCAGATGATTGTTTCTTGAGGCAAGGGGTGTTTTTCACCTGAGACTTTGGAGGCTGTTCTTGATGTGTGTTGAAGTGGCTGATGAGACCCTACAACTGAAATGAAACTGAAGCATTGCACGAGGCAGTGTCTGCAATGGGAGCTACTTAGCCCAGTAAGCAAAAATTACTTTGAGTTTTTGGGAGGTGAGACGTTAATTCAGTATCCAGGTTCTCCTTGCTCATCATCACTTGTGGGAGTTGAGGTCCCTGTGTCCATCAGTCTCATCTTCAGATTTAGAAATGTAGAGTATCCTGAGTTGGAAGGTACCTGTAAAGATCGAGTCCACCTTGTGGGAGATGGTCTGTATTTTTGGTCACAGACTGATGGGATATCCTGAGTCAGAAGAGACCCTCAAGGATCATTGATTTGTACTCGTGCAGGCTATGTTTGTACTGATAAATAAGTGAACTTAGCCATGGTGCTGCCAGTTGTCCATCCTCCCTGTTAACCAGGTCCTGGGCAGTTCATTCCTCTGATGTGCTGCGGCAACATCCACCAAGGGCTCGTTTTCCTTGGCTCCTTTCATCCTGCTCTGTCCTCTAGCACTACCTCAACACGTCTTGAAGCCTCAGGCACGCCTTGATGCCCTTGATGCCACAACCCAGGGCACAAAACACACATCCCAATATTTCCTGCCATAAAACTTCCCAGCTGCAATGCAGTCGTCACCTTATTTCAGGCACTTAATGGCCAGCGAACGATTCCTGCCCCTGTTTTATTTAGCTGTAGTCAAGGAGACTAGAAAGATTGGGATGTGATCCATGAGCAGAGATAAAGCTGTCAGGGTCTGGTTTTTCCTTGTCCCCAGGGAAACAGAAAGCAGCTTTGAGTGAATGGGCAATCTCTGCTCAAGATGGAAGTTCATTGGTACTTAAAAATGCAGCATTGCAGGTGCTGGGTGCTGCCCCTCAATCCTGAGTTGCAGTCCAGGCTTCCCCTGTGGCTCTTTGCAGAGCAGCCATTGTCATGGCTTTTCCCAAATTGCCATCTATCATGACAGGCTCACACGGTTTTGGGCTGTTGGCAGTGATTCTACAAGCAGCCCACGACAAGCTGGGATTGGAAGAACTCAAAATAGAAATAGGAGCTGATTGCTTTTAGCCTGTGCAAGCGATGTCAGGGAAATCTCACCTCTGTTTCCTTGCCTGGTGTCAGTGTGCTCTCTTGCCAGCTGCCTAGGAAGTCCTGGGAGTAAGGACTTTGCGTGATGGGACTGAATTTGGCAGAGGCTCCCCAAATCTTGACTGTCCTTTCTCTGCTCTATCAGACTCTGAAATTAGAGTGCTGCACTTTCTATTTGTCTGTGTGGAGCATCATTTTTAACTCTGGTAAAATAGTAGGTATTCTGGTTGGTTCACAGTCTATTGTTTTGAGGGGATGAAAGCCTCTTCCACCCTTTCCTTCCTCCTGCAAGTTAGGAAGAGCATCAAACAAACTGCTTGAGGGGAGCCAGGCCCTTAGAAGGCGAAAGTCCTTGCTGGTGGCAGAGGTTTGAGCAGATCCCTGAGCTGAGCTGAGCTGGGTTAGTAAGCCTGACTTGGTATCTGTAGGCTGACTGCCTTGTCAGCAGGCTGCTGGTGGCTGTTCATCATTCTGAGGTTCCTGCTTTTGATGTGCAGAGGCTGGATGCTTTTCCCTCGTGCAGCCTGACGAGTCCAATGCACTTTGTGAAAATGAAAGCATGTGCTGCCTGTTGGCCCAGAGACTCCCCCGATGAGTCAGAGGGTTTGCTGGGGAGCTGGCGGACCAGTGCGTGCTCCTCAGATGTTTCCAGTTTGATCTCTGCCTGAATAGCCTTCCTGAATAATTGTTTACTTTTGAATTACAGGAACAGGCTCCAGCCTCCAAAAAGTAATAGAGAGGAGCAGGGTTTCTGGGAGTTAACCAAGCATGTGCAGTCAAGTGTATTTTTCTTCCTAGTAGCACTTTTTAATTATGCTAGCACTTGGAAAATGTAATGTTTGTGAGAGCTACTAGGCTTGGAATCTGGAGACTGGATTGAAACATGCAGCATGAACAGCAGCTTCTCTTCACATTCACTGGCCTTGCTGTAGAGCCAAGGGATTCTAGTTGGGTGCTCTTCACTTCTTACCCTTTTATCTGCATTTGTTGTGAGGTGCACAGCTTTGCATTAAGAACTGAGTTTGTCTTGAAGAAACAGTCAGTAGCTGTATAGAGTATTGTTCTGTTTTCTCCTCTAAATCTCCTGTCATTTGTTTTGTGAGAATGGATATTGTAGCTTCACTGTGGGAATTTTCCTTTAGTAGAATCAAGTCATCTGTTTTTTTACATATTGATAATTGCCTTTTTGGTGTAGCAATACTGTGATAATTTATTTAAACATGGACAAAGAGGTCTGATAGCTACTTTTATTATCAAGAAAGTAGACCCCATTTCCAGTATCAGGGTAATTTCCTCAGGTATCTCATTGCTACATAACTTAAAGGAACTTTCTGTGATTCTGGATGGAATCACTTTTAATGAGAAATGAATTAATCTTTCTTTAAACCTTTGCAGCTCAGACATATGCAGTTGAACTGGCTGCCTTAGGGCTCCTTTTATAGTTAAAGAACAGAAATAAGCATTTTTAGGATGTGATTCACCTGAACTATTTTAGGTACACACCGTTGGATGATCTCAGTGTGCTGTAGCAGTGCTGTTTCTCCCCTTTGTTGGCAAAGGGAGTTGTAGCTGGCCCTGGCTTTCAGCATAATCATATCTTCTTCAAATAATCATTCCTTCTGTGTCCACCCTGTGTCCTAGATGCATTTGTGTTACATGCAAGGCAATTTTTCTCAAGCTAACTTCTCAACTAATACAGCCTTCAGGCATCCTGGGCATCTGTTGTTGTGCTTTGAAGGTACAACAAGTCTCGTGCTATTTTTTTTATTTGATGCTTTCACTTTTCTGCTTTTTACACTCATAATTGCTTCAGCAGTGGGGTTATAGACCAACTCGACCTGCCTTGTATGACTGAGCCCTGCAAGTTCCTTCAAACCATTGAAATTCTAGAGTGGAATTGCCTTGGAAACAGCAACTAGAGAATGATGTGTAGAAACTGCAGAAAAAAAAGTAGAGAAAATGCCTGTGCAGTTGAAAGAAATAGTCACATCAATCAAAAATAAGAGAAGTAATTAAGCTTATGTAGTGCTTTTTTAGCTTTAGCGCCAGTTTTGCTTAGTAACAGCTGATGGGAGGTGGGATGAAATTGTGTGTTCTCCAGGCTGTTGTGCTTTTCCTATTTCATTAACCTGTCAGGTTCTCCTCAAGTAAACAGAGTATTTTTAATAGAGCTGCCCAGCTGCTTGCCTGGAGGCTGGGCCATCAGACTCCCATTCTTTTCTAAGTAGACCTGAAGATGCTCCTGCAAGTCTGAAACACTGTACTTGGTCCAAGGAGGTCCAACAACTGTATTACAAAGTTTAGGGTTTGGGTTTTTTAAATCCATGTCTCATGCAGCTCTCTATTTTTTTTTGTAGAAGTGAAGAGCAGTGCAGCTAGAAATGACAGGCAGTCTTCAAACTCTGCCCTGTAAAGACTAGTGAAAAGAATATGTGGATGGAGAGTAACTTAAGTGTTTGGTTTGGCTTTATTAAACAGCATATCTTAATGATGATACTGTAAAATGGAACGAATTAGATAAGAAAATGTCTCTATGCATGAATGCACAAGTAAAAAATGGCTTGCTTTTGATCTGTTGTTTTCCTAGCTGGACTGACAGCTGGCTGGAATTATGGCAGGTGCTGCATTGCCACTCTTCATTTCCTTCATCTGGAACATACATAGACTTGTTTATACAAGGCCATCTTTCTTCTTCAAGCACAGTGGATATTTCTGCTCCATAGAGGGTGGTTCACTGTTGCATCCCAAAGGCTATAAATGTGCTACAGTCTGCAGCATATTGGCTAAGCCCTGATTTAGTTGCTGGTGAGCAAGTCAGTCATCCATAATGTCCACATGAGATGCTGGATAACTGGCCCATATTCTGAAATGGGCAAATAAATACAATTAATAGGATATTAATATGTGTATAATGTATAATATGTGATATTTATAATTAAATCGACTGGCTTAGGTTTGGGCTCAACTGCCTTTGGTGGAGCAAGGAAAGGTTGTACCTTTACCTCACACTCACCAGGTGCCTGAGAGAGAGCCTGTGCCACTCCTGTGACAGGCCTGCTTCTTCCAGCAGCTCCCTGGGAGTGAAAATGGTTAGTTTTGCCAGATTTGATCCTTATCTTTTGTTTGGACTGACCGTTGCTGTTGCATATTAGGAACAGAATTAGTTTCAGTCCAGCTGCACGCACTGAGGACAAAAGTGACGCTGTCATTAGCCTGTAATCACCGACACGTTGCTTCTGCTACCCCTCTGCATTTGAACACAGAGGTGAGCTTATAGAGCTCAGTGGGTGTAGTGAAGATGTCAGTCCTAAACCAGAAAGCCTGTTTTTGTTTTAGTTTCCTGGCTCAAGCACAAATCTCAGTGACTTTTGGATGGCATAGAGCAGTACCCATTCTCTCTTCTATTCTCTATTTAAAATTAACAGCTCCATGCTATCGGCTTAATATAGTTCAGTTTTTATCACTGCACAGTCCCAGAATGTCTTTGGGTGTTGTCAGCCACGAACACAGGAAATAATCCCTCATTAGGCTGAATTATCTAGACACAGCACAGGCTAGTGAGGCCAGTGCAAATAGTTTTGTATTGACAAGGGCTTCCTGTTTAGTACAAGAAAGTCAAGGCACCCGAGGTGAAACGGCAGCAGCAGATTCAAATTTCATCTCAATGGGTGCAGGGAGGTGACATAAAACTCCCAGTCCAATAAAAATAAAACACCAGCTTTTGGCCACTGGCAAGTCTTTCTCTTCAGAAGGGATTCCAGTAAGTCCCTCTGCACATGGCACATAATATTTTCAGCGTGTTGTGGTTTTTGAGAGAGGAAAAATAACAAGTTTAGGTTGGAAGGGATTTTAGAGGTCATCTAGTCCAACCCCTGCAATGAGCAGGGACATCTTCAACTAGACCAGGTTGCTCAGAGCCCCATCCCACTTGGCCTTGAATGTTTCCAGGGAGGAGGCATCCACCACCTCTCTGGGAAATCTGTGCCAGTGTTTAATCACAAAAAACATGTTCTTCATATTTAATCTACATCAGCCCCTTTTTAGTTTAAAACCATTAGCCCTTTATGATCAGCTTCAAGATTTTTTTCTGCTTTTACTTTACAACACAGGCTGGACATTTGGAATTCAGTAAAAGTATGGTAAGAACATCTGCAAGGTACAATTAAAGAAAGATCGGGGTGTTGTGATCATGCTGTAGTGTTCATTGTTGGCAGAAGGGACATGGCCCTCTGTGAGTGGGCAGGCTCTATGTGATGGAGTCTTTACACCCTTGAGGTTTAGACTTTGATAGTCAGGTGAGAGACACTTCAACTTCTTCCTCTCCTATTCTGTTGTTTAGGGATGATACAATGTGTATTTTATGTTTCTGTCTGTGTGTTAGAATTTTTTCTGTACAATTGGGTGCTAGAAAAATATTCCACATCATCTGTTTATTAAAGCTATATCCATTTTTTCAGCACAAGCAGCAACCTCTCCAACTCCATGTAGTAACCTGAGAAAATTCCTTACTGATGCTAAACATAAACCCTGTATGCATGAGCAAAACTGTTGTGTTTGAGCATCTAATCCCATACGTATACATAGATATCACTGCTATCCAAGCAATCTGTTTTTATTTTCTTGACTATTGAATTATTTATATGCTGCAGAAGCCCCCTGGACCAAAAAAAAATTCCACATGGCTAGATAGCAGCCCACTTTGGCTAAACCACCGTGGTTTTGTTTAATACAAATTACTTCTATTTTAAAGCCTGGGATTGTCCACATGTTGTTCTGTTGCTGCTTAGTTCAAATTTATCTGTCCAGCAGATCCTTGTGATCCCCCTTAAGGTACTTACAGAGCACAAGAAGATCCCCCCTGTAGCCTTCTCATCTTCAAATACATACGCTTAAGCGCCTCATCCTGTCATCTTAGCAAAGGCCCTCCCTGTGTTTGGCCAGACTCCCATCTCTCTTACAGATATTCCCCAGAATGTGTATGTTGTTCATATGAAGATAAGATGTGCCCAACTCCAGCTAATACCCCAAAATGGCCATTTGTGATGGCATAGCCTTTTTTTTTTTCAGTGTTTAGAAATCATCCTTTGCTGAGTTGCAGGAACCAGCACACTGTTCTTCCCCTGGAAGGGCTGTGCTCTGGGCTCAGGGAGGAAGAAGGCTTGCAAAAAGTGATGGTGGTGGTTCTGCTGTGCCACGTTGATGACAGTAATTGACTGACAGAGCGACTGCTCTAAACAGGATGCGAGGTCAGCAAACTTATCAGCAGAGGCCAAGTGAAAGCATGGAAGATACCAGCTGAGAGCAATGGAAATAGCTGACTGTTCCCAAAATACATAGTTTACACTGAGGGTGGTAGAGAGAAGCCACACTTTTTTGCAAAACTCAGGCAGTAAGTGTTTTCCATCCTGTTTTTTTCCAGCTTGAATGCGAAAATTACTGGTATTGAAACATTTCCTTGCTGTATTCACAGCCTAATGTTTGATTTACTTCCCTATTCACAAAAATTACTGGTATTGAAACATTTCTTTGCAATATTCTCAGCTTGGTATTTGATTCACTTCACTATTCATGTCTGCCAGGAAGTGAAAATTTGGGCAAGCCTGGGTAAAATGTATTGAGAAATAAATGGGGAACCAGTGATGGAAAAGCTGTAAAGGTGTGATTTGTATTATTGCTAGCTAGAAAGGAAAAAAAAATGTTAGCCCAGCCTTGTGCTACTTGTTCCTGACAGCATGGCATGAGGATCAGAGATGTATCTGGAGATTAAGGAGAAAGGGCAAACAGCCTGGAGGTTGGAGAACACAAACCTGAGTGATCTGGTATACAGAACTGTGGGGCTGAGCTGAATATAGAAGAGTTCTGTGTTCACTTGTGCCATTTTTAGTCCTTTCAGTGTCACAAGGCTATTCCTCAGCATAATGTCCAGTTTGAAAGCCTAGTCTTTTTTTAAAAAAGGTTATAGCCTGGATTTTTTTGTCCTTTGGTTCTTGATCCTTTTTAAAAATACCTTTTGCCTTTGAGGGAGAGAAGAACTGGTCCTGCACAATATCTCATCTCCTTTGATGCCTCTCAGTCATGTTGATCCTGCACTTACCTGTTCTTATAGCTAGATGTCAGCCTCAGATGTGAATCTGTCACTCACATTTATTTTTGCTCCTTGTCTCTCTGTACTGTGGGACTGCTGAGATAGCATGAGAACTGGGGCTTGCCTCCTTCACAAAAGGCTGACCTAGGGGTTTTATTATTGAAGTTAACAGAGCCATTAGAAAGGATTTTAACAAGCCTGCTCATAACAGGCTTGGGGGAGCATCTGTGCGCATGGTAAAGTCTGCCCTTCTGTTGACTTTTATGATGGACTCCTCATTTTGCAGGTAAAGCTTCTGCCCATAAAGCTCTGCTCACACCCTTTCTCCCAAAGCCTTCCCTCAGTAATGCAGCCTTAGTTGGTTCCATGAGCTTGATACCAGCTCCACACAGGCTAATGTGGTGAGACACCAGGGCAAGGGCAGAGTCAGACCTGGGACAATGACAGCAGCCAGTGCTGGAAAAGGTGATTCAGCTGTTCCGTGACTCGTCAGGGTGACCTGGCAGCCTTGTCAAACAGCAGGTCACATTTTGGCAGATGGGAGGATGCATCAGCTAACAGAGACTTGTGAGTCATGGGGTGACTTAGGCTGGGAGCAGCGCAGGGTCACAGCTTCAGGCCTGATTTGGGGTGGGGTGGCTGAGGTGAATCGGGAGAGGCTGGGCCACTGCAGTTCACAGGAGCTGTTTTGGTTTAGGGTTGCACAGATGTTTCCTTTGCCTGTGCATGGCTCTCTCTGAACTGCAGCAGCTCAAGGCCTGGCTTATGGGAAGCTGGAATCACATGTGCATTGAGAATGGGGCACACAGCTGGTCCTGGTGACTTTGTCAGTCCTGTCTCTGAGTCAGTGTTGTGGGATGGACAATGCAGATTGTTAATGAGTTTTCAATAAGAATTTTCAAGACTTCAACGAGAAAATTGTAAATTATGTAATATGTGGATTGTATATCCACTGTTAAAAGCAAGCAGGCAAGCATAAAAGCCCTTGTCTTTCTGTGCTAGGCTTCAGAAATGTCTGTTTAATGTTTATGTTGCCAGAAGCTTACTGCTACAGGCATTTAAAGGCAAGTGGTTACCTGAGGGTCCTGATCTCTAACACAGTTCAATTTATTTGAATAATTTTTCAGCCCAGTCTTCTCTTTTCAGGAAGGAGAGAAATTGAGAGAGTTCTCTCCTGCAACTCAATATGTTTCTTGCCTCACTTCAGTCGGTTTGAAGCAAAACCAGCTCCTTAGTACATGGATTTTCAGTGTATATGTGGTGATGTGCTCTAATATCAATGTCTTGGAAAAAAAAAATATCCTGAATTATAATTTCTTGATCTTGAGAGAACTCATCACTGAACTGGGCTGAAGCTCTGTCGCTGCCTTTTCCCCTGCACTGAATTACTGGAGTGCCAGTGCCATCTTCTACATTGTAAGCAACGATAAAAATTGGGGTGACATTGCATGTGCCTTTTGTTGCTCTGCCCCTTCCCCTTAATTTCAGCTACTTTCCTTCACAGAGATGATTTCCATTCCTGCTTTTGTTTCCTGCCAGACTCTGGACAAGGAAAAGCAGTAGGTGTAAACACAGAGCTGTCAGCAGAACAAACTCATGGGCAGTATTTTGAATGCTTTAGGTGATTTGCTGTAGAAACAGGAATATTTTATTAAGATTATTTTTGGTTTGGCAGGGATGTTTGTATGCTCAGGGGTTTTTTTTCCTGGTTTTTAAAAAAAGAGAGTTGCACTCCTGACTACAAGACAAAAATCTGGGCTCTGTGGCTTAATTGGTAAAATCCTAAAATAATTTATGTTGGAAGGGTTGTGTGGAGGCCATCTGGGAGTGGGAGTGTGCATGGGAGTGTACTGCACAGTGCCCTGCTCTGCACAGGTGGCAGGGACACAGGCAGTGCAGTCTGCTCATGGCATTGCTGCCTCCTTCTCTCCCACTATGACTTTTAGCTAATTGGTGCTGCTCCAGGGTGGCAGCAGCCAGACCCCTCTAGACCCCATAAGTTAGGAATCTCAGCAGAACCCTTCCATAACAGGTTCAAAGGATGTAAGACTTCTGTCAGGCCATCAATCAGTACTTGCTGTATCTCCTGAAGGATATCACAGAGAAGAACAATTACTTCACAGATACTGAGTCATCCTTGGGAAGTGCTTCCAGAAACTGATCTTAAAAGATTAAGGGAAGCACAAAGGTTTTGATTTAGGTTTTCTGTACATCCTTATTCAAATCTGGAACTTACTACCCAAGGACGTGGTCTCCCATTACCTGTATTTTAAAATACTTTATCCCAGGGGAAATAAATTACCCTTAGCTCTTGAAAGTGTCCAGCCAAATTTTGACTGTGAGGTGAGCTGATATGCCGGTGTTTTCTGGTTTTGTTTAGGAAATGAGTAGACCATACTTTGCCCATCAAGAATAGCTTTATGGCCAGTAGTCACATTTTGCAGCGTGGTCTTGTGCATCTCTTGCATGTTGTAGCAGCTACATGATAGTTGCCACCCATTTTGGATCTTCTTTTACAGCAAAGACAATTACACACAGTATAAACAGAAATAACCACTGGGATATCTGGGAAATAACTCTATTAAGTATGCAACCTGGAGTAATGTGAAAAAAAAGAAGTTATTTCTCTCCCACTCAGTAGCTTCTTTCTTGCTGGAAGTAATGAATGCAGACAATTCTCTGACAGAATGCTGAGGATTTTTAGTAATATGTAATAATATCGTAGGAGTTAAAAATGATAAGTGACTGTATTTAGTTTTCAGTGGAAATGCTTCAGATGTCTACTTTTGTAACAGACTTTTGTAATGCTAACATTGCTCCTGATTAACATTCATGGTGATGTCACGGGGCCAAGCTAGGACAATAAAGAAGCTGTCCTGTTCTGCACAGTTCCCAAATAGTGGCGGGGTGCTTGACTCCATCTCCGATAGCCAAAGTGAAGTCAGGTGAAGGTGAGAAGCCCTTGGATAGTACAAGTGGATGGGAAACACAGGGAAGTGGGGCCTTGGCAAGGCCACTCTTGCTTCTGAGTCACTAGTGAGCTAAAAATCTGTGCAGAGTGTGAGGGGGTGTATTGACATGGCAAATTGCTGTCACAACAGCTGCCTCTAATCTTATTTTCACGTATTTATAGTGCATAAGATAACATTTTCTCTCAAGTGAGCCCTCTCACAGGCCCCTGGGCACAAAGGGACCGTTTTCTGTCGGCATCATGTGGAGCGGTGCTCTAAATACTCAGAGGGGATCGTTATTGCTGCCTTGCCAGGGTTTGCCCAGTGCGTCTTCAGGTTGAATTCGAGAGCTCTAATGGCCTTGATTACAGACTAATAACGAGCTTTGATGCTGTGCTTAAACCCAGAGTGGGAAGAATAGCAAACAGAGCAGGAGCTGAAATATGGGACCGCTGGGACAGTCTCCAGCTTCGACTTGTGATCTTTCTTTGTGCTCCCAGGCTTTACCCTGTCCATGACTCAATTACTTATTTTATACAAGTATGAAAGATTGCTCTAATGTGGCTGGTTCTTTGTTTCTGAGGGCTGTTTTCAGCCAATGTCCTTAGCAATTGGATTTGCTTCCACATTGTTATATCCAGAGCTGCCTTTTCTTTGCTATGATTATCTGCTCCCAGCACAGCTCTGCCACACAAAGGTTTGTGCCTGTGCACACACATGTTGGAAAACACTGCCCTTTGTGCTCTGGCTCAGGGTGGTAAAACATAATATGGAAAGGAGGAGGAACATTTTGTGGAATTTTTGGATTGAGGGAACAGAACTAAGTTTTCAAAGTGACCAACAGCTTTAGAGTTCCCTCACCCTCCTGTTTATGGGGCAGGGAATCAAAATACTGAGAGTAAAAGGAAACATAAACAGTACCTTCCTTTATTTCTTCCTTCCCTAACAATGTTATCTGCATAACCCTCCCCACTTTTCATCTCATTTGTTTGGGGCTTGGTAGTGCCCTAAACATGAACTCAAAACAGATAATAACATCAAAAGGGAAAGCTGTTATTTTAGATTACTTTGCAGGTATTTTTATATATAGCCTATTTATTATACTTTATTTGTTTTGACTTTTCATTAGCTTGCTTACACATCCCAAAGGTTTTTTCCAATGGTTTTGTCTTTTCCATTTGTCAAACTTAGGCTCTCTATCCCAGCTTCCAACTGCTCCCCTATTGTGATTTATGCAGGTTTGGGAATAATTACAGCTGTTTTCTTTAGCTTCTGCTGCATTCATGTGTGTAAATCCCCAGGATATGTCAAAGAGCCCAAGTTTGGAGACTACCCTGCAGAACTGATGTTAGCTGTGCCCTTCAGGAAATATAAAATCAACTATTGTGCGTTGGGGTTTTTAGTTTTGTCTTGCTAAGGAGCTGAAAACACAGATTCACAGAATATTCTGAGTTGGAAGGGACTCACAAGGATTACTGAGTCCAGCTCTTAAGTAAATGGCGCATACAGGAATTGAACTCACAACCCTGGTGTTATCAACACCGTGCTCTGACCGAGCAAAACACAACCAATTTAAACTTTCTTTGCTTGTTTCCTAATTTCAATCGAGACTGTGAAAAGATGACACACTGAATAGTCAGTGTTTTTTACTAGGAGTATAATTGCTGCCTTTGCCTTCTGTTTGGATTTGCTCACATATCAGCTATGGCATCCCCACATCCCCTTCAGTGCAGAAGAACCTGGCTTTGGGTCACACAAATATAGATCAGCATTAATTGCATAGTGGAGAATGCTACCATGCTTAAATGAAATCTCTATCTGGTAACATCTCAGTATCTGAGGTCCTTCTGCTAACAGAGCTGTCACTTTGCCCTGGATGGTGTGCAGACATTTTTATCTGGTTTTACAGTTCATAAAGAGAAAACAAAGAAATACATTTCCAAAACAGCAACTAATTTTACTTGTTTCTATTTTGGGCAGCCTGATTTGAGGCGTTTGCCAAGCTGTCAGGCCAGCTTGCCTACATTTGCAGGGGAGCTCGGCAGTGGCACTGGGCTATCATCCCATATCCTTGACTTCCAGGGTCACCACTCCTGCAAGTACAAGTGCTTTTCCTTTTTGCCTGAACTGGTCAGATCTGTGGTGCTCTGTTCCTGTTAGGAAGTTCAAGCTGAGTAAGTGTGCCTTGTGTCCTGACTACAGACCCTTCAAACACTTCCTGGCCGGTCACACGGCTGCCCTTGGGAAAGAGCAGCTTGCTCACCTTGCAGCAGGGCACCGGAGGTGGCGTGGAGCACGTCAGTGTCGCCACGACCGCCGCGATTAAATTGTTGTGGAGATAGCAAAAGCCATCTGCCGTTTGTCCCCCGTGCCTGCTGGCTCTCCAGGGAGCCCGTGCCAGCCTCGCCTGCCAAGCCTGGCTGACGGGGTGCCAGGCTGTCATGCGGAGCGGGCTGGCTGCCGTGGGGACTGGGTCACAGGCTTGGTGACCCATTTGCAGGTGACATTGTACGTGTGTGTGGAAAAGGCTTGGCTGTCAGCTGAGGGAGGGAGGCTGTGGAGAAGGGTGTGATGGGCGCCGGAGCACGCCTGGTGCAGCTGTTGCCTCTGCAGCACGGAGGGGTGGTCCTGGCTGCGCTGACAATGTGTTCTCGCTCTCTTCAGATTGTGGCTGGCAGAGCTGGTCTTGTGCCTGCTCCTTCCCTGGAGAGAGAGAGTTGTGTGGGACTCATCCCAGCATCACTGTGCAGAGATGACCTTGCAGTTGCTGCTGTGCCTGTGGCAGGATATTGAACTTCAGTGATCCTTGTGGGGCCATTCCAGCTCAGGATATTTTGTAATTCTCTCTGTGCTGAAAGGGTTGGGGCAGGCTGCGGGGGTGTTTGTGTGGAGCACTGGGATGAGGTGCATGGGCTGTGTGCAGATGTGCTGATTTCCCAGGTTGCAAATAGTCACTGTAAATCTTCTGTACAAGAGTCTGAAGTTCTTTGATAGACCATCCAATATACACTGGGAAACAATATCAAGATTGTTGAACAAACAAAGTGTTAGAAGAATATTAGGGTTGCTGAAATACTAAGGTTAAGAACCCAAAGTTTAGGAAATGCCAAATACAACATGTCCCAGATACCTGCTTTTTACAGGTAAAAAAAAGACTATTTGTCATGATGATACAGTTTTTAAGGGCATGGTCATGCACTGTGTTTTCAAATGCTGGTCTTATAGAGCAGTGAATTAGCAACCAGTTATTTAATAGTGTGTTTAATTAAGAAAGAGCAGTAAGTGAGACTCTCAGCTTTATTTAGTGTACTTAACTAAATTCCTCCATAATGCCAAAATTTGTATTTTCCTTCCCTCCTGACACCCTCATGGATTTTTTCCTGGTGTGTGCTTCCCAGTGCATAGTGCTGATCAGTTTAATATCTTAATACTGTATTGGTAGTAATGTGCCTTCACCTCATCTCGGGATGACATTTAGTGGGTTATGGGGAAGCTGTAATCTCCGTTATGTAAATATGGTCCTGAAACACTGGGAATGTTAAAATTAGTATTCTGTTAACTTCATGCATGAAATGTGAGCCTGATTTTGGGGCATACACTCTGTAGTGTTTTACAGGTTCAGAGCTTCCATGTCCTAATGCTCTCTCTCCAAATCTGGGTGTTCATCCCAGTCCTGTTCCCATTGTTGGCTCTGCTCTTCACACCTTCCTCTTTAGAACCAGTTTTCATCTCCATGTCCTTCCATAATCCATGCTCTCAGCCCCACATACTGATTTTCTCTTTGAGCTTTGTTATCTTCCCTGCTGCTTAGAATCCTCCTTTTGTTTCTTCTGCCCGTCCTGGGCTGGGGATTGCTTAGTTCAGCTGTGGGCCTGGTCCCTCACTTGTGAGAGCAGTGTGGTGTTCAGGAGCACAGACTCAGCAGACTGCTGAATTTAAACGTTATTATGGACCATGTGTAAAATGAAGTGATTTTACAATCAGCTCTGTTGTGTGTGTTTTCATAAAAACTATGTTAAACTTATTTCTGGCACAAACATAACTATCTTGCCCAATCATGAGTTCCTTGTTCAAATCTCTGGAGTACCTGAGCTGTTGAAGCAAAGGTCACTGGTGCTTTTCTACCTTGGTTCTGGCATTTTGGCTAAAGCATTCCAAAATTTCCAGCCTGAGGTGGGCACTGGCACTGTGTGCTTCATACCAGAGTGTTAAAGTTGCACAAAATGATCAGCAGCTGAGAACGAGGTAGTGGAGTGAGGAGTCTCTCAGTGGGCTTTAAAAAGTTGATAATGATGTGGAGAAGAATGATATCTGCTATTTAATGATTTCCTAATGAAGTCTGAACTTCCTGTGATCAAAATGGGTGGCATAGCGACAGTCCTGCCTGTTCCAGCAGTCCCAGTGTGTTTGGGCAAGTGCTCATGGTGGGCTTACAGTGATGAATTGTCATTGATCTTTGCTAATGCTAAGTTAAAGCTTTGGTATTTGCTAGTGCTCTGATTTTTTTTAGGGCATGCAAATTACTCCTTTGAATTGGAAATGCTTGTTCAGCACAGGGTAAGAGAGATTGGAATTGGTGATGCTGTGCTGCAAATAGTGTCAAACTTTTCCTGTTTATGTCAAAGTGCTGTTCTGGTTTTCTCAGGTCAAATTAGTCATCACCACATTTTTATTCAGCTTGCAGTACATATATGTGTGCACGTATGCATATGCATACATAGCTGTAATTTTTTTATTGTTGTACTAATGGCAGTACTGTCCAGGAGAAATTCTTTTCCTAATATCGTGGTAGAAACATCATGGTGATTTTGGAAATGGCTGCAGCTGTCTGAAAATGTAAGAGAAGAGACAAAATAGAAACACAAATATTTTGTGTCTGTGCAGAGAGACTAAAAGGTAATTAGCCAAGGGTAAATAAATGGCTTTGTTTTGAAAGACCCAAAATGGTGACCCAAAATGTTTTGAAAGGCTTTATCGATGATGGCATTTCTGTGTTCAAAGTTTCAGTCCAGAAATCTCAGACAAAAGTGATAACTGTTGGCAGGGGAGAGCAGTGGAACATTATGCTTGCAACAGAAAATCATCTCACTTTTAAAAGAGAACATTTCTATTTCATGTTTTAATTTTGATAATTAGCAGTAACAGCTCATCCTCAAATTGCTCTTGTAACAGTAGGTGGTCCAGAATTGCATGAGGTAACTTAATATGCCCTTTTTTTCCGGAGTCTGTAATTGGAAAAAGACAGGAACAGCTAACTGCTATTAATTGCACAAGCTATTTACAGCACAGAAAAATTGGTTTCTCATTTGTATACATGCAGAACAATGTTAGCACTGCTGCAAAGTGATGCACTTCAGAGGTTTTGCTCTAATATTGAATATCACATACTAATTCCTGTGTTGAAGGTCTGCCTTGGCCTGTAGCTCACAAGCACTTAGTCAGAGCACCTCTCCTAGTTCCCAGTTTGGTGTTAACATATTCCCCAGGACCTGCCTTTCTTCTGTGTCCTTGTATGTTCCTCTCACCTCTCCAGTGGATATGGCAGCTCCTTGTGTGGGATCTCTCATGGCTCACTGTGTTCCTGCCAGCCTTTCTGGTGCCCACAGACCTGTGGAAGATTCATGTCTCTCCTGGGTTATGTTACACCAGCTGTGCCTATGTTCTGCAGATGAAATTGGGATGCCTGAAGAGTCTGCTGAGAATGCAGCAGGTAGCCAAGGAACTTACTGAGGTGTCCTGGTGCTGCAAGTTACACATATGTTGTACCCTAGGGTGAAAGCATGCACTGTGGTTTGCATTTGGTGTAGAAATCGCTGTTAATGCTGGCTAGGTTAATGTAAATTGCAAATCCTGGATGTAAGCATCTGTTCACATAATTCAAAGTGATAACACATTTGTGTTTGAGAGAGATGTGAGAGAAGAACTGAAAGGAAAATCACACTTAAACATGTGCTAACGTTTTATTCCTAAAGTCTGATCTGGTGGTATCTTCTGCTGGCCCTCCTGCCTAACCATTTTCTTGTGATGGACCAGTTTATTGTTCATAGCTGGTTTCCACTTTGTGTTCTTCCAGTAGATACTAATGGAATTTTACAATTTTTATCTTTTATTTTATTTGGGAATAATTGGGCTAATTCAGATTGAAAGGGCCTTTGGGAGGTCCTCAGTCTAACCTAATCAGAGCAGGGTCAACTATGAGATCAGACCACAGTGCTCAAGGCTGTATCCAGTTGAGCCTTTCAGGAGTGACAAAATTGTATAGCTGGATGCCCAGTGATGTGTTCATGAACAAAGATAAGGAGAGACAGAGCTGGTTACAACTAAGGCTTGCCCCTGTTCTTCAGAAAGCCAGAGGTGCAAAGGTATGAGCTGTAATTGAAGGTGGAACAGATGTTACACGTGTATTGGAGCTTCACCGTGGGTCCCTATCTAAAAAGATTTATAATTTCCCAGTTAATTTCCAGATGATCTTTTTTAACGTGCTGAGGTAGCAGATGTGTTTGTTGTATCCCACTCTTTAAAGTCATTTTAGGAAGTTAAACAGATGGATGCCTTTTGAATTCAGCAGCTGTAACGGCGTTGTTTCATGTGCCAACCAAGATGGAAGGGAACAGAGCAGCTGAGAAGTGCTTTGCCTGTTACAAGCTGACCCACTTGCCAACAGCCAGTAATGTGCTAATGTTGTGACAGGAATGATTGACTACACCTGCTTTTACAGTGGAATCAGTTGAGTTTTTAGACAGCTGGGCAAGCTTGAATACAGGTTGTTTTACTGCTGGAATAAACAAAGCTCGTGTTAATTCTCATACAGAAGGTGATTATGTCTCAGAACACAGAAAATTATTCCATCATCTCTATGCCATTTATTTGAAAAAAGCTTGTATGTAACAGTGTTCTTACTACTAAGATTTCAAGAGGAAATATGAAATTCAGAAAATTTTTCTCTCAGTGCGATGCCTTTGCTGTTGTTTTCCAGTGATAAACATCAGCCAGATCTTCCTGGGGCATTTTGACACTGATACTTCCCCAAAATATTCCAGACACTGAGAGCAGTGTTACTAAAAATCGTATGATATGGTGTGTAAAATATATGCAAAGCTGTCAGGTCTTTATACTGTAGCTTTAAACCATGTGAGTTCAGTACAGCATCATGGGTAAAATTCAGTGTGGCAGGAGAACTGTCACTTTAAAAAAATAAAATTGATTAAAAGTTTAAATATTAAAGCTGTTTAAGGCAACAAACATGTCATTAATCTTTACACTGGGAACCTCCTATGGTTTGAAAGAAAATATTAGGACAGCATTTATGAGTAGGTTTTTATGTCAGTTTTTGGGTGGCATATATTAAAAATGCTTGAAAAAAATCAGTGTTAGAACAGCAGAAGGGTTAGCTAATGGGAGAACAAAGGAAATATAAGGAAATTTCAGAAGGGAATCTTGATCCTGCCTTGCATGAGGCTGTGCAGTGGCCCCGCCCCACTTTAAATTTGATTATTCTGTGCTAGGTTAAGAGACTAAAGAATAACTGTTTCCTGTACATTTCCTTGCAAAGTGGTCATTTAAGCTTTCTGGTTTAAAACTGAGCGTGATGTTTGGCAGGTGCAAGTAAACCTCTCCCTCAAATGCACATGTGATTTTGAAAAATAAAATGAATTATTACTTTTTGCTGGTTTTTTTTCCCCACAGTTAATGAGTTAGGTAATCCTCATCAAATTCCCTCGCTGGATCATCACATTGGTGAGGGAGGTTGGTTTTGCAGATGTTGACTCTCAGCAATGTTCATGGCTGTTGGATTGATGGTTGACTTATGTCTGTGTAAATCTGAAGAAGCTTCACTGAACTTTTTGATTTAGGAATTTCAGTAGAGCCATTACCCCAAAATTTAGCTGATAAGGATGCACTTTTATTTTCCGTAAACATCCAACTCAGAACAAATCTTTCTTTAAAGGAGCTGTGGAGGTAGGCAGCATTCATATCAGGGCATTGTGTTACATGCTTTTTGTGTTTCCTTTGATACCACTGTGAACAATCTGGGTTTGTAGATTATTTTTTTCTGGTAACATGTTCAGAAATAGCTGGTGTTTGTAATGCAATTAGTAGCATTATATGGTGCATTGCAGGTGACTTCCAACAGAGAACTGCTCCTGAATGGTTGCCCTGTGGAAATGCTCCCTTTGTTTTTTGGGGTTTTTTGGATTCCAGGGAAGAGTGTCTGCCTGCAGGCTTGGGTTGTGAAGTGTACTTGGCAAAACCTGGAAGTGTAGGATGATATTCATCATTCCGTGATACCAGCTGGCAGTTGGTGAGCACCACAAGCTCTTCTTCCATGGCTCCAGAACTGCACTGTGCAGCTGAACTGGATGCTTGGGCTCAGTAGGCAAGGGGATTTTTAAAATACAAATTGATAGGAAATATGTGCTGTGGAGAATGAAGATAATGTGAATATATGGTAGGATTGGAACTATTATGTAAAGATTTTAATAAATACTTTGAATTTGGAAGTCAAATTCTGATGTTTGCTGTAGAGAAACTACATTGATTTAGAGCAAGTGAAAATCTGGTCCTTGCCACTTAGTTTGAGTAGTGATACTTTGTTCATTACAAAATAGCTGAAGTTGCTTAATGGTAATCTGGCCAATTTGTGTTTGTTCAGAACTGCTGATGTGGGAGAGACTGATGGCAGCTGAGGCTGGGTTGGAATGCTTAAGCAGATCCAGCTGTAAAAAGGCTTTGAAATGCAGCCTTTTCTTCCAATCCCCTTCTCAGATGGTTTCTACCTTTAGGCTCTGACAACTCTTCCAGATGATGGAGCAGGTGTATTTGAAGCGTGCCAGCAAGGTTACAGAAGGGGACTACCTGATGATGTGAGGTTGTTAGCTTGTAAGTGGTGGCTATTTTTAACATGCCACTTCTTGAGAGGATAGAGAGAATAGCAGCAGAGGAAAGAGAGCATTTTTTTTAGGTCCTCTCCTTCATATTTCCTCTTAACCTGATGGTTCTTAAAGTCAAGAGTAGTTTGTGGTATTTACATCATCATTGTCGTCATCACCTTTCTTCTATGATATGCTCATTAGTCACAGATGTTTTCCTTGCTTTTCCAAACACATGAAGCCATGGGCAATGTCAAGTCAGGCATAAAATAATATAGGAGCCAGTACTATTAACCTTGTGGAAACAAAGGACACATGAATAGATTAAGAATACCCAGATGCACATCTCTGTTGGGAAGACATGATTTACAAGTCTCTTTCCAAAATGGTATTGCAATATTTATTCCAGGTGCTGTTAGTGGCATGGAGAGATGATGTCTACTGTTATGGTCACAGACACTGAGATGTGCAAGTCGAGGTGAGCTATAGGTTGGCCTGACATAGCTCTTCTGTTAGAATCATAAAGATTATTCATGTGTATATACTTTACACAGTGGTCACTGCTGTGACTGTGGCATAGACAAATAGTAAGCATCTAAATCTTACAGCCCCACAGAAACATTAATTCAAGTAAGCTCTTGCATTCCTCATCCCTTTCTGTTCCTGATTAGTTCAAGTCCAAGGAATGAACTTTACATGCAAAGTCAGAGAGATGGACCTTTCCAAAGCCATCTCAGAACCCCATAGCAGTGTGTGTCTCCAGACAGCTGAGCCCAGTTTTTATTAGACTGTGAGAAACAGATATGGTTACAAATCCAAAGGCAATGAGAGCATAAGGAATTCAAAGCTGTGAGTGTGCCTTTGCTATGACAATAGAAACCTACGAAGCTATTGAGTGAAGCACTACTACAGGCTTGCATTACAGAACCATGAAGCATTCTGGTACAGAAGTGGGATTAAATGTGAGCATTGTTCAGAAGATGCTGATTTAAAATGGTGCCATTTTCTGTCACCGTGCAAGAGCATCTGCCTCTATCACTAGTGCGACCAGTGAACTTTCCTGTGTATTTTCTGAAAATGAGTGGAACAGATGTTCTTGTCCAGGTGGAACTTGGCTTGTGTATTTTTTAAAATTTGACACCATTATAAAATGAAATGGAATTAAACCCAGTGGGAATTAGAAGCACGTCAGGGGATTACAAATGGAATTTTAGATCAGAATTAGTGTAATGCAGACAAGATTTCTGTCAAAAGAACTGGGAACAGAACCAAGGTTTCCTCCTCTTCTCACTGCTCTATATAAAGAACTCACATGTACAGATTATAATTGCTGTGGTGAGAGGATGCCAAATTATATAATGCTTCTATCCATATTCCGCTTTCTAATCTCTACTGTTTCCCTTGGGGGAACACAACAAAAAATTATAGGGTTTACACCTCTACTCCTCTACACCTTTATGGATTGTTTCATAGAATGGTAATGTGCACTTGTGCAGGCTTTTCCATATTTGATACTGATCAGGGACAAAAGGTGGATGTGAATGTGCAAAATGCCTGCAGTACCAAAAATAGGTCCATATTTATTCCTGTCATAACTTCACTTAAGTTGATGGAGCTGTGCCAAAGCTGAACATGCTCACAAGTCTATAGGACAGCTGCCTGGCAGTAGTAGAGCTTGATGAGAATGGGTTTGAGAGAACAATTAAGCCCTCTGATTCTGACAATGTGTGGTGACATTTTAGGGATATTCACCTCGGCATGAAAAAAATTTTCTGGGATATTGCAGGTACATCCTTAATGCCTAAAAGCTGAGGATAGTGTTGATCAAGGTATTTTCAAGCCTTGAGTTCAGTTCCATCAGCAGTTCTGAATCACCACACCAGCTAATGAGGTGTTCTAATTGATAGCATAATTCTACATGGTTTTTCCATTTAGGCTAATGTAACATTTGGCTTCATTGAGGATGAATATTAACCACAAGTTGAAAGGAAGGTCTGATTCTCTGATCTTTCACTACATTTCATCAAGCTTTTAATTTTACTTGCAATATCCACATGCAATCCATACAGGCATTTTCTTTCCACTTGGGTGTAGAGACCCTGTTCTGTTGTTAATTGGTAGTGTGTGAGCTGTGGAGGCAGCTTCAATGGTTTCACTGTTCCAGAAACGTTCATCTCATTCATAAAGATCATCTGTTCAAGAGCAGTCAACCCTGGGCTTTTGTTCTGTTTACTGGCTTTGTTTTGGGCAATGTGCTGACTTGCCTACAAGCTCTTCAACTACAGGGCATTCAAATAGTTTCCTCCGACTGTTAAGTCCTTGAGTTCACATGAGTCTGCTCACTAAAATTTTGAGAGTATTAAGCCAGTTCTCAACACCAGAGTCTTGGCACTTGAGTTGACACTACATGGTGCTAAGCAGCCACAGCTTGAGTCCAAAGCAGTGATACTTTCTGAGCTTCAAAATCAGCTGTGTAAGCCAAAGCAGTAGGGTTTATTGTGGTTTCATTGTGTTTGGTGGGTTTTTTTCTAACAGGGAAGTGAAGTACTTGTTGATAGCATTTTTCCTTTCATATTCCCCCATTTGGGGAGTGGGTGGATGCTCGCTGGACTACAGGCAGATAAGGGGGGGGATGTTGTGGTTATTCAGGCAAAGGTACTCATCAGACTTAAAGCTGCAAGGGGAATTCTCCTAGTCAGAGCCTTATCCAACGTTTCTGGGAGGAAATGAAGCTCTTGCTTTTTTTGGTGATTTGCCTCCTTTTTAAGATTACTTCTGGTTTAGACACAGAATTTTGGGTGATTCAAAACAGGGGAAGGGGAAACTGATTGGGCTTTTCAAAGATAAGAGACAGGTTCTCAGATACCTTTGACTGTCAAAGAGAAGTAGTTTCTTTTAAAAATCCTAGCCTTAAAAACAGATAAAAATTATTTTATTAAAAAATAACAACATCAAAAACAATCCAAAACCAAAACAAAACCAAAAACCAAACAACCCAAAGACTAGTCACTTCCAAAGACAGACCAGAATTGATGTTGCCCATCCTTGCAGATAATGCCTGTAATATGATGTAATTTATGATCTCATGGTGTGACTGCACTGCCACTGGATACAGTAGTTTGCATTTCAGTGCCATTATGCTGTCCTGTTTAGATATATAAAGCAAATCTGTGTAACATAAACCCTCCCCCAGGTTTTAGATGACAAAGGGTTATTAGATGCAAACCGGATCCATGAGAGAAGCAGTAACTCTCGGTCACTCTTCAAATGTGTTACAAGGAATTCACATTAAAGCTTTGGTGAAGAATGTGTCCATTTCACTGATTGGGCAGAATAGCTGTGAGGATCATAGACTGGGTGTATTCAGAAGACATCATCCTCAGTAGGCAGGACTCCACACTGAGAAATCAGTAAGATTCCCTTAAGTGTCCAAAGGAACTGTGGAATATTGAATCCACTGTCATCAAAGGATCAGATTGCATAACTGTTAAAGGAGCAATGAAAGGAATCCTTTTCTTTTGGTCAGATTAACTTTGTGGCTGTTTTGGTATCCTGTAACCTAGCCAGTTTTCCAAGATAAAAACAGAACAACAAAAACTGGCAAGTTGGGTGCAGCAGGGATTGGTGGCCTGCACCTCATAAAATGCGTAAGTTTTAGAAGAACAGAACATAAAACTGTCAATTAGATCTTCTAATAGCTTTTAAACCTTACTATATTTTATTGCAGACCTAAAATTAGCCTGGTTTTCAGGCCTGGATATTTTTCAAGATGTTCATACTGGAGCCCAACCTTCTCTTAGCCAGCAAGGCTGAGTTCTCAGCATGGAACGATGGAAATGGTGTTGGAGCATTTGACACATTTCGGCTCCAAGGACTACCAGTCCTCTCAGATGGTAAATGTACCTTCTTTATTGAATTGTAGGGTTTTGAAATTTTCTCTATAGCTGTGTTTAAGCTGACACTGCACAGTTATGACAGAACTCAGTGGGATCTTAGTGAGATGGACGAAGAGGGATGTGCATCTGAAATTGGTGGATAAAGAGATTGAGGTAGGAGCAGTTGTTTAAAAAAACAGCTACCATAAAATTTAGCCTTTTGTAGTTTCTACAAAACAGCCTGCAAAACTGGTACATGTGAAAGCAGATGTGCTGAAAAATCTCGGCAACAGCCAAAACTCAGCATGTGAGCTTTATGTGTACTGTGGGAACTTGAATTACATTTTACATTGCAACATTGAGGAAGAATAGTACATTACAAAAAGTAGAGCACAGTTTCTGACTTTAATTTTTAGTTCTGCCATGTAGTCACTCTGTAACCTTAGGTCAGTCATTGAAATGGCATCTGCAGAAGGATCCAGCAATGCTGTCTTCATCCTGGAGACATCTACAATACAACCCAAGAAATGCCTCATTTTTCTATCTGCAAGAGTCTCAGATCTAAAAACCTGAAGTTTGCACCTTTAACACTTCCTCAAAAGACAGTGTTAAATAGGCAGGTCCCAGCTCCCCTTGACATGCATGACTGAGCATGATTGAGCCTTTCTTCCCTGAGCACTGCTCACAGCCTGGCTGGGGCAGGGGCAGTGTGGCCAGGCTTCCTCTGTCCTACCAAGTAGCTTCACCCAGTGTGCTTTTCAAGCCTATACTTCAAGTGTAGGTTCATTGCTTCTCTGGATGCTGCATCGCTCAAAGTGTTCAAGGCCTGGTTGGATGGGGCTTTGAGCTACCTGGACTAGTGGAAGCTGTCCCTGCCCATGGCAGGAGGGTTGGAACTGGATGATCTTTAAGATCCCTTCCAACCCAAACCACTCTCTCCTTGCTGGAATCACTCTTGTCCTTTCCACCCAGGCATTGGTTTAGGGCTTCAGTATTTGGGGAGTGGATGAGGTGGGAATAAGGAGCCAAAGGAAGTGACCCTATTCGGGAAATAAAGCAATTAACTGGGACTGTGATGAGGATGTGATTTAAATGCAACTTTTGCTTCCATGTTTCATGTTGCTTTTGTGAATATTATTCTGAGGCACCATCCCTATAATCATAGAATTGTTAAGGTTGGAAAAGACCTCCAAGATCATAAAATCCAACTGTTAACCCTGCACTGCCATATTACCACTAAACCATGTTCCCAAGTGCCATATCCATGTGTTTTTTGAACACTTCCCTGAGCAGTTCCAATGCCTGACAATCCTTTCGTGAAGAAATTTTCCCTAATATCTGATCTAAACCTCCCCTGGCACAACTTGAGGCCATTTCCTCTCCTCCTGTCACTTGTAATTTGGGAGCAGAGCCTCACTCCCACTGCCTACAGTCTCCTTCCAGGGAGTTGTAGAGAATCAGAAGGTCCCCCCTGAGCCTCCTTTTCTCCAGGCTGAGCCCCCCCAAGCTCCCTCAGCCACTTCTCATCAGACTTGTGCTCCACTCCCAGCTTCATTCCCTTTTCTGGACTCACTCCAGCCCCCCAATGTCTTTCTTGTAGTGAGGGATAAGTCAAAGCCTTTGCCTGCCCTTACAGACCAGCTGAAAATTGGGCACTGTGGCACTGCATATCATGGTGCTGAGCGCCCCCCATACAGTCAGAAGGCATCTCTTGGTGCCTTGGTTTGCACACTGATAATCTTCCACTGTCCAGGATGGTGCAGGTGTGTGCAGGAAGAGGAACGTGTGCAGCTCTGAAATGTGTCAGGATGAACAGGAATGGGGGATCCGGGGCTTGTAACGGATCCTGGCATCCACAGAGCAGCGTGAGGAGGAACCTGCGACACTGAAAGCCTCCCCAAAGCCAAGTGTTGCTATAATAGGGCCGGATTACTCACTGTGCTTATTCAAATTCCTGTTGATGCTGGCAGCGGGAGTTCTTCCCGAACAGCCACGAACAATGAGTCACCTCCAGGTGTTTTGATTTGATTTTTTTTTTTTTTTTTTTCAAATTTCAAAAAGAAACCAGTCCACGGCTCGCTCTGTGCCGCGGCCCCGGAGCATCCCTCCAGACCCCTCCGCCCCGCGGGTCTCCCTGCCCGCCGCGGGAGCCGAGGCCGCTCCTCCCCCTGCGGAGAGAGGGAGAGATTTCTTCGTTATTTATTTATTTTTTTTGTTCCTGCTCGGAGCGGGCAGGACCAATCCGGGGCCCGCCCTGCCCGCCCGGTGCCGGCGGGGCCGGGCAGCCGCCGCCTCCCTCCCGGCTGGTCCCGGCCCCCCCGGGATGCGCCGAGCAGCGCCGGGCGGGAGCCCGCTCCACTGCGGGAGGGAGCATGAGCGGCCGGCTGCTTTCCCTTCCCTCTCGCAGCTGAATCGCTTGTATTTTTAAATTTTTCCCTCCCCCCTCTCCACCTTTTTATGCTCAGCACTGGGGGAGCCGGGAGCTTTTGTGGCCACTGACATATTTTGTTTTAAAATCGCTGTCAGTGGACGTTTCTCCTTCTGCTCCGGCATCGTTGTCCTGTTCACAGCTATTTAGGCTTAAGGAGCTTGATTCTCTAAGGCTCGTATCCAAGGGCATCAGTCATTAACACACTGAGCTACATCTGCTTCTTGGCTAAGACTGAAGAAAGACATCTTAAGCTGGAAATCCTGATCCTGCTCGCTCACTCTCTAGTGCGTACGGAAGGGGAAGCATATGCAGCAGCAGGTTCCTTTTTTTTTTTTTTTTTTTATTCCGAAGACTGCCTCACTTTGGAGATGCAGTGACAAGATAATGGAGTGAAAGTCTCATTTCCAGGCAAGAAAATTGCAGGAGTCAGATAGAGAAAGGAGCAAGTTACAGAGCAGAAATAGGAAAGAGGACAGTGGTAAAGAACTGAAAATAAAATTAGAGGAAACAGGTGGAAGGCTGGCATAAAGCTGGGCAATATTTTAGGGTGAAAGTGTTTTTTTGTTTGTTTTTTTTTTTTTCCCTTTTATTTTTTTTTTAAGTTTTTATAAATTGGTTTTATTGTTGATTTTAAATTCTAAGCTGATTTTGGAGATCTCTGCAGTGACCAGGCTGCTTTAGAGTAGAACAGCTTCCCAACGTGTCCTTTTCTCTCTCCCTGCCTGCTGTCTCTGCTGTTGCTGCTGCTGACAGAAACGTGTTAGGAGAGCAGAAAGAGAAAATGCCAGCCATCCTGGTAGCCTCCAAAATGAAATCGGGACTACCTAAACCCGTACACAGCGCTGCTCCAATCCTGCATGTCCCAACGGCCAGGACCATCCCACAGCCCTGTTACCTGAAGTTTGGGAACAAGGTGGAGGTGACGAAGCCATTGTATTCCAGCCAGATTCCTCTCAAATCTTCCAATGGACAAGAAAACGCAGGAGATGGCCTCCCAGCAAGGAAGAGTAGCTCGGTAGAAAATGGATTTGACACACAGGTTAGCAGGCACCAAATGCTGGGGAGGTGTATGTGACAATTTATTTCTGTGCTGAGACTGTGCAGCAGGTTTTCTGGGGTAAATAGCAGTGTGAGGAAGGGATGTGCATGTGTGTGTATGTGTGGTAACATCTGTCTGCAGTGGTGGGATGTTTTATATTCCACATAGTGGCATGTGTAATTCTGTCAGCATGATGGAACTGATGGTGGGGTGCTGAGGGATGGGGCTGCTTGTGCTGCTTGCCTGTGCTGCCTTCTGTTGTCTTTGCTTGAACTTGGGGGTATTACAGGAAGGAGATGGTAGAGATGTTATTTGTGGGGTGTGTTCTTTGTGTGCTTTCTGTAGGTGCTAAGTGTATGGACTGGCTCGTGTGCCTGGGAAGGGGGAGTATTGCTGGTTGTCATGAATATGTTTTGTGTTCGGTCACGTACTGTACCAGAGTGCTAGTTGTGTGAACATTCTGTGTTTGTAGCTGTGTGGGGAGTGAATGGAGGCAGTGCTTGATGCTAGATTACAATATGCATGTCATTCAGTGCAGCTAAATTAAACAGATTATGAAGGAAATGAACACTTAAGTGGAATTGCCTGTATAAAGCTGTACGTGCATGACATCATAGATGCAGCACATCATCAATACACATATTTTATGTTTCCCTTTAACCTATGTCAGTCTTCTAATGTATTTTTATATATGCTGCGTGCTGCATAGGGAGGAGAAATGTACGTTCCTCAGCTGGTTTAATTTCTGTGGGCAGGATGAGATTGTCAGCATGGCTGGGACTGCCCTGCACTGCTGTGCCCCAGTGAGCTCCGCAGCAGCGTGGGCACAGCATGTGTTACTGTGCTACGAAGGGAGCAGAGCAGATGGGCTGCTGCAGCAAGCACAATTGATTGCTGTGGTACAGAGATGGCTGTACAGCCCTGTGATGTATTTTGGCAACAGCCATATACGTTACACGCTGCTTCTGCCAATGTCTGAGCCCAGTGGAAGGTGATACCATTATGCTGAGAGAGGGAAACGATGACAGATACTCACCTGGTTTTTCCCTTCTTCGAAGAATAATGGATCATCCCTACCACCTAGATTCTGAAATCTGTGTCCTCATAACCCTATTCCCTTCAGGCGAGTGTGCCTACTGATTGGGCATGTTTGACCGCGTGCCCCGATTTCAGGATATGCTGCACTTTCGTTGCTGGTAGACAGGGTGACGTATTGAGCTGCTCAGGCCAGACAGATATGACTGGAGCAGTTCCTGAGGGACTGAGAGCAGGAAAAGGAGACAGCCAAGCATCGATGCAGGGTAGTGGCAGCAGACAGACCAACCTGTGCATCGCATCTTGCCCTTACAAGAGAATCAAGTGCTCTCTCTCACTTGTGCCTGAGTCTGTCCTTGTGATTATGAAACGTCAGCAAAATCTCATTATCTGCTGCCCTTTCTCTCACACATGCCATGGTTTCTGCATGGAAATCTTCACTGCTGAAAATGTGGTTGTTATTCAGAAACACTTTCTCATCTTGTAACAGATTATGCTTACAGAGATCCTGCTAGTGGGAGCTGTTTGCAGTAGTAAGGACGACACTATGGTGGTTTTAACCCTTACAGTGATGTGGAACAAACCCCCTGTTTTGTAGCCTGATAATGAAAGGGTCTTGATACTAACTTGTTATATTTGAACAGGGAGTGATTTTGGCTAAATAAATGTCAGATAATTTTAGGTTTTTTATTACTTCAGCAGCAGGAGAGATCTTAAGCTTTGTATTCTCAGTTTAAACCTCCTCTGGCTGGCAGTCTGAGCAGATGACCAGCACCTTTTAAGGTGTGAATCAGTGAGGCTTTTTTCACTGTCTATTATCTTGAATAAACACAGCCATTTTTTGTTGTTCTTATTGATCCAGCTTTGATCCTTCTGCCCACAAAAGCAATGCAGGGTTTTGCCATTCAGGGAATTGCCATTTGGAATGCCAGTCTATATCTAGAGGGAGATTTTTCCAGATGTGTTGTATCAAGGGCACTGTTCATTGCTTTTCCTGCTGTTCCTCCCTGCCAAGGGAGGAGGAACAGGATGGGTGGACAGCTGCCAGCTGATATGTCAGCACTGAAGCACTTATCTTGGAAGACCTTCAGCTGCAGTCAGGTATAGAAGTGCTTTCTGATAATGTGCCTGGTAAGGTTTAGTCTTGAGCACTGCACCAGGTCTGGATATCTTGAGAATCTGAGGATGATCACTTTGCTTCTCTGGGTGGTTTATCTGAAGCACCAATGTGACCCTCACCATTTTACTGTGCAGGCACCTGGCATCATCTGTGAGGGAGGGAAATTATATTCTTACAGCCTTTAGAGTTTGGATCCACAAGCTGGACCAATGCTGATTGTTTTGGCACCCATGTTCTGTAGATCGGTCCCTGTGCAGAGTTTTCAGCCCACAAGGAAGGACATCATATCTTCCTTCCTGTGTGGGCAGAGGGAGAATGAGAGTGAGATTGTATCACTTGGATCAATTCTCTTGGTTCTGGGAGTATTTCAAGGAGTTGTTCTTAATCCTGTTGAAGTGAGTCCTTTTTGCACTACATAATACAAAATTTCGTGGCTTATTTGACTGATTATTCTGGAGAAGAGGCTGTGTCTAGTGCATAGTCCAGAAGCCACCATGTGAGGATACCAGACCATGTTCACATGCTGGGTTAACATCTTTCAAGCCACTTACACACCACTGCAAAGCTTCATGAGCTTTTTTGGTGCCAGGTGGTACCTTTCTTGAACCTGATTCTTCAGACAATATGAGTACTGCAGGTGGTATTCATTAAAGTACCAATTTAAAAAAAAACCAAAACCCTGCTGCTGTCTTGCTCACAAGTGTGGTATCAGTGAAAACTTCTGAACGTTTTGCTAATTTTGTTCCTCTTGATATGGTTTTACACGTGTAAGCTGGATTTATAACTGGAAGTTTCATGCCTTAGGGCCTTATAAGGGCAGTGTGTTTTTTCAAAATGCTGTGCAATTTATAAAAAGCATACTTCAGAGTATTTCAGAGGCACTTCCCAAAGAAAGGTCTGAGGGTTTTAGCATCAAGCCCATTGTAAATGCTAGTCGGAAATCTTAGGTCGATGAATCATGGCAGTATCATTCCTGTTTTACTGTTACTGATACACACACTCTATTTTTCCATATTAAATCCCCTGTGTTGTGCACAACAGTATCTGACTGTTGCACTGGTTCTTATTTTGTCTAATTTGAAAACACCGCCAATAAATTGTACCCATATTTAGAGGGAATTGTTTTGGAAATATTTAACTTTGTTACCAGAGAAACTTCCATCGAGTAGATAGCAAGATTGTGATCTCTCATCTACAAAATGATATTTCTCAGTGATTCTGAAAAAGTCGGATGCATTTGGCTACTAAATTTGCATTGGTTATTTAAGAGAGAAGTCTTTGCCAGTCAGGAGTCCATGGGCATGGTATGAGTGTTCGTGCAGATGCAAGAAGGAAGATGCCATTGCAGGCATAGAGTCTGCTGCCATGTTATTGTGAATGTCACTGAAGGAGATCATGGATTTAATTACTGCATTTATTGCTGCTAGGTTCTATTCTCCTGCTTCTTGGTTTTCTTTCTCCAGAGAACCTTAAAAATAATCACTGTTTGTACCTGCAGTAACTGAAGCAGCACTAAAGGCACCAGGACCTTGCTAAATGGTTGGTCCCACCCTTCCACTAAAAGACTTCAAGTAAAGAGACATCTGTTTAACCTGGATTTAAAGTATGTATGATCAGCAATTATCTGTAATTGTGCTTAGTTTGGCTGGGAGGGGTGGGGGTAGGAATTGGTATTTCTTTACAAACTTCTCTGCAATATGTATTTGCTGAAAACCAAACAGTTGCCCTCTTCTGGTGGACCTGGCAGGCAGGTGCTCACTGGGTGTGATGTTCTCCCTCACTTTTCTCTTTCCCTACACTAGGCAAAGCCTAGGATTTCTAGGATGTTGCAACTCCTTGCGCTATCTACTGAACTCTTCAATTTACCTCGATTCCTTTTTTAAAAGGTAACACTGGTTACCTTAAAAGGTAACACTGCTTAGATGTCATGGTCTGAAACCAAGCTATCTTGCTCAGCTAGATTTTTCTTCTTATAGCTTTCCCAGTTTGTGAAGATCTTGTTGCATTGGGCAACCTGGATCTGGAGTGGTCTAGTTCTGAGGTGTTCTAGATGTCCCTATTTTCTAGTCTTACACTAGATTTTTCTCCTAGTGATTTAGGTGTTCTTTCCTAATTTGTCAAGGTCACCTACATCTGGGGTGTGCTCCAAATGCATTTGCCACACCTGTTGAGGTTAAAAACATCTGTTTTTTTCCTCATTGCCCATTCTGTGGTCCGAGTAATGACAAGGGTATGGAAGCTCTGTTACAACTCCCCGCAAATAAATCTAGTGGATAGCCATTCCCAGGTTGGTAGCATGCTGCTGGCACATTCCAGGGAGTTTTTCAGTCTGATGTGCGCTGCTCTCAAACTGATTAACTTAATAGGTTCCTCTAGTTTTTTTCCACACTTCAAATTTAGGCTCACATCAACTGATGAGCCACACTTGCCCCATGATCTGTTGGCTATCAGTTTCCCTTCTCTGCCTCACTCCCCTTGTGCTCATGCCATTAGCAATACAAATGAAGCCACATAGTTCAGATATTAGTAATTACTTTTCTATATTTTAATTAACTTTACCAGGAGCCGTTTAAACCTCTGTATCACTGTCTTGCTAATGTGAAGCTTCATAGAGAGAAAGATTAATGGAGCATATTGCAGAGAAATTACGCCTTCCCATCTCACATGCATTACTCATTTTTGTGTGTGATGCTGGGTTTCACAGTTCTAATGCTGAACCAGCTTGCAGAAGGGACGTGGATCAAGCAAATCTTTATCTGGACCCAATCTAAAGTCAGATGAACATCGATTGGTTTCAGTGCCATAGCGTGAGCTGCCTCACTGGTGTGAAATTTGGTCTCGCTACGACTGCTGAGCTAATTATAAATGAAATTATGAGAAATGTGGTCAATCATACTGATAACTTTCACATAAAAGATTGGCTTTTGCAATTGGAAGAAACCAAATGGGGTCGCGTTTAGGATGCAAACAAAGGATAGATTTTATTGCAGTTGTGAGAAGGTAAGAAAAGCTATAGATTCGGGCTATCAAAATACATAAGCACAAAATAAATGTGAAATTGATACTAATGAGCTTGTTCATGTGGTTATGGTTATGTACCTAAGTACATTCCTACAAAAAGGCCTGTGCTGTATCTTCCTTTATGATGGATTTTTTTTTACACACTGTAAGCAATTTGAGGCTATTAAGTATACAAATTCTTCTTCTCGTTATGATTACAGTGGGTTTGATATATTTTTGAATACATAATGAAAAATATTTAATTGTTGGGAGGTTGCTCCAGATGAAGTGTTCCCAGATAGAAAACAAGGAAACAATTCTGAAATTGTTTTATTGTGATGATTAACATGGATTTTTCAGTGTTTTGTCTTTCCATATAAAGAGCTACCTTTTCTAAAGCCCTGCATTTGAACAACAGGTGTAACATTGCCCTATACATTCAGGAAGTTCTTTAATCATCGGGTTTTCATTTAGAATATGCAAAGGGTTTCTTGGACTCAAAGTTCTGTTTGGTTTTTTATCATACTGGAAAATGTGGGTTTTTTTCCCCTCTTACTTTTGACAGTCTATCTAACTATCTGGCTTGAAAATTTGAATATACTTAACCTAAGAGTATACCTTATAGGTAGGGATATTGTTCTTATTTTATGGAGAACATTTATTATATGGGTGTCTGAGGCACAAAGAAATTTAGCCAAGGTCAGAAAGTCAGCAGTTCTCTAGAAAATTACTAGCTAGTCCCCTGATACTAGATTATCTTTCTCCTTTGCTGCTGCTTGTTAACAGCTCAAAATGCTCATGCACATGGTGTCTGTGTGTTCTCCTTCTGTCCTTGAAGCTGTTAGTTTACTCCATGAAGTTGAATTTCTTAAGTGAACACTCTCACTTTCTTTATCCCTGTTCTAGCAAGTGATTTTTATCACCTTCTGCTGTGCCACTTGATGCATGGTGACACCCAAGCAGAAAGAGGTACAAGAATATTAGTAGAGGAGAACAACAGATACTGCTTTTGAAATCTGTTGGCACTGAACCTGAGCTTTAGTTCTCAAAAAGAAAAAAAAATCAAATTGTAAAAGGGTCAGGTAAACAAATCATGAACCTTTCCCAAGTTTCAAGTATCTGAGAAGTACCAAAAAGAAATAAAAGTATGAGACCAACACCACTTGTGCTCTTTTTTGCCTATCCAGAGGGTATCAGAAAAGAAAGCCTTTATTTATTGAGATAGTGTGGATTAAGTTCTGGGTTTTGCAAATTAAGGGTTGGTAGTGTCTGGTTTTAATTTCCTTTTAAGAGTCCTTTGAGAAACATTGTCTACTCTGTAATTTCACTTTCCAGATTGTCTCACCACTAGATTTAAATCTCTGAATAATTTGTGGAGTATTTTAATGCTCCTAGGCTACGAGTTCCCTGTTCTTACCAAAGTGGAAGAAATTAAGGAGGTGCTTAAAACAATAATTATTTTGCTTGAACTTTTCAGATTTGCAATGGAATAAATATCGTAAGTGCTGTTTAAGAAGATACATTTGTGAATTAAGCAATAGCTAGGCCTTTAATGAAAGGATGTGTGTTCTGCTCTTGACCTTTTTTCCTATTTATTTTTTTGCTTCTTGAAGCTTTGGAGCTAAACCTTCTACTTTTTATTTTGGTTTAAATCAAGAGATGCTCTTAAGACTTTAACCCATTAGTCTGTTTTTTCCTTGCAGCAAACTGTAGAATCTCATTCTCCTGAGAAATTCACCTGGCTAAAAATACCCTGCTTTAATATTATTTTTAGAAACATCTATATTTGAAGTATATAAATGGTTAGATATTATGTGTATTATTAGACATGAACTGTTGGTACATTTTGTAACAGGAAGCTGCTGGTTTTCCATTCACCAAGAACTGGAATTCAGTCAAACGCTTGGCACATAGTTGTATGCCTCTAATTTTATCTGTAAATTATTTTTTCTGAAATAGTTTGTGGAAACAGTCCCAGTTTCTTCAGTTTTGCAAAGCATAGGCATGGAAATAACTGCTAAAACTTAAAACAAATAAACCACCTATTAAAATAAATGAGAAAACAGGTCACTTCTTATTTTAAAACAGGCTGAGATCTGAAGTTTTATTCTGATTCCACCTTTTTTTTTTTTGCCTCTTGAAAGTATTTTTAGGTGTGTTATCCTTGGATTATTTTTCATTTTAATTTTGGATTATTTTAGAACTGGAAGCCATGTGTGAGAAAACAATACCTGAAAGGAAAAAAATACCCAAATTCTGTATTTGAAAATGCACTTTTACCAGGACTTTTTCTCCTGTGCATGTTGAGTTTTGGACTGTCATATCATCATATTTTGACAATGTCATGTTTACTTGCATTTTTTAGTCTGTGTTCATTTCTTGGACGTTTCCTGAAGTCTTTTCCCTTGTGTGTTTCATTTTGTCTCTACAGCTGTGGCTACAGGTTGCTGTATCCTGTCTTTCACAGTTGGAAGGAGTCCCTAATTGTCTTTATTTTACCTATCCTGTCACTAATATTGGTCCATTTCTTCTGTCTTGTCCTTTATGTAACAACAGCCATGGTATAATCCAAAAGTGCCTTGGCATTAACTGGGCTGTGAAGCCTTCTTGGAGAAACCCAGAGATGTTTGTCTCACCTGCTGAACAAAGTGAGCTAGTTATACACATCCAGGCTTTCTCCTGAAAAATACAATCCATAAATAAATAAAAACCATAAAGTAGCTTTTCTCAGTGCTGGGGTCTTGTTGGCTTGGTTCCACTTTCTCCAAACCCAAGGGTTGAACCAACTTCCCTGATCATTTCCATGTTCTCCCTCATCTCCCAAATAACATTGTAGGAGCCGACAAGGCCTTTATCCAAAGCAGCTGGACTTTTCCAAGTTGTTTAGGAAGAACATCTTCTAGAACAGCTGTCTGAGGACACCCATTCTTTGCTCTTGGGAGAAGTGGAAGAGGTTTGTGACAGGCTGGAATTGTAATTTTATGTATTTTATGTCTCATTGAGTGACATTCTCAGTCATGAAGACTGTTGTAGTAATACCTTTTTGTGTCATGCAATGAGGGGATCCTCCCTGATAGGATTGCTTATCTTCTGCTGGAAATGCTGACCAGAAATTATTATATTGTCTTTTTCTGCCATCTATTAATTCTATATACTTTCCCATTGGTAGAACAAAATGAATACCCGGGTGGGATTTCATGTTGCTGATCTAGCTTGTGTGACATTTTATGGTGGATATGAGTACTGAGACTTTTTTACACTTGTACATTTTGCAACAAATATTTAGAAGCAGATTCCTGTTTTCTTTAGCTATCTCCACTTGAGTCATGCCCACTGTTGGAAACTACAGGTAACTTCAGCACTGACATTTTGATCCACAAAGATCAATGGGAAACTTTGATTGCAGCTGGTGGAGACAATAATTAGTGGATCAGTCTGGTGAGACAAATTTGATTACCTTTTAAATTATTCTCCATTTGCCAGATGGATATTAAAGTTTTCAAAACTGATCGAAAAATGTCACGTGTTGTTTCAAGATCAAATGTGCATTGACCGTTTTATGCAATAGCTTGGAAATGGGTTTTTATTTTCTTGCTCAATAACCAGGGGTCAGTCTGCTTCTCAGGACAGCCACATGTGTTCCAGACTTGTCTGGGGCTTAACTGGGATGGATTATTTTGGGAAGGAGTATTTTTGGCATTGCTGCATCTTACTCCTCTGGGATGGGCTGGGGAGCGCACAGAGGTCTGATCCTCCATGGTAATGTGCCAGATGGGCACTGCCAAAAAAAGCTGGCAGAAAGGTGCCAGGTCCTCAAGCACAGAGCTGGAAAGGGGAGGCAGCAGCATCCTATTCATCCCTACAGGGGAATTGTAATGAATTTGCTTTATTTCATTGACTCAAACTGCTTTCTGCTTTCCAAGAGGGAAGAGCAGTGGTTGCCTAGGATCCTGTTTCCAAGCAGTTAGATACCAACTTCCCACACTGCAGCAATGTAGATTTTCCTTTCCTGCCTGTAAGGTGCCTTTTGTCCTTTGCCTGGGTTTGGACCACGTGGGGTGATGGGTGGTGGGATGTTGTGCCCATGGGTCACCACCACTGGTGGGTTGGTTTATCAGGTTGGATTAGCAAGGCAGTTTACCTTATTTTTAACACAAGAATTAATTCCACCTTCCCCTTATTGAGCAGGTCAACAAGGAACCTGAAATAGCAATTTTTAAAAGTCTGTGGAGCTCTGAGACTTCTTAATGGCAGATCCTTCACTCTCAGTGTTTCAGCTTTGTGCTGAAACTTAATCTCTTGGCCACAACAGTGTGATCTAAGAAAGATTTAGCCTTCTTTATTGCCTCCTGAGGGCTCTCAGGTTCAGCAGAAGAGGGTTTTATGTTGAATAAACACAGATTTTCATCTGTTCCCTTCGCAGTCTGAGAAATGTCCACTGGTATTGGACATGATGGAGGGGACTGATGCCACCCTTGGCTGCTGTGTCAGCGTTTCTGAGCTGATGAACTGTCAGATCCACTCAGTGTTCATTGTGCAGCATTAAGCAAAGATAGATTTGAAATTTCAGTGTTCCACTGGCCAATAACGGAATTTTAAGTAATTTTTCAATGGTTCTTAGTAGCATATAAAAGCCCCAGGCTTTCCATGCTCATGGGTGGGTTTTGGTCATGCAGACAATACCTGTGGTGGAAGGAGACTCTTGCAAACCATCTTGTGAATACCTGCAGCATCACTCAGAGCCACTACCCGCCCTGCCTCCTCCTCTCCTCCTCATCTGACAGCAGCTGAAATGGCAGGGCTTGGTTTGGCCAGTACTTTGCATCATTTACAGCAATACTGCTGAACACTGGGCTGAAATGGATGGGAGCTCAGCTCATTTGCATGATTTAAAATGCCAGCTCGGTTTAATGCAGAGCAGCTGGTATATACTTAACTCCTTCAGGAGAAAACTTAATACCAGCAGATCGCATTATCCAGGGCTATGCTACACATATTTATTTATTTATTTATCCCTTCTCCTCGCTGCTTCCTAGAACGTTTGTAAGGATCATTTGTGTGCGGTGGCGAACGGCTCTGCTTGCTGCTGATGTTTCTGTGTCTTGCAGAGTTCACAAAGCAATTGGTCCCACTGTGTGACAAATACTAGTTGCAACTCCTGAGCATCCACTTACACGCTGACCTTAGCAGATAGGACTCTAAATTAAGATGTGTCATGGTGAAGAGTGGTGAGATTAGTTGGAAGAGGGACAGGTGTAGAGGCCTGGATTATGTGGATTACTGCATACTCAATTTCTTAAGGTTAAATTTCAAGGTTGAAAATGCCTAATTCCACAATTATGGAATTAGGATATGCTGCACTGTTCCTCTGGGTGCTGTGCCGGCAGCCAGTCACCTTGTCAGGGAAGAAGGACTTGGAGGATCAAAGAATTCCTTTGCTCCCCTGAAATAATTAGCATAACCTCAGTGAGAGGATGGAGGGAGCATAATCTTTTAATACCAACCTTTCTCAAAATTGACCTTGTCACAGGCAGATTCAGCCTCTCACAGAGAAGCAGATGTGTGGTACGGTCACTCTTACTGCATCAGAAATGCTGGAACAGTATCTCATTCTCTGCTGAAATTCTCTTTGCCTTTCCCTGGGTGATCAGCCACTTACGCCAAAGCCTTTGGGTGAGCTGTGGGATATTGATGGACTTTATAGAATCAGGGCTTCCTTAAGGCATTTAAAATGGAGCTTTTTCTTCTCTGGAAATTCTTTGTTCTGTCAAGCTTGAGCTGAGTTTTCTCATGAAACAACAGTTTCAAGTGGTCACTTTTGAAGACCCTCATCAATTTCAAGTGCAAGCCATTAAGCTGGTAGATAAAACGTGTGTTAGGTTCTTTTGACACGGGTAGGACCCTAAGAGTTGCATCTCAAATTTGAGCATTTCTATTACCCTTTGTAAATCTTTGTGCCAGACAATATCATGTAGTTATTCAGTTGATATCAGTGCTGTGTTTGGTGGATGGGACAGGAAAGTCATGTAGTACAAGAGAAAGGACAAGTCTTCCCTAATGAAAACTGATTATTGTCTTTTTTGTTGTGAAAGGGAAACCTCTAAGAAGGTGACCTCCCATAATCTTCTTTCATGAATGTAGGCAAGATAAATTGTCCTTGGTGATGAAATACTTCATTCTTTCATCTTGTGTTGTCCCTGTGTAAGATCATTAGCATGCCTGCATGCTGTGGAAGATTACAGCCCTGCATTATATAAGCAAATCATTTATGTTGTGGTGTATTTATACCACAACCAGGTTGAACATCTGAATGTTTTTGATGTATAATATGCAGTTAAATTCAGCCATCTGAGAAAAAGCCTTTACACTTGCAGGCTGAAAATACAGTTAAGCAACGTGTATCTGTCCTTTAAACAGACATAACCATTCTGTGAGACAGTTTAGAAGGTTTTTTTCTAGCTGATATAGAGCAGTGTGGTTTAGTAATTGGTTGTCAGGCACCAGGTCAAAACTTGGAACAAATAATGCTGTTTGTGTTTATCAAGTCTTGACTCCAGGCTTCTGCAACAGGAGCAAATCAGCCAACTTTTCATTTATGCTATGTGTGAGAGCTGTCTGTGAGTTTGTAAATCCTCATCAACCATGTCACTTGGGTGTCTCAAGTATTGTTTGTTTTCTTTTTATAGCTAAGGGATAAGTTTATTTATTTTAATGCTTTTCCATTGGTTAATACAAACTTTTCAGGGATCCTAGCTTGACCTATAATGCTTATTATTTCATTCCTTGCTATTTTCCACCACAGATATTTTTATTTTGCTGTTTTTAGGACTTTTCCAGCTGGTCAGAAGGTTAGGAAAGCCAATTCCCCCAGACTGGACATGCTGTGAAAAAGCTTGAAGAAATGATAAGACTAGTTTTTATGGCACCCTTATTTTGAGTCTTTCTGCCAGGAGGGGTTTCAGTCCTAAAGGGCAGGGAAGATGAGTCTGTGAGCCACAGGCCATCAGCATCTCCTTGCTGCCTGCTGCACTTTACCACCAGCAGCTCCCTTATCTCACAGGTGTTCTGCTGAGATAAATCCATTATAATTCCAAGCAGCTCAAGTAAAGTGATACCTGGAGCCATGAATTACCTTAAATAACTGTGGGACTTCTAAACCTTCATGCATGTGTGATCTGTTTTTTTTCTTATTGATTGTTCTTCTTAAGGGAATACTTGAATTAAAGCAAGAGATACTCGATTTAAAGTCCTTCCCAGTAATGATTTATGGATTTGAATAAAACTTGTGAAAGTAGAAGTCACACTGTTTGGAGAAGATTCTCAGCTATAAACAGACACCATTACTTTTGGCTGTGCCTTCTGAAAACAGCAATTTATCCTTTATTGCTGAAAATAATTTAAAGAGAAGATGAGAATCGAAGAGCTGCACACGCTATTTCAAATTATAATGAGGAGTTTGTGGGCTGTGGGTTTCCATCTGCCCTCCGCTTCCATGCCATCTGCCCACGAGGAGAAAACCATCAGCTGAGAAAATAGGAAGATGTCCTGCTTTTAGGCAGCCACAGAACCACCAGTTACACTTGAAACCTTGTGAGATTTGTAATGGAACCTGAGCCTGTGATAGTACTGATCTGAAAAGGAAAAGAGGAGTGTAAAAAAATCCCATTGAGATTTTGGAGGATGGAAAAGGGAGATTTTAAGCCCCATGAAATGCATGATTGACCACATTAGTAGAAGCGAGGAATCTGCAGTGTGTTAATTTGTAGTATGTAAAACAGCTGAGAACTATCTGTGAAGGCTGAGATTATGCTAATTTATGCAGTCCACATTGCTACTGCAGTTTAAAAATAGTTTATTTTCTAGAGATCTAGAGCTATTGCAGGTTGGCTTTGCATTTAGCTCTGCATTTTACCACTTTGAACACAGAACAAAGCCTGACTTAGATGGTCTTTTTCTCAGAGAATCACAGGGTAGTTAAGGTTGGAAGGGACCTCTGGAGATCATCCCTGCAGAGGCAGGCTGACCTAGAGCAGGTTACGCAGGAACGTGTCCTGGTGAGTTTTGAATACTTCCAGAGGGGGAGACTCCATGACCTCCCTGGGCAGCCTGTTCCACAGAATCACAGAATATGCTGAGTTGGAAGAGACCCATAAGGATCATCAAGTTCTACTCCCAGGCCTGCACAGTACACCCCAAGAATCACACCATGTGTCTGAGAGCACTGCCCAAACGCTTCTTGAGCTCTGCCAGGCTTGGTGCTGTGATCACTGCCCGTAGGAGCCTGTTCCAGTGCCCAACCACCCTCTGGGTGATGAACATTTTCCTGATCTCCAGCCTAAACCTCCCCTGACTCAACTTCAGTCCATTCCCTCAGGTCCTGTCATCTGTCACAGAGCAGAGATCAGTGCCTGCCACTCCTCTTCCCCTTCCAAGGAAATTGTGACTGTGATGAGGTCCCCCCTCAGTCTCCCCCAGGCTGAACAGACCCAGTGCCCTCAGCTGCTCCTCACACGGCTTCCCCTCAAGGCCCTTCACAATCCTTGTGGCCTCCTCTGGACGCTCTCTAACAGCTTAATGTCTTTTTTATATTGTGGCACCCAAAACTGCCCCAGCACTCGAGGTGGGGCTGCTCCAGCTCAGAGCAGAGCAGAACAATCCCCTCCCTTGCCTGGCTGGTGATGCTGAGCCTGATGCACCCCAGGACAGGGTTGGCCCTCCTGGCTCCAGGGCACTGCTGACCCATATTCAACTTGCCATCGACCAGGATCCCCAGATCCCTTTCCGTGGCACTGCTTTTGCATTCCCCAGTGTCTCATTCCCCAGCCTGTCTGTACATCCAGGGTTGCCCCATCCCAGGTGCAGAATCTGGCACTTTCCCTTGTTGAATTCCCTGTGGCTGGTGATTGCTCAGTCCTCTAATCCGTCGAGATCTCTCTGCAGGGCCTCCCTGCAGGCTCCTCCCAGTTTTGCATCATCTGCAATCTTGCTTAGTATTCCTTTGAATGCTGCATCCAAGTCATTACTGAAGTTGAAAAGCACAGGGCCTAAGATGGAGCCCTGCAGAACCCCATTAGTGACAGTCTGATGCCACCCCATTCACTGTCACCCTTTGCACCTGACCCATGAGTCAGTTGCTCACCCATCACGATGTGTTTATCCAGCTCTGTGCTGGACATTTTGTCCAGAAGGTCACTCTGAGAGGCAGTACCAAAACCTTTACTGAAATCCCAAAAGATTACATCAACTGGTTTCCCTTGACCAAGCAGGTGAGTTACCTTGTCATAAAAGGAAACTGTTTTGATAAGCAGGATTTTCCCCTCAGGAAGCTCTTGCCATGCTCTCTGGAGTGGTGAGGTGCTTGCTGGCCTCCAAAAGGGTGTTCCCCTTTTTGTGGGGCTCTGGCTGGTTCTACCACGTTGCATCACTTCTGTTCAAGAGGCTGAAAGGGCAATGTTGGGCCTCTGGCTTAGGAATGGCGCAGAAGTATTAGTGGATGCTGGGAACAGCTGTGGTGTTAGGCCTGAGGCTGAAAAATAATTAAATCAAATCAAAGTGTGTGTTACGTTTTTGGTATCTGGTTTTGTTTTGCAGAGCTTGACACCTGTTGCTCACATTTGTGGTGCCTTGGAGTACCTTGGAGAGGTATTTGGCTCATCTTCTGCCACTCCACATGTCATTGTTTTGAGTGCTTGTGGAATATAAGGAACAAAAAGGCAGGGTGGAACCTCCATGTACTAGTTGTGATTAAAACAAATTTTCAGGTTGTCATTTGAACTGCATTTCCAATGAGTGTGGGTGAAAATGAGAAATAAGAAATGTATTGCAGCTGGAGTCAGTGGCTAATTTCATAGTCTAATTTCGTGTTTTAAATTCTGAAGGAGCTAGAATGAATTTTGCAGTTCAAGTCATAACTTAGCTTTATGAATAGAATTACAGACAATACTGGAGCTGAAATTAAAGACCAAAGCAATTTGGGACAAAAAGTCCTCGTGTGTAACTTGCATTTGAGCAGCTGTTCCTCTGACAAGCAGATGCTGTGGGTTTTGACTACCAGAAGATAAATCTATCTTAAGCATGAACACACTCAGTTTTAGAAGTCTACAGTGATGGGTGGAAGCCAAGCGAATCTAATTCTCCTTCCCCTTTTTCTTCTACCACCTTCAGTCACATTTCTTTTCCCAGTGTTGGATAAGACTTTAGATTAAAAAGCTCATTTAACAGAAAATTGTAGTAGACAACTGTGGTTACAGTGCAAGTTATTCCAGGTTCTGCTTTAGGGTCATATGAAATAGTTTTTGACTTAGGTCAGTGGGTTAACCCTTGCAGGCCAGAAGTATGGCTGTTGGGGAGGGAACACTGATCTCTGGTGCTGGAGGTAGAAGTTCCTGATGGTCTGAGGTAATTGAGCACTCAGGACTTAAGACTGAAAAGCAGGTGTAGGTCAGTGACTTGTTTTTGCTTACCTTATTGTAATTCCAACTAAGAATACTGGTAAGATCAGAGATGCAACTTTTTATATGAATTTACCTAGGATTATATTCTTCCTACAGCTCCATTTAAAAAAAAAAACCCACAGATCTGTTTACCTGACTGGCTAAGAAATTTAGAAACTGTAGTCCTGGGATACTGGATGAAGCGAGATTGCTCTGATTTACAGCATCATCCTTCAGTGTGGTGTCTGCAACTTGTGTTTGCAATGGCAATTAATTTCCATACACCAAGCCACCTCTGCCTCTTGATTGAACTTTAAATAGCTGGTAAAACAAGACCATACAGTCCTACCTCACTTACATAAAGAACTCAGTGAAATCTGAGAAATACAAGCCACTTTTTGAATCTAACTTTCTGTGCAAATCCAGGCCTGGTGTACTTCTGTCATTCTCAGGTTATCAAAAAGTTGGGTTTTTTTCTCCCGCTTTTCCATGTATCATGTGGTTTGGGGCATATATGCAGTGTTTGGATAGGGAATGAGTGGACCCTTGCATACTGTTTTCTTTTTGAGCCCAAATACATCCAAGGGGTGTCAGTTTGCAGAAATCGAGTGAATGTGATGTATATCTGCATGAGGCAGTAACACCTTCAGCTCAGGAAGAGTGGGATTTGCCAGATTGGAAGTGTCATTCATGGGTTCTTGGGAACTGCTTAGTTTGGACCCGGTCTTTGGACTATCTCATGAAGCAAGAGTAGCTGTGGGGATCCTTTTTATTACAGACGCTTAGTTTAATCTAAAAAAAGCTTGGGGTAGGGCTGACTGATTCTGTGATAAAAAGTGAGTGAAAGGAGAAAGGGGAGTGAGTCGTTCGTGCTGCTGGCATGCTGTGGGACGGGTTAGCTGGGCTGCTATTGCCACCTGGTGGTGTGGGACAGAACCAAAGCACACCTCATCCTCTTTGCTTTCCCGGATGAGTTGCATGGGATTGAGTTGCCATTGGGTATGGATTAGATTTATTATGGATATGCTTTTATGATAGATAATTCTTTCAATGTCGGAAAAAAATCTGCAGTATTTTATGACTATCATTTATTTTGGGCATAGTCAGTGTTGTGAAAAATAAATAATTGAACCTTTCTTTGAGCATTGTCAGATTCTGAATTGCCAGACACCAGAACTTTTGTGGCTGAAAACTCATACAATAAGTATGACTGATGAATCCAGAATCTGCCTTTTCTAGTACAAAAATGGAACAGGAGGTAATGGGGTGTCCTCCCAGGCTCGGAGTGTCTCCATCAGACATGCTGTGACCTGGTGGCATCTGGGTGCAGAGCTAATGAACATCTCTGAATTGCTCCAGCAGGGTCCAGCCACTGCCTTACCAGGATGAATTTGATTACCATAAGTGATTAGTGTCTTATCTTGCTGAAATTAGTGGATCATTATGATGACTTTTTGCACGTAACATGACTTAATTGTCCTTTCATTATAAAGAGTTTTATTGCAATCCTTTTAGCAGGGGAATACAGATTAAGTTGTAGTTACCAAGACAAGAAGGAGATCGCTGTTTAGCCCCTCCTGTTCAGTGACAAAGCCAAATTGTGTAGCTTAATCTGTAGATTCTCTGTCTCAGCAAAACATCTGCATTTGCTGGAGATTTTCAAAGCTTTAAAATATTTTCGTAGTGAAGTACTTGCATAGGTTATTTTCTGTGACTCTTGCAGGCAGCACTTTGGAGCTAAGATCAGTTTTGTCATGTATGGAAATTTGATCTGACCTGTGGTAGGGGTCTGACCTAAAAGTCTCTTTCCCTGTGTTGTAGCTGCCATGAACTGTACCACAAACCCCTCTATTTTGGGGAAAAAATGTAAACCCATTAAAGTCACAAGCATTTGCTTGGAATTACGGCTGAAAAATTTCCATTGTGTTGTCAGGCCTGGAAGTTTTTCCTGGAAGTGTTCAAGGCCAGGTTGGATGGGGCTTTGAGCAACCTGGTCTAGTGGAAGTTGTTCCTGCCCATGGCACGGGGGGGTTGGAACTGGATGATCTTTAAGGTCCCTTCCAACCCAAGCCATGATCCTTCATAATGAAAAGAAAATAATTTTAATGGAGGAAAAAATATTTCTGAAGCAGCTATACTGTCCTTATATCTATCCTCTTTGGATTTGCAGTTAAATGGCAGTGAGCCAATTTAACAGGACCTGAAATGTAACTAAGTGGTGCCCTTTGTGTGCAAAGTCTCTTCCCTCATGAATATCAAATGTTAATTTCACTTGGCTCTTTCAAGCCACCTTCACCCTGTATTTTTGGCTGCAGGAGAACCATTCTGACTAGAAAGTGCAGTTATTTTGTGTCTTGCTGTTCTTTATTGTTATTAAGGCTTTTTAGATTTCTAGGCTTGTTAGCAATAATCATAATTTTGCCTAGAAGCAGTTAAACCAGCAGGAAGCAGAACAGTTTTTGTCACTCACTTGTTAACAATTTCAGTTATTAATATTCCCTGAAACAGAAGCCAGACCTTACTTCTCATGTGTGATGGCTGGCTTGTTTTTTCTTTCGTTCTGGTTCATATGTGCTTAATCCTCGTAGTACTTGGAAAATGAATTGGATCATGGTGGTAGGAATGCTGCTTACAGTGATCCCAGATTATAATGTGCAATGAAACGGGATGAAAGGGAATATATTTATTTTTTTCTGTGGTTCTACCAGCACACCAGAAGGTCTTTGAAGATCATTGTTCTTCCCAGTCCTCTGCTGGACGCCTTCTTTGCCCTCCTTCATCCCAGGTTCTGCTCCCCCTGGAAGGTGGTGACACGAAGGTGGTGACACAAAGGTGGTTGCTGGAGCTGGCTCAGGACGGGGTTTTAGGTGGGTTTTACTGCCCCAGTGAGTGTGGGGCTTCTCAAGTGGGCAGCGAGTGGAGTGCAGGCACCCCTGGCAACAAGTAAGAGTCACCCTGGTGCTACAGGGCCGCGCTCAGAGGATGCTGCAAGGCGAGGGGTTTAGCTGAGCTGGCTCTTCGTGACAGGTAAAAGGAGATTGAAATGAACTTAAGGACACTTTTGTTGGGCTTGCCCTTTAGATTTAAAACCCCTCAATGAACCTTCATAAGAGAACAATATCTGACTGAATGTTTCAGATGCAGACAGAGCCTGCATTCCCCACCTCTGGCAATCTGACCTGCACTGCTTAATTTAGCCAAAGAGATCCCCCACTTTTTGTTGTCCAGGAATGCTCTGTGTCTGTGGCAGAAGTACAATGCATTCCCAAACTGTATGAATAGGACACACAATTTTTGTAAGGCGTCCTCAGGCAGATGTTTCTTTTTACCTTGCTCTCTTCCCTTCTCCTTCCCGTTCTTGGGACTTGGATGAACCAAACCTCAAAGTTTCCAAGGCAAAGGTCAATGGAACACTGCTTCTTTTGGTTCAAGTGCTTGGAGAGTAAACCAAGCAGCATTAATAATATTTATCTGCAGAGGAATAATAGCTTGCTCTCAAGTTTATTTCTTTTTCCACTCACACTAGTGAAGAGCTGTAACAGTAGCAGCAGAGAGTCTTCTTTTTTATTTTTTTCCTGTTGGTCTGTGATTTGAACTCTGTGTAGCCAAACTAGAGGCAGGAAACCAATCTTGTTTTCAGAGGCTCATTGCCTCTGAAAATAACACTGTGCTCACAACTAGCACATTTTAGGATATTCAAAACATAGTTTGACACTGTTTTAAAATCTCTAAATAGCTTTAAAGCAGTATTAGAATCTCCTCTTTGGGGCATTGCCTGACACCAGTGAAAGAATGCTTAATAAAAATGAGAAGTCTGATTCTTTTATACCTTGCATCTTATGTCATTGATAGTTACACGAGCTGAATACTAAGGTGAAATGCTAAATTACATGGCCAAACTTAAAGGCAAAGAAGAGTCAGATCCCATAAATCTTAATTGGATTTTTTTTTTCTTTAGTCATCATAATAAGGTATGTTGAGAACAGGCCAGCAATGATTTTTAGTACTGAGATATAAGCTAATTAGACACACAAATGGTAGGAGATGGTACAAGTAGGGGGGAAAATTGCCTGGTATTCTAATATAATTTTATAACTGAAAACCTGTTAACTGTTTAAGTGAATCCCAGACCAAATACTGATGTTATGTTTTTAGAGAGGCATCTCAAATTAAAGACTGATAACTGAGTTATCTTAGTAAATGCTAATTATTTTGTTCAAGTCAGACTGGGCTGCAGGTCATAGTCTAGATTGGGCCAGTCTGGAGAGCAAATTAAAATAACATGCACTTCTTTGCCCCACCATGAAAATATAGCCCTATTCTTAGAGTGATTTGAATGGTAATAAAACTCCTTTTGACATTGACAGGGTGAGGATGTGCTCTGTTCATTAGTGCAATATAAGGTGAATTCAGCAAAATGCTTGTGGTTGTTTATGGTGGGGCATGCTGTAGCTTCTTTTTATTTATTTGTATTTTCTGTTTATCTCATATTTTGAGATACAGAAGAGTAACAGTGCCAGTAAGCCATGGGAGAAATCCTTAGCAATGATAATATGTGGGGGAAATAATACTAAATTAAAAACCTATATTCATAGCTCTGTGCTATTTTACTAATCCGTCAAAAACATAGACCAAGTTTCGTAGTAGAATTTTTATGTTTATTTTCAAGCAAGTGATAATCCCTTTAGAATACTAGAAGCATTAATTGGGTATCAACGCCTGGGACTAGAAAAGCTTTTCTTAGATAAAACTTGTTTTCAGGACACCTACCTTGGGCAGCTCATCATTTGTTTACCCTTTAGAGGAATCTCTCTCTTTAAATGTAGTAGAAATATGTTGAGATTTGGCTGTCTGTATCCAGCATTGTGAATAAGAAGTTGCATTTCTATTTGATACAGCCTAGAGCAGTCTGAATTTCATGATAAATATCAGCATCTTAATTTCTTTTTTCATCATTAGTATTTCTGTTTCTGTCCTCAATTTCAGAGTACAGGGACAGAGTAGCTAAGTAATATCTTTAGTTGACTTTTAGACTGCTGCAAACTCTTTTGAGCTTGAATGGATCTTGATTTTTTTTTCCCCTAACTGACAAGATTGATGATGTGGCAGGATGAAAATTGAGAGAGAAGTTGAAAGCAAGTGGAAAGGAAAATATTTGAAATAATTAAAAAAAAAAAGAGAGAGAGAGAAAAGCAGGCAAATTTTTAGGAAAAAATGTTTTCCAGTTAATGGACTTAATATTTGATATCTATTTTTTCTTAAATTAAATTGGAGAGTAGGGAGAAACATGAAGTAAGCTGCTTCTTGTTACTTCTGCTGTTATCAAACGGTAGTACAGCAAGAAAAGTTCCAGCTGCCCACAAGTGCAGTGAGCCAAGTGGAGGCTGGCAGAGGTGAGGGGAAAGCAGCTGGAAGGGAGGTCCAAAAGAGCAGAAGAAGCCCAGAGAACTGGAGAAGTTTTTGGTCTAACAGGCTGATCTTTTTAGACGTTGGAATACTACGGAAGGGAACACTGCAATGTGCTCCACTACACTTTGAAACTCTCAGTTGTTGCACATCTTGTATGCACGTTTCCACCCTGCTTTTATCTTTCGAGTTCAAGAGATTATCAAAGGAGACATGCATTGTACTCGGTCATTAAGGCTCTAATGATTTAATTCAGTGTATCTTTGTTTTGTGATGTCAAATTAGCGCTGCTCTGGCTGCAGCCCGTCATTCCCCCATGACATGCACAAGGAGTGTTACTCTGTGAAAAATTGAAAAATCAGTGCATTCAACTCTGAGTAAGCAGAGGAAGAAGAATTACTTTTTGCTGTGTATGATCATATCAAGTAATTGTGTTTTTCAGAACAGCATTCCCTGTATTAAAAACAAACAACAACAAAAACTCCCAAAAGACACAAAACAAACAACAAATGAGTGTTTCTCAGTTTCTCACCATAGTTTAATTTCTTAGATCAGGTAGAAGGTTCACCGAGGGTACCAAACTCTTATGGGAACTTCTAAAAATCAATTTTGGTTGGGCTGCTGAATGAAATGTGAATTTATTGAGGACCGAGAGGAGAACCTTGTTAGGCATCCAGCTTGGGTACCTGGGAATCCCTAGCACAGGACCAGGGGTTTTCCTCTGTTTCCACATGTACATTAATTTCTGGTGTGTGGGCTTTCAAAACCAACTGTTGCTGCTGGGAATGTGCCATGCTCTAGCCACAAGCCTGCACTAAGAGCTTTTCTTCATCATGTAACTTGCCTTTTTGGGTAAGAGATGAGACCTACCCCAAAGCTGCCATCCCTGGTGATGTAGATCCTTGACCAGCTCTTCCAGAGTAAGAAGTGTTTAGCATGGAAATACTGGACTGCATTTCATAACCTGTGTTTGTATCTCCAAGTTGCTGCCTTCAGGGAGCTGATTATGGCTGATGACTGAAAGGGAAATGATGCATCCCTGAAGTCATCTGTGCCTTAGAGGCTGGGGAAGGGGGCACACAGAAGGGGGTTCTGTGGGGCTGGCAGCAGCTCCCTTCTATCTCTTGGTTGAGCAGGAAAAGTGAGGGGAGCTGTGCAAGGCTGCCCATGGTGATACCACCCTGTGACTCAGAGCCATGCCGTGAGCAAAGCAGGGAAGCTTTCAAAGCTGATGCTCTAATGATGCCTTTTCCTGGTATTAAAATCAAGAGTCAAACACAGGTAGAATGGAAAAAGGGATTTTACCTTGGTATTTATTTTAAGGATTTCTAGGTGCACCATGTGCAGGTCAAATGCACCGAAATGCACACCACAATGCACACCCCAAAAGATCTGGTGTAACATTCTTGGTCTTATTAATTAGCATATTTATCAAAAATTCCCCAATGAGAGGCTCGAATGAGCCCCCCTCCCCAAGGAACCTTCCCCTGGATGGTTCTATCTTAGTTTACAAAATGTGTTCTGAAGAGGACCTTGGGGTTTAGGGCACACTGATCCCTACCTAGAAGCTTCTAAAATGTTTCATCTTCTTCCTGAACAAACAAGTCTAAGAATGTAGGCAAAAAGCACTAAGAATGCAGAAGCTGTAAAAAGGCATAAAAGGGGTATAAAAGAAAAGGCGAAAAATCTTCATGGCATCACTAATAAACAACCAAAAACTAATGGGATGGCCCTTATTAATCCATTAACACTGTTCCATGCCATTATCATCAAACTCAGAACAAGCCTGGGCATTGTATTTACTTGTTTAGAGTTGAAGATGCAGGTACAGAAGGCAGTGCTGGAAACCTAAGTGTGAGGAGAACTGCCACATCCAGAATCTTCTGTGGACACTGGAAATACTTCTTTGAAATCAAATTAGTTGGGAAGACCTGATTATGGTACTTCCACCAACAGTAGGTTAACTGCAGCTTTTACAGGCAAACTTCTCAATGGATTCAACTCTAAATAGAGCCATAGGATGGCCTGGGTTGGAAGGGACCTTAAAGATCATCTTCTTCCAACTTTTCACCAGACCAGGTTGCTCGAAGCCCCATCCAACCTGGCCTTGGACACTTCAGGGATGGGGTGGCTACAGCTTCTCTGGGCAACCTGTGCCAGGGCCTCACCACCCTCACAATTTCTTCCTTAATATCCAGTCTAAACCTCCTCTCAATTTGAAGTCATTCCTCATTGTCGTGTAAAAAGTCTCTCTCCATCTGTCTTGTAGTCTGCCTTCAGGTACTGGAAGGTTAGCACTAATAAAGTAATTATATATTTCAACATTTCTTTATTTGTATGCATATGTAATTTCATAGTATGAATTTCAACTCAGATCTACCATATAGGCTCTTTGGGTCACAGAATTTTGTGCTCTTGAATTAGCAACCACTTCATTTAAGAGTGAAGTATAAAGAGTTTTGCAAAAGGATCTGGTGGATACCAGTTGTTATCAAGTGTTCCAGGTGGCTGAACAAGGCTATGAGTAACAGCTATTTTTAAATTAAATCTTGCTATGTGTTCTTTTGTGGGACAGGTTTCAGAACTTATGGTGAGAGAGCCTTTGTTAGCACTGAGCAGCTTTGTCTGCAGACTAATTGAATTTTTTTTTTCATACTATTCTGCATCTGCTTAAGTAGAATTGCTTAGTTAATTTTAAATTGTTGCTGTTCAGGGCAGTTGGCAAAGACTCAGCAGAAACAGAGCAAATAACATTTTCCTGTCTGTATTTTAGTCTGCCTATTAAAATAATATGAATCAAGAATTAGTCTCAAATATAGTAAGTCAATCTATTTTTGTTTGATATCAATATTATTATTTTTTACATGTTGGGAAACTGGGGAAGGGCATGTCAGGCCACAGAGCTGGGAGTGTGGGCTGGGATTATGTTCAGAAGTTTTAATCCAAAGGCAACACTGCCCTATGATTTTTGGAGGAGGACCCATAAGTTTCCTTGGCAAAGCTAATCCCTGGATTATTGTCCTTTTCAGGCCTTTAGACTGTGGGACCAGGGTGGTTGGAAGAGGCTCCTTTCAGTGACCATTTGGGCACTTGTGTCCCTCAAACCACAGTGAGAATTTACTGCTCTCCATCAATTGGGTGGCCTTGTTAATATTGTCAGCATTGCTTAACCAGTGGGTATTCAGTGTACTGGTATTTTTGTTACTTTATTTAGCAGCTTTTTTTCCCCTAACACATTGTGTTCTGATTCAAGAATTTAATTTTTTTTTTAAATTCCCCAGACCTCAGCTATTTCTTGGTACACTGGTGAGCTGTTGAGTACCAGCAGACTGGGACTTGGGATGGAGCACAGGAAGCTTTCCACTACTTGTATATTCCTTGGAATCCTTGAAGACTGCTGCATGTTACATGAGGTTGCTGGCAGGAGTCAGGTGATAGTACAGATTCGAGGTCGGCAGGAACAGATCTGTAGCTGACTGATACACTTCAATGGGGAATTTAGAAATAACCTTTGATGATAAATTAAGCCAGCAATAAATGTGGTAATTCACTCTGACTTCCTCCATAAAACAGTCCACATGACTTCTGCTGATTTGCTTTCATTTTTTTAATTAGTTCATGTTATGATCTCATATTTGCCCTTACTCTTCTCTGACAAATGAAATGGAGCAGTTGGAATCTTGTCTTGTGATATGCATTTTTCACTCCTTAAGTCATTCTTGCGGCTCCTCTCTGAAGCCTCTCCAAAGGTTAAACCTGTTGAGCTGTTTTACGCAAACAGCATTAAACCCAGCAGGTGATAAAGCTTGTTCTTGTTTGATAACCACCTGTTCTTATGTGCAGGTATTGCATCACCCCTATAACCAGGGCACAAGCCCCAGCATCCTGATGGTTCATTGTGCCTGTGATGCTCTTTCCATGTGCACTGAGCTCATGTTTGCTCTGTGACATTCTTGGGTTCTCCTTGTTACAAGATTGTAGTTGCTGTGTTAGCACCTTTTCATGGTTCTAGTCAGTATGGATGAACTTCTTCAGCTTTGATCTTACTCTTTTTTGACCATTTATTTTTCCCATTACTGATGCGCCACCAACAAATTTTGTAGCCCCTTCTAGGGTTTTCTCAGAAAAGTAGGGCTGAAAATGATTCCTGTGAAATACAGTCAAGCTGCTTATTTTCTTAAAGATAATTTCCCAGTTATCATGTATTTTTAAACCAGTTAACTCCTTCTGAGTCCACCAGATGTTTGCTGAGTTGATTTGCTATTATTCTGGTTTTCACCGTGCCAGGTGAAAATGAGGCAAGAGCCTCCTCACAGAATCACATCTGTGTTATCACTTTCGTAAGCTCCTGTGAACTCAGCAGAAAATACCAGTTTAACAAGACATGTTTTCCTGAGAAAGGATGCTCATTTGCCAATAATAATACTGTCTGCTTCAGCTGTTGATTAATTGAGTTTCTATCTCTTTTTGTACTTCTGTCTGAGACTGGTGGGAAGTTGTGACTATCAAGGCCATCTCATTCTCTTTGATCTTGTACCTGAATGACCTGTCTGTCCTCCAGAACCTCCTAACAACTGCTGAAAATCAAGTTGCAGTTCCTTCACTGGGTCTTTTAATGGTGCTACTCAATGCAAGGCATCTCATCTCCTGGTTTAGAAGATGTTGAAGTCAGAGGCTGCTGCTCAACACCATTTTGAAGACTTTTTTGGAATGAAAATTGTTTAGCATCTGTTATGATTCCATGAGCTAGGCTCCTTTTCCCTCCCACATCATGCTTAGCAAAATATTGTTATTGACAACTTCAAGATTTCTAAGATTTTTTCCTAGATTTTAATCTGTAGATATTTCCATTTTGTAATGCATGAAAGGAAGACCTGTGTTTGTTGTCATGTAGTAAAAATAAATAAAACCCCAGCTTTCAATGAACAGAAAATTACAGTATTTTTGACCAAAACGCATTGAAAGGCAGTAATAAAATTTTCTAATATCAGATTAAAAAAAAAACCAACCAAACAAAAGACCCCAAACAAAACAAACCAACAAAATGTGTTTAAAAAGCAAAAGTAATGGGTAAGTACAGGAGTGTGGCTTTGTTTAATGACTTCGGAGCAAGCTGTTAGCACACATATTTTTCATAGGCAAACAATGAATTATTAGTGAACGGATTTCCCCAAGCTTTCTTTGTAGTAAATGTTGCACAGACAATGACTGTGTGCACTGAGTTCATTCATAATGTCTCCAACACCTGTTTCCTCCTGTTTTTTCCAGCAGTTTTATTTGGAAAGTGTTGGGAACTGGAATGATGTCTCGTTAGAGCACAGGGTTTGCTGGGGACACGTGTTTCTGTGTCATTGAAGACTTGCTGGTGAATAACAAGTGCATTGTTCAGCACTTTAATAAGGAAGTTTAGATGCCCATTAGGGCTGTAAGTAATGTCCTTTCCTGAAGGTTCAACTTAATATTGACCCCATGTCACCATGTAAGTGTTGCTGAAGTTCATAATAAAGCCTTAGAGAGCTTGGATGCTTTATGGTTTTAAAGGATTCAAATACAGGCAAATATCTGGTCCTTGTTCTCTTTTGAAATTGGGCATTGTATGGGAAAGGCATCTCCTGGATCTGTCAGCAAAGCCGGAGCACAGCAACTGGGGAGGAACTCCCACCACGATGCTGCTGGGGGGCAAGAGGTCATGCATGGATTTTACCAGCTTCAGTCCTAACCTTATCTTTTTCACTGTGTTGTGGGAGCCTAAAAGGGAGATAGGAGGATGAAAGGGAGCTCCAAAGTCTTACTTTTTAATGGAAGAAATAAATTCCAGTTACACCTGGCAACGCTATCAGAACTCAAGGGATCTTCATCCTAAATGAAGGATGGCTTAGGAAAATCCATCAAATAAAAGTGTCTAAAAGCAACACAGATTTTAGTTAAGGATACTTATTAGCTTAGAAAGTGATTGGGAGGCACAGAGCTTACGCTTTAACCTCAGGAGCTTTGCTTTATTAGTATTTCAGGCTGATTACATGCGAACATCTCTGTCCACATTCAGCGTGCTCAGCTGGCTCATACAGGGATAAAATGAGAAAATACTCAAGCCTGGGCCACACTTCAGTTAATGTAAAAACAGGCAGCAAACTGTATTCAAAGGAACAAGACTGGTTGGCTGAAGAGTCCTTCCATCCATATCTGGTCTTTTAATCTGCCTTTTGTAGCTCAGGCAGTTTGGCTCTACTTTGTTCCCTAGGTCCCAAAAACGGAGTTTTCCTTGTGATGGTAGACAAAAATCTGCCATTTTCTGAGGCCTCCCCTTTGTTTCTTACAATTCCTGATTTTGGCATGAGGTTGAGTGTTGAATGAAAATATTTGGCTGTTCAAACTGGCAGAGCAGATCATCAACAACCTTTTAAGAGGCTTAGGAGGTGTCTGAGGCAATGCTGACTTGTGCTGTGAGTCGTCTTGGCCCTTTGTACGGGCTGTTATCCTGCAAGTGTAAAGCTCCACTTGTCTCAGTTCCCTTGGTTTGTTGCCTGAAGTTGGTGTGTTTTTTGGAAGCAGAACACCATCGTGTCATGATATTTAGGCAGGTGCCAGCAGGTCGATGGGAAGCCCTTGTGATGCCCCCACTGTGCCGGCAGCAGGGAAGGGACAAACTCAAGCTCGGCGAGGAGCGCGCACTGCAGGTGCTGGCAGCTCCTCCAAGGTGCTGGGAAGATGCTCTTAGAAAATCCTTTTGGCATCACACCCAGGCTTCTCCCTCCCAGTGCACACATTCATTCCCTCATTCATGAGTCTGTCAGCAGGTTATTGTCTCAGCCTGCGACCCTCCTGAAGACCATACATCTTATGTTCAAGCCCTCAAATGGGCTGTGACCTTCCTCTCTTTTGAGTGTTGTAGGAGTGACCTTTCAGCAGGGTACTTGCTTACGTAGAGGGCTGGCTGGGAAGATTTGGCTGTGCTAAGGCTTTGGTCCACGTTGGCCTGAAGGGAAAGAACAAGAGTTCTTTATTCTCAGAAGAGGATTCAGATTTTACTTCTTTGGTTCAAAGGTAAGCTGTATGCATAAAGTCTTTAAGTGCTTTCAACATACAGCTCTTTCTCTGTGCATAGCTATTCAAGCTACCAGACTTGGGGCAGTTCTTTTTACAATGCAGGAATATGGTTGTTTGTTTCAATAATTATTCCTTCTTCTTTATCACTTAAAATAATAAATTAGAACAAGAGAACAATTACAGATTGAGGGAATTAAATCTAAGTCATGGAAGCATAACTCTTAGGGAAACTACTTCAGTAAGAAGGCACATGTGTTTTTTCTTATGGAAAAGGGTATTTACAGAATTTCAAATGCCAATTTATTGTATTTCTTCAGCAACATACTGAGTGGATACATGAAGCAGCCCTGCCAGTAAAATCATACAGTAGGTGAATTTTCAGATAAGAAAGTGATCAGTTTGTGTACTATTTGATCCTTTAAAAAGGTATTTTAATATCTTTTTATTGGATTAGTAAAGGATTTAATTAGAAAATGATGTTGAGCAGCTCGTGGGTTATGCCTTCCCTCCTGCAGCCAGCAAAGTTATCTTTTTGTGAATCAAAATTTGTATTTGGAGAGAGGGCGAGAAAACGGTGGCCTGGGGAATTCCTTCAAATATGTTTTAATTCCCCATTTTTCCCTGGCCTGGCAAAACCAAAGCTACTGAAGAAACCACCCCCCAAGCCAAGGCTTTGGAGAGCTGCTGGGGTACTGCTGCTGGAGCTGCTGCTGGAGCTGCTGTGGTCTTCTTGTTCCCCATGGGCCACCCCCTTTATCAGCACCTTCTCCAGAGCAGAAGGGCGATGAGCCACAACCAAGCGCGTGGGTTCCCACTGGTGATTTCATAGGACCTCGGGCAAGAGCAGGCATGAACCTTCCCAGAGCTGAGTATCTTGTCTGGACTGCTGTGCCGGGCAAGGTGCTTCAGAGGAGCAGAGGAGGTGTTTCAGTGGGGTGCAAGAGAACACCTGTGGAATAGCCTGGCATTTACAAAGACCCTTAATAGCTTTATGTGAAATATAACGTGGCAAACTGTGATATTTATTGCCATTAAATACAGCTCTTCTGCATATTAAAAACTAATTATTCTAAACACTCACTATTCTCTTGTTTATGTTTCCGAAACCAATCCGCGATGCTCTGCCTGTTGAATCTTTTTTAAGGCAGAATATTTTTCCCTTTCTCTCAGGACAAGCCTGGTCCTTTCCCACCCCAGCAGAATCAGTGTAAACCCAATTCTAAATGGAAGCAGCTCAGATCACGCCAGATGCCGATACAACACGACAGCTTCAAAATGTGTGCTTTAAACAGAGCCAGGCTGTCAAAATGGGAAGAAACCCCTGTAATTGCAGTTTTGCTTTAAAACGCGCCTTTAAGCATCTTGCTAAAACGCGACTTGGCACTCGATTAATTTCTGTTTTCCGAATGTTTTCTCGGCTGTTTTCCCTCCGTTCCCTGTGTGCCCCCGCCCCTGTGCCAAACCCCTCCCCGGGCCGGGCCGGGGGTCACCCCCGCCCCGAGGGGTGCGAGGATCCTCCCCCGGCTCCGGGTGCCCGGCATGGCCGCAGCCCGACCCCGCCAGCCGGAGCCGGCGGCACTCGCGGCCAGCCCGGGGCGCGGCAGGTGCCGGCGGGACCATGAGCGTGATGCTGTGGCGCTGGGAGCAGAACAACAGCACCATGAAGCTGGTGAGCACCTCGGTTAGAACGCGGGGCGGCCGCTGAGGGAGGGAAAATTGCCCTTGCACGGTTCTCGTGTCGAGCGGGGGTACCTGGGGTGGCAGGGCTGATGCTGGACCGATGTGCTCTCTAAGCGGATGCTGTTTTGCTATGGAGTCGCAGCCGGATTTGTTACTCATTAATGCGTATTTTGGGCTTGTTTAGGTCAGTCTGCGTCTTGTTTCATCTCTAGTTAAGCTCGTTTATAACTAAGAACCAAAGCATCAGTAACGTGTGTAGCCTCCTCCCCTCATCTTCCTTTATTTATTGCCTTCATTCTCATTGGTTTTTTTCTTCTTGAAAGCAATTTTCTCTTTTTCAGTTTTGCTGGAATAATTTTGTCGACTGGGAGCATTTGGAGTTTTGTTTGCTCAACAGTTTTTTGTTTTTAAATTCCCCCTCCCCTTTCCCCCCCATCCCCTTTCCTGAAAAGTGTCTTCTCCTTTCCTGAAAAAAAAAAAAAAAAAAAAAGCCCTGCACCTTGCAAGGAAAAAGTGTGTGGCTGCTCTATTCCTGCAGCATAAATGAGCTCAGGAAGCCTGCATATCTGCCTGTCTGCTTGAATTACGGTCCGTACCAAGATATAGACTCTGATCAAAACTTAAGAGAGCAGCTATTTTTAAAGCTATTTGATGTAAAGAATCTCAAGACAGTGGCTGTCTGAAGTAGCTTTAAGTTTGTTTTCTCTGTCTCCCTGGCAGATTATTTAAACAAAGAAAATCACAATTCTGTCCAGTTTTTAGAGGAAAGATTTATTTTCCTGAGAAATTTATAATAAAACCCCAGGATTTGCTACAGGTCTAATCCTTTAGCCTTTATGTGTGAAAACTCTGTTGAAGTCCATGTGGGAGTTAAAGGTTCCCAGCACCTCTTCCTATCAGGCTCTGCAATCAAAGAAATTTATAGTGCGGCTGGTAATGTAACAATCTCTGTTTTTACATACTTTCCTCACCAGGAATGAGGTGATAAACACGTGTTAGTGAAGGAGTATTCGGCTCTGGATACAACAGCAGCCCTTCACGTGGGATCAGATAGTTTCGGATATTTCACGCATGAGTAGCCCCTGGAATAATGAATTTGTGAGCTGGCAGTGGAAGTTGGTGGCTTTGTGTGGGGGTTGCCCAAGCCTGGCTGCAGCTGAAGCCAAGTATTTTGGGAGGGAGGTTAAAGTGAGTCCTTTCTCTCGCTTTTCTCATGCAAAGAGCTCTTTAGGAAGCAGAGAGAGCTTATGTACACAGGTGTATTGCAAAGTCTTTGCATATACATTGGCCTTTAAACCAGCCCCCAGTGGGCTGCCCAAGCAGCACCAGCCCCTGTGAGAACTGAGCTATGAAATCAAGCAGAGAAAAGGAGATGTGAGAAATCAAATAGCTGGTAGTGTCCAAGGCACTACGAAATCAAAGTGATGTTCAGAGTGGAAAAAAAAGTGCTGGATTTACCCATTCCTTGGGTAGGAGGAGAAAAGCTAAAATCCTTCACCCCATACCCTGCTCCTGACCCACCTTCCCTGTCAAGCAGCCGGCATTTATTACCCCTGCAATTAGGGAATTACAGAGGTTGCCCTTGTGGGTCTGCCTCCTGCCTGGTGTGGTTTGCTGGGTGCTGGAGCAGGGAGAGCCGTGGGTGCTCCTCAGTCTCGGGGGGCCTGGTAGGGTTCCCCCTAAAGCACTGGGATGAGCTCAGCTTTGTGCAGAGCTCTTCCAGAGGCCTTGGCTGGTCTGTCTTGATAAAGAGGATCAAACAAAGACAGCTTTTATAGATGTGTGTGTGCATATATATGTATATAAAATTTAAAAAAAAAAAAAATCGTCAGGTAGTCGAGTGTCAGTGTAAATACCTCAGACCTTGCCCTTCTGCTTTTTCTCCTCCTTGTCCTGCCTTTGGCCCAGTGAGCTTTCTGTAGAAAAAAGAATGAGAAAATGCTTGCCAGTCACTGCTTAGGGTGAGCTGATTGTGGCTACTATACCAACAAAAGCCAAATACATTCTGCTGAGAGTTTTGGGTGGTGATGGCAAGAATCGCTTTGTGGTTGAAATTGTAAGATTCGGAGTGTAGGAGCTTAGGGTTTTATCAGATTTGTAGAATAGGGTTGTTCAGGCATCTGGGGATAAATCTGTCTGCTGTTATCAGAGAGTCCCCAAATACCAGATCCTGCAAGACTTACTCTGATAAGTTTATGAAAGTTGTCATGTTGCCATGAGAGTGCAATGTGAAAAAGGTATCTAACTCTTTGTGTTGGTAACTCCTTTTCCATAATATTGTCCTTGAATCATTTTGGGGGATGGTGGCCTAATTTTTGTAACATACAAATACATTCAGCTGCCGTCTTGTCATCTTGAATTAGCTGCAAAGTACAAGGTTGCTTTCATTGTTGATGTATTTCCTGGGAAATCATGACAGGTTTCTTGCCAGTCTCTGGAACATATTGATGTTATTACTGGACATTCAAAGGAGTGGCCAGACAGTAACCAAGATAATTTTTTTGCTGAATAGACTGTGTCTACTTTCTAAGGTATTGCCAACTCTTGGGAGAAAAAGAATGAGTTGTGTAGCTTGCTTCTCTTCATGATGAGTGACTTCATGGCTGATAAACATAATTATTTTGACCCCAGAGTTCCTTATTCCTGGGCTTCTAAAAACAAATGTTTAATTCTGATTTTATTTCAATTTTACATTTGAGACGAATAATATTTCAGTGCAGAGTGTAACACCTCCCTCACTCTTTTTGTTTAACTGTTCTGAGTCAGCGTCACACCTTATGCAAACACCTTTTTCTAATGTAATCAAAACAAGGATCGTTCCCACTCACTGTTTTATGGCTTTGAGAATTCACAAGGGGTAAGGTATTGTTTTTGTGATGATTGAAGGTTGTAAAAAGCATGTGATCCTTTTTCTTTATGCCAAGTTCAAATTGTCCCTACATATCCTACAAGCCCCCTGCCTTGTAGGATGTGTATACAACATACACAAATACTAGAATGTTTCAGCCTTTTACAAGGTATTTCCTACTATTGTATCAGTAGAAACATGTTAACTAACCTGTCTGTATGTAACTGGCTGCAGATAACCTTCCAGGGTGAGTTTTCTTTTGTGGTTTGGTTGGTTGTTGGTTGATCGGGTTAGGTTTTCTGCGTTTTTTTGTGTTTGTTTGTTTAGTTTTTTGAGCCTGTAAGAAACTAATGAATGAAAACCCTACTTATGTCTTCTAAAGATGAAACTTTCTGTGTCTGACATGGAGTAATAAATGACTCCAGAATAAGCCTGTATTGAAAGGTTTGTTTCTTTGAATGGGGTAAAAGAAATTTGACTGAAGAGCCGCAGTAATGTTAGCAGAGGCTGTAGCATTTTATTGTGAAATGTACCATAATAGTGTTTCAAAAACAGGTTTCAGATGCATAAACACTTGAGCTTTTTAGGATTTTGTTTAATGTAGTTTATTTGGGACGGGGGGAGAGTATAGCTTTTGTCTTTTCTCATTTGAGATCAGACTTATGGGTTATACAGAGCTAGACACAAATGAAGACTGCTCAGCTTTTCCTGTCACCTTTATTCTTTCAGTTTTCAGTTTGTAAAATTTGAATGGTACTTACTGTTAAGCAGATACAATCGTTTTATGCCTTCTTTCTCCCTATAGTTATTTTCTGCTTTGATTTTAAAACGTTGAGTAGCATGAGAGAAAAGGAATGTGCATGTCTTTGCATGAGCACTTCTTGATAGACACCCATAACTTATCAGCTGGGCCAGATTCTCATTTCCACGGCAGCAGACGGGCTCTGGGTGTGGATGTACCTTACTGTTCTCATCCTTGCCCTTGCTCCATAGGGGACCCTGAGATGCAAGGAGTGGAAAATTGCTCCTGCTGAAGGTCAGGAGGTGCAGAAGGAGTTGGGCCATGTCCATATGGACTGGGGAAGGAGGAATGCCTCCTGCTCTGCACCCCCCTGAATGTGTGCCAGGGGGTGAGTGATGCCAGCTCCATCTGTACCTGAAGTTCGCAAAAGTTAACGGGCCCAGGGCTGGGTAAACCACTGGATCTTTAAAACATGTTCTTGCAAAAAATAGGCCAAAAAGTTATTCTTGTAAAATAGCTAATTCAAAATGTTCTCTGTGAAAAGAGTGTTAAAAGGTTTATCTCTATGTATAAAATTTCAGTCCTGGTTTACACATGACTTCTCCTTCTATTAAACATTTCCCTTTAATGCTCTTATCTCTGTGTGCCTTCTGGGCTGATGTGGAGCATACAGCTAAGGGAACATACTTATTTGGAAGAAACACTTCATTCTGGAAGAGATTTTCAAGTGCTTAACTTGAAAACTGAGAGAGAAGAATTGACTGGGCTGATAAGAGATTTACAAAGTTATGATTTGATAGGCCTATTTTTGCTAGCTGACTTAGCAATACTTTTCATTAAGGGAAAGAATTCCTGCAGCTCCCTAAGCTTTTGCCATCTATATTAGTGCTTATAAGCAGTTTATTGGAATCGTCACAGCATTATCTTGCAGCTGATTATTGACTTGATGTTGGACTCGGATCACAGCCTGTTACCCAGCTTTTCCAAGCCAAAAAGTGCGGAACCTCAGCCAGTTGTTAGATGTCTTGATCGAAGGCTTAGTTGCTGGCACTCTACAGTAAAGATTAAAATAAATTGCAAAGTATAATTCAGTGTTTCATAGGTTAAGATATGTCTGAAAAAGGCTGTTGCATGTAATAATTTGTTCCCCACACTTGTATTTAATCACACAGCTGAGGAAATGTTCTTTTGACACAGAAGCCTGTGAACAGATAGTGTGTTGAAAGAGCACATGCATCTTTCTTCTGAGGATCAGTCAGGAGAGGACAACACAACTGTGAGCTGCAGCATCATAAGGCTGTGCAAAAGGCAGGCCTGTTCCCAACAGCTATCAGGAAAGGTGCTTTCAGCAGAGATAAGGAGGTGTGAAAGCAGTGAAACTACCAGGAGGCAGGTGAAGCCTCGCCCAGAATATGATACACAGTTGTAGTATCATTTATGAAAGATCAGTGCAAAGAAAACAAGGGCTGTTGGGCTGACCAAGAGAGAGAAAAATCTGTTTTCTTAGCACTCCTAACCAGAGAAGAAAGGATAATGTGGGCATTTGGGTATTCTCTGTAAAGACATCAAAGTACAGCAGGGTGCTTCTAATCACCACAGCAGGGACTGGAGCAGGCTCTCTAGAGAGGGAAGCCTCAACACACCTTCTAGGAGACACTTGGATCGTTTATGACAGCACTTGTTTCACACAGCTGAGTTCCCAGATACAGGTACTGTGTGTGTGCATACATGTGCCAGGGACAGCCCACCACAGTGTGTATTTTTCTGTACAATACATAGATATTTGAATATTATAAAAAATTAAATATCTAAAATTGTATTAGTTGTTTTAAGGAGTTGATGTCATTACAGAAATCAAAGTAAGTAGAAAACAATCACATGAAAATGATTTAATGTGCATATTCAGATGTTTGTATCTCAAGATAAATACTGTATTATAACTGCTTTGTTACAAACTGTACATGTCACATTTCAGTGCAGATATCAATAAATAAAACCTTATATAAGGAGTTTCAGAAATGCAAGTTTAAAAATGTATGTAGATGCTGTATGTTGCTTGGTTTAGGCTTTCTGAAATATTCCAGATTAATTGTTTGTCTGTCCTAATTTAGAATTCAGGTGTAGAGGTTTGAGCCTCAATTCTGTTTTGTGATTATGGTAGTAAACAGACTGGAAAAGGATTTGAGGTAGGTGATCTTTCAAAAAGCATTCCTGTTCTGGTACAGGATGCATTTTGGGATTGTGGCTTGATTTTAGTTTATTTACTTCTTTCCCTCGTAGGACACTGAGGAAAGATTAAAAATTCCATATGCTTTTCTAAAAACCTTGCTATTTCTTTTACTCCCAGTTTATGTGGTTTTGTGCTAAGTCTTGCTCTTACTGTGGAGCACAGAGGGATAGATGCAGATGGTATTTAATAGCATGTGAGGTAGAGGGTTTATTGTTTTAATCAATGTCAGACTTTACTGTTACAGTGTACTGATTAATGTAACAATTTCACCGTTTCCATGAGTATAAAATCTGAAAACCACTTGGCTTTCTTTCTCTTGTTCTTGGTGGAAAGATGCTCCTGAATTCTGCTCCAGCCTCATCTGCTCTGACTCTCACAGCCTGTTCAAGTGCTTTTGGGGTTGTTGCCAGCATGTCTGTCTCTTGGCTGCTCTGCTCCTCCTCCCCAGTGTTCTGGGCAAAGAATGTCTTACTGTGAAGTTCAAATAAACCTAATTCTAAGAGTTTTCTTTTGCAAGACTTTCTCCAAATTTCCCAGGTAATTTTCTGTACCATTTCTAGTCTGAACTCCTCCTTCTTGAACACAGGTGGCAAGAACTGTACGAGATGTTTCAGGTGAAGTCTTACCAGTTCCTTGTACATTGTACAAAGGTTTTAATATGTCTTTAATTTTAAAATTTTGCATGTGGGTAAGCATTAAGTCTCTCATGCAACCAGTACTTGCCTTCTTTTATTAGCAGGTCGTTCATGATTGGGGCCATCATGGTGAGGCTGTGACTGCTCAGGTGTTTTCTGTGTTACCTTTCTGTCTGAAAAGTCTTGCTTCAAATATGCTTGTTTATTGTCATAGTGGATCTGCTTTTTCATTTTGAAATTGCAGACATGAATTCCTTATAGATTATCTGTGCAGTTACTAATTTTATTATAACGATCCTAATCTTGATGTCTAAGAGTCATGATCCTACATAACTTTTGTCAGGGTGAGTACTGTGAAAGTGAAGGAGAGAGAGTGATTTCGGTGTGGAATGGTTTAATGAGAGTTCTGAATTAAGCAGTAGTTGTATATCTTCTTTTATCGGTATCTTTTACAATGAAGCACTAGAGAGCTTCTAGAGCACTCCTGAGTATCCGGTTTCAAGTGGCGGAGTGGTGTCACCCTTTTGGCATCTCACCCTTGTGCCCACACTGGAATGTGATAATGATCACCTGTGAAACAGCTGGGCATTGTAAGGCAGGCTGATTTTCTCTTCTCTGCTCTGCATTCTGAGATTTGCCATACAGGCTGTTTCCTTTTTTTAAGAAATCTTTGGATGTCTTTCTATTTTATTTTTTTTTTAATGACCAAAACGCAGGTAAATAACCTGGGATTGGAATTTGACACCAGTGGATTCAGTACAGGGCATGTGAAAAGAGCAGTGCTTTCAAAGGCTTATCTGACTGTGGCTTGGTTTTGGCAGAGGCTTCTAAACCCACGAAGGTGCTACTTTGTTCTCTTGTTATACATGCCTTAGTATTCAGGTATAAATATTTGGTATAAATATTAGTATTTACATGCCTTAGTATTCAGGTATAAATATTTGTTGTTCGATTTTGGTTTAAGACATTGCAGTGGAAAATATTCATTAGGAGAGGGTCTGCAATACAGGATGCTGGAATTTATGAGGATGAGATGTCTGTGGGGAACAATTAGTCTGTTCTGGCCTTCTGTGAAAACATTTCCAGGACTAAATAGGGATTTAGGAGGCAAATTTGTGCCCTTTTGAAAAACTTCATTTAAATCTTGAGTAGATTGCCTACATTAATTTACTGTTCACAACCAAGTTGTATGAGGTGCTGCTGAAACTTAAAGTGGCAACTCTTGTCCTGGAGGTGTGTAGTATTAACATGTCTAAGAATTATTACCTAAATAAGACAGGGAGTGGGAGGGGTGACAGGCATAGAGAGAAGTAATGAGATTTACTCAGTGCTGAAAAAGTCCTTTTCAAAGAATAAAAGGAAATACACCTGCCACTCTGGGCACCTTAGTCTCTTGTAAATATGATTCTTTTCCTGTCATTTCAACACCTTATGTTTATAATATTGCAAATATTACCTGGTTGGCTTTTTCCTTTGTTGAGAGAGAATGGATGTATTTAATTAGGTTCCTTGCCCTCACATCCAATTCTCTCTCTCTCCCATATAACCTGTCCTTAAGTGATTAACAGCTCCAGCACAGAATGGCCCTTACTGCCAGGAGAGAAAGCCATCAGGTTTCTCACTTTCTTTACTTGCATGGTATGTGATTTTTCCGTTCTGGAGTCGTCATTTGCAGGGCCAGTCCCATTTCTACTCCTGTCCACAGCAAGGCTGAAGAAGATGTGTGTGCTCTTGGGGGAGGGTGGATGCTAATGGAACAAGCTGAAACCATTGTTTTGGGAGAAGCAAGTGTAAAGGTGCTGCTGATTGTTGGGTCATTTTGGGACCTACCTGTTCAGCTGTGCTCAGGTAATCTTCCCATGAGATGTGGGGCCTTAGAAGACTTTGCTGCCTTGCATTGGGGTTCACATCCTCCCTTGGTGCACTGGGATGTGTGTGGTGGCTCCACAAAGCAGGCAAGAAATTTAATAGTCTTGAGTGGGTGCTTGGGAGGCCTTCTTGAAAGATTATACACTTTGTACACAAATAGAAGTACACAGAAATACACTGAGGGTCTCTTTGAGCTGAAGAGAAAATGCATAATAATGCTTAATAATTTAGTTTGTACTCAGAGGTAAAATTGTACCTTTAATCCAAACTGCATGAAAGCAATAGCCTAATTTTTATGATGTACTTAATGTTAGGCTGACTATTCATCCACAAGCAAATACTTTTGTTTTGTAAAATAAAGATCCTTTAATGTCATTTTGAAGGCAGAGCGATTGGCTATGTGTGTTTAACAATAATGTGAATGAGGCCATGTGTTGGGTTCAATTTGGTGTCAGCTGTTCATTGCTGATCTTTGACTGGTTAATTTAATGTTCTCTGGCATTTGCTCAACAAGCTTTTTTGTTGTTTTGGTTTTTTTCTTTTTTGCTGACAAGTGATTGCCAATGAATTGACTGATGAGAGAATAAGGGAGTCTCGAGGTAGTGTAAAGCAGCAAAGAGATACATTTGGGAGCCATAGATCATTTGCTGAATACAGGAAAGGAGAGGGAAATTTTTAACCTTGTGTAAAAGTTGTGGTTTATTACTTTGTTAGACATCTGCTTTCTGGATGCTCATTGTGTTTAATCCTTCTTGGGGGTGGAGTCTGGTCTCAGGGCTACTCAGTACTTTTATGAGGCCTGCCAGTCTTAGCTGCCCTCATGGAAATATCAGGCTGCTGATCTGATCTTTGGATTATTTGCTTTTTGAGACAAGCATCTGCAGAGCGATGGGAGAACAAAATGTTGTCAGTGCAGAGCAGGTGTCCATGAAGAACGTGCAAAGCCCTCCCTTACCCTTATCCCTTACCCAGGCATTGTCACATCCTCGTTTATATAAAGAGTAAACGTAAAGAGCCACACTAAGTAGACACAAGTGTTTAAAACACTACAAAAATTCATTTAGACCATCAGAAGACTTTAATGTGCTATTTACTACTAGTTATACCAAAAAAAGGAAAAATTGATGGTGTAGGAATACAGGAACAGATGTGCTAAATGCAGCTGTGTTGTCTGTGAATGCTCAGTTCAGAACATATTGCTGAGAGCTGGCTTTCTGCATTATTGATTTGAGAAACAGTGGACAAATGTCTGCATACACAACTGCACAGACCTTGTCCCATAGTCAATGGACAAGTCTGATTTAGGGTACAAACATCAGCAGTATTCTGTGCTATGTTTCATACCACAAGGACTCTTGTGGTTTTATTTCTTGTTTGTTTTCTTGCAATCTCAATATCTCAGTATCTAAGATTGCTCATTTTTCAAGTAATCCTGATTTTTACCAGTTATTACTTAAGCTGGTTCATGCTCAATAACTACTTCTTTGGCCAACTGTGTAGCTGTAGTAGTAGTAGTAGTAAATTTTTCCCTTATGCACTAATAAAATGAGGTTTGAGGACCTCATGCCAAAACATCCATCCTTCAAATCCTCTAGGAGCTTCTGAATCATAGGAGAGAGATCTGTATCTTTTGAAGGCCTACTGTTCCAACTTATTAATATTCTTTACAGTGTGTGCTGGGAAATGTTAGTTCCTGATGTTTTTGTATGCTCTTCAGAAATACCTCTACATGTCATTCTGAATGAACCTGTGGACTTGTCATGTTTTAAAAACAAACTTCTGTTCTGATTTGCTTGGTTTCTTCTTTGGGATCTCTTACATAGCATTGTGGTGAGAGTGGGTGAGCTGGCAGTAATTTCCGTAAGGATTCGTTTTTCCCAACGCCTACTGTAGATATAAATTTGCCCTCTGGAGCAGCGCAGCTGCTGCCTTTGCCAGCTCCAATATAGTTCAGTAAAATGTTTTCTCTTTATTGGCCTTTGTGTCAGAGTCACTCTGATGGGGACAAACCTGCCCTCCCTTGATTCGTGCCTGGAAGTGTCACTCACCTCCTTAACATGATGTCCATGTTTGAGAGTGATGGAACAGGCCCAGAACCACTCACTAAGTGTCAGCTGCCTGGATCTGTCCTCCTGGTGTTCACAGGGTGTCACCAGCCTGTATTCCATGGAATGATTTGTCATTTTGCTGAGGCTGCCGTGCATGTTCTAGTACCAGATGCAGCCATGAGTGAAAGGCTAATGCCAAGCAGTCTTGCTCTTTAAGAATCCAACAGTGATGGCTCAGGAGAAAACCTGCAGGAGGTATCTGGGAAGGTTGTTTGTAGAGATAAAAACAAGTAATTTGTAACCTCCAATCATTGTGAGATTGCATAAACAAAATTTTCAATGAAAGTGTTGCCAAAGGTATAAAACAAACTCTGCAAAAATGACAGTACTTGGAAATTCAGCAATAGAATTGCTACTGTTCAAAAAAAACCCAACAAAACCAAACAAAAAACAGCCATAAAACCAGAAAAACCACAACCAACCAACCAACCCCAAATCCAAGTGGTGAGCTGCTTTTTCTTTCACTTTGTTCTAATAGTAGTTCTAGTTTTAATTCACAACTCAACCATTTGCTGCAGCCTAATTAATTTGTTATAATTTCAACTTTTAGATGATTCTCTTAACCTGCATTTTGCAAAAAATGGCCTTTAACCTAAAATATTAATGTAGTGCTACATCAGCTGTTGCAATTTTCTTTTTTTCTTTTTTTTGCCTTTTTCTAAAGCTTTAAGATTGTACAGCTTGAACTGTAGTTAACAGAGAAGTGGGCAAGGAAAACCGTAAATATCAGTTGTTTGATCAGGAAAATAGACAGTCGGGATAGCTCTTTTTTTTTTTTTTTCTCTCCTAGTATCAGTAGTTAATTTCTGAATTAAAATTTTATGTGAGTGCATAAGTCACTTTTATTTTTCCTTCTTCTTCTTTTTTTTTAAACTGGCAACATGCTCTTTGTTCTGCATTCCTCCAACCCTTGCTCCAGGCAGAAAAGAATAACTGATATTGCTGATGTCCCTAAGTCTTGTTTCTGTGCCGGTAGGCTCTGTCCTCGGAATGGTTACCAGTAAATTGCTCTGATTTTATCTACAGCTAAGCCACTACTCTTATCTGATGTTACTTTAAACCGTGCTTAGTTTCATACATAGATGGGCTTTCATCTGCATCCTGTGGGAACATTTGACCACATCTATAGCATGGATCAAAGTGAATGTTCTCATCTGGAGGAAAAATAAGCATTTACCAAGTTAAAAAAAAAAAACAAAAAAACAACCCAAGTTTGATGTCAAATGTTTGATTTCACTGGATCCCAGTAAAATGACCACAAGGATTAGTTGCAGGAGTTTACTACCTGTAAATTCCATATAGTTTTTCTTCTCACTAACCCTTTTGCTCAGCTAATTTTAGCAACATAAGTTTGCAGGAGTAACACTTTCCTAGGTGTAGATATTCAGGCAAAAGCAGGACTAAATGGAAAACTAAATGCAGGATGTCAAACAGAGAAAGGAATTGTGTAGGTGTGTGTGAAATTACATTGGAATTTGAGTGATGGAGGCCCCAGTGAGGATAGGCTGCTGTCATTGCCTTGTGCTTTCGGAATTTTCCAGAGCTTACAGGTCTTTTGATCAGCCTCCTTCCTGACATGTAATTGTTGAAGGACTATTAATAATAATAGAAATATTTCAGCCATCTGCATTTTAAAAAGAGATGTATGAAAAAAAATCATAAGGAACTGATAACAGTCCTAGCCTGGTGTAGGTTATGCCGTTCAAGACTTGGAAATTCCCATTAAATATCTTTATGTTAAAACTCTTACTGCTGCAAATAGATGAATTCTACAGTTCATCTGCCTCGTGACAGTTCTGTTGAAGGACTGTGCTATATATATATTTATCAAGAAAGTTTCAAGAGCAGTGCAAAAATTACTCTTTTTGCTTGAATGATTTTTTTCAGGAAGGTACAGGAGACCTTTAAGTGGCCGACAGCTCTGTGAGGAGGCTCCCTCACAGAGATGCTCAAACCTCCTGTACTTGTGGGAATTGTGCATCTACTGTCATTTCTTGATCAACCATAAAATATACTTTTAAATTACTAATTCTAGTCTGCTGTAATGGATTTTGATTTTTTTTAATGTAGAAGGAGGTGTTAAAAGTTCAATATCAGAATTTTAGCAAAACCCCTAAGCATTGATTTTAATTACCAGATCCATGAAAGTACAGGCTGGTGTCACTTTAGTGAACCTCTCTAATTAGGAGCATAGGATTTGCCATCAGAGATCAGGCCAGTGGTTTACTGATTCTGTGAGCATCCTGCTTGCATCAGTGTCCACACTAGCTGGCTCTGATGGAAGCAGCATCCTCCCTCCCTCCTTCCCCAATAAGGCATAAGGTCAGTGGGAAATGAAGAAGCAGAATTTTTCTCTCGCATCGTGCAGATCATTCTTCATGCCAAAGACAGTGACTTGGTAGCTGGGGTCTTGGCAAGCCTTTAGGGATAAAATTACTCCTTTTTGATGTAGTGCTAAGCTAAACTTAGCTACAGAAGTTTGCTCCTTCCCATTAGGAGGGGTGTTTCTTAATTATTTATAAATATGCAAGTACATTTCGCTGAAAAGGTCTTTGTGACACAGACTGTCGTGGAGAAGGGGGAACTAAAATGTTTTCTATAACATCTGCGCTCTAGAGCTTTCTTCCTATATTCCCTTAGTCTGCTTCATAACTGGGGACACTGCCCTTCTCTGCCCCTTTAAATCTGATCTAGTGCTAAATGTGTAGCTTTAACTATTGCCAATTTTCTTCTATCTAATTGGCATATAGATCATGATACAGAAAGCACTCCCAGCCTTTTAAATGGAAGCAGGAGGAACTAAGCTGGAAGCAGGGTCAGCATTGACAATTTAATCTAATTTAGAAAGTTATCAGTCAGTAGAAGATTCAGTTAGATTTGTATCTGCGAAACAGATGGCCAACTGCAAGACCATTAGATTAGGTTTGTTATGTTTGTGGAAATTAATTCAGCACTTTATTTTTTTGTTTGGGGAGGGGAAAAAGGGAACAACTTGTGTTGTAAGTGCTTAGCAGGAACAATTTATAAAGATGACTTTATTTCCTATAAAATATGGCAAACCCCTCGTGATCCCAGCTATACAGAAAGCTTTTTGCTGTAGCCTGATTTTTGGGCTGTTTGGCAATATAGTGGATAACGTAACAAAACCAAAAATGCTTCCACCTATGCATAAATGGTTGCTGGTATATTCAAATGCAAGAATTTTACTTCAAGATCTCACTAACAAAACATTTAGGACCAGACACCTGCGTGTGCTGCATCTCTCCATCTGTATGTTGATACAAATATAAACGACTATTTCCTTTTTCCCTACTGAAAAGTGAGGACCAGATTTTAAAAATGGCAGATATATGGCTCTTGTTTAGGTTTTAAAAATGTCTCTGAAGTTTTCTGAAAGATTGGTTATTTGTTTTGGTGGCTAGGAGGAAGATGAGCTCTTGGGATAATGTGGCTCTAATGGGAGAAGCTGGATTCTTCTGAGATTCTTAACCTTTTTGTGCATCTTTGGGATGGAGTCTTTGCCACACAAATTAATGCTCAGCTGTCACAAAATATTTTTCACTATCTTAAAATGAAGCTTAAAATAAAAATAGGCCTTCCAAAAGTAGGTCACACCAAATATTTGTCTAGCCAACTGTCCTGTGTCTGACAGTGCCCAAGAGCAGGAGGAGCATTAGAAATAGAAATATGGGTAGAATATACAAGAAGTCTTTGGAAAGGGAATTGGCTCCTTCTCATTCTTACTCTTACTATCAATAAGCTTTAGAAATAATGGAATTAATATGTAATCCTTTAACTACCAACTTCATCGTTCCTGTTCAGAAGAGTTAAATGTGAGCTCAGCAACTGAGACTTGAGAATATGCTTGAAAAAATCATATGGTCAAGTCCTTGCTCAAGTTGGGTCTTGGTTCCTCCTTTCTTTGTTTCTTCCATCTGCAGATTTTGCATTGATCTTGCTTGGCAGATAAAGTGATGAATAGGTTGTTGGCCTTCCTAACTCAGTTGCAGTGATTTCTCATCCATGTGTTGGTTGCCTGTTGCTTTATGTCATTCCAAGTGTTGGAGAGAGCTGCCTCTCTCCAGCTTCTGGCAGCTTCAGAGGCATTGCCTCTCGTGAAAAGCCTTGGACACTGAACTGAATTACATTTTACAGAGTGAGGAAGGTAGTGCAGATGACTTACTCTTTTTTCAGTGGCATTAGATACTCTGTTCGTGGGAGAGGAGGATGTTTGGCTGGTGGCTTCAGTGTTGATATGGACTGAGCCTACCCAGGCCCTGGATTTGAAGTCTCGTTTTTGTCCATCAAGCACTAAGACCCAAAAGGGAATGTTGGCTGGTCCTTCTTGGCTAAAAGAGGGCTAGGATTTGGTGTGAGGCCAATTTCTGTAATTCCCTAATCCCCACAGCAAACTGATTTTGTTAAAAATTAAGAAAAGCTTTTGCAATGTTTCCTGGCTTCACTGTTTGGATCAGATAACTTTCATCTTCATACACTGCTAGTGGTTGAAAGGGTTTTGTATCATGTGCCTTAGAAACCAGTTCTACTTTTACTTGGAGTTGCTTCACAGCTGTGAATGTTGTTTTGATGAATTAATCCTCTAAGCAATCAAGAGAAAATGGAACAGAGGAGTGAGTTTGTGCTTAAAATGCTACATGGCAAATCAGGTTCCATTTCCAGCCCTCTTCAGATTATTATCTTTTGGAATCTTTTCCTTGCCCTTTGTTTCTCAGAGTCCAATCCAGCAGTGATAGTTCATCTGTTTTGATCCCTCCTGTGGCCATGGCTCTCTGCCCAGAGGAGATGATACTGCAAACACACAGATTTGTGACCCCAGGTGAAAAATACCAATGAAATTACAGCAGCTGTTTGGAACAGTCTCTCATACCTTTTCCGAATAGAGAAAATGAGTCTGTCTTTATTAGAGAAGTTTAGAAGACTTGCTTACTGTCACCAGCCAAGTGTGCCAAGGCTACATGGTGGTTTGGGAACTGATCCCATTGAGTGTTGGGTGCTTACAGCAGAAGCTCTAAGGCTGTAGCAGCCTGGAGTTATATCCTTCTCCCGTCTTCAGTGGTCAGGATTTTGGGGGAAACACGTGCAAACTTCCCCCCTTCTCCCACTCAGCCTGGTGCCTGTGTGCATTAGCAGAGCTCCCAGCACAGTCCTGAGCACATCAGAGCCTCGGCACTCTGAGCTGTTTGGGTAAAGCAGCTACTTCGTGTCAGTGTTCTCCTCAAACTCCATCAAATCCCCTCCCCAAAACAAACATCCACCTCTGCCATGGTGAGGGGGCTTTGCTGGGGGGAGAGCTGATGTGGAGACACTGTGGCTCCCAGGCTGTTTGCTTTTCATGGAGCAGTTGAAAGAGCCGCATGGCTGAGTGTGCCTTTTGAAAAATCAACAGTGAAAATGTCAGGCATCTATCCTTCAGCTTGGCAAGAGGGGAGGTGAAGCAGCCTTTGCTTCTCACCTTGGCAACATCAGCTGTGTTATTTTTTTTTTAATATAAAGAATTCCAGCCAAACATCTTACAAGTGCCAATTCTCTGTATTTTTAAGAAATGTTAGCAACAGTGGTCAGACCATGGAATTAGGGCTGACTTGCATATGGTGGGGTCTTGCCAGAGGGCAGGCAGCCCTTGCTGCTGCACCAGGCTGTGTGTGTCCATTCCAGGTCTCATTCAGCCTAATGCTTTTTAGCTTTCATTTGTGATAGATAAAACGTTCAAATATTGTGAATGCTCCAAAGTTATGAAAAGGGGTGTACCTGGAGTTTTTTGTCATGCAAAATTTTGGGTTTCCTCTCAGAGCATAAATTTCCATAGATGTTAGGAGCATTTACATGAAGAGAGTTGTCTAATAGTTGGAAAGCCTCCTGATTGTGTAAAAAACCCCAAACAACCCAAAACAACAACAAAACAAAATAGTCAAACAAAACCCCAACTATTTCTTTAATCATTCTTTTAATGCCTATGATGTCCAACACAAAAAACCTGCCAAACTTAATTCTTGCTCTAAATAGCTTTGATAAGATAAAATATACTGATCCTGGTTGAAATTGATGCCAAACATTGGAACTCTGTATTAGAGGAGTAGTAAGAGAAGGGAGCAGTGGGGGTGTAAGGGAAGAGCTGCAGGAGGGGTGGGAGTTGTAAAATGTGACTGTGTCAGAAATCTGAGCACTGTGCATGCGTGTCTTCAGCTAAAATTAACCACCCAAGCTTCACATGCCAGCATATATATAATCATTTAACTGTGGACCCCTTGAGAAGGAAGAGCAAGCTGGACTCAAGCAGAATATATTCACGTTAAATATGCCTATAAGTAGTATGACCTTCCAGGTCCCTGTTCGTGGGAGAAGTAAATTTTCCTGTGACCATTATAAAACAGTAAGCAGCTCTTGGCTCTCGATCATGGTAGTAGTGCTGTTGAACAGTAACTAACTTCAGCCTTAGAAGTGTTGGGTTTGGTGGGGTTTTTTTCCCCTTTCTTCTGGATTTACTTTGGTTTCTCTTCGGAGTAGATATGTATTACCTTTCCAGATAAGCCCTTTTTTGTCGCTATTTGTGTCGGGTAGTAGATGTAAATGGGTTTGGTTTGTGTATGAAAACTGTGATATTTGAAAATAACTTGCTGTGCACTTCAGGTGACTTTTTAGAAAACACTGGAAAAAAATAGTGCATTTGTTGCTTTTGTTCTCTGAGGTAGATTATAATTTGTTGGCATGAGATCAAATCAGTTGTTTCACTGTGGCCAAATGTGACTTGGAAAGGGTTTTGCTGATCAGCTCAGCAAACTAAACTATTTCACTTTGGGATATGCAAAGGAATCAGTGCAGATGTGAATGAAATCTCATTTTATTCAGGACTTCATGGGTTTTTTTGCAAGGGAGAATAAGAGCGCAGCCACCTGCTTGGCATGATGTGTGACTCCAGCTTGACAGGGGTTTGTATATGGCAAACATGGATAATGGGAGCATTGAGAGCGCAGCGTGCCGCATGCTGGCACAATCACTGTCCTTGCTTCACCTTCGAGGCTGGTGCAGAGCAAAATGCTGCTCTGGTGAGAAATACTGAGCCCTCTGCGTAGGCAGCACCTGTCAGTAACAGGGTTCAGAAACATTACAACTGAGTGGGAAAGAGGAATTCTCTCTCTTCTCCTCTTTTATATTAAATATAGTAAAATATTCAGTAGGGTAAGAGTAGGAAAGGTGCCAGCTGGGCAATTGAAAGCATGATGCTTGTTTAGTATCCATCAAAGATTTGCTCTAAACAAATTCAGTGCCTGCTCTGAAGTGTGGACAGTCCAAGGCTCTATTCCTGGAAAGGTTGCAAGCCTCCTAAAATTGACACATATGCTTGGCTCTGTGTGCTGTGAGTCAGCCCATTGCTTTTGAATAGTGGTCATATGCATGAGAAAAGCCCTCCTCAGTTGGGAATAAGGCTTTAAAGAGAGAGAAATAAATAATCCCAGTGGTGTTTAAATTACCCATTTCTCTATTTAACTTCCAAAGGCTAATTAATGTACACAAGTGTCCAGTAATATGTAATATTGAGAATAATATCCCCCCCAACTGCGTAATAATTCAAAGCAGTTGCAACAAACACTTGCACATCTGAGTAGAAAAAAATAATTTAATTGAATTGCCTTAAGAAATGAAAAAAAGAGCCAGAGTTACCTCTGTTTCCCCAGAAATGTGGGAACCAAATGGGAATTGCAGATGGTTATAGCTCAGTTCTCAATAGCTGATGATAACTCAAAAGTTCCAGCCCTTTAGGTAGTTGAGAGTACTGGCATCATATTAGACATTAATTAGTAGGTCTATGTGCATATGTGTGTGACAGCTGTTTTTAGGGCATTGCAAATCATGGAACCAGAGCATGATTTGGGTTGGAAGGAGCCTTAAAGATTATCTCATTCCAGCCCCCTGCCATGGGCAGGGACACCTACCTTCCACTAGACCAGGTTGCTCAAAGCCCCTTCCAACCTGGCCTGTTCTCCATACAGTGACATTCCAGGGAGGTAATTTTGCTGTCTCACCTGCCTGCTGGAAGGAATCCACCTGCAATTCAGCCCATCACCGCCTCAGTCTTGGAGTTTATGGTGGTTTCCTCCCTTTATTTGTTGGCTTTGGTGCCAAAGTGCTTGGTAGGATTGAGTAAACAAAGCTGCAGTCCCCCGTCCTGGTTTTCAGGATGTTTCCAGTGTCTTGGAGTAGAGAGAAATGATTCACTGCTTGCCTCCTTTCCATCTAAGCTGGGGATCACTGGGGGCTCAAGGGCACCCCTAAGGACTGTGTATATTTTGCTTTGACTTCTACTGTCCACGTACCCTCAGCTGTATCCTTAAAGAGAAGGAGCAGACAGAACTCTTTGCTCAAAGCCCACTATACCTTTAAATTATCACAGAGAAGTGTGGGCACACATTATCTGTCCTCTGGCCTGCTTTTTAAACCTTTGTTTTGTTTTGTAGGAACTTACATTGGGGGGAAAAACACAAAGCAGTCTTTTTGGATAGCAGTGCAAAGCTTCATTCATTCTGGAAGAGTCAGCACTATCCTTGTAGTGGGAATTGTGTCATGGTACAGATGCATGATAGAGACTTCTGTAGGATTCAAGAAGCATATAGGGGCAACTAAGGTCACAAATTGTAAGAAATCTTTGGAAAAACGTCTGTCACAAATGCTGTTAAACTTGATTTTTAATTTTTTTTTACCATGTGCTTCCTTGTTGTCCTTTCGCCAGTAACTCAGCGAAATATTGTCAGGGCTGTAATCTCTGCGCACTTTCAAAATAGCCATTATCCTTCCTGTGCTCCCTTGGAGCCAGAGATGCTCCAGGGGAATGAGTTCTTCAGCTAAACCTTTGGCTTTAGCTATTTAGCTCTGGGCTTTGCAGTGTGGTATCTGTTAATGAGATCACTGTGTTGGACTGTAGCATGGATCAGCATGAGACTGCAATTAGTGTTACCAGTCAAAAATTGGGATTTCGTGACTCCACATGTGCAAGCCCCATGACATTGGGCAGCAGTGAGTATCTCGTGGGCTTTTCCAAAACCCCGTAGTGTTGTAAGGGCTGCAGGCATTCCCCTTTGGATCATCTCAGTATGGGGTGGCTATTTTTAGGTTTTGGGGTGGTTTTTGTTTTCCCTGTGAACTTCAGCAGGCAATGTGGTGTGGTTAGCAACAGCACAGGCACTGCATTGTAGTGGCTGTTCTGGAATGGGAGTTCATCGATGTGACTAACCCTGCTATTCAATCATGAAAAAAGCCTTGCTCTGCTCTAATTATGCTACATGATGTCAAAAAGATGTTCTTCAGCTGTTACCAAATTCATGAGAGCCTGATTCATGGTAATTATTCAGAGAAAACAATCAGAGTCTGATTAGTTCAGAATTGACATGGTAAGGGAAGGAAAGAAAGATTTGAAAATTTACTTGAGCGTTGATTATAATTAGATTTGTGTGTGTGTGTGTGGAAATGAGTAACAAGGAAGAGATTCAGGCATATTTTCTACTTCAGTAGAAGAGAGACCCTCTTTTCAAGTAGTTTCATGTGAATCCTCTCCTTTTCATGAGTGTATTTCAGAATACTGACTCAGAGGCAAAAACATCAAGTAGTTTCCATTTAAAGGAGACCCTGGAGTTCGTGCTAATACTTGACACCTTAACCTAATTGCAGCCCCATGGATGTACTGGGTCTCTGAAGGATCTTCCTGGTTCATTGCTCCCATGACTTTATTCATGCTCTGTATCCTGGTTTTGCTGGTCAGTTCTTTTCTCCAACCTTCTTCAGGTGCTTGGGGTGGCTGTGTGGGGTTGAACAAACATCCAGTTCTGCAAAAGGCACCTTTTGTACTGATGCAGTGCTCACATCGAGGGCAGCTGGGCTGAGGTGTGCTGGGCTGTGGTGGATGTGTTCTCTCCGTACAGCCAGAAATGTTACAAGAGTTTTGGAGTGCCAGGAAATTTCAGGGGTCTCCTAGCTGGAAAGCAAGATTCCTCTCTCCCCTGAAATGTGCTTTAAAGAAGCAGGTGTGAGGCTAAGGAAAGGGGAGTGGGGAGAAACCCCACTAAATTTCAAAATTCTTCAATCTTATTGATGGAAGACAGTGTTCAGGCCTTTTTCTTTATAGACAGCTTTCAAAATCTTTTGAATTTGGATTCTTTTTTTCTCCAGACCTCGCTGCTTTTTGCACTACTTTTTAGTGTTTTAGCTGTGACTCATAATGTACTGAATATTTCCAAAATTGATATTTAACTGTAACACTCTTAATTCAAATCTGGTGGATCAAAGGGGGAGAGAAAAAGAGAGAAGAAAAAAAGTCTTTCACATATGTTTTTAATTTGTTCCCAGATGATTGGATTCTTAAGATCATACACTACAGAGAAAAAAAGCTACCAAACAGCTGAGTCCACCTTTAACAAAAGCTGGGACTTAGACCCGAGTTAAACATTAGCCTGACTTGGACACAAAGACCTGCTTTTGGTGATAATGCCCAAATCACCATGTTCACTGGATTTTTGTAACTAAAGTAATGAAGCTGCCTCCAGTGATTTTCATACTGTGTGAAATCACTGAAAAGTTTTAAAAGCCTGTGCTGGTGTACAGAATAAGGCAATATGTCTTGAGTTGTAGTGAGTTGAATATTTCATATCACAAGATTTTTGTATTTTAATTAGACTGGTAATTTTTCACATGAATATTCAAACGTGACTTTGTACCCATTTGCTGAAGATACCTGAGGAGCACTCATAATGGATGTGCAGAGATAGGAAAATGGAAAGTTTCTCAGCAGTGTTTTCTTTTATTACTGTTTTTCCAGTTATTTGCCTGGGTTTGAACATTTGAAAACACTGTGTGCTTTGAAACGTATTTTATGTGTCTAGAAATAGCAGCCATTGTGCAATTATATTTTTTTTCACTTGTTTATATGGAAAAGGAAAAGAAACATTAGAAATCTATTTGTGTAGTACATTACAAAGACTTGCAACAAACAGGTTTCGAAAACATCCTGGAAAGTTTCAATGATTTGCTTAATATATGCCATAAAAATCAGTGGTGACCATGAGGAGCTACGACAATCAGCCTGGGTAATACTGCATCCCTAAGAATGCTTTAGAGCTTGTAAATATACAGCCCAGTCAGTTAAAAAATAATAATGTGCATGTTATGCATATTGCAAGGTATTGTTGTATAATAACATTTTTAAGAGAAGCACAGGTTTATTATATCTGTGTTTTCCTGTGAAATGTTTTCCTAATCAACTAGTGGAATGAAATAATATTTCATACCCTTAAATACCCCAGAAACAAATATTTCCTCCATACTGGTATGCATTTAATAATAAGCACAAAATCTGTGCTTGTAGTTCTGATACCAAACACAGGCTGACTTAAGCACCCAAAGTGGGGTTTACAAGAATAATTTACTGTCAGAGGGAGTTTCTTTATGTGTTATCATAGGCAGTGAATCAGACAGCAGGTATTTGGGGTTTTTCAAGTTGTCTCCTTTACTAGGAGGATTTAAGAGAGTTGAGGGATTTCTTTGATGTAATTCTGTTTATTTCCAGAGTATGAATGTAAGATCTGGTGTTCCTGGGTGCAACAGGAATTAGGGCAGTAGGAAGCAGGTACAGGGTAGCAGTTTTGCAATGCCAGCCATAAATTCTCACGTTGTTATTTGACTTAAAAATCAATCCAAACTAGCTCTCAAGGTCTTGCTGTTGCTGCGATTTCAGGCTCTGCCAGGAGAGGTCTGCTCCTGTTTTTACTCTAGGGCTGATCCAAGGATTTGTCTGACTGCATGATGGTCTGCATCGTGGAAGTGATCCAGGATGGAACTGATGCATCAAAATACAATCCTAAATTTTCTGAAAGTCCTTCAGTGATAAATTAGGACATTCATCACAGCCCTGCCATTAAAGGAAACGTGGTTATTGTGTTTGATAAGTTCTTTGTCAGCTGAATTACAGGGATGGCGTGGGGGATGGCGTGCACTTGCAAAGTAAATAGTTTACAACCTGTTTCCTTTTATGTCTTCACTCCTAGATAAGAAAGCTTTAAAGAAGCAGGTGTAGCAGAAGAAGCATGTAGCAGAAAAGTAGGTTAAGTCAATCCTAGTTCCTTGAAGTTGCTGAATCTTTTAAAGTATTTTCCTGTTATGGAAAATGTTTTCTTGTAAAAGGAGCTAAGGAACACAATGTCTGGTTTGGGCAGTGTGGGTTTTTTGCACCTTTTATCGGTCATCTGGGGAAATCACTCGTGTACTTGGCCTTTATTTCATTGAGATGTTTTTCAGCTCTGTGGGGTTTTTTTGTCACAGAGGTGTTCCAGTGTGTTTTTCTGTTCAAGTCCATGACGCTGTTGGCATAGGAAATGCACATCCTGCTGCTCTGAAGGGGAAAGTAAAGGATAAATTGTGGAAAATAGGGGCATATCTTTCAGATATTAAGTGATTTGTTCATGGCTGCTACCAGTTGTGTTTACAGGTTTAAAAAAAATACAAATGAAGACTTTGTAACAAAAGTAGCTCTAGTCAAAATCTCTGTTCTTTTTATCACATTAACATTGAAACAACAAGTGCAAGAGGAGTGTGAAATTACAGGTATTATATCCAGGTTCCTCTGTCTTGTGGCAAATACTTGCCCCCTACACTTGGCAGTTGGCTTTTGATTGCCATGAAGGAGGACATCATCACCACGTTGGAAATGCAAGGCTTGAGATGCTTCTAAAATGAGTAGCTGTGGGTCAGTAATTTAGAGGTTCTGCGCTGATCAGCCCTGGTAAGAAGGATGTGGATCTACTGGAGCAAGTGCAGAGGAGGTCCATGAAGATGATCAGAGAGCTGCAGCACCTCTCCTAAAGCTGGAGTTGTTCAGCCACCCCTTTCCTGTGCTCATCTTTCCATCTCTCAGGAGCTGTGAAGGAAAGCAGTATTTCCTGGGCAGTGCCCAGGGAGGGGTTTCCCTGGGCTTCTGGGCACTGAATGCTCTTGTTCCCTCTGGGACAGTGACTCATCCACTGGTATTGAGGCATTTGTTATCTCCACAGGGGCTTGTAGGGTCTGTGGGGCGTTGGGATGGCTCATGCTCTGGGAAGCACGTTGACGTGCTTACTGGTAGACTGGACTGGGATGAATGTTTCCAGTGTTCTAGACACTCTTGAGAGTAGGGGTGAACATTAATATTTAGATATTTAAAAGGTAAAATCCTGATATTTATTGTTTTTACCTTATTTCTTTGGAACATAATAGGTAATTTGAAAGAAATGTTAATTTTGAATATTGTCCTATGTAAAGAATTCTGTTATTTAATTCATAAGCAGAAATTTCTAATGAAGCAATTTAGTTTCTTTTTGATAACCTAGCATGAAAAATTTTTGTAAGTTTTCTGGCAAACTTGAATAAATTGTGCTGGCATGTGGTGAACAGTACTTAGTGCAAATTAAAGAGAGATTTTTGGGTGCTTGTTATGCTTAGTTTTCAGGTAATACATTTTGAAATAAACTCCGACAGCTGAAAGTTTTCATAACAGATAAAAAGGAATTTAATAGGCCTATTTAACCTGTGAGATGGAGTTTGTTAGAATTGTTGGATATTTAGGACCTTTAAAGGTTTCTTTGGTAATAAAATAAAGGCGTTTCCTCACGATGAAGCTGCTGTATGGCTAATACCTACCAGAAGTGTTTTTGGGAGAAGAACCTTCAAATCTTTCTCAATAACAGCTATGAAGAAAAAATGTCAAAGGAAAAATGCAAAAAAAAGTACTTGGGTTGAAATTGAAATCCCTTGTACACACTGCTGCTGTAGAATATTCTGCTGACCTCCTCATGGTCCACTCAAGCTGTAACATGTTCAGGAGTTTGATATCATCTGCCATGAGCTTTGATGTTGGGTTGCTGAATACAAAAATCCATACTGCAGTAAGCTGAACACTTGATCTGCACAAGGCCTTGAATTTTAATGCTGTTGACTTGTTTCAAAGAAGAAAAAAAAAAGAGCTATGATCTGAAATCAGCCTTTCAGATACTGAGAGAAACAAAGAATTCTCATTTTTCAGGTTGTGTTTTGAGTAACAGTTTATTTTTGTTTGTCTGTCTCCTAACAGATTTATACGGATTGGGCTAATCACTATCTAGCAAAATCTGGTCACAAGAGGTTGATAAAGGATCTACAGCAAGATGTGACTGATGGAGTCCTGCTAGCTGAAATAATCCAAGTTGTAGGTGAGTGACTTTCTGTGTTTGTGCCAAGTATCCACCAGCTTGCTCAGAAAATCCCTGTTTTTATCTTCTACACAAACAAAGTGTGCAGGTGGGGGGGAATTCATCAAACTGCATGGAACTATGTAGATCATTTTCCTTCAGAGACTTTACTAATTAATTTGAAAAAGCCTTGTCTTAAAGCATAGTGGAAAAAATTGCATATTGCTGATAAAATCCACTGACACAGCAGTATTACTCCACGTGGCTGAATGTTAAAAAAACTGAACTCATGAGATTTTTTTTTTCTGCTAGGATGCTGTTAGCCTTCGCTATTTCTAATACCTCTTGAGTACTGGTCTGAATATTATTCGCAGTGATATTGCCTCCTGGCTCCAGTTGGATATGGGAGATCCTTGTTTACAGCTGGGAAAGGAGAAGGGGTGTAATTTTTATGTGGCAGAAAAAGAAATCCTTCGTAACGAGTTTTCAGATGAGGAAAATCACTTACCATTAGGATAAATCTCAAGAGCAGGCTCAGTTATTTTATCCAAAGCCATCAGTTCTCTTAAATTAGTGCATTAGTGTTCGTAGATAATGAAAGTTCTGAACAGTTTTCTCCATGTAGAGCTGCGTATTGTCCCTCCTCCCGTGGGCCTGGATCCTTCATTAGTTCCTTCAGAGGCTCATCCATCTGGTCCTGGGGATGCCACAAAACACATGCATGGGCCGGTGGAGATTGATGGAATGGGAAAGCCCGATAATGGGAATTAGGACAACCATTGTTAGGAGCAAACTGACAGATTTGAGATGTAAATTAAGAAGCCAGCAGAACAGGACATCAGTGCATGCATATTTGTGTGTGTTGGAGATGCTGCAAGGGAGCTAGTTCCTGCCTTTAAGGTATGGATCTGCAAGCCCTATTCTGGGATGACACTGTGAGGCATCTTCCAGTGATTCTGCAGGGATGTGTTAAAAAAGATTTTGTCTCTCTGTTGGAGAGCACCATAAAATCTCAGTAGCATTGTAGACCTGCGTGCAGTTACAGAGGTGTAACAAAAGGGCATGAATTAATTGGTGGTGTGTTGACAGGTATTCACCACGAACAATGCTCCTTCCTATATCCGTTTCCTTTAATAGGAAAGATTTTTAAAAACCCAGGAGCAGTAAGGTGTTGATTCTTTTCATGCCTATCTAGCTATCCTGCCTTAACACTGTTGTAGGAAACTTAAAACATGTGTGCAAGAATACCACCATCAAAATGTGGACTTGGCTATTTCTACCAAATATTTAAATGTAGCTCTTTGAGTACTGACTTGTGAAAACCCTTATGAAATTCAAATTATTCCTTCTAAAATACATAACCAATTATTGCTTTGATCACTTTTTCTTTTTTTTTTTAATGATCATTTTATAGCTGCCTTTTGGCTAATATTTAAGATAAGGTCTGCAAGGTTTCAGAGTTGAAGTATGAGGGGAAGGTTTTCTTTTTCAAAGAATGTTTTTCATGTGAAAGAAAGGTCATATTTAAACATTCTCAATTTAATCCTCCAAATTAACAGTGAAGAAAAGTAATTTGTGTCTGCTGTGTACAGCTTTAGGCAGCTGCATCTCATTGTCTCAAAGATGGGGAGGGCTTTCACACCCAGAAGCAGCTTTATCTGTAGCCTGCAAAATCCAAGCTTTTTTCCTAACTACACAGTAAGAAAGCTTTGATATGCAGTGCAGGAGAGGGTATTTTTTAATGGTATGGTGTGCTATGTGTAAGAGCAGCTATTTGCAAGTCAATTAAAATATATTCACAGCATTCTGGTTCATTTCAGTTCAAAATTTATGAGCCTGTAAAAGAATGTGTGAGTAATATATGCCTTAGAAATGCCATATATACATAGTAGCTGTATTTAAATCCATGAATGCAGATACACTGGGTCTGACCTGGCTACTTGGAGGTATCTCTGTAGACACATTCCAAACAAGAGACAGCTCATTCACAAGTTCCTGAGTCTCCTTTTATAATGGTGCCATTTTATAATGGTGCCATTTTATAGGAATACAGCTATAAATTTTTAAAAATGTTATAAATTTAGTTGATAAAGATATTGCATGGTACTAAAGTGAGAGATAGTAAATAATACGAGATGGGTGCACAGGACTTGGAAAATTGGATTTAGTGAATCTTTGTTTCTGTATGACCAAATCCAAGATGGCATTCCTGGAAGCAATGTGTGCTCTTATTGTGTAGAGGCTGATGGAGCACTCTGGGGAATGCACTGGGGCTTTAGCTGCAGCCTCTTTCAGATTAGCATCAGTTTTTGGTTGCATTGCTGTGGGATAAAGGTGTACTGTAATATGGCTATGTAAAGTGGGACCTACTGGCAAGAGTGAAGTTGTCTTACTGCTTTGTTTCTCATGGCTGTGACTGCTACTGGAATATTATGCCACATGCAATCCTCCTAACTGAGGGAAGCCATGAGGTGGGATGGAGTGATGGAGTTCTGTCTGGTGCCCTGAGAATATATGGGACTGCTAGAAAATATGGCTTTTAACACATTAATCAAATGGGATGTGAGTGAACACCTGACTTTTTTACAGTGAAAAAATGGGGGAAACTGAACTTTGGTTGTAACTGGATCTTCAGACTCAAACACAAAATCATTTCAGCATCCAAGCCTGAAAGCTGAAACTAGCAAACTCAGACTCTGAGGCAGATATTATCCACCTCAGGGATTTAATTGTTTCACTCTGTCCTTAAAGCTGGAAACTGCATTCTTCTGCAGGATGGGGTACCGTGTAAGCCGTGGTCAAGAATCTTGAAAAGTTGTTTCATGATTTGTGCTTTACAAAAGAAAAAAAAAAAATATTAGAGTTATTGATCATAAATTTCCCATTTGGATTTAAAACCTGTATTCACTCTCCAAGCAAAAACCAACTGCCATGCTAACATCTCTATATATGTAGTGCTCACTTTGCCACCCAGCAGTGATTCAGCTTCCAGAGCTTACATCCTTTTTGTAGTTTAAAGGGATTTCCTGTCACCATACAAGAAGTTGTCAGAGCAGTTGGCTTCTGCCCCAGCTGTCTCTGGAGGCACGACCCAGTAGAGACCTCCAGCTGCTTTTTTTCTTTTTGTGGCTCTCAGTGTCTCACACATTCACTTTGACTGGACAGCTACAATCCAAAACCCCTTTACTGAGCTGGCAGCAAGTGCTCAGGAAATCATTGGAATAAATGCCCTTGGTTTAGTTTTTTTGCCTTATTGCCTCTATTTTTTTGCTTTTCAGCAAATGAAAAGATTGAAGACATCAATGGCTGCCCAAAAAATAGGTCTCAAATGGTAAGTAGTAAAGTGGTCTGTTGTTTGTGTGTGCGTGGCTGAGTGATAGCGTGGTACTTCAATATCTGAGGCTTTTAATAACTGTTTTTAATTAAAATTTTACAGGAGTGAGACTAAAAGTATAATCTTTAGAACATTAATATTATAGTTCTTGCCCTGTTATCCTCCACAGAAGTTGAATCAGGCCTTGTAATTTATCACATATTTACAGTTGAGATTATTCTTACATTGCTACTTTATATCTCTAAAATACCACATAGTTAAACAGAAATATATAGAAATAAGGAATGAGAGATTTGAAAGTATGGTTAAGAGTTCCTATATCTTTTGACATAAAATAAATGAGCAATATGCATGAAATGAAAAAAAAATCAAATAGTAACATTCAAGATGCAACTTGTTGACAGATAAGAAGTTGGTTTATATCTTGCTTGTATCTACTGTTCAAACTTGGGGAACCAAAAATCAGTGCAGGAAAATTAAAAGCATGTAATACCTCAAGAGTACATCTGCTGGGAGTATTGTTGAAGCTAAAAGTATAGCAGAATTTTACTAAGAACACAAATAATGAGAATCTGTTTTTTAAAATGCAGTTACTTGAAGAGCATTTAAAATTTATGGTACTTCAAACAAGGTTACTTCCTTCTGTATCTTGAGAAAAAGTGATTCTATAACATAAAATCTAATATCTTCCTTTGGCATTGCAAATGCTTGCTTTGGGACACTTGGATATCCATTCTTTGTGTGCAGCTATTTTAATGTTTTTTATTTTTATGACTGTTCCTTCCTGCCCCTACCTCCGTGACTTCAACATGAGCATAGCCACTCATGTAGTAAAATGAAATAAAGATTTAAGGAGAGCTTGACATCTTGAGTCAAAACCCATGCTCTGTTCTGCTCTTCTCCTCTGGCTTTTTGTTGCTTCTTGGAAGTTACCAATCTTGTTTAAACTGTGGAGCAAGCGCTCTGTAAAAAGAAAGCCATCAGTAAGATTTATCATTGCTACTTCTTACTGCTTTGAAGAGGGTGGTTGTTGTTTTTGCTGTAGCCACAGCAGCTGTCTGGGGTATAAATAATGAGGAAATTTTGACAATTACTATAATTTAATGTTCTGCAAGTGTGTCGTAAGAACTGAATTTCATTGAGGACTGGAGTCTATAACCAGTTCCAGGATGGTGCAGCTAAAAAAGTCACTTCAAGTCCTTACTCTCACTGAAGAGAAAGTGTTGCTCTGTTGGATTGTGGGATGCATGCAGTAAGTTGCTAATGGAAGCAGGATCAGGTTATAACCAGGGGCATGCAGGAGGCATGTGCTGGGTCAGGAATGCTGGAGAGGGCTGGAAGGATGTATTTGGTCTGCACTGCCTGCTCTGATGTTACTTTGCTTGCTCATTCGGGAGGGTGTGGTGAGTGGGACTGTGCCCCCCCCCCCCCCCCCCGAGACCTGCAGTCACAGGTGGGCATCCCAGCAGTTTTCCTCAGGTGAGAAAAAGGAGAATTCTGCTTAGGGCTTGCTTTTATCAGGTGCACATGCTTACAGAGTTCTTTGTCATCTGACTATAAAAATGCTGTTGTTGCTCAGAGAAGCTGTGGCTGTCCCATCCCTGAAGTGTTTGAGGCCAGGCTGGATGGGGCTTGGAGCAAGCTGGTCTTGTGGAAGGTGAAACTAGGTGATCTTTAAGGATCCTTCCAATCCAAATAATTCCATGATTCTTCTAAGGCAGAACATGGGAATCTTCATGGGAAGGTGTTCATGCAGTTACTTGCAGTGTTTTGGGACACAACCCTTTGGCAGGTCCAGGACAAGCATGTTACAGTGCTTGTTTTAGGTACAGCAGTCTTCAGCCTTTGCACTCTCTTAATGCAGCTTACACTGTCCTGCAGAGTGTGGAAACTGGTGTTTGTGTCTGCTGCCTCTGGCTCAGAGAGGTGGCAGAGGCAAGGCCATCCAGATACTTAGCTAATGTCTAGTCTTTTTTCAAATGAATCTCTCAGTTAAGAGCGTCCTTATCCATACTGGAGTGCTTGAAAGGTGAGCAGCACAGATGAGGAGATTTGGGGGGATTAAAAAAACCAACATACTAACAATAAATGGAGATTTAACTTTGGTCATTATATAGAAATACAGAGGGAAACCTAGATCTAGAATATAGAAATACAGATCTTAGAGGGAAGCCTTCTACCATCCTCTTTCCCTTTGTAGACTCCCAATGCTTTGAGCTGTGAAGAATCAGCTCAGTCCCAGCCAGGTGTATCATCTTAGAAAGCTGGACCAGATCTGTGTCTTCCCAAGTCCATTAAAGGAAGTGGCGGAAAAAAGTGTCTTTGCTTCCATGTGGCACAGTCCCAAGCTGGTGATGCCAAACCTGAGGGAGCTCTCTGCAGAGCCAAAGCTGGCCTCTTTGCCTTGTTCCCAGTGTTGGAGAGCATGAGGCAAATTGGCCCAAACTGAGCTTCAGAGACAGCTTGGGTCTGTCAGGCTCTAAGCCAGTGCTAATAAGCCTTGTCAAGTGAAGTTTAGCACTGCAGAACCATGTGGAACCATCAGTGCTTATCAACCTCATCCCAGTGCCAAAAATGACATGACAAGGACCCCACTGGCTCCGTGAAAAATCACTTAGGTGAGAACCTGTCCTCCCATTATCATCCTGTCTGGGTTGTTCTGCTGAGGGGAGTATCCCTGTCTTCCTTTGCTCCAGATAAGAGCTGGCTGCCTTTTATATAATCTATTATAGACTATTCTATAGCTTGTCCTCTGCATAAAATCTGTTTCAGGGTATTTTTTCCCAAACCTCTATATTTTTGTACTGTAGATATTTGTCTAAACAAAAGCCTGTAATTCTGATGATTAGTTCCAGCTGGATGCAGAAAATACTGTGGGTAATTGTAGCAGTTTAGTTCTGTCAAACCACGACAGTAATAGAGGATGTACTTGTATGGAGCACAGGCTCTGGGACCAAGAACATTTGGAGAGCACTGCAGCGTTTGGGTTTTTAAAATAAAACCCCAGAAAATGTTGGCATGGTTCTTGATAACTGGGTGAAGTACAATAAATCAAGGCCAATTTCCTGTCCTGCACACTTCTGAAAAGAAGAGTTAGGTGAATAAACCTGACTAGGGCTTTTTCTGCTAATATTGTTTGTTTATAGAAAAACAGAGATTTTTTTTTTTTTTTTTTTTCTCTTGCTTGCTTCAAGGGCATGATTTTAGACTTAAGCGTGTGGCATCTTGCAGAATACAGGAGGTTAGTACCTGCCCTCCTAGGTACTGCAGATTATTCTTAATGATGTGGATGCCTTTGCAAATGCTGAATGTTGCCTCTTGTGAAGAGGTTCATAGCACTTACATTTGTAAAATGATAAAAAAACCCAAAGTGTGTGTTGTTTATGCTACATTATATATATTCGAATATTGTGAAGCTGAAACGTGCTGAAAGGAAGAGAATTGGAGAATCTGTGGGTGGATACACCAGACTTTCATCTTTCCATGTCTGGGGAAGTTGTGGGACACCCAAGACAAGAATTTGGAGCAACAGAAATGCACGTAGGCTTAACAAACACCACAGCACCTCCTATAAATAAGCGAGGAAATTACTGTGGTTTGCCTGTGGGTTGGTGCTCGGGCTTTATTATTTTTCAGGATCACTTTGTGTCTATAGATATCTGTTCTCAAATAGCAAAAAGGAGCTATTTATTTTTTTCACATGTTGACAGGAAGTTTTTAAGAATCATCTCTTTCTGATGCAGATATCAAGCCATAGTGGTAAACTAATATCACTCACTCTTGCTACTGCTGTTTGTCTTGCAAATAAAGGATCTTCTACTGTAGTGTGGGTCACAGCCACACCTTGAGATGAAGGCTGTGTTTTCAGTACAATAACTTAATTTTCAAGGAAACCTTACTTCCAGTGATGAGAATTTGGCTATTATTTTAGTATTTGACTGATTTCTTGTGTTCTGACAATGAGCTGTTTTGTAATGTATGTGACACATAAGGAACAGTTTGTATGGAAATTCTCCAGCCTGGTGGGGGCCTTGGTTTTGAACTGAGCAATGCTGAGAATATCAACTCAGCTGTTGGAGAAAGGTATGCACTTCCCTCCTCAGTGTGATCCTTCCCAGCTCCGTGAATTTTTTTATTTTTTTTTTTAATTATTGAAAGGGCATAGGTGTTGAAATCTCCATTACTAATTAGTGTGTATGGCATGTTATCCATATTTCTGTGTTCTTTTTCTCAAGAGCACTTCAATGAATTGATGTAATGAATCTGAGTGCTGCTGTGATGTGGTCCATACTTAGAGGAGATAGCTGGGCTCACACATTCATGAAGGACTGATATGAGCTGGAACCATCTGCATCACCTGAGCCAGCTATCTACGTGTGTCTAATACCCACTAAGGGAGGGAACTGCTGTGTTATGTACAAATAACTAAAAATAGCTGCTGTATTAAAAAAAAATAAATTCTTAGTTGCTTGTTTTCTCACGGAAAATAATTCTGTCTCTGGTCTTCGAGAGCAGGCACCCACCCTAAGCTGCTCCTCTAAAAGTTTTGAGCAGTTTTATACAGCCAGTGTTGTCCAAACGTTGCCATAGCAAGGTGCAATAAATCTGCCAGGGTGTTGCTGCTGCCGGGGCATGTGCTGCTAATTCAGGGGAGCAGCTCTGCTGGAAGATCAAAAGCATCACAAGCACGTTTTTTCTCTGTGAATTCCTAGCATAGGATTTTTGTATTTTGGGAAATGTATCCCAGGGGTTAAATATAGCTGTGTATTCTCAAGTAATCCAACTCCAAGGCTGAGCAAATGTAGTAAAGGCAACTTTCTTGTCTTCTAAGCCTTCCCCCACTTTGCCTGGGGAGCTTGTAACTTACCAGGAGTATATGTTTAGAAATTTAATCTGGTTTGATGTTACCATGGTAACAGATGGGCATCTTCTGGCCCTAACCTATGGTGCAGTTGCTCACAGCTGCAGGTCAGCTGAGGGAGAAGACATCCCCCAGTGCTGTGCCAGCCTGGCCAGGGACAGACACCGGGCTGGCTGCTGCAACTGCCTGTGCAGGGACATGGCCAAGCAGCCAGTTCCGGAATGCTGAAAGCATTTTCTTTGAACTCTCGGGGTTGGTCCTGTATGAACCCCTGTTGTGATGTAGACAAGAATGATTTACTACAGAGATGATCTGCCAGGTTGCTGTTGCTTGCACTTATCTGTCCTTCAGCCTCAGTTTATATGACTCTTGCTCCAAGATAAGATTGATTTTACTGTCTCTATATTTTTCCAGATACCCAGGCTGTTGTTATGCTGCCTTGCTTACCATTTGTGCATGGTAGTCCGTGAGATAGGCATGGTTGGATCAGAGGTTTCTGTGCTGCAGAGCTTGCAGTCTAAATAAAACCACATCATCATCCTGAGTAGAAAATAACAAGATAAATAGAGCTGGACCGGATCAGGAAAGGCCAATATGTACATCTCCCTGCCATGAGTCATGGCAGTGTCACTAAACAGAGATTTGTTTCATTTCTGGAGGGGAAGGCTTCCAGAACTCTTTCAGCACACAGGGATATGTGATAAGGCAATGTGTGCCTCCTATTCTGTCCCTTGGATGGGTGTAGAGGGTGCCTTTGGAGACATTGCTGCTGACACTCTCATTTCATGCCCATAATGGATCACCTTCATAGTCCTCAGTGGGCTGCTCACAATTCTTCACCTGTCACAGTGATGCAAGAATTTGTACATCATCTGTTTCTGAAACAGTGTGAGGTTTGTTAAAGAGCAACAAAGTAATTTTTATGGGAAAAAAATGAAATATATGAGCTTCACTGTAAAGACAGAATTAGATTCTCTTTGATCATTTTTGTTGCAGTTAAATGGAATTATTGCATTTTGAATACCTATGGTTCTACCCCTCCATATGGACTAAATACATGAAACAGCAAAGGGATCAAGGGGCCAGCGTCATTCCATGTGTATATGGAGATGTCTGCAGCTTTCACTTAAATATTTACTCCTACCCCAAAGTCTAGAAGTACCATTAACATAATTTTCTGCCATGACCATTGCTAATGTAAAATTATTACCTAGATATACCTTTTATGCAATAATTTGCAAACACGTAGTTTCTTACTGTGCTTGGCATAAATGGGGAAAACTGGGAAATCATGGACGAGAACCTTTTCTAACTAAGAAGAAAAGGTTAAATTGATTGCATTTGAAGGCATATGGAAGGAAAATTTATTTTTTTTTTTCCCCTCAGCCTGGTGCTGTAAGAATTAAGGCTATTTTTATGAAAATTACTTCTCATGCCTGGGTGTTTCTTTCTTTTTACAGGAGATGTAGTGATAAGCTCTTCACTGTGGAATACCTGTGTAAACAGATCAGCTATTACAAAGAATTAAACAGTCCAGAGAAATAAACTTTTTGTCTGTCTTGTCACAGATCTTTCATTTCCAGCCATTGCTTATACACTGTAACAATGTGATAATGGTTATTTTCATCAGCTATTCCATGAAGATAGTGCATATCTAGAGCATTTTATTCTTTTGGGTTTTATGCAGAGCTATTTTTGCACATATCAGCAGTATTGTTGCACTTGTTCTGAGCAGTTATGCAGGGGAATTTCAGTAGGAGATGTTATCCAGGATCCAGGTGCAAGGAAGGAGGGGGCACATATGTGTTGGTGCCACTGGAGTAAATCCCTTGGGAACAGGTGAAGCTGTGAGCCTTCAGGCACAGGAATGCCTGTCAGCCCGGCGGGGAGGGAGCGCTGCGCCTGGGAATGGGCTGTGGCCACGGCTCCCTTCCCAGGGACCTTTTTTAGAAATGAACAACTGTCAGTGACTGCATTGCAGGAGGTTCTTTCTAAACAAGTTTTGCTAAATTCTGGATTCCTGCTGCAAATTCAAGTTAATGATACACAGAGCCTTCAACATCCGAGCTGGTGTTTGGGAACAGAGAGCAGCCAGCGCTTGGTGGGTGCACTGAGTGGTGTTAGTGTCAGTCCTTCCTTTCAAGCACTTGTGCACTTCAAAAAATACTAGTTTATGTAGATTTCAAGGATGTTTTAGGAAGGAGTCCACCTTTTCTAGATATTGATGTTACTTTAGATTTAATCATAGAATGATGAAATTATTTGGGTTGGAAGGGATCATAAAAACCACCTATGTCCAAACCCCTGCCATGGACAGGGACACCTTCCACTATCCCAGGTTACTCCAAGCCCCATCCAGCCTGGCCTTGAACATTTTCAGGGATCCAGGGGCAGCCGCAGCTTCTCTGGGCAACCTGTGCCAGAGTCTCACCACCCTCACAGGGAAGAATTTGTTCCTAATGTCTGATCTAAACCTGCTCTCTCTTACTTTAAAGCCATTCCTCCTTTTCCCAGTTGCACAGCACATAATTTTCAGCTCGGGATCCCCAGATAGAAAAGGGTGTTCCACGAGGAGCCAGGGAAGGTGAAAATAATGCATCTGTGAGAGTCACTGCTGCCCTCATTGTGGGTTTACTGAGCACAGCCATGGCTTCTCCCCACCTTTTCCTCTTTTCAGTTACACAATAAACAGAGATGCAGTGCCAAGAAGTACAGTTACTGTGGTATGTGCTAAAATCTTGTTAAGAGCGTTTGGTCTACATCCTAAATTAATGATTCTCCAGAGGCAGGATTCTTTGTTGATACTTGTTTTGCAAAGCTGATCTTGTTGTTGCTTAATCATAATTTAGAACATCTCAAGATTTTGAATTATTCACAAATTATCCACTTTAACTTTTCAAAGGTCTCATCCTGTAGAGCTAATCCAAAAATAATATTTCCAGGGATATTTTTCAAAGAAATTGCTCTTTACTTTTGTTTTTCCCCATGGGAAAGTTTCAATTTTAAATAAATGAACCTGAAAAAAAAATCTGAAGGAAACCTGAAAAGCTGAATAAAGCATGAACATTTCTACAACCCTCCATGTGCCTCTCCCTGAACAGATCAGCTTTGGCAAACCTTGGGAGTTGCCCTGGATAGCCTGAATCCATTCACAATACAAGTGTGCCTCTTGGATGTTCTTTGTTGTCATTAGAAATTTTGGCCAGTGTGAATCACAGTTTTCTCTGTGGGACTTTGCTGTCCTCATTTCTGTTCACACTCTTGGGAGTGAATGTTGAATTTTGTCCCATTATTTCTGCAGGAAGAACTGGAAACACAGGATAGCAAAGGTTTTACTGGGTTCAGAGAGAAGAGGATGCACGAGATGAGGCTTAGGCTGGTTCTCCAGCCTTAGACTGATGCCCAAACTTTCCTTGTCTTTAAAAAGCCAAAGTAAGGCAATTTTAAGAGAAGAGTCAACTCTTCATGTACATTGGAACAGATTTTTGTTTCTGTCACAACCTGGCTTCAGAATATGGATTATCTTAATATGCTCTTATGTTACATATTTTATTCTATTTCTGAGGTGCCCACCAAGTTCTGTCAAATGCCTGAAACTTAATTTTGGGAGACATTTTTATCCAAGCAGTCAGGAGCAGCAGATGAACACTGGGAGAAACACATTTATTTTCTTTTTAAAAAGATACATTTTGATAAGGATAACTACTAATGAAGATTTATTTTAAACAGAGCAATAAGATTTAGTATTTATATCCTTCTGGGACAAATGGAATTTGCAGTTCTGCTTTGGTATTTTTATATATAAATATGTTTAGGAAATAGAGCAAATGAGGTATTGTTGGAATGAAGAACTCTTCCTCCCCCAAAACTCCAGGGTTCTAAGGATTGCCGATGTAATGACTTAAGATTTTAAGGCTCTTTCTAAACTTTAGTTTATAAAAATATGAGGGTAAAAGACTTACTCAAAAATAGAGACGAGGAATAAATTTTGCCTGAGAAACAGCTTGTGTTAGGCTATTTCCTTGCTTCTGCCCTGTATGTGAAACCTGCTGGAATATTGCATAAAGGTTTGTGAGGCTTTAAAAACTTTCATATGAATTCAGTCTTTTTTCTTTTGAAGATTAATGTACTACACATAACATTGAGCCACAAGTTCAGTGGAGAGCACGGGCTTCAATATAAGAAGTGGATTTTCAGGATAAGCTCATAAAAACTCCCCATTTATCACTGTAAAAGTTGGGAGCAGAGGTCTCACATCACAATGTGAGAAGCTTCCCCTGGTTTGTAAGTGATGGAACCTACAACAAATTTAATTCTGGTTTTGGTTTGAGAAAAACATCTGTGTCTGTGACAAGGGCAGCACTGGTTATCCTTTACCTTGTGTATTTGACTTGGCAGAGGTGGACAGACAGCTTTGGCTGGAGGCAGTTTCCATATTCAGGTTTTTGTCTGGCATAGTCAATGTTCAACACACGTCAGTGCCCACCTGTGGGTCTCCATTTACAGGCTACAGGGTGGGGATATTTTGTGTTTGGGTTTTTTTAATTTGTTTCTGGCATATCCTGAAGCCAGGGCGTGTTTTCTCTCTAGCACTGGCAAAGATAGGAATTGAAATTGCTGCTATATGACCAAAACAAAGATGATCTGATGATGATCTGGTCTTGGACAGTTCTCCACATACAACACTTAGCCACGATGCCTTCTGCTCCCATTCTGTCACCTTGTTCATGTTAAGAGGAAGCTTCTCAGGTAGCTTTTCCCTCTCTGAATATGAGAATGGGAGTGATGACACTTCATATGTCTCAACAGAAATTTAATTCTGCAGGGTTGTTGGTGGTTTTTTCTCATAATCTCCTAATTAAAAGAGAAGAGGAGGAGGAGCTCTGGAGGCTGGAAGCCCCTCTGGTATGGGCTCAGCAGTCCTTGGTTGGCATTTAGGGACATCTCAGAATAAATACCTATCATATAATGGTGTGGGACTGATAGCACACGTTGATAGTTGATTATACCTGAAATAGTTTAAATGTCACAGTCTAAAATTGCAAATTCATTTGATGATTTTGGCCAGGAAATTTAATAAGGCTCAGTTTTGGATACTTCTGGTAATGTTTCCAAGTGGGATAATCACTGTGGATGGCTGTGCTTGGTTTTCCTTCTTTTGCACAGCTTTCCCCTGTTTTGGGCAGGCAGGAAATGAGAGCATCCAGCTGCCATCTTTCCTGCTTTACTTTTGCTGTGTTAAACTAAGCAAGTGAGAAATCAGAATTGTCAGCCAAAAAACAATTGTAGTTCGTAGTGAAACAGAAAATATCCATTCCCCTTTGGCAAATCCAGTCCTTCCACATCTGCTTAAAGGGTTTAAGCAATATGTGGACTTGGCAAAAGAAGGGCCTATAGAGTCTGGATGATGATTTGCTGCTGAATGCTGTAATTACAAGGAGGCAACTGTACTTTGTGTTGGAAGTCACCAGGATGCAGAGTTATTGGGGTTTTGCTGCGAATCATAGAATGGTTTGGGTTGGAAGGGTCTTTAAGAGACTGTCTCATTCCAATTCCCTGCCATGGACAGGGACACCTTCCACTATCCCAGGTTGCTCCAAGCCCCATCCAACCTGGCCTTGAACATTTCCAGGGATCCAGGGGCAGCCACAGCTCTCTGTGCCAGGACCTCACCACCCTCACAGGGAAGGTTTTTTTCCTACTGTCTAGCTGAGCTCTATCCAGAAACTTCACCTCTATCCTACACACATCTGAATGGCCTAACTACCACACTGGTACTTCAGAAGAGCTTGTTATCTCCAGCCCTGTATGTACCGGGGGCATCTTTCTCCATAAAACAAGATTTTCATATCATTAATAGTTAATACAGCAGGGGCCAGAGGCAGAATCCATCTTTGGAGCTTTTGTGAGTGAAATTCATGACATGTTGCATTGTTGGGAACTCATCTTGTCAAACAAGCAGCATGATTTCTGAGGCATTAGACTGATTCAGCCAAGATCAGGGTTCTTGATTTAGGCCAGCAGTTGTTGTGTGTGAAGGACCTTGAATTCTTACCAACACTAAATTTTAATTGTTTTAGCTATAATCCTTCATTCAGTGTTTCACTTTCTTTTTGGATTTTCTCTAATCTCTTCCTGTTTTCTTTTTCAAGCTCTGTTTTTCCTTCAAAATCAACTAATTCCTCACATTCCTGCCGTGCAACATTGTTAATATCACAGATGCTGTGTAACTCCTATCACTCATTGATGCCTTTATATCTTTCAGTTTCATTATTTTAATGAATTCCTCATATGTGCAGTACTGTGCATCCTCACAGGATCTTATCCTAGTTCTTTGTTTTCTGAATGTAATGGGTTAACTTTTGCACATCCCTGTTACTCCCACCTTTTTTTCATCCTGCCTGTTGGAATTAGGCTATTTTTCATACCAGTACAGCACCCAAGAGCCCCTGTTTCTCACAGCTTTTAGCTAGGCATTACCACTGGCTTGGCAAGGCAGCCCATCTTTCATCTGACCTTTCATATGGCAGTGAGGTTCCAGGTTGCTCAGCCTGTGGTCCAAATAAAGACCTGTGTTGGAGAGTCATCCATCAGTCTGGGGATGGGAGCTGTATCTTAATTCAGTGGCTAAAATGCTCAGAAAAACTGGGGGGGGGGGTATTCTATAGGAGAAATTGAATGATTTTAAAGGTGGGACTCCTTGAATCTGAATAGGATGAGATTAGGACATCAGCAAAGACTGCTTTATAGCACCAAGAATGAGGACATGGATGAGGAACTCACTACCCAGATATAAATCTTAATGCTTTGCTCACTCTGTCCTAAAAGAGAGTTTGTATAAAGATGAGGGGCCTGGGAAGAGAATCAAGCAGAGCAGGACTGAGAGAGCTGCAGATCTGGAGTGGGGATGGGATACTGCTTATCTTAGTCACTAACCTGCTTATTGGGAGAGGAGACATGTGGAAGTCTGGAAGTGTTCTTGGAATGATGCAGCTTGTTAAGTGCAGGTAGTAGGAATGGATTTATCCTTTTATGTGGTGTTTATTCTTGAAAAGGTGAACTTTGGTTTTCCGGCCAAGTCCCAAATCACCTCAATAAAAGAGCTGTGTTGAAAACTTGAAAGGATGGTTGGGTACTGAAGAAGGAAATGGATCAATTGACTGTTGGATCATATTGAACTGTGGATAAATGAACCTTTGAACTGCACCCTGCTCCAGGCTTTAAGGTCTGAGCAGTACAGGAAATGTATTTTGGTACCTCTCTGGGTTTTGGAGTATATAATTTACTCAAAGTGTACTATATACTTTGTGTGTTTTATATCTCAAAGTATAATGAGGTTGATAAAAGTGTTTCTAATTGTTGAAATCACAGTTCAGCAATGCCAATAACTTCACACCCGTCCCATGACAGAAGAAAATGTTTTTATTGTTATAGTTATAGGCAATAAATTAATGTACCCTGAGAGAAATCCATGTGGGAGGTATCCTGGCAGCTTCCCTAGTACTTTTTTATTACTTTGAGCAGGACAGGGAGCTCAGGTCAGGTGCTGGGAGCTCAAGTTCAAAAATGCTGCCTTAGCCCTTGTGTATTTTTTTGAGGCAGGCAGGAGCTGACAGGGCAGCTGGATTTTCATGTTTCCTTTTGATGTCTCCACACTTCACAGAATAAAGGTTGTTACATGAGACCAAGTATGGGACTTGGTGTCTGTCTCCTTCCTTACGTGTACAGTGGAAGAAGTTTTTTGTTGCCATGTTTCAGGAATCATTAAATTAATGTTTGAGAGATGTTCAAACATAAAGACTGTTTTATCACTTGCTGATAACCATGGTTAAATAAAAAAAACTGCTCAACAGTATAATCCAAAAGTTTTTTGTCTTACCACACACAAAACATGGTTTTTCCTAAAATGTTGTTCCTTGCAGAGGTGTCCAAGTGTAGGATTCTGCGTGGAAGTGCTGTTGTCTGGGGTAGGGGTGGCATCTCTCTGCACGTTCTGGTTATGACAGCAGAGCTTCAGTGGGAGCTTGGTGGGAAATAAGGTGTGAGGCTGCTGCAAGATCCCCATTGTAAATGCTGAGATAGAGTGGAAAGCATTCCTGACTCATCCAGCCTCCCTGGAGTCCACTTTCTTAGGTAGGGTATAGGTCCAGTCTGTGTATAGCAACCAGAGCTGTGTATAGCAACTGACAGCCAGACCTGTCGTGCACAAGCCCCTACCTGGTGAAAATTCATTTTATCCCATGAAACTCATTCCCATTGTACCATCTGTGTGAGGGGCAGGACGTGCCCCTCAGCGAGTGACCGGAGTGGCCGGGCATTTCTGACGCGTGGGGAATGCTGTGAGGGAACGAGTTTCGCGTTCCGGCTGGGGTTTCCAGTTACAGCTTTTCTATTCAACTGTTGGTGTGGCTGGAAACTTTTGCCAGCTGTCAACTTCAGAGCAAGTGGCAAGCTGCCTTCTCAAACAAATGGCCTCCATGTTTATTTTCGGTTTCATGTTTGTTATACTTGTTGTAGGTTTCGGTTCCTGGCGCAGCACATCCTTGACCCTCTAGTAAGAAATGCAGTGATTGCCTGTGGTGGTTGGGGCATGAAGCAACCTGCTTCATGCAAATGCAAATAACAGAAAGCCCTGACCTGTGGAATAATCAGTTCATAATCAATGGAATAATCATTTAGGACCTCAGTAACTGAGAGGGTTTCATGCTATGGTTTCCACATCATGAGCAAAGGGACTTTTTATGGAATGCAAAGACTGAGTGCACTCAAGGGTGGCAGTAGATGGAAGTAAATCATTATTACAATGCACTTTCTTTTTGTGTCTCCTTTTTTAAAAAAAAATTATTTTTTGTTTGTTTGTTCTTGAACAGATTGAAAACATAGATGCATGTCTGAGTTTCTTGGCTGCTAAGGGGATTAATATCCAGGGGCTGTCAGCAGAAGGTGAGTTGCTCAGTCACACTCAGCCGCAACAGTGAGTTCCATTGGTTTTTTAAGATTTCATGTTAAATGAGGAACCTGAATTACTACCTGTGATTGCAACTAGAACATGAAGTGTAATGGAAGATTAATAAGGTTTAAATTTCTGACAATCTTTACTTGTGTTTTTCCCCATCTCAGTGTGAAAGGTAGATAAAATACATACCTAATTTCTACACCGCTGACTTGGAGAAATAATCAATTAGACAAAATTAGAATACAGTCACTTGTTTACTTTCTGTTTAAAACCAGAAATTTCTTACCTCAGTTCTATAATTTGCATATTGATCAGTGTATATTTTACAGATACAAGTGAACTGCTGTCAGTTGTTTGCCTTTTGAGAGAAAAAATTATTTCCTTGTTCTTCAATTATTTTCTGAATAACCATCCTGCTTTCTTCTCATTTTAAAGATTTTTCTCATTTCCAAGTGCACAAAATAATCAAATCCAAATGTTTTGAGCCAAAACAAAAAGACATTTTGACTTCTAATTAGTCACTCTGCTTTTGAAGAGCATCAGAATTTTTCTGAAACCAAACTAAGTTTACTCTACTCCCTTCTGCCAGTGCATATCTGCCAGGATGTGTGGTACCTTTTGGCTCAGAAGCTGTTTAGCTATTATCTTATTAAGAGATCAAATAGATTTCTGTCATCCTCAGCACCAGCTTTCACTTGTATTTTCATTTAAATATGCTGGAAAAGCAGGTAGATTCAGTAGCTGAATATATTATATGACATCTCCATCAGTGCTTTACAGAACAAATAATTGGATGTGTGGCATCAGGTGAGACTTCAAAGTTACATTTGATGACTGAGTCTTTTCACAAACTTAGTTTGGAGGAGGAGGCTGCAGGTAAATAGCAGATATTTAGAATGCACTGTTCTAACCTGAATATAGCACAACTAGTAGAAGAGGAGGCTGAATGAGGTGCATTCTTAGGCTGGGTTAGAACAGCAATAAATATTTTCCTCCAAAGAGAAGCTTTACTACGCTCCACCTGAGTACTGGCAGCATTATATGCCTGAATTGCTCAGTTATAATCAGAAGGATTCTCATGTCAAGAAAAGAAATCATGAGCTTTCAGAACTTCAAACAGCTGAAAGTTTGTTTGCCAGGAAATTATTAAAAAGAAAATGCAGCTGAGTCAGTTGCAAAAGCCAATTTTGACCTTAGCATGGAGATATTGTAAAAATACATTTCACATTATTTACCTGTCTTGATAGAAGGTAAAATCTAAGTGAAAACGCAGATCAGTGACAAGAAAACCGCCCGGGTGTACAGAGTTGGCAGTGTGGTGTTGCTCACGCCGGGCAGGGACAGCATGATTAATGCTCATGGCTCTCCTGCCAAGTCACAAGGCAGGCCCAGCAGGACACATGTTACCCATAGCCTCCCTGATTTGGGATTTCTCCCTTTCTTTTACACTACCTAGGAATTAGTGTATTAAATCACATGGAAGCTAAGAAGGGACCCGTAATATTTGCTGCCAGCATATAAATGAGAACTTTGTCTGGCTCCCCCACTAACATTGAAGGAAGAGAATGACAACCAGAGAGAGGGAGGGAATGAATGTATTTTTATAAAATAAGTTAAAAGACTTGAATGCAACAGTAAATTTCTCTTTCTAGTCACTCTGAAACTGTGTTGAGAAACACAGAATCCTTTAAAGTGAGGAATGTTGTTACCAAAGAAGCCAGCGTTTCTGTGAAAGTTGCCAAGACCTGCTGGGTCAGCTGCAAATAACTTTATTTACTTCACTGGCAAATCCTCATCTAGGAGGAAGGAAAAGGTTGTGATTGCTTCCAAACGGGAATAATCACTGAAATCTCCTGGGTTTGTTAAGAGCACGTATTTTTCAATAGGGCAGCTTCAGTGTAAAGGGAAGTTAATGATTCAAAACTGGAATTTGTATGACTCCTAAATGTTGAAATAATTTGCATGTGTCATACCCTTCTAGTGTTGAAAAATCCTGCTTTGATATGTGCATGCCACCTACACAGAGTCTATTTTTATGGATTTATGCTGTGGAGATGCTGAGGATCTGACATCACTGATGATGACCATGCTGTGCTAGAAGCAGGCCTGTTCTCCAGAAATGTGGAGGCAAAAAGGCATCCCCTTATCAAAGATCTAAAATCTCCATTTGCAGTTACTAAAGAAAACTATGGAGAGCTGGAGACCTCTCTTCACTTGCTGCAAACTTTCATTGTGCATTCTTTGAACTGTCTTTCCATACCCCTGCACTTAGACTTGTCTCCACACCAAGCTAGGTCTAAGACTCCTGGAATTGCAACTGCCCAACAAAACTTTCTCTCCTTCACACAATAACTCATTGCTGCCGAGATTGTGGAGGACATAAAGGTGCAGTAGAAACTCAAAATTGATGTCACAGATAAGCAGCTGCACCTCTTGTGGGTGACAGATGAGCTGGATAATGATGAGCTGAAGACATCGTGGAACAGTGGTGTAGGGGAGTGTAGGGGAAAGAGGCACCAACAGAGATATCCCAGGGCAGAAATCTCCAAAGAGTAGATTTGTGGGGTTTCCTGTGAAAACCAAATTCCAGTTTCCTCTCAAGTGTCTATAGTATTTGTTCCCAATATCCAGGACAGTAATTTTTGGCTCCATATTTGGAATGGGTGGGTGACACCCTTGTCCTTATCAAAGTCAGTGTGATACTGGAGCTGACCGTGGACTGGAGAGGACTTGAAGCAGGAAGCATTTGAGACTCAGCTGATGTGCAGATTGCAGTGAGGCTGAAGGACTCTTTGAAATACTCCTTTTGTATAAAGTGCAGGGTAGAACTGCCAGAATTACCTCAGTTTTTAAGATAAAGGAAACAGAGGTACCTCTGAAAATCCAATTTAAAATGTTTTGCTTCAAATCCCGAGGGAAGGAGACTCCTTTAACTCATTAAAAGCATTCTTTTGATTATCTTTATTTGGTCAGAAGCAGGTTGCTTTTCTGATAAACACAGCAGAAAACAGGCAGCCATAGAAAGCAGCAGGTCTAGGTGGGTTGCTGTTACAATTGCCTCTCACTTCACATGGAAATCAGTTTCCAGTTGCATATAGCTTTGCCAAGTTTAAACAAGCAGGCCCATGGTAATTTCTTTTATCTTCTGTATTTGTGCAGTTAAGCTTCCCAGTGCCTCTGGGTCTGTTTAGTTATGCTTCAACCCGTGATTAAATGCTACTTTCCTTACAATTCCTGTGAGTAATTTGAGTTCTTTACTGGAGATAAGGAAATCCTTTTTTCTATGTTCTGCTGTATTTTGTGTCTGTTTTACTTTATTGTCTACTTCCATCCCTGTCCTCCCAAGCTAAACACAGATTATTGAAGAGAACCTGCAGATTAGAGAAGGAACTTGCCTGGTGCAGTGAGGGAAGGATGGGTTTGTGCATGGCACTTCATGGGAGCAGGAATGGGCTGGGGAAAGGTGAAACAGGCAGGATTAATTGGGACCCCATTGTTCAGGAAGAGGCTAAAATTGGCCAAGAAAACAAAGGGAGACTGAAAATGTCTGCTGAAGGGCCCTGAGAATGATAATCCTTTAAACAAAGGAATGGGGGATCAGTGGTGGGAGACAGCACTGATGAAGGGGCCAGGCTGCAGGGAGGAAAAAATGGGTAGGGAAACTGAGTCAAGAAGTATGAGAGGAAAGGAAAATCCCAAGTCTGAGTGATGACCAGGGCCACTTTGAGAAGTTCTAATATTCTCTGAGGACATGGGCATGGGCTGAGACAAATTTAAGAAAGAAAGTAAATTGTATTAGTGGCTGGGAAAGGAAAGTAGACTGAGGTGCAGGTAGACAAGGAGACCAAAGCTGGAAGCTGGTGCAGAAAGGGGAACAACAGCTTTAAACCACGAGCCTCAGATTTGATGGGAAAAGTGCTTAAGATTAGGAGCAGAAGCTTGTTTATACAGCAAAGATGAGCAATGTGAGCAGAAAGTGGCTGGAAGAGGGAGTAAAGGATGGAGTGGGACCCATCACAAACTCAGAGCAACCTTTCAGCCAGACCTGGGAACAGAAATGAAAATTCTGATTCTTGCCTTTGTGCTTGCCACTGTCTCGCTGCATGTCCTTTTCTTCTTTCTCTCTCACAGGGCAACAGTGAGGTTTTTTAGTTCAAGTGACCTGTACAACACAGGCAAAAGTTCAGCTGTTTGATGTAGCTTTTTTAATTCACTTTTTAAATTTAGGAAATAAAACATGCTAAATAATTAAATCACAGCACATTAAGGTTTTGTGCAAGGAAGAATTTGCCCTTTTGCATATTAAGTATGATACAGTGGTTAAGTGCATGGTATGATACACCTCTTCGGCTTTGTATTTCTGTTTGCTTTTACATTTTTGCATTTGATATTGCACAGAAGGATAGGATGACATTTAGGAATTGCAAACTTTATACATTCACTGTCAAGCTGTGTTTAGGTGCGTTGGGTGTTCATCCCTTACTGGCTTGTGATAGTATCAAAGCTGGTAATTATCTGTTTGAATACAGCTAGGTCACCCAATAACCATATTTGCTAGTGCAAAACTTGTATCAAGTTTTCTTTGTGGAAACAATTAGTCTGATATTCCAGAAATATGTGTGAGAACGGAGTAGTTTCCTCCTTGTGCAAGCTTAGGCCTTAGAAATCATTTACAGTGTGTTCTCCTTAATACAGTTGTTGTTGTGGGGGTTCTGTTTTGGGATTTTTAGCTACTTTAGTTTAAAGGAAAGATTTACAGGGACTTGCTTTTTAAGCACACTGGCATTAACACAGACTGCAGCAGAAATACGATATATTGCTCAGTCACCACAGGGGAGAGATTAGTTATTTACTTGTCATTGGTGCTCACTGGCAATCAACTGTAATGCCAATTAGATGTACAAAAAGAAAAAAAGAAACTTATCCTAAAGGATATCCCAAAGGAACTCGGTTCAGACGGTGTTCTGGGGGTGCAGTGGCTGACCCGCTGCACTGTGGGAGAGAAAAAACCCACTGATGGCTGACAAGTTATATCTCAACTTTGCCTTACAGAAATCAGGAATGGGAATCTAAAGGCCATCCTGGGCCTCTTCTTCAGCCTGTCTCGATACAAGCAGCAGCAGCAGCAGCCCCACCACCATCCGTCCCAGCAAGCAGGGCCTCTGTCCCAGTGCCAGGTGGGGGTCCCGCAACAGCAGGTGCCAGCTCCACTCCAGACTCCGTGCCAACAGCCCCCACAAGCTGTGCAGCATCAGTTCAAAGCACAACCAGAAATGCAGTCCAGGTGGGAAAATCTCTGGGGTTTTTTCATTATTTGTCTCTTTTTTTTCCCCTCTCATTGAAGGTCTTAAAAAGCCAAAGAAACTCGTTTCTTTCATTCTGCTCTAGAATAAAGTGTGTTGGGAATGGAATGCTGGTAGCAATTGACTTCATACCTTTGGAAATCAAAATGTTTGTTTAAATACGTTCTCAGTGCTGGAAATCTGCACCTATGGGTGTAGCATCCCTACTGGACCAAGTAACCACAGGATTTTAAAAGGATGTTTTTCTCACTATTCCTTTTGCTTCTTTCTACTCACAAAGCGTGCACATTGTTTCCCTTAGAAAACATGCATTTTAGGCATATGAAAACCAGCTTCAGTTCTCAGATTACAAGAGTTTCAGTCCCCACTAAAAAATGGAAGGGTTAGCTTCCACTGTAGGGAAGGGTTACTCTGACAGGGGTAAGAGAAATAGAGCTCATAATGCCTGGCAGCAGTCAAAATCAAATCTAGACATTTTGGTTGAAAATAATATGCTGCTGGCTTTGCATGAAAAATAATTTTCATAGTTGGTGTTTGTTGGCACTCCTAGATCAGAGTACAGATGAATAGAAAGGGGTTTTATTCCATGAATGTCTTTAATACCAGGAGTGCTCTGTCCAGGTTGGAACACAAGTGTTTCTGAAGCATTACCACAGTAAATGCATGTGCAGCCTTCTACTGGTCTCACCCTTCCCCTGCTAAAACAGGGAGGGTTTATTTGGGATAAGAAGCAGAATTAAAAGCAGAAATCATATTTGCACCATTAATAAAGTATGAAGGCTTTTTAATTTTTACATATCTCAAATTGAGGCTTGTTTGTGTTAACACACATTGAGGTGAACACTGGCTTAAGTGCTACCTTATGAGGAATATAAACAGTTTAACTGAAGCCTCCCAAGTGACACTACTCAGAGGTTATTTGGGTTTGGCTTTTATGTCTTTCTTCACAAATTATGCTCATTTGGGTGTAAACAATAGTTTTGTATAATTGAAAAACATAGTGTTGCTACAGCATGTATAAACTTGTACAGGAAATGATTACTATAAAATGAAGATGTGTTTGAAGAGATTTCTGCAACTTTCAAAAACATGCTGAGATGCTGAACACTGTTTTGATATTTTCAGTCCATTATGTAGATTGAGCTGGCTTTCAAATAATTGAAATATATATCTATCCTGAAGATCTTCAGTGTCATGTTTTCTTAGTATGTATGAAAGTCAAATTGCTCAGATTCTACAGAAAATATATATAATAAAGAATTGAGAATGAAAAGAGGAATAGAGTTGGGGGTTGCATGCAGAGTTGCATGTTCATTACTCTGTAAAAATGAATTAATATCAGATTGTAGTGGTTTTGACCTGAAGTCATACTTGGGCAAGGAGTTTTATATTCCTGTGAAATTAATAAAAAACCCTTTTCTCCCTAAAACCAGTCACTAAGTTTAGTGGCTTAAAAAAAAAAAAAGTTTCTTTGTTCAATGTTCTCTTCCGCTTTTTCTTTCCTGTCACAGTGCATCTCCCAGGGACTCATCTCAAAGCAAAATCATCCGATTCACTCTTGGTCAGAAAAGGTCTTCTAGGTTGGCATTTCTTCATCTTCTGCAAAGCATGAATAATCCTTTTGCAATATTTCTGGGTGCATGCTTAGGGTTCCTGTTGAAAACAGTTTGTAACTAGGCATTTACAAAAGGCTGAAATGTGAAAGGTTTAGATGGATTTAATTTTTTCCTCTTTTTTTTGAGGTGTGGAATGCATTTTGGCCCACAGGGAAATAATTTGATTTTCTTGTTCTTAGGAGCTTTTGCTTTTGGGAACAAAACATGGTTCTGGGAGTTCTTTCCCCGTTGTATCAATTATATTTTGATCTATACTATTGAAATCATAGAATCGTAGAATATTTTGGGTTGGAAGTGACTTTAAAGATCATGTAGCTCCATCCCCCATCTGAGCTGCATCAGGCCAGTATCTCAGCTAGAGAGGAGAGTGTCACCTGCATGATGAGAGCCCTGCCAGCACCGTGTGGCTCCGGCTCATCAGAGCCCCTGCTCTCCCCCGTGCTCTCACACTCAGCACTTGTAATCTCCCTGCAAGTGATTTGTAGGTATTTAAGTCCATTTTTGCCCTGGATCCCAGCATGACTTGCATGCCAGCTCATCTGACCATCTCATCTCAGTGATCGTTAAGGGTTGCTGTGGTTATTAATCTGGTTATTAATCTTGTTTATTTTACTATTATAATATATTCAAATGTTTGACTAGAATATAGTTTTACATTAGTAAATTATACCATATAATTTTTGCTAAACTTGTGAACCATAGCTTATGATCTTTATTCAGTTTGTATAGATTGTTTTTTTGGCGGTATAATTTAGATTTATTTCCCACATCTTATTTCTTTTATGATACCAGTTAATCTCTGCAAAATAATCCCTGTTAAAAAGTTTTGTGTTTCCTTTTCATGTTCTTCTTTGATCAAAATTATGGCTTAACAGCTCATATTTGCTTAACAGAGGTGCTGAGGAGTAGCAAAAGAGTGTTCTCCAAGCTCATTATCTTCTCTCTAAATAGCAGGAACCCAGAAGTGTCTCCCTGAACTTGATTTTTTCCTTAGATTTCACAGGCACTACTGTGAAGTATCTTGACCTAATAGCAAAAGCAGGGGCTTAAAACCAGTTAGTTAAACTATGGTGGGGGAAGAAAAAAGTCTAAGTGAAAGGATATCTTCAAGATATCTTCAAGCACACAGGTTTTTTATTCTTGTGTTTTTATTGGCACTGACAATACTTTGACTCAAATGGAAAACTTGTCACTTCTTAAGTGGTCACATGGTTTGAGGAGCTTTATTTACTTCAAAATGTGACAGTTTTGCAAAACCTGTGTGGATATGTGTGGGGAGCCTTTTCTTATCCATCAGTACAGGAAGATTGTCCCTTCCCTACTACGTGAAAACTTCCCTCCCCTACTGAGGCCCTCTGGGGAGCCATTCTGGGGTGGGTGCCCCATCCTCAGTGTTTCAAAACTGGGTGAAAAATTTGACCTGAGGTACCTTGTAGAAAACCTAGCTCATTTCCTGTCAAACAAAATGAACTTTGCTTGAGCTTCCTTGCCTTGGTGACTTTCAAGTTCTCAAACAGTTTTATTTGTCACTGGTTGCCCTCAGCTTCTTCCCCTGTGGTCTCCTCTACAGTGGATGAAGCCTCTGTGGGGTTTTCTCATGGATCCCTTGCTGCAGTGATGAGTATGGACAATTTTTTAGCACTCTCTAGTACTGGAAAAAGCTGAATAATTTGAGAGACTGTCTAAAAGTCAACCTCAGAACCATGATGTGCTGTGCTGAATCTGTGGTGGTTTGAGCTTGTAAATTAATTTTTGGGTTTGTATTTGAATGATGCCCTCATGTCTTAGACTCTTCTGTGCTTTGAAAGCATGTGCATGCAGCTGCTGACATTTTGGCTTTTTTCTTCATGTTTTTTTTTTCTTATTTTCTATTTCTTCACTAGTCTTGGAGAAGTCAGTTTATTTAGGAAGCCCTGCCAGGTTCCTTCCTGGCTTCTCTTCCTTCTCTCAGAGGCACAATGGTGATTTGGTCGGTTGCATCTCCACTCTCTCTGACAACTGGGACTTCTTCCTTTTACCTTATTATTGACACAAGTTATTTAAATAGATTTTTGTATTTTATAAAAAGAAGCTTTAAAAAGATCTGTGTATGAATGTTGGCTTTGAAGTGTTCTGAGATGTGACACCAGTGGCTTTCCTGATTCTGTCGGGCTTTTTAGAGAAGTCTTCCACCTTCTTTTTTGCCTGAAAAGCATAAAAGCTTGTGTACTTACTGCAAAATAACTACTTTTTTTCCCTAGTTAATCAGCTAAATTTGGTAAATACAGGCTATGGTAAGAAAGTGCTGGAGGAGACAGATGCCCAGTTTAAACCAGAGGCTTATACCAGCTCACTGATAATGTGGTTACTCTAGGAGAGGGTACTGAAGTTTTGTGTGATTTATATAGGCTCAAATAATTAAATCAAGTTAAAGTTTTGCTGGGCTTGGCTGCTGAGCTTTGTAGCTGCCAGGGCAGAGATGTGATGTGCTTCTCTACAAGGGAAAAGGCAGCCAGGTTCCATCTCATTGTTATTTCTGAAATAAGAGTAGCCCTTATGTGGGCAGCATGTGACGAAATGTCCAGCAATCTGTTTTAAGAACATTAGTGCCTCACTTAGTCTTAACCTTTTGCCAGTGGTATTGCTCCACTGAATTTACCTGTAACTATTTCTGATTCACCAGATTTATGGCAGGTGACTGTTAATTTTGTCTCAGGGCTTATTTTCTGGTGTAAAACAATTCAGACTGTATCTTGTTTGACATACGCTTTTCATCCAAGATGATTCTTTGATTTGTTCTTACGGAAGTAGAAAGCTCTTTATGAGTCTATACTTGTGCTGCTGATCCTTGTATTTTCAGCTTATGCATGGTATCCCATACATTCTTCCCCAGAGTGCTTTCTACCTGTGTTTAACCATGCTGTAATTCTTCCACCAGACTTCCAGGTCCCACCACGAGGGTGTCCGCTGCGGGCAGCGAGGCCAAGGCTCGTGGTTCCATCAGTGCCAACAACCGACGCAGCCAGAGCTTTAACAACTACGACAAGTCCAAGCCTGGACTTCCCCCTCCAACCCCAACAAGCACCAATGACAAAGGTAAGCATTTAATATTTTGGATTTTTCTTCAAAGTGGTTTCATTTGGAGGAAATTGGATTTTCTATTAATCTCCAGAAGCTGTGAAACTGTCTCAAAGCTGTATGTTGTTAACATGACATCTACGATCAAAAGCCATCTGGAGCTTCTTGAAAAAAGTGTAGTCCTTCTTTAATGTATCTGAAGTTGTGACTTGCTGGCCTGAAGGTACATCCAAAAAATAGCTTTAAAAAGTCCTGGCACTGGTGAGCCATATTTTTTCATTTTGCTTCAAGCACAGATAAGGGGGAATGAATTAATCATAAAATAAGGCATTTTGATGAGTAGTTTGACACGAGTGAAAAATGACCACTATGATTTCTCCAAAGTTTTTGTATGAGACATAGTACCATTTACTTTCATTTCCATCACTATTGTGGAGGATCCTGTAAGATACAAAATAACACAATTTCAGTCTAATTTCTAGAATCATCTAGTGTTGTGTTTGAAGGCAGGAGCATGTTACATTTTATAAAGTTTCAGTGAAATTATGTCTGTGGCAGGGCATCAGAAACACTCAGAGCTGTGGTGTGTGTGATGTGGAGCTTTTTGAATGACATTTACTGACTTGTGTCCATTCACTAATTTAGGGATCTGACAACATTCATTAGCTTGAGTCTGTAGCTCTGAGCTCCACGTACCAGTGGGGCTGGGGGGATGTGACTGGTGAGAACTGAGCGTGTCTCTCCAGTCTGGTATGGTCAAATTGTCAGCTGGGGGCAAATTCCAGATCCTTAAAGTCATTCTGCTGACAAAGATGGGCCAGCCCTGCACTTCAGCACAGGCTCCTTGCAGTGACTTGACAGTTGCAGCCTTCAGGCTCGAGTCTTCTTGCTGGCCGTGCATGAGTTCTAGTAATGGTAATGAGCATTTTGCTCCAGGGAAAAGCACTGGTCTGGGTCAGCTTGTCTGTGGTTCTCATGCTTGGTTCTTTCCAAGAAACTCTGGGCTTCCTTCTCTAGAAATTGTTCTCCTGGGACAGGATGTTGGTAGATTTTGGAATGTTACCCCAGAAAAGTTATGGTGGCAGTGGAGGATCCTCAGCGTCCTCCAGGGACATTCTGAAACACCCTGATCAGATTTGGTATAAGAGAAAAACTAAATTCACCTTTGTATAATAAAGTTATTATAATTGTATTACAAATTAATGTATTACCATAATGTGCTAGCAATTTAGCAATATTCTACCTTGGTAAGTCCACACTTTTTTAGAAGGTACAATGTGTAAACAGTAATGATTTAACTGTAACATCAGCAGGTAATAGTTGTCTCTAAATCTGAACTAGGTCTGGCTTTCAGTTCAAAAAACAAGCTAACAGGTTTTAGTGGGAGCAGTAGAAACATTGTTTTTCTGTGTGATATCTCCCCAGTCTCTTTCTTTGTCCTTCTTGTGAATACTCTTCTGCTCATGTCCTGTAAGTACTAGACTGGGGAGAGGTGGGGTGGGATTTGTCTTGTCCTAAAGCATAGGTTGGTTGTGTGGATGATCCCTACTCCTTATGGGTGGTGTGATATTATGCTGCATGAAGGAGAGGACTTCCATGTATTTTAGCTTTTTCTCACTTTACCAAGATTACTAAATAAGGAAAGTAAAGTGCTAGTTTTAGTCTTCAAAAAAGAAAAAGAAAGAAAGAAGTTCTCATGCATACAGAGAAATAACAGTAATTTGTCAACTGAGTAACTTAAATATCAATTGCTTTTAGTCGGTTCTGGGAACCCTCATTCCTTACTGTAATTCATCTCCTGAGAAAAGATAAACTGGTTGCTGAAGAAGCACATGAGATGAGCTGCTTCCTATGAATATTACAAATGACTAAAGGAAACAAGGCTGGTTTTTAGGCTGACAATCTACATAAGTTGCATTAACTACTCAGAATTTTGCTCTGGTCAAAATTTCCAGTCATAAATTATGGTCTTCAAAAAATAAAAGGGCTCATGTAAAGTTGAGCTTGAACTTTTCTTAAAAGTATAATCATGACACAAAGTTGGTCTGCATCCATGAAAAACAAAAGCAATTGGTCAGACAAATTTTTGGCTTATTTTGAAGTTAATTGTAACATTGCCAGGCAAAGTTTATTGTCAAAGTGCTAAGACAATTCACATTTTCTGACCCATATCCTGTGTTTTGCCTAAGAAAGTGAGACTCACATGACTGTGCTGTGTGCCAGGCTTGGCAAGTTTTCATCTCTTTACCCAGTACCTGCTCTGTTGTGTGTTTTTGAGGAAGGAAATGGGAGAAAATAAAATCAGCCCCTTTTGGCATGATTGGTCACTTTGTGATAGAAGATGGCCTTCAGTGTCTTATGTTTGAATCATTTCTTACAAAATGTAGGTTGTAATTTTTAGCTTTTATTAATCTGTGACCTTTCCCTCTGAATGCAAATTGTCTTGTTAGTCAATCGTCTGTGTCTTGTGGCGATAAAAGTGCAATAATTGAAACAGAATTCATCAGAAAGGAAAAGGACAGCAAATGGAGCATGGAAGAACAGCCAGCTACTGGGAAATAAATAACCTAGATTTTTAGAAAGATTCTATAAATCAGTTACTGATGAGACCACTGGTTTTCTAGAAGTCTTGAGGAAAGGATTTGTGTAATATTGAAAATTATTGCTCCATTGCAGAAAAATAAGAGGTTCTTGGATGGGTGCACATGAGGTGCACACAAAGCAAAGCAATGTGTAAAGAGATGCAAGTCTCTCTTCCCCACAGCTGACCTTGTGTCATCAGTATTTTTGTTTTCTCTCTGTCTTCACATGCTGTCTGATACCACTTTCAAGATACAGAGAAGAGATAAGTGTTCTCTAGTAAGGATCAGTTAAACACCTACTTCAGTCCCATGGGCACCTTCTTTGAGGTTAGGGCCTGATGGCTTTCACTTGCTTTTTGGAGTTAGCCACTCAGTTTATATTCAGAATTCCCTTTTTATAGGGAATTTACCCAAACTCATAGGAATTTCAGGACACTCATTCCTCACATCATAAAGTGGTAACATGCTGTAGTATGGTTTTTGATTTATTGTCACAGTGATTAGCCATTTATAATTGCAGTTACATTCTAGATAAGGTACTTTTATGTGTGTAATTGGTGTTGCAGGCTTTTTTTAGAGAAAAATTCCATTGAAGTCTTAATTGCATTTTTGTTTTGTGGGGAAATAAGCCACTCAGGCTTTTGAGTTTTGGGTTTTTTTATGTCATCCTAATCCCTTCATACAACTGGAGACTTTTAGCTCTCTGCTGAATTGTCAGAGTTACTTAGTCTATGCTTATGTAGGAATAGCTTTGGTTTATTTCCTTGTCCTTTAATGTCCTTGAACGCCACTGGTCTGCTATGGCATGGGAGGCATCAGACACTTTCCAAGGTCACTACTGAACTAATCTAAATTATCAAAAACTTTTCTAAGGAATGTAGATAAGCAAATGCATTTCTATGCCTGTGTGCAGTTATTAGTGCTTACCTTGAGGCTCCACATTACCATGTCCTTCTAATTGACTAATAGGATCACCAGATAAAATATAGCCAAATTTGGTTTGCCTATGCAGTTTAGGATATATAAATCTACTTTTTATCCATAGCAAGGAGGAGCAGAACTGCATCCTAGGTAGTATCAAGAATGAAACTGAAATGTATTGAAAGGTACAACTTCAGCAAAGACTTTGATGCAGTAGATTTTCTCATGAGTTTATGTCAGTGTTTTGCTTGCACACAATGGAGAGTCTCTTGAGCCGTGCTCTGAAAGCAGCCTGTAGTTCTGCAAAATGGGGGGAATTTCTGAGTAGCTCTGAACACCCTCACATATCCACTGTCTTCACTGTTCTTCAGGCACTCAGTTTGCGTTTTGCAGTCTCAAAAGTCTTATAGTGTTGTCTCAGAGTATTCTGCTTATTTCTTGTATCAAGCCTATAAAATCAGTGAAGTTATGAAGCTGTAGGAGACATCAACTTAAAAAGTCACCACCATGTTGATGATGTGATACAGTACTGTGACAGGCTTACATGCTTTCTTTTTCTTTTTTTCTTTTACTTTGTTCATAATATTTTATTTAAAATAATCCTACAGAGGGCAGTAGAAGTCTGTGGGAAAAATGACGCTTTTCCTGTGGAATGAATGTTAGGTAAAATATCAGTAGAAAAAAAAGCATTCCCAGACTTTGCCCATTTCCACTTCAGATCAAAGGAAATGTTTATTACTCAGATTTATAAAGAAGGCAGGTTGATGTCAGGTTTCTCTTTAATAGATAGTGTTAGAAAAAGGAAAAAACCAAGAATGCATACATACAGATTCAGACACTGAGATGAAATAAATGGCTGTTTTAATAGCAGTGTTCTTGCAAACTTACTTGATACAAGTCTGGTGAGAGAGTTCTCAAACCAGATCCTGCCAATTCAGTGCTAACCTTGGTTCTGTGCATCTCACTTTTTTAGGTATGGATATACCTTACAGGCAGGAGAGTCAGAAAAGTGTGTATTCCTCTCCTGCACCTTCTGTTTTATTTCTTTCAAATGTTGGGTAAACCCTTTTAACAGGGAACGTTGTGTATATTTAATAACTGCCTTTTAATATGTAAAGGGTAGTCACTATGTTCACAAGGATGTGTGGTGGCAGTTCAAGGGGCACACATTCCTTAGGGGAAATCCTATCTGGATATAGGAATAAAATTCTTCACTATGAGAAGAATAAAACATTGGAGAAGTTTGTCCAGAGAAGGGGGGGGATTTCACTTGCTGGAGGTATTCAGGACTTGCCTTGACAGGGCCCTGGATAAGCTCATCTCAGGCTCTGCTTTCAGCTGAAGGTTGGAAGGATTATCTCTAGAGGGTTCTTGTGACCTAGACTGTTACCACATTTTGATACTTTAAATATTATTTCCTTTTAAAACTTTTCTTAAATGTAAACTGCTGAAATAGGAAGGGATGCTGAGGCGTTTGGAAGGACAGTTAAGGAATTTCTTTCATCCCTTTTCACTTCATGTTATCAAAATAGGACTGACTACCATTAATAAAATGTTAGCAAGTCACCCTCACTCCAGTGAGCAAACTGGTGTATGGTTACACATGCCACACGTGTGCTAAAAATGTGTGCACTGTATATGTAGGCAGTTATATTTATCAGGTTCAGGAGGGCAGGCCATCAAGTTCAAGGGCACAGTTCAAGAGGCCATGGCAGATCTTGTCAGAGCTTTAGCAGGAAAGGCTCTTCAGAGTTAAATCAGCATCTTCAAGTCAACTTTTCTAGGAAAGCCCTGTTTATTTCTCTAAATGCCCTCTTGTGAAATGGTAGAAAATCATAAATCTGGATCTGAGCCATTGGAATTTCTACTCTGATGATGAAAATGTTTTGTATTCAATCCTTTACTGATATAAAAATACATTACAATACACTCCCATGGCTTGGTTCTGTGTGGTACTGAGCTTGTCTTTAACTCAGCATTGCTTAAGGTCATTTAAAAATGGCAGATTTTGATTATGTCAGACCCTCAGATTCAATTTTAAAAAGCAACTTTAGCAATTGAGAGGAAAAACTGTCATCTTCATGTGGAGCAAGGTGAGAAATGTGCATAAGGAGATCAAAACTCAAAAGTTCTTGTATGAAATGTCTTGAAGGCTAAGATGTTCAGTAGTATTCAAATGGTCTCTGAAACAGAAGGATGCTGATAAAACAGAAAGAGCTTTGCATAAATGGAGCTTTGGCAAAACCTCCTTTGCAGTTTGGTACTTAAAGATTTAATTTATGTTCTTTGTCTAAAAGAAAAGTTATAAGGTTCCCTTATTACCTACAAGATACCTGTAGTGATATTTACAGTAAAAACAAATCTTCCTTATGTCAATAGATAGCGTGTGTGTATCCATTTCTCGGGAATTTGATACTAGCCCAATTAAGCCCACAGATTGGACAGAAATTTTAAGAATGAGGATGTTTAGGCATGGGAAGAGATTAAATCAGACATTAGTAGTCAAAATTCAATATTTGCCCAGCGCTGATGTTCAGACAGAGGTTCCAGTTTGACTCAGAAATTACTGAGCCCTGTTGTCTTTAAGATGAACATAGATGATCTGAAAAGTTTTCCTGAATGAAGAATCTTTCATTAAGCACATTAAAATGGAGGACAAGTCCTCTTCTATAGCTTTGTGTAAAATGAGATGAAGTATTTGGCATTCTGAATGATTGGGTTTGGCTCCTGTACCAAGTACAGGCTAGTCAAGTGGCATTGCACAAACTTCCTTGCTGGAAATGTTCTGTTTAACCTCATGCAGTTTTTCCAGTCGAAATAAATTATTAATTATAAAGAGAGACAAAACCCAGGCTTTTGCCTTTGTGTCCAGTAATAGTATAAGAACTAAAAAAACCCAAAAGTGGTGAAATAAGAGCTCTGAGACTTCCAAAGCATGATAGAAATTTGTTTTAGAGCATTTAAAATTTTCTTCTACCCATTTATAGTAGTACTCAGCCTGAATACGAAAGAGAAGGCTTTTTATGGCTTCAGGTGCAGGGATAGTTATCAGGACAGTTGCAGCAGGGAGCTGGGGTGCTGGATGCAATTCCTGTGGCATGGAGCCAGCTGACCTAGTGCTGGCAAAAGGTCACTGGGATGGTTGAACAGACTCTTTTAACAAAGGGCTGTTTGACAAGGGCAGCTTGTGACAGGACGTGGGAGAATGACTTTAAACTGACAGAGCGTGGGTTTAGATTAGATATTAGGAAGAAATTTTTTACTGTGGGGGTGGTGAGACCCTGGTACAGGTTTACTTGTGGCTGGCCCGTACCTGGAAGCGTTCAGGGTCAGGCTGGATGGGGCTCAGAGCAAACTGGTGTAGTAGAAGGGGTCCTGCCCATGGCAGGGGATTGGAACTGGATGATCTTTCAGGTCCCTTCCAACCCAAACCATTCTACTATCCTGTGATTCTGTTATTGCATGTTGTTACAATAAGTCTTATATTTTTAATTGCATCTTTTACTGATCAAAGACTGGCTAGCCCTGAAGTGTTCAAGTGCTTGGTGTCTTGTAGAAGAGAGAGTTTGTAGAAACCCCCAGAGTTAGTTTTTACAGTGCTCCCTGCTGAGTGAGTCACTGCAGGATCCAGTGGCACGCAGGTAGAACATAAATGTGAAATATTAAGCCTGGTGTCTCAACCCATGTTCCCTACAGGCTGAGGATTTCTAGCTGAGGACTCTCTTGCACTAAAGTTGACTCTGAAAAGGCACTGACCCTTTTGGTACGAGCTGCCAGGTCATCACTGAACCTGTTTTTTGCTGTGCCAGTGGACAGGGCTGGCCCAGCTCTGTGAGGCTGCTGGGAAGGCTGGGGGGAGAGGTGGAGTGAGGAAAGTTTTGGCAACCAGGACCAGCAGAAAGTTCTTAACAATTCACTTGAGACTAGCAAAAATAAGCAGAGTTCCTGAGACTGAAAGATCCCTGTGCTTATGGATGAGCAGTATATGGACATCAGAAAGCTGGGAAGTGATTTTACAGAGTGGAACAGTTGGCTCATGCAACAGATAACAGTAAGTTGAATAAAATTTATATATTTATTTTAAATTTTTAGATAGCTATAACTTCATGACTGAACATTGTGCTCTTATAGGCTTAGAAAAAGTTTCCTTTCTTTGACTTTTTGAAACAGTTACTTTCACTCCTGTTCTATATCCACCTTGGGTTTAGTTTATTTTTAGGTTTCTTTTTCTTTAGAAATTAATCTAATAATTTCTTAAGAAATGGATCTAATGTTAAATAAATCTAACATTTGCTTTTTAAATGATGACTCAATAAGACTGCAAAATTCACTAAGATTAAAAGGATTGCAAAAATGGAAAAGATTTAATATTTTTTAAAAAAGCACAAGCCCATAAAATACGAAGTCAGTTTGCCCACACTTTCAGGTTTTCCCTGGGAAATAAATGTGATTGTCTCAGAAGTGTGAAAATGTGATAATTACTTAAATTTCAGTCATCCCACCCTGTAAAAATGTACCAGTGCTTCAGACATGAAGCAAGCATCATATTCTGCTTAGTGTTTAGGATGCTGCCTCTGTGCTGGCATTCAAGAGATGCTCTGGTTTTATTGACCAAGGATTTTCCCTGTATGTCAGACAGATGTAAAATAAATTTACAGAATTTGTCTCAATAAATCCATTACCAGTGTAGTTGGTGTTTTGTGTTATTCTGCTGTGTGCACTACCAAAAGCATATGCTGGAATATCCCCATCCAGTTTTGTAAATATAATATACATGGAAGGTATTTACCAAATATCCAGGGTGATTTGTTTTGCCTTGAATACAGTGCAGTGATCACAAATTTGGTGTTGCAAGAGTAAAAACAAAAAGAGAGGAAGGAAGAACCATGAGGTAATCTGAAAGATATGCTGAGGAACCTGGTACTTTCTTTTGTTGAGTCATAGCTTTGCAGTGCAGATATGGCCCCTGGTTTTAACTCTGTTTAAAGAACCATGTTTAAATTTTTAACAAGTTTGCATCTTACACTATATATTTAGAATTGCATTTGTAAATGACACGGGGAGTCTGTGCTCCAGCTCTGAAGGAAAATCAGCTGTACCTATGTAGAAAATGCCTACACCTGAGAGGTGTTCACAAATCTGTTCTGAAATGTCTCATGACAGGGACTTGGCCATCTCTTAAACTGTATCCCTTCCAGTGTCCATTAGGTCTTAAAAGTAGCTATTAAAAATATATATGTAAAGCCATTCTGTGTGGCTAAAAATAAGTCTTATTTTTGCTCTCTCTTGATCTTTGTCCTGTTTATAACAGTTTTCATGCATTTGAAGGCTTGAAATGTCTCCTTCAGCCTTTTCTCTTCTAGACTAAGCAATCTTTGCTGCTCCATCCTTTCTCTTATAGGTTTCTTGTGATAAATCTCTTTAATGTGATAAATCTCTTTTATGTCTTGATGGTCTCTACTGGCCCCTTTCCAGTCTGTGAGTCTCTTCCAGAGGGCTGCTGGAGCTGGACACAGCACTCCACCTGATATCTTATTTTGCTGCTGAGCAGGAGGGAGTAGTTAAGTTTTTGTCTTTATTCTATGATTCTACAAACCTCTGATTCCATCTACAATACTCCTAAAGCATTTCTGAGTGACATTTGTTTTCCCTTGCTGCTACACTGTGAAGTGTGTGGCTGCATTCTGCTGTGGCTCCTTTTGCTGCAGTGCAGTTGCATAGCTGGTGGTTTGACTCTTTAAATTTAGGCATTCAGTTTCTCCTTTCTCAGCACACACCTCTTCAGTCAACCTCAGTGAATGAAATCTTACTGACTCAATTTTATTTCTCCCAATTTACCAGATGTGTTACTGCAGAGAAATTCCCCAGACATAAGGCTCCTGCCTTGTGTCAGGAGGTGACCCTTATGAGAGTCATTAGTGTCAAACAAAATACTCATCTTTGGACAGCTGAGATACTCGTATGTCCTGGGGTATTGTTTGCACCCTTTCACTTTTCTAATCAAACATGCTTTTGAAAGATTGGCTCATCTGAGTAAATCCTCAGTGACATATTTATGTTGGGTGTGTGCCCATCAAACAGCTTAAAGACTGTCAGGAAATAGCAAGCAGCATGGCATGTTTACAGGACAAGATATGAGTATGCAGTGAATCATATTTGTGCCTAATTTTACAACTGTTCAGCTGGCTGAATCTGGCATTTAAAAATGTGTCCTCTTCTACCTACACAAATGCTGGCTGAAGGCTTAATAAATGGCTGAAGTAGAGCTTTACAAGACCACAGGACTTTGACAGAGTTGGTATAAGCTTTAGAAATATATAAAACAAGCCAAAAATGTATTTAAATAAAGTTTTAGGAAAAAAAAATGCTAAAAATATTAGTCAGTGACATGTTTTTAATAGTACAGTTCATGAGGATAAAAATCCTGAGCTTTGAAGTCAAATTTGACCTTGAGAAGCAGCTTCTTGCCCAGTGTACATCTGCGTAGCTGCGTTGGAGGTGGTGGAACCATATTAATTTATACCAGCTGAAGAGCTGGTCCAGCATTTCATGGCCTTTGCAGTGCCTACATGTTTTCTTTTAAAATAAATATTTACAGTTTCTCCTAAATTTATTGCTGGGTGAAGTGTGCCAGAAAAACAGCCATGGAAATGAAGGTTCACTCTTAAATCATGGGAAAGCAAAGAGCAGTGGTGCTACATCCCAGACTTCCCTAAGTGCCAGCATGTTTTACCACATCTGGAGAAGCCCCTCCTCCTTAGGTAGGACCCTTGTTCAGCCTCCCTGGGCCGCCCTTCCATTTGTGGCTTCTCTGCTGAGCCTTTTGCCTGTTCCTTGTCCATAACCAAGTATATCTGAAGACTCTGTGACTGGCAGCAGAGAACTGAAAGGAGGAAGACCTCACCATAAATTGTAATATGTGTCTGTCTGTTGGTGTTGCTATAAATGGACAATATTTCCTGACTGCAATTCTCAGACCACTGATTTTCATAGTCCCTATTGCGTATAACCTGCAGGAGAAATGTGTCAGACCAAGGCTGCTAGCTGTACATATTGTCCACTCCAGCTAAGTGTAAAATCTGATTAAAGACTCCATAACAGCTTCCTGCCTGGAATTCATTAATGCTTTTGAATAAGTCTGTTATGAGAAGTCTTGGGGGATTAGATTGTACAAATAGTGAGACGGAAATGGAGAAGAATGAACAAGAATGGTATTTGTCTAGTATTAAATAGAGAGTGCAACTTGTTTTGAATGGCACAGTAAACTTGGTTTCATTAATTTTATGATCATCTAACTGGTACATATGTGGTCAGTAGAGGTCCCTCCAACCTTTCTTAGGCATTCATGTTGACAGCATTTTGAATTTTACAGTAACTAAACAAAAACAACAAGGAATTCAAATGTCTTAGTTGGTTATGGCGAGACAATGAGTAAAGGGGCTGCCTGTGCTCCAGTTTTATTTCCCCTCACCTCAGCAAAAAATGCTGAGTCTTGGCTAAGTGAACCAGCCAACAGCAGAACTGTTGTTCCATGTGCTGGGGCTCTGTGTGAATGGAGGCAAATTTACAGAAATGTGGAAGTTGAGTTTCTGACCTATCCACAGGCTTTGGTGAGGGTTCTCAGAGGTAGAACATGTTTCTGTGAATACGTGGAACTGCTGTTGAAATTGCAGAGTTTACAACACTGTGGTTGAAGAAGTAGGTATGATGGAAGAGAAGAAAAATATTACGGAGTAAAGGTAATTTTTGTGTTGTGTTACAGTAAATTTAATCACCGTTAAAGGGAAAATCATTGGGCAGAAGTTGAAGGAAACAATTCTGCTCAGTTAGAAAGGGTCCTGAGCAACCTGGTCTGGTGGAAGATGTCCCTGCCCATGGCAGGGAGATGATCTTTAAGGTCTCTTCCAACTATGGTTCCAACTATGATTCTGAGGTTTTATCCTCAGCAAAGCAAAATGTTCCCTCTTCAGGCTTTTCTCAGGTTGTACAGAATTTCCCTATTTGGCAGTCTCTGCTTTAAAAAAAATATTTTTGTTGATTTTTTTTGTGGTCCAGAAGAGAAGAGAGAATAGAAAGCTTCAGCCATCCTGTGGGTGGAGGCCATGCCCACCCCAAGCTGGTAGCTCAGCCAGTCCCTTCCTGCCAGCTGTAGTTCTCCCCAGTCATCAGCGTTTCAATTGAAATGGAAATTTCTGTGGGCCACAGGAGTTGTGCTTATTTGGAGGAGGAGGAACTGTGTGCCAGGTCTCTCTTGCTAGGAGTGTTCTGCTCTACCTGCTCATGGTTTGGGTTATGGAAAGATTGTGATTTTTATAGTCGGCTTCTGGCAGGAATGCAGATATTTCCATACTTACAGGGTTTGATAAATGATTATTGAAGAAGAGAACAGCTCAGCTAAACAGTTTTTCTCTGTAGGACTTAATGTATAGTGCTTTGAAGGAGAGTCTTCTGGTGGGTGGATGGGAAGGGTCAAGATTCACCATTTATTCTTCTAGATGGGAAATGATGAAACTGCCACAGTGGTGTTTGCAGTTCTAACACTGTAATGTCATAGAGCAGAGCTGCTTTTATTTCCTAAATTAGAATCTGGTTGTGGATTTGCTTTTAAATCTCTTATCTAATCTATGGGCTGGACTAAAAGATATTTCTCCTCATAAGAACTTATTTTTCCCATAGCTGTGAAATAAAAAATAACAAGTTGTTCATTCAAAAATGGGTAAAAATGCTGTTAAGTTCTTGACCCTCCTAAGGAGAGTAACTGTGAGAACATCCTTTGTCTGTGTGTTGCCTTTCATGCTTATAATGATGGCTTTTGAAAGTTTTCAGTTATAGCAAATCAAAGTCCACTTACTTAGAGTGAACATGACAAATGATGGGAAATTGCATATATTTTCTCCTGACCTTATTATAACATAAGCTCTCAAAGACTTCTGTGGAAGAATTAAATCATAAGCCTTCAGATTCTTTTTTTTTTCTTCTTCACAAATGGGTGGGTTTGTAGATGCAGTTTAGTCTTTGCAGGAGCAGCTGAAATCAGATTTACCCATGCTACAGTGTGTATTGGCATTGGAACTGGACCACCAACATCTTTTTTAACAGGAACACTAGGAACAAAATAGATTTCAGGCCAAGATTTGACTTTGAAAAGAGGAAAGTGATCATTATTTATTGTAGACTGTAGCTTGGGTTTGAAAACATTTCTTTTATAGTCAGTTTTAGTTAATGCAGGTTGCTGAAGAAAGAAAATATCTCCCTCACAAAGGAACACATGGGAAATAATAAGCTTATTAATTGAATGCATGAAACCTACTCCCCTTTTCATGAAAGAAGGGTCTATGCTATGCTGAATAAAACTTTCCCCTTTGCATGCTGATGTGTTCTCCACGAATTGATGTTGCTGCTTCATTAGGAAGCCCAGCATTTGAAGCTGCATTCTGGCAGCAGAACTCCTTTTGCTTACCAAACTTGGCCAGAGGAGTAAAAGAGCCAGCACTTGTTCGTAAGGAAGAAATGCAGAATCTGAAAAACCAAAGTTTTCTTAAGCTGGAGCAATTTTTCATGCGAGTGTTTTAGGGTGAACCTTTTATTTGTTACATTAACTGTGCGTGGTGCAATGTAACAAATCACTCAAGGATGTTCAATTTCCAGTTTCACTGTATTTGACCCAAGTACAAATCAAAATCCACTGCAGTTGTGTAAGAAAGTACCTTCTTTCCCAAAGTGTTTCTGCTTAACCGTAGGCTTTGTGAATATTTTTCAGGTGCATAGCATTCACAGATTTCACTTTGTGGAAGATTTTAGGTAGACACTCTGAAAATCACATTCCTGTTGCAAAATACTATATTTTTTTAACATTACAGTCAAAGTATTGTCCTAATTCTGGTTTCTGTGACATGTCTGTCAGTGGAGCTGCACTGTGCTCATCCTACGCTACTGGCAATGGAAGCAAAATTCACTTCCAGACAGAAGGGTGTATGTGGGGGCGTTGGGACAAAGAGAACCTAGTGTTTATAAACAAATAAACTGGAAAAAAGCATATTTTAGTCAGTGACTGAACAGAATAAAATAAATAAATAAATAAAATTCCTGAAAACATTAAAAAAATAAAAGGAGAGAATGAAAAGTTCTGGATTTTGCTGGGAAATAAATTCTGAGCAATGCTTTGGGATTAGGAAAACAAGCTGTTTCACTTGATCCAAGCCAAGAGTCTTTCCCCAGAGGTCTGTTTACTGGAGCACTCATCTGGGCCATTAGGATGTAGTTGAGGTCCCAAATCAACCAACCCCTTCCAGAGAACATTGTAGAGAGGGTCAGAGCCCTGTTTTGATGCGGTGGCCTCTGCTGCTGTGCAGTGAGCTAACAGCCAGCTCAGTGTCTGAGACAGGGTCAGACTTCTCAGCCAGGCTATGGACCTGGGTCTCAGGTCCCTCTTGTCTCAGGTGAGTGACTTTGTGTAGGCTCTGCTGGGGACTGCAGGCTGGCTTTGTTCATAGCACGCACACGGTGCCTGTATTGTTCTCAAACTGTTGAAGGCAGATTTCTTTTCTAAATCTGCTCAGTTGTCTGCATGCTCTGCCCCCGAGCTGAGTTTTTGTGCCTGCATATGTTGTGTTAACAGGGTGTACAACCAGCCCTTCTACTTTGTGCATACAACCAGTACTGGTCATTTTCATTTTGTAACCTCCCAGTCCTGTTAGAGCAAGTGAAGGCTTCCCTGCCCATACTGGTCAGTACACTGGGTGCCTCCCTGAACCTGGCTGTAAATCCATCCTAGCCATGTTCATGAATCTCAGACAGCTCTGATGATTTCTGGGCATGGCTGTGCTTTGTGCTGAGATTTGTTTAGCGTGATGAGGCCAGAAGACATGTGGATTAGGAACTCAGTGTTGAAAGTACTGTCAATCTCCAGTTCCTATAGTGATATCTCAATATTGAGATATGCTATTACTATTTTTACAAATAATCTGTACTAATTAACTCTACATTGTGCACCATTGGGATTTTCATGAAGCTTTCACTCCATTGCTGGATGTCTTCTGTGGAAGGCAGGCTGAGACAAAGGCTTACTTGTTCCGAGTGTGCAAAAGGAGCCCGGTGCATTGTGGGGATGGGAAGTGGACTGTGATGTTTTCATTTTCAGGAAATGAAAACAAAAACAAAGCAGCAGTGTACCATAAGAAGCATGAAGGAAAGAGCAGTGGTGCAGCTTTTGAAAGCAGAGGGAGGAGCATTGCTGGCAGCTTCTGAAGAAGTTGTCACCTTTCTTCCTCTCTATGTCTGTGTCAGGGCACTGTGTTATAGGTCACTGTTGCTGTTTGCACTGGGAGTCACTGGGACTCTTTCCACAGTGGTGGAATCCCTGGAAGTGCTCAAAAAACACGTGTAGGTGTGGTGCTTAGGGATGTGGTTAAGTGGTGGGCTTGGCAGTCCAGTGTTAATGCTTGGACTTGATCTTGGTTATCTTTTCCAGCCTTAATGGTTCTGTGATTCCTATGCCATTATTTCACTGGTCCTCCTTAACACATTGGGTTGAATTCAGCAGACTTGAGCAGAGCAGCAAGAGGGCAAGGTGGCATCACTGTTTGGGATATTTGGTGGCTTGATTTTCCTTCTGTACTAGAGTAAAACAGGAGTAATGCCCTGGAAGTCAGCAGGCTGGCACAAGCTTAAAAGCAGCATGATTCCTGTCTGTGTCTGTAATCCAGCTCCTGATTCCTTCCAGCTCCGTGTGGGTACTTTGCCATAAGGAAAAGGACTAGCAAAACTGGCCAGTGTAATAGTTACTGTTTAAGAGTCCTGGAAACCTGACTTCTGATTTTTTAAAGTAACATTAGTTCCTGCTATTCCACTTTGTCCATAACCATGTGAAATGGCTGAGTTTATTATTAAGGAGTCTCTAATACTCTTAGAAACCTGATTCTGTGCTAAGTCAGGAAGATGTATGTGACTTAAATCTTCAGTAGATCTGGTTTGGATCAGAGGAGGGAGGTTAACAGAGCCGTATCTTCACTGAGCAACTGAAAGTGAAGTAAAACAGTCCCTGTGTGGCTGCAGCAGCTTGTGATTTACAGGGCTGGATTCACAGGGCTGCTCCTGCTGCTGAGAACGCACGCTCTCCACTGCTGTTGATTTTTGAATTAAAAAAATGCAGCTCTGTACACAGTTTACTTTAGTGCTAGAGGGCAGGGAAATATAGGTAAGAGCCGTTAATCCCTAGCAGGCTGCTGGGCAGGCGAACAGACACAGATGACAAAATTTAATTGGAAACATGAGCAGTTTAACAGAAAACATATTTGTGATAATTGAGAGAGTAACATCTCCAAAAGGGAAACTCTGCAAAGAGAAACTGATTCAGAGGAGAAGTGGCCACTGGTAGGTGAGTGTGATTTTTCAAGCTCTCTTTAAGCTCGGAACTATTTTCTTAACAAGGACAAATAACATTAGGAGGAACTAACGAAATAAAAGATTTGTTTTCTCTGCAGGGGGAGGGCTGTACAGTTACTGCCACAAGTTTCTCTCACAGCTGGATTAAGATAATTGGTAATACTTAATTTAGGTTCTTTACAAAAGGATACAATTGGTTTTATTTTTGAATATTTATTTTTGAATTATTTTTGAGTTTTCTTTTGTGTATGAAGATCTCACCACCCCCACCCCCAATAACTGAAAGGGCTTTAGTTTTACTTTTTTCCTTACTCCTGCATTTTTAAATATGTTTGAGGTTTTTCTAAGAATTGAACTTGGACAGCAAGTATTTTGCCAAGAGCAGAGGGAACCCTTAGTTATAAAATAGTGCTGTGTTTTTGCTAATGAAAAAGTATTGTGGACTTAATAAGGGAGAACACATTGCAGAACACATTTTGGTTTGAATTGGAAGAGATTCTTTTTCTTCCTTCTTTTTCATGAAACAGCAAGTAAATGTAAATTATACAGTAGGAGCTTCTTGCTGTTCTGCTGGGTAGGAAAAGAAAACTGGTTTTTATTTTCTCTACATTTCATTGATGTTGAAAATACTGATGTCTTTTTAATGTTATCAGTGTGAAATTCTTGATGCTATATTACAGAAAAAATCTCATAGTAACTCTAACACCAGGTACTACTGTGTTGTGTTTTTGGGTTGTTTTCTGTGTTTTTTTAGCAGAGCCTGCAGACAGCACAGCCTCCCAGCCCACAGGAATGAATGAAAATGTCTCATCCTCAGTTCAAAGCTGCGGCAGTGCTGTTCCTTGCAATAACTCCTCGGCCATCCCTCAGCCCAGCTCTGCTATTAAACCTTGGCGCAGCAAGTCCCTCAGTGCCAAGCACACAGCGACGTCTTCCATGTTATCCGTAAAGCAGCCAGCAGTGGAGCCTCCAAAGCCACCCTCGGAAATTGCCAAAACAGTTCCCAACGGTCAGAAATCCATGCTGGAAAAACTAAAACTCTTCAATAGCAAAGGGGGTTCCAAAGCAGGAGGGACAACGCTGGAGTGCCCGAGGTCTCGGGACAACAGCTGTGAAAAGCTGGAGACACTTCTCAGCTTTGAGGAGAGTGAAGAAATCGATGCCACCAATCAGAATGTGAACAATCCAGGATCAATGTCCAGCAGCCCCAAAATTGCACTCAAGGGAATTGCACAGAGGACTTTCAGCCGCGCACTGACTAATAAGAAAAGTTCTCCAAAGGGTAATGAAAAGGAGAAAGAGAAACAAAAAGAGAAAGAAAAGGATAAAAGTAAAGACATTACAAAGAGAACATCCATCACTGAGAAGCTGGACCTGAAGGAGGAACCTAAAGAAGAACAGACAGCACTAACAGCAACAACAACAGAGATGCCAAAAAAGTCCTCCAAGATCGCAAGCTTTATCCCTAAAGGAGGGAAGCTGAGCAGTGCCAAGAAGGAGGCCTCTGCCCCTTCGCACAGTGGAATACCAAAACCAGGAATTAAAAACACCACAGGGAAATCCTCAAGTGCCCCTGTTCCTGCAAAGGAAGGCGAGAGGAGCCGTGGCGGGAAAGCCGGCTCGGGGCTGTCACATCAGAAGTCCCAGCTGGACAGCCGTCATTCCAGCTCCTCCTCCAGCCTGGCCTCCTCCGAGGGGAAGGGTGCTGGGGGCCTCCACAGCAGCAGCAGCAGCCAGGCCGTGAACGGGCCCACGGTGACGACCCACACCACAGGGAGCAACACCGTGAGCGTGCAGCTACCTCATCCCCAGCAGCAATACAGCCACCCCAACACTGCCACCGTCGCACCCTTCATGTACAGGTACGGGACATGCCTCACCACGGGGCTGTGGGGAGCGGGGTGCCCAGAAGGGTCATTCTGAACACTCTTCCTGGGGAGTGAAGCAGCAAGGTAAGGGCTACTTCACAGAGAAGTTTCTTGCTTTAAGAGTGTAAGTAATTCATGCATTTTCACGAAACTGATGGTGAAGGCTGTCAGACTAAGGTGTATGTGAAGTTACAATAGACAGGAGGGGGAATTGTTGTTGTATCTGGCCCTGCTAGCAGGAAAGATGAGAATCTGAATGCCTCCTTGACCAGATGCTGCTCTTCCACAGGGTACAGGAACATGTTTGTTTTGTGCATCATAGCTTTGAAAGTTGTAACAATGCCAAGACACACTCTTCATTGTGGCTTACAGTGGTGGAGCTGCCTCACTCTAAGCAGGAATTGAAAATTAAAAAAAAAAAAAAAATTAAAATCCCTTAGTTTAAGTAAGGCCAGACAAACAAGTCTGTGGTGTTGTATGTGTTAACCCTGAGATAAGCAAAAGAGCAGCCAAATGAAGTGACAGCTAACCTATCTCTAGTCCATTTTGTGTTTGAAGCACATTCTTTTTGACAGTGACAGTGGAGGATACATAGGGAAGTGTTAACAGGAGGGAAATCAGTAGCAGAGATTCTTAAGGACACAGCATGACTGGGACACAAGAATTTTCTCAGTCAGAGGGTGGGATTTTTGGTTTGGACAGCCATCTCTTGGGGGGTTTTTGACATTGCTTAGCTCTTTCATAGGAAGAGGATGCAGGTGTTTGCTCTGCCTTCATCATCTTCTTGCTGCTCATTGTCTGAAAGACCTTTATCACCCCCTTCCCTTTCTTAAAATATGTCCTTTCTAGGCTAAGGTATCCTAGCCTCTTTAGTTTTTACTTGTTGAGATCCTTTACTTGTGGTCATCTTTGTTGCCCTGTCCCCCGAGTTTTTTCAGCTCTACTGTACACATTTTTGCCTCGGATCTCTTGGTAGATGTAGCGTAAAAAAAGGTTGGTCACATTTTTTAAATTAGAGTGAATGTCAGTGGAATGAACCTGAAGGAGAGGGATGCTGAAGGCCTAGGAATGCAGAATGGGAAGAGCAACCCTTGAGTCTTCTGTCCCCTTTGAGAATTCTCCCTGTGTGTATGGAGTAAAATGCCAGGCAACCTGGGAAGCAGAAATTTTGGGAAATGGGTTGTTCAGTTTATCACTACAATGTCCTCTCATTGCTGGTACTGATCTTTGTCTGAATACAGATACCATCATGTAAAGTGTAAAAGCAGATGCAATCCATACATTTTCTATAATCTAAACATACTGATAAACTCTGCACAGTATTATTTGACCTTTTACCAAAACCAGGAAAGAAACTACCTGTTGGCAGCCGAAAAATTGAAAAATAGTGTTTACTTTTCAGCATTGGAGGGGAAAGAAGGCCAAACTCTGTGATCATGTCATCTTTAAAAGGAAAGAGAAAAGTCAGATCATATTGGTTTGTAAGGCACACATAACACATTATTATATTTACTATCCATACATTATTTGAATCTGCAAAATGCACTTGTTAATGCATTGCAGTAGAAGGCTCAGGTTAAGGTTACTTTAATCTGTATTTTTCAGCTGCTTGTAGACTTTTTGTTTGGGTTTCATTTTTTTTTTAAAGCAAAAGACATAAGAAATTATTCTGTGTTTTGTATAGCATTGTCACGGGCAGAATGGGAGCTTCAGACAAAGTTTGTTAGAGAAGCACTCCCAATGAGTCAGGAGGTGCAGAAAGGACCCCCTTGCTTTCTAAACTCCTTCTCAGAGAGGACTCTGAGTGCAGCTGGATCTGGGCTTAGCCACAGACTTGGTCAATTTTGTTCGTGTCTAAAAGATTATACAAGTGTAATTGAACTTCATGTAACTTAACTGTCCTGTAGGATTAAGGGTGGCAAACCGTATATATTTATGTAAAAATAAGTGATTTATTTTGATAATGATTAGACTAAACGTTCTCAATCAGAGTTATTTATTACACAGTAAAGGCAGCTGTGATTACTAGTACAGCATAATGCACTATTTTTGAAGCAATATCAAAGGAATTACATTAAAGTTACCAAAAGCAGTTATTCAGTAGAGATTGATGTTATTCACCCATACCAATGACCATGGGCAGATCTCTTTTGCTCACCCTCCAGGATGTCCCCACCCAAGAGAGGAGTCTCTGCATGCACTCCAAGGGGGGTGTGTTAGACGACCTTGCTGCTGAACAGTGGGATTGGCATTTTATAGCATAGAGTGTGTCAGAGTGTGGCCAACTGTGTCAGCTCAGCATCTTTACTTAATCAGTGGCACCACTGTTGGTTCCTTTATCAGGTACTTTACCAGCTCTGCCACATCTTCACCTCCCTGTCAGGAGGCTGAACTTTGGGATTGATGGGTCAGGCTGGTTTCAGCATTTTCCAACACCAAAAGCAGCAAAAGACCCCTTCTCCTTTCACCACAGACAGCTCTGTAAACAGGGCGTGTTCCAGTTGTTTTACTCCCACTCCAGGCAGAGCATCCTGCTACAAGGGTCGAGTGAAATTAAGAGTATTGCAATAATAATTCCCCACTGTGTCCTCACTTTTTTTACAGCACTTACCCTTGGGGCAGGAGAACTTCCAGCTACTTGTTGGTGTGGCTCTATGAGCAAAACACAGCACAGTTAGTAAAGTGAAATGAGTCACAATATTTTACTCAAATCTGACAATAGATCCATACATCACCTTTCATTACCTGGCAGCCATAATATCTGACAATAAATTGGAGTTTGAAGTTGGTTTTGCCCAGTCATTTTTTTAAAATACAAGTGATGTTGAAGGGAACATAGCAGGAGTGTAACGTGCCATCACATGCTACCTGCTTTATCTTCATGCAATACAGACTTTATTGGAGAGGATCAGATTAGCCACAACAATTAATGTTATCGATAATTAAAATACATCTGGAAATCCAAGTGTCTTAAGGCCCCTTCTGATGAGCTGTGAAGCCTATCTTCAACTATGAATTTTTTATTTTTTACAGCTGAGTGCTTGTTTCCATTTCTAGGACATAATTCAACATGGGACTAATGAATTATGTAAAATCAGTCTGCTGGTCTGTTCTAGAGAGTGGGACAGAGTGGCTGATGGCAGGTGCACTCGCCTTGTTGTTATAGTTGAGATACTTTGGATGGAGAGTGGCTGCACATCCTTGTGTTGTTTTGCCTTCCAGATCTCAGACAGACAATGAAGGGAACGTGACATCTGAGGCCAGCACAGGAGGGGTCAGCATGGATTCTGCTCTTTATGTCAAAACTGCCCAACCTGCCCTTGAGGACCTCTCAGGTATGTCTTGCAGCATGACCTGTTACTGGCTGTGGTCTGGTTAAATAAGAACAGGCTAGAGAAAGTTGGTTTTATTCCTGATGCTTTAGTTTTTAATAACTATATTTCTTTCAGCTCCTCAGCAATGAAAACCAGGTGTTAATAATTTGAACTCTAGATGCTTAAGTTCAGCAGAACGGTGTGCTCCCCAAATTTCTTGAAATCATGAGGAATTCTGCTTACTTAATGTTTTTCTAGGAGACATGCAGCATTTTTTAGAATTAAACTATTATAAAGATCCTAAGAATTCCCAGGTATTTAATATTTTTTGTTTTCTTTTAAAAACTTTGTTTTGGAGCTTACAGAAGAGACTATGTTCATTTCTTTGATGTTCTGGTTTGGAGGCATCTCAGTATCACTTACATGCATCTGATCAATTTTAGAAATAGCCTTCCCATCAATAGGGCACCACAATTCAACTACACTTTACTGTGTCCAGCATACAGAAGCTGAAACTGGTTGTAGCTAGAATGTGAGCAGTCTAAATTAGAAAGTACCTCATATATTTATCTAGAATTCCTGCTACTGTAAGAAGTAAATGCTACTTAGCAAAAAAATTTAAGCTTATCAATATGACAAAGTGCTTTTCATCAACCATATTCTGTTAAAATCTTTTAGATACTCCTAATGTGATCCAAAATGTGTTTTTTTAAGTCACAGTCTGATCTCTTCCTGTCCCCATTTCAGCAATATCTATGACTTTGCTTACTGTCTGCTATTGCAGGATACCTCATCTGTAAAATATCTCAGGTTTTTTCATATACTTAGTGTTAGTGTCCCCCAGTTTAATGTCGAGTTTGAAACCAAATGCCCTCCTGTGATGTGATGTGGCTGAAAGTGTCACAGTGAGATTAATTTCATACTGCATTGCATATTCTGTCAGTGCTGCCTTTTCACCTGTGTGCTAATGGCAAAGGTGAGAGGCAGAGTCACTGGTGAGGAAAAGGGCTGGAGGAATGTGTAAGTGAGCATATCTGTGTGTACAAGTTATATATAGGTGGATTAAGTACTTAAAAGGCAAATAAAAGGCACAAGGGATAAAATCCTTGAGAACATCTTTGGGTTCATATTTAAATATGAGAGTTCCAAGTAAGAAACAGTGTCCAGCTGCTTAAACTCTTCCAACATTACCTCTTAATCATCATATTGGCTGGGCTGGATGTATTTCAGCCTGCAGATTGAGAAGTGTTTCTGGATCACAAAAGGTCTTCAGTTTTTACTGACAGATGTTATGTAAATACAAACTATTACTCAACTAGAGTTGAAAGTTTTGGGATCCAAAGGCGGAAGACAGCTGACAGCCTCAAACAAGGGAGATGCAAACACCAGCTGTGCACAGCCAGACCCAACAGCAGCATCCATAAAGGGGCCTTGGGGGAAACAGAACAAACTAAACAAAATAATCCCTCAGCCCAAATGAATTAGAAGAAATAAGGCACAGATACCTTCTCCCCCTGCATAGCATCCCTTGATGCTGTTAATTTAAAAGCACATATAAAACAAAAGAGAGCGTACGTATGGGAAGATGGAAGCAGAGTTGTTTAAGGATGCTGCCTGCTCATGAGGAGCTAAGTGATCTCAGAATTAAGCTCTAGGGGCCAACAATCCAATATCTGTCTTTTAAGTATACTTACAGTTTAAGCAGTGGAATGTCATTTAAGTGAAAATTTGGTATCGATTTAGGCAGAAGAGCGATCTCAGTAGAAACTGGTTTAGTTTGTCTCCCGTGTGTTTTCCAAAGAAGTTACCTACCATTTGCCTTCACATCGATGAGAGAAATGATCTGTAAAGAGTACTGTGACCTTTGTTAAGCTAAAGGCTTTTAAATATTTTATGTTTTTTACTGAAAAAATTTGTAGATCCATGAGTATAGAAAATGCTTTCTGTCCCAGAGACCCTCTGGCTAAATTAATCATTCTTGTTAGGTGGATGTTTCCAGTCCAGACAGACCATAATTGCTTGACCCTCTGGCTTAAGTGAATTGTAACTCAGGGAGATGATTTCCCAGAGAGTAGAGACTGATTAAAAGAAAAATGCTAGCATGGGAACTGAGCACTTGGGTCAGTAGTTTGTACCACTGCTGCTTTGTAGGCAACAGTGTGTGAGTGGGTTTTTCTGTGCCACCAACCTGGCACCTTTTAGAAACATGAAATTTAAAACAGAAACTATAGAAAGTTCCAGCAACAGCTTTTTTATCTGGTTCCTCACACTTCTGGTGTGTTTAATGTATAGATACTCATCTAAACTAGCAATTGTGTGGGTGACCAGCATCCTGGCAGCTCAAGAATGCATCACTTCTTCAGAGAAGGCTGATGCAAAATGTGAAAAGTTTTACTTTTACTGTAGTACTTTCTTTAGTCGTGAGTTGTAAACCCTTTAGAATGAAATAATTTCCTTCTGTGCCCAACAGAAGCTTTGTGACAGTTTTTTGGAGGTTTTCTGTTCCAGCTTTCAGCTTACAAAGAATACGCTGGCACTACTAGAAATTCACTTCTCTTCAGCCACTTAGAGGGTTTAACTCCATAAAGCTCAGCTGAGATAGCAACCAAAGTGTTTCTGAATTGACAGCTGAGAGCTTGTAAATAAATTATGCTGAGGCACTAATTAAATTATTAATTTGGTAAATGAAATTATGCTGAGGCAGTAGGAAGACTTTTTTTTGTGTACATAAACTCTACTTTTAAAGAGTAGGACATGAATGTGTTTTAGAACAAAGTATTTAAAGAACAAGATTTCTAAATGCCATGAAAACTAGGTCATTCCCCAACTTTGTGTGATGTAGCATATTTTAGCAACAGTAACTGTTGTAATGTTGACAAGCAAAACCTCTTGTTATTTTACCTGAAATGTTACTCAGCATGGAGCACCCCGTCAGCACAGTTTAGTTTATGGAAAGCTGTTATTGTAGAATGAGATCTGTGTGAAACAAGACAAAGAAGATGTAGTCAAAACACAGCATTGGAGAAATTGCCTGTGTCAGGTTACTGGTAATTATGTCAGTACATGAGATGGGAAGGGTAGTATTGATGGAGTGTATATTCTAATGAGGTTGGAAGTTAAGTAGAATTTAAACTGGGTCATATGGGAAATGACAACACAGCAGCATCTCAAAGGCAGCCTGTGAAATGAAGGTAACCCTGCAGAGCTCATTTCAATCTGGATGTGATGATGGCAGGTGCCTGCCGAAGGGAATGGAATCTCCATCCTAACCAGCTTAGAAAGTCAGTAAAAAAGTGCATTAGAGTCAGATTCAGGCATAGGTGACAGCTCAGTTCTGTGCTGTTTCCTGCCTGGTCCTTACTCATGGCTGATTTTCCCTGTAGGAGAGGATCCAGAGACTCGGCGGTTGCGAACGGTGAAAAACATCGCGGACCTTCGGCAGAACCTGGAGGAAACCATGTCCAGTTTGCGGGGAACCCAGGTCACCCACAGGTGAGGCCACCACTGTGTTTATAAGAAAATGGAAACCACTGTGCTCTTCCTTTACATCTCTTACATCCTGGCTGGGTTGCATCCTTAGAAAAATTATTAACACTGACAATGGGATTTACTGATCTTGTAATTTTTGTCTTTAATGCACAGAATTTGAATAATGTTTGCTGGTTATTGAGATGTATGATGAAGAATTGATGGGATGGGTTGTGTATTGACTCAAAGGTCAAGAATAATCACTTCTTGTTAAATGTGGGAGGTGATGTTTGAATATAAGTTACAGTTCAAAATGTTTCTTTTACTGTTGAGTAACTTCTGCGCATTACACCTCTCTCCCCGTATGTGTAATACTTTGTTTAAATAAGAGGTGAACTGCATTTGATCCACACTATCAAGTGCATCACTTAAATTTCCATACCAAACTTTGGACAAACAAATTTTTCTAATATTGTTCATCGTCCCCTATATGAAACTGCTTTTTCTTTGTAAAGCAGCATGTGGAAATCTCCAGCAATATTTAAAATATGCTGTAAATAAACAAAGATTGCTATTACATTTAAACATTATGTGAGTTTGATCTTTTCAGTGTTGAACCTGATGTTAGGGAGAATAAGCTGTTAGGCCCCTAATGAGGCTGTGGTCCTACCTAATGCTCGGGGCCTTACATACCCCAGCCCTAAATGAGTTTATTGGGGGAGCACTTTGTGTTCTGGCTTTGTGTCTAAAACTGAAGCAGAACTTGCAAAGATGAACTCCCAAAGCTATTTTTCTTTGCAAGCTTCAATTAATGTTAGAGCTCTTTATAGTTTAATTATTATAACCAGAGATACAAAAGTTTTTGCAGTTTACATGTAACATTATATTGAGAATGGTACAGTGCTGTTTGTTTTTACTAATATCCACAGTAAATTAAAAAAAGTGGCACTTAATTGAGTAGGAAAGGAAAAGAGGAGTTCATGTGGGTAAGAGAAGTTTCAACTATAGATTAGCTGCAAATAAATTAGCTGCAACTCAGCTATGAGTATTCAGGGTGTAGTCTTGCAATCTGTACACATCACCTGAAGACTCATGGTGTAGTCCAATTTTTAGGGTTCCATATATAAATTGTACCAATATTTTTAAAAATATACATAACTCGTGAATATATGAGGAATTTATTGTTTTTTCTGAGTTTGGTTTGAACATCTTCAAAGCAATTCATAGTTCATTATTGGTTTGTTAATATGCAAAATATATTTTGAAAAAAAATTTTTTTGGCCCTTCTTACTTTTTTTTATTTAGTCCTCTCCATGGTGTAGAAATAGCTTCCATCTTGGTGCTGGACAAACCTCCAGAGTTCAAAATTTCATGAATGCAGACAATAAAAGGAAATATCTCAGAAAAAGAGTACTTCAGCAGGTTTTCCTTTTGTCAGCTTATTATACCACTCCCTCACCTAGACTGGCAAAACCATGGCCTAATGTGCTTGAAGATGAGAAAGTTACGCTATCAAAGTTCCTGCTTAAGTCTTCTCATGTTTATGTAGAGCATCTGGTGGCCTGGGTGCCAGAGTCTCTTTAGGAATATGGGGAAGGACATGAAAAGTGAAAAGAAGGGATCTTCCCAAGTGTTGCAGCAGTCAATTGTTATTGCTGTTCTGTACAATCTGTAACTTGGTGAGCGTTCAGGGCCTTGGAAGCACCTGAAATCTCACAGCATTCCATTAAGAGCCACATTTGATCCGATGCATCTCTCCTTTCAAGCACACTGGAGACCACGTTTGACACCAACGTCACCACCGAGATCAGCGGCCGCAGCATCCTCAGCCTGACGGGCCGGCCGACGCCACTGTCCTGGCGACTGGGCCAGTCCAGCCCGCGGCTGCAGGCCGGTGACGCGCCGTCCATGGGGAACGGGTACCCTCCCCGCGGGAACGCCAGCCGCTTCGTCAGCGCGGAGCCGGGCGCCGGGCGCTACCTGTACTCGGCGCCGCTGCGGCGGCAGCTGGCCACGCGCGGCAGCAGCGTGTGCCACGTGGACATCACCGACAAGGCCGGCGACGACATCGACCTCGAGGGCATCGCCATGGACGCCACCGGCTACATGAGCGACGGCGACGTGCTGGGCAAGAACATCAGGGCTGACGACATCACCAGCGGGTGAGTTAATGCCTCACGCCATGTGAGCCTTCCGTTCTCTTTGTGACACTGTGTTTCCGTGGTTGTGTGGAGGAATAGAGAAAGCCAACACCGAAGATGTTCTTCTCATTTTAATAGGTCTTTGGAGACACAGCTCATCATCACAGAGGGATTTAAACAAATCTCAAGTTTTAAGTGCATTTTAACAAAATATCCCTAGATATGAAGAGATTCTTGCATGTGATTAAACGTTTTCCCGAGTCAAGGCTTATTGTGGTTGCAACATTCATTCATGCCCACAAGATGGAGGGAGTGAGGCACGTTCTGTACTTGGCTGAACTCTTTTGCTGTCTGAGGCTAAACTTTGAGGGGCCAGTTCACTGGAAGGAAATGAGTTTGCCTCTCTGTTAGGTAAAATGTTTTGTTCCTGCTACAAAAAGTCAGTGTGCTGAAATATGAAGTGATAGACAATTATTAACAACGTTTTACATCAGCATTTTATCTCTCTCTTGAATGGAAAAAGCATTTGTTCTTTGCTGCAAAGTCAGTATTCAATTCATCTATTTGCAATTCCTACAATGAAACAGTCAGTTTTACTTAGATCAAGTACATTAGCAGTGGATTGATGTTAAAACTATCTTTGAGAATTAAATGGTGCTCTTTTTTTCTTGCCTTTTTTTTTTTTTTAATTTGTGGCATATATGTCTGGCCATCTTGCATACTTTGCTTTTTTTGTAATTTTTGATATTAGTGGCATTTCTAGTGGTGTTGGCTTTTTTGGAAGATATAATGTCTCTTACTGGAATTCAGCTGCTTCTTTTTCATGAACTTAACCAGTGAAGTTACACTATCTGGAAATCTTCATGAATTCTGTCTGTTATGAATATTTGGATATTTTCACACTTTTTGAAAAGTCAGACACTTTTTTTTTACTGCTTCATTTGGGAAGCATATACTAAAGTAGCTGATGCAAAAATCAGTATAAAATTCTATTTCAGATAAAACACCAGTAGCTGTTGCTGCATTAATAATGCATCAAATCACTAAAGCGCCTTGGGTTTTCCTCATATAAGTCAACTTACACCTGGATTTTGTAATGTTTATTGTAGTAACAGTTACTGCTTTTCCTATGGACTATGAAATCTATTCAAATTTGTGGCTGTAGTTTTGGTCTGGAGGAAAGTAAATTCTAAGTAGCACCATAAAACACCTCGAGTGGTAGTTGGCAGAACTGTGTCAGCTCAGGCTTCTGCTTCTCATAGAGGACCCCCAGTCTGCAGATCTTTACTTAGCGTATAAAATTTAGATTCCGGGTTGAGGAAAAGCAACGAATAGATAAGCTGTCAAATTTATGAATGATATTGCCAGAGAAATCTGTGCCTTCACTCATCTCTGTGTATCATTTTATTTTCTGTGTCTGATCAGCCTGCAAGGTAAAAAATAGGAGTCTTCATAGTCTGAAAGTACAAGAGTGGTTTTTAGATTCTGGGTAATAAAATGGTTTTGCCAGTTGGTGCCCCTATCACCAAAGTTATGTACCAAGAAGGATTAACATAGCAGAAGAGTCATATACTCCACCCCACCTCACTCCTGGCCTTGAGTGTTGTGAGATCTTTAACTCAGTATCTGACTCTTTTTTTCCCCTCTAGTTTTTAAAAGAGTCAGATACTTTTCAGTTTTTACTCATGTAACAGCCAGATACTGATAAATGAGATCTCAGTTTAAGGTCCTTAGGTCAAGAAGTGTGTAAAAATATCTTTTTATTTTCCACATCTTTTGTCTTTAGCTACAAAAGTCTGTTTTGTTAAATAGTGTGAGTTGGTTTATCAATTTATATAGCACCACTGGAGTCATTGACTAAGTTCCAAGGACAGAATCGGTATTGTGGGTCAATCCATTGTTGGAAAGATCCAGCTCCATTTCCAGGTTGTGGACATGGTTTGGAGATGGGCAGTTTGGGGGTCCTCTCCTTGCTGCACTGGTGGGCATTAGGAGGGAGCATAGCTGCAAGCAGCCCCACAACATTGGGGTTGCAATCTGTGTAGGATAATCATGTGTGTGGATTCCCTAAGAAGGGAATATTGCAGTATTAAACTTCAATAGCAGCATTCCAATATTAACGGAGAAGGATAAAAATATAAGGGTGGTACCTAATGACACTGGGTTGCCATCTCCAATGTGAACAGATGTCTGGCAGCCTGTTCCATAAGTTATGTTCCCCAATGTCTGTTTAGTTCAAATAGTCAAAAAAGAGGATGGCATTGTGTTTTTGTGGGAGAGGAATAATAAACTGCTTAGAAATCAGAGAGGTTGCTTGTAAAGAAAGCATCCATGTGACTTGCTGCAGAACAAATCACCAAGATCAATGGGAGGGCAAACAGGCTCAACATTTCCAGAAGCTGAGCTACACTATGTGGAGAGCAGCACAAGAGGGTATTTAGAGCATGAATAGCTCTTTATTAGCTGGTATGTGTTTCACTTTGTCATTTTTCAGAATTGCTACAATCCTGGAGTCTGAAAACCTTGGATCTGTGTTTTCATTGGCAAACTGATAGGGAAGGAAGCCAAAATATTTGTTACAGCCAAAATAAATCCAATAGCCAAGGAAAACTAGTTTAGCCCTGTGATCCTGGTGCTTTCTCTGAAATGTACTGGGTCATGGGAAGTTTCGTTTGGCCTCCCTTAATGAGTCTGCTCAAGCAGAGCTCTGGCAGACACTGGGATTGCTTTCTTAGGCTTAGGAAGAGTATCTTTGCCAAAGGGACAGAGAGCAACTCTTAAACTAAGCAAGTCTCCAGGGGGTGGATCAAAGGTAAGAAGTTGCCTTATGGCAGGGTCTAAAACATAACCCAGTGATGAAGCAACAGGAGTAGGATTTGTGTGATGTGGGGAGTGAGCCCTCAGCCCACTCTCTTTGGTGACTGGCTGAGCTGGAGGCTCAGAGCCTCGTTGGAACGTGGCACCTCAGAGCCCAGAGCTGTTTTACCTTTCTACCCCAAAGATTGTTCCAGGTGGGCATATTAATTCACATGGATTTTTGCATTTGTTCAGAAGGTTTTTGTCCACTTCAGTCTCCCTCTGGCTACTAACATACACATTCCTACCTTTTTTTTGTCTCCTTAGCCCCAGTTCTCTCTAATGAGATTTAGAGTAAATTTCCTTTTTATCTCTTACTGGAATGCAGCAACAGAGCTGTTGGTCAAAAAAAAAAAAAGCCTTTTGTAATTATTTTCTTTTCATTTAATCAATCATCTGTCCTTGTTTTCATTACCTTAAGTGTGCAGTTTTCTCTGCAGAATTAACAGCGTGGATATACTGATCAGTGCTGGTCACAAGTTTTCTCAGGAAATGGCTTTGGGTCTGCAAACACATCTTTATCAAAATCATTTTTTGCAGAAGCATGGCTGTTCCAGCTGTGTTCCAACACTGGTCAGGGGCACTGTGCTAAAATTCTCCTTGCAGTCACCTCCCATGGGTGCAGTGGTTATTGTTGGGGAGTTACATTTTACCATTTTATTAACTTCCCCATATTTGAAGATTTGGTGGTTATATATTTCCGTTGCATGTCTGTGTTTCCACAACCTCTTAATGTGTTTGCATGCACAGTCCCCATGGGGTTATGATTCCTTCTTGTTTAATCCCACCTTTATGCTCCCTGGGGATCTTTTTACTAGCACTGGAAGCAGTTGAACTTGGAATGTGGAAGAAGGATGCTAAAAGGGAGAACAGGCCACTTTCCCCAGGACTGGGGAATCAGGCTTTGCTCCTGCTTCTGCTCAGGTCTCCAACTCACCCAAGAAGCACTGTGCCCTTCATGGACCAAAACCATCAGTGAAATAGAGTTCTGAAGTAGGCTTACGAGTTACATCTGTTGGGAGGCAAAAAAGAGCTGAAATTGAGGACTAATTTCACTGAATCTTGAGGTGTAGTTGGTATTTGTAGGATTCTTCCAGCTCAGTTTCTTGGTTTTGTGCTATTTACCAGTCAGACAGTGACACATTTTCTTCAGATGTCAGGGTCATAGGTAGTGTAACAGTCCTTCACTGGGGCTGAGGTTTCACAGGAGGAGGAGGAGAACTCTGCAGTTTGCTAATGAGAATTTGTTATTTATTGGTAACAGTAGATGAGAGAAACTCTTTCCTTCTAAGCTGTCTGCAGCAGGAGTGGTTGCTGCTCCAGGTAACTCATGACTGGCTGGAAATCAGGAGTGGCTGAGCCAGTCCTGGGCTGAGTGAGAACGTGTGTGCCCTGCACATGGATTCAATGCTCTGTCTATAGGCTTTTCTGACCTATTTCTTTCCATAGCTGTTACCACTGTATTTTTTCTGCACGCTCTAAGTTACAGTGTATTAGTCATTTACTGGACACTGCTCTTTAAATGATACGGTTTTAGTGATAAGGTTTCATCTAAATACAGTGGATGGATGAAACTGCATTCCTTTTATGGCTGTAGCACTTCAACATGACTAAGACTCACTAAGAGGTTTATTTTATTTTTCTTCTGTGTGTGAGCAGAATGTTTATTTGAACTGTCTTTTGTCTTGCTATGGCAGAATACTTCTACATTTTGATCTTTTCAACGTTGCAGAATAGTATCTATATATGGTAAATGGATAATTAACACAAATAATGAAGGGGTTGAGCAAGGCAATTCAAAAGTTTGACTTTCATGAAAAGGGATAAGGAAACATTGACTTCTGACTTTGTAGTAAACAAGGTTGAAACTGAATTTGGATTTAAAGTCATAGACATTAGTCTTGGTGCTGTAAGAATGAAAAGAAAAAAATCTGGCAGTGTTTAAATAAAGACAGTATTCTTATTCCAAGAACTGTACTTACAGTTCTTTGCAGGAGACATGAGTAGGATATTGCACAAGCATTTTCAATATTATTAATTTCGTATATTGTTTTAAATATTCTTAAATACTGCACTCACTTCTGGAGTAGTTCTTGTGTCAGCTTCATCAGTAAGACTTTTATCATTTCATATCTGACAGTAAGTTCTTGAGTCAGTTTCATCAATAAGCAGTGTTTTATCAAGTGATATCTCAGATAACATGCTCTCATAGAACCTTTCTTCCAGTGTATGATTCAGCATAGGAAGACAACCTAGGCCTATGAGACATCATCCTTTTTTACTGTATAATGGTAAAATACCCATGTTAGGCCATGTGTAGTGTTAATCAATAAAATGAATGCAATAGTTGTGGTGTTTGGTATTTTTGGTTACTTCTACACATTGACCTATTGTTAACAGTTACCAAAATACTATTTAATAGCAGTCATCCCATTTGGGGCTTTTTTCTGTTATAAACACCTCAGCAGAGTTTGAACTGCTGCATCACTGCCAACAGGTTGTTGTAATTTGAGTGAAGGGACAGTTTATAAAGGACAAAATAGGGTCTCAGTCCTGGGCTAGCCAGTAGAGGGGGATGCAGTCATTCACACTGTGTCATTGTGGTTCATCTGCAGGAAAAAAGTGGGCATGAGGAAATAATGCAAAGTCGCTGTGGAGTTACTCTTCCTCTGCTGCTGATGCTGCTGAGAACCTCTGGAGAAGCTGTGCTCCTTCCTTAATCCTGTTTGGTCACAGGTCATTCCTCTCCTGAACAGAATTGAAAAAGATGATAAAAAAATGGATCACTTATTCTATAGCTTAGTTCTAGGATTTTCATTGAAATAGGCTCTGAGAATTTAGGCATTGAAATCAAGATTGGTGTGAGCAAAGCCCCACTGAACAACTGGCTGATTTCTGGTGGGCCTTCAGCTGGCGTCAGGCCAGCAGCCTGGTGGTGGTGGTGTTTGGTGGATGTGAATGTCACCCTCTTTCCAGTAATGAGTTTCCACCTGTGTTTCCCTGGGGTCCAGAGTGACATATGCACACCTGAAAGGACTGACCTCTCAGGTGTCTTCCGGTCTGACTCCAGCCCAGTCTGTCTTGGCTGACTAGATTTTTAAAATGGTTTTAAAAGCAGTGGTGGTGCCAGCCTCCTCCTTGAGGTTAAGGTGCCCTTGGCTGACAGATGGAGTGAGTGTTGGAAAGAGGATCATACACTGGAGACTCCTCTGGAGCAGGAATGGGTGCAGGCATGTGAGAGGCACTTTCTTTCAGTCTAATATTCTTTTATATATTGACAACTTCTCTTTGACTGCCAATATCTAAGACTGCTCATCCCACACGAAACCAGTTTCTTCAAAAGCTCAGTCAGAAGTTGTTGTTCTGGATGTGGGGACGTGTAGGAGCAGCAGCCACCCAACTCCCTTACAGGCTACATTGCTACACTGTCCTTGGAATTCCTTGCCTGCAGACTTCTTGTAGCTGAGAAGACAGAAAAAAATTTAGCTTCAAACAGCAGTGTCCAAAAATTGTTATCTAATGGCTTCTGAGCGACTTATGTGCCAGACAGCTTTAATACATCTTTAATACATCTGCAGATAGAAAAGTATTGATTTCACAGAAGCCACTTATTTCTTTTTTTTTTTTCCCATGGAAAAAGCTCTGAGCATTAAGTAGTTAATGGGATGAACTTGTTTTGCTTCTAGACCGGTTTGAGCAATGTGAATAAGCAGCACCATTCATGCTATTATTGATTTACACGTGAGAGGTTTCTCTAAATAAACTGTGAAACTTATATACACTTACTAAGTTTTGCATAATCTCATTTTTCCTGTCTTACCTGTTAGTGAAACAGGTATGTCCTCCTTTCCAGCAATGATTAGGATTTTTGAGTCCGCAAGTCATTTGTTCAGGTTTTACTCCATGCTTGGGTTAAGCATGTGCAAAACAATTTGTAGTTTGTTAATTATAAGTAGTTACTGATTATTAGTAAAAGTCTATTAATCCATAAATTATAGACTACCTTAAATATAAAATAAATTTTATGAATTGAGCAATAGGTTTGCATTTCTATGAGCCTGAACTGTAACATTTGGTCTAATATCAGGGATTTGGGCATTGTATTAGGAGTCCCTACCTGAAAGCTCAGGACCTAATCCTGTTCCTGAATGTTCTTGTTGAAATTCACAGGGATCAATAATAGAATTTAAACCAGCCACAGGTTGTAGACAGGGTCACTGTTCAACCCTTTGGTTGGAGACATCAGGTACTGATCAAACACTGATTCAAGTCAGGCAGGAAGAGTGACTGGAAAGACTTTGGGGGATATAAACATGGGAAAAGCCCATATGGTCTGACGCCAGGGTTGTGATGAAAAATGCAGATCAAATTCATAAACTGAGAAATTTGGAGTTGTCATCATCCAGCTGTTAGGGTAGCACTTCTTTTTAAGTCAGATTTAGGACATACTCGTAGTTGCAATAACAGGATGGGTTTGATCCCATTCAGCATATTTCAGAAACAGCACTGGGGAATTCTCTGCTGTGGGTTTTTAGCGACTGGCAAAGTTAGAGTTGTTCTTTGATACTCAAAGCTTGTTAAGCCTCTTGATCTCATTTAACTGACTGTAATGACGAGACAGATGAAGCCTAGTGAAAATAGAGATTTAAAGGAAAGCATTAAGGATAACAGTGTTACTGCCACATCAATAAGAGAACACTTCCGCATGTCAAAGCAGATGTTGATACAAGAAATAATTCCCCCAAGCTTTTTGCTTTTTAAAGTTTCAAGCTCTTGGGTTGCTGGGCAAGTCCTCTGCCCAGGAGACACCCGGGCAGCTATTTCCACACCAACCTGTAATCCAAAGCACCAAGAGGAAGGCAGAAGCACTTGAGCCGCCAGAGTCCGATCCCAAGCTGCTCTCCTGCTTGGGAGATTGGGATTATGGAGCTACAGGATCCTGAGCAGGTCAGGGTAGGCTTGCCCGGTCTGTTCCTGTGTTGCTGATGTACCTGCTGCTCCTTCTCTTCCTAATCCTTAAGTAAAGAATGCTTTTTACTTGGCTATCTATTTTCAAACTTGGAAAATTCATATTAATGCGTTAAGGAGTGAAATTAATATATATGAAGTGGTAGAGTTGTCAGACCATAAAATTAAGCATGCTGTTGGCTGGCTGTATTCATCAGTAAGTAGGGAGTGCAGACAGAAGTCAAGTGATTCAGACCACTGGATTTTGCTGATCCCTGGCATAACCCATTCCTGTTTCCTCAGTGTGCCTTTCAGGAAAGCAGAATAAATCACTTCAGCATCAGAAATACCCTAAAAATATTACACTTGGAAGGGCTTGTTAGAGCACTCAAAATTTCAGAGGCACAGAAAGAGTATATTTGGCTAAAGAAAAGAGAAGCTTAAAGGTCCAGGTTGTCCAAAGCAAATTACTTTATGCCTGTAATGTAGGGCAGGGAGCCACTTTCTAATAGGAAAGAAGTGTCACCTAGAAAGTGGGCTAGCAGTCCTAATCGTGTGTTGGAAATGCATAATACTACTCTTGTTTAACCTGAGTCTTTTCATGCTGGCAGAAGTTTGTTAATTTTGTTTTTTCCTTGCTGATGAAGAGCGAAATTACAGCGATGAGTATTTGTACATTAATTCCTGGAAAGATTAGAAAATCCTTTTAGCCAACATCATCACTGTTTCACTGTCCATTCATTAAACATTATTATATTCAGCTTCATTAAAGGCACTCATTCCCCTCTGACTGTTGGTACCATTCATAAAGCATCTGTGAGATTAAATATTTTGTACAATTTACCTATCTCTGTAAGTCAGAGTCTGGATACTATGCTTTCCCCCAGATCATATATTTAAACTTTTTCTTCTTTTGGGGAAGGTAAAAAATTCTAAGTCCTGTTTGTTTTGCGCTGAATGTGCTTGCAGAATCCTTAGCAGTCATGAAGCTAGCAAGGCTTTTAGTGCAAATCTGTCATGGTTTTTAATATGCAAAGTCAGATACATTGCACTTAAGCCTAGTACATTTGTTTGGACTGCAATGGGCCATGGTAGAGGAGAGACCAGTATTTATTGGGTTCCACATTGTGTGGATGTGATAGGACAATAAATTCCAATAACTTCGAGTACTGTTACAGTTATGTGCAGGACAATATTTCCTGGTCTTGTTTCCCCTGAGTAAAACAATGGAAGGTTTTCTTTAGAAAAATGTGCCTTCATTATATTCTCCTTTCTCATAAAGCAAAAATCTGCAGCAATAATAATGTATTCATAAGGGCAAGACAGTTTCTTAAAGCCAAGACAACTGAAGTTTGAAGGGATGCAGAGGAGGGAAAAGAAAGCAATGGCTGGAGGTTTGTGGCACCAATAACTTATAATCTACTCTGTTCTAACCAATGGATAGTAAAGAGAGGTTTTTTTCTTGTATTTTAAAGCGAGTTAATTTTAAATGTGTTTTTCTCCAGAGACTTTAGAAGCTAGTACCTTTCCTTCTTCCTTCACTTCTCTCTTGCATGCAGGACTTGAAGCATCATTGGTTTTGGCATCTTTTCCAAATTAAACATTCCTGGGTAGAGGGTATTGCATGAAATAAAAATAAGATATAAAACTTTCAAACTGTGATTACACAAACCTGTTTCAAAATAAAAAAGTCTATCCTGTGTTGTTCTGGCATGTAAGAAACCTGTCCTGTTGGTATGGGAGTAAAAGTTATCATTTATGGCTGTGCTTTTTCACATGGGCTTGTTTAGGAAAGTGTCATGATCTAGTTATCAAAGGTGCCAAAGCCATCCAGCTCCCATTGGCTCATGTAAGATTTATCAATGCTTGAAACCAATGAAAATGTGACTTAGTTTTCAGTTTGGCGCTACTGCAGTGTTATTCTAATCTTTTAGCTTGCTGAGCTTCTGTATAGAAGATGAGATATGCCGATGCTGGTGAAAAGGCATTGTTTTCAGCATGGCTAACTCTTAAGAGTACTATATTTATTTCCACATATTCTGAGTGATAGGTATGAAAACCAATATATTTCAACTGTAACAGATGTTTTTTATCAAAAGACCAATATGCCATAAATCTGACAGCAAAGTCAAAAGCTGCCTTTTCCTGCACACGTGCAAAGAGTGTTCATACACAAACTTATTTCATGTGCGGACAAGTAACTGCAGTAAACCAATTAGTGTGTGTACATTAGATGTTTTAGCAAAATGCTCTTTGCATATTTGTATAACAATATGGTCTGAAGCGCCACTTTTCTCTTCTTCCCCTTCATTTTAGTAGCTTAAGGAAAAAACATATTCTTCCATTATAAAATATTTATAAACTGTCAAACACAAGGTAGAATGCCAGACCTAAGGAGAGTTCCACATGTTACAGTGCAACTGCTCCTTGTGCTTTTTACAGACTTTGTTTATGAGTTTGGAGAATCCCCACAGACTTGGTGAATGGGGAATACTCCTGTGTATGACTTGACAGGCTTGGCAATCTTTGTCTCCACAGAGACTCCTGGGTTGCTGCTGGGATGGCCCTGTACAGGTTTATACATTGAACTGCAATGCTAATCAGCAGAATGGGCAAGGCTTCCCAACTGCTCACCATCCCATTTTTATAAATGCAGTAATCAAATTTGAACTGGGTGAAGCCCATGTGTGCAGTGAGATCTCACCAGCAGCTCAGAGTGTTGGAGCATCTCTCTTGCTGTCGATGAGGGTGTCTCACTATCAAGGAGAAAGCTCTGTGCTTTCTTAAGCCAGAGGAAGGTATCCTGAGTATCTGGATATTATTCTGGGGTCTGCTGTTGATTTGCTAAGAGTGGCTAAAGGATTGAAGAGATACAGTCCTGTCAGCTCCTATCTCAGCAGGGTATGTTGCATGTCCAGCAGTGTGCTGGAAACAGTGACCGTAGTGCTGGAGTTGGAGTTATTTCAGTCTCAGGTGTGGGAAAATCTTCATGGTGTGTTTACTCAGCTGCCAGTGCTGCTCATGTAGACCTACATGATCTGATGAACTGGTGGTGGTAACAGGGCTTGCTCTGTGCCATTGCCCACCATGTGTCATCTCTGTTTGATTTAAGATTAATTTTTCATTTGTCTAAACCAGAAAGTAAGAAATGTGCTATCTTAGCAATTTATGAAGTGTCATATGTACACTTGGTACTTCGTAATGCCTAAGAATAGTAATAGGAAATAGTAATTCTTAAATGCAGGTGTCTCTAGGTCACAGTTGCAGCCAGAGTAGAATGTAGGAGCCAAAACAAGGTTGCAAAACACTTCTCATTCGTAATGATTTCTATAAGTTGTGGAATACTTAACGTTCATTGTTCATTGACAAAATCTAGGGATTAATTCAATGTGATTTTTGCAGTTAACTTGTTAAAGATTTTAAATTTTGATTGTGTTTTAGCCCATGCAGAAAAATTTAGGGTGGTATATACCATATATTTTTTGGGCAAGAAGGGATCACTAATGATAGCATTCATAAATACTAAATTACTTCCATAATGAAAGTTAAGTTTTCTTTAAGAATCCTTTTTCACATTTATGTTGAAATTCAATTCTTGGTGATGAGAGCGCGTGCGAGGTGTAATGGACACTGATGAGAGGCAGAAGATACATCCGATCTAATCAAGAATGAAGTTTTCCTCGCTTCTAATTCCGTGTGATATCCTTAACTTAAAAATGGGGGAACTGCAACACAGAACCCCGAGAACGGGTGCTGTGACAATGTGTGAGTTTTCCATGGTTTCACTAAGCACGGCGTTTTGTTGCCAGGTACCTGACGGACGGCGGGCTGGGGCTGTACACGCGGCGGCTGAACCGGCTGCCCGACGGCATGGCCGCGGTGCGGGAGACGCTGCAGCGCAACACGGCCCTGGGGCTCGGCGACGCCGACAGGTAGGGCATCAAACCCCCGTGGCAGTCCGGGCTCTGGATGCATGGATGAAAATTTCTCCAGGGTGCTTTAGGTTGTGTGTTCACGGAGGCGTCAGGATAAGTGCTGATTTTGTGTCTCTTGATTGCTTTGCTGGAATCTCCCCTGCGTTTTTGCGGGTGGTAGGCAGCACAAGAAAATGTTCAACTCCTGTTGTAGTAGTGTTTGGAATAGAAAGGATCAAATTCTCTTTACATGTCCATTGATTCTCCCAAGTTCAATGATTCAGTGTGAATAGTCAAGGCCAAATATCAAGAATTATGGGACTGGAAATCCATAATTTAGAAAGTGCAATCACAAAGGAACCCAGTGAAATATTCTGTGAAAGTTGAGATAAATGGGTTAAATACTGTTGCTTTTAATGAGGTCAGCATATAGGTACTTCTTTCCCTTCCAAAGCCTGATCAGTGTTACTGTTGATGTAGTAAGTGAGCCATATCCTTTTTCTTCCCTGAGGGGCCTTTGAGTATAAAACATGAATTTTGAGGTACATGTTCAAACTAATTCTTGAACTAAAGTTTTTTCTCTTTTTGTTTATCTGTAAGTCATCCCCAGGACACAGTGCACTCAACTGGGCTTGATATTACCGATACTTTCTTCATATTGATGCGTATATTACTAAGGAAACACAAGGGATGGAGAATGTAGCCTTGTTTTCTAAGCAAACTAAATCTAAATCTGCCAAGATTTAGAACTAAATCTGCTTTGGCGTCCTTGTGATATTAGTAAAGAGCAGGATGTCAAATCTAAAGCCTCTCAGAGAATCCCAGCTCAGTTTAAATTACAGGTCAACATATGCTTGCCAGTTGTAAAATATGCCTGGATTTTTCCAGGAGCTCATAGCTTTCTGAAATTTGCAGCTTGAAACCCGACCAGCGCTCGTTGCTGGTCCTGTGGGTAAGGGTGTTGCCACCTTGTGATGCAACTGGAGACGACTCAAATGTCATCCTCTTCTGCTGCTGCGGCTTCTGATCATTGCCACAGTAGCAGAAGCATCTGTTTAAAATTCAGCATTTGTCTAAGGTAAAGTACATTTGTGTTTAAGTAACAGCCTTCTGGAGAGCCAGTGATACATTCCCGTCATTGGTTCCTTCCCCCATCCAATGTTTTCTGTGCTTGCAACACTTTTTGTTTGCTGAGCTCCTTTCTTGAAGACACCACACACATCAGGCACTAGTTAGGAACATTTGACAAGAGGAATTGTTTGTGTGTTTAGATATATTCTGCCTAGAATGGGGCTGTGACCCACTGAAATGCAATCCCAAGGTTCTCAGTTGTTTCACCTTTGAAAATCATCCTTTCAGTTCACTTGGAGGGGACAGGCTTTACACACAATGAAGACAGAAAAATTAATCTTGGTCCCAGAGCTGGTGATATTATGATGTGTTGCTTTGATTTTCTATTTAGAATATAATACATCATGCAGAAGATGAGGGGTTTCAGACAATAGGGCAGTGATTTTTAAATAGCTCCAATTTGCTTGCTAGGTGACCATGATGTGTAGTTTAAACAAAAAAAAAAAATTACCTTGAGCAGCAGTTTTCCAGGGTGAAAAAGGGCATAAGGAAAAGGAGTTGAATAAAACTGTGCAGTAATTAATTGTTTCCTTCATTCTGTGAATGGAGGCAACGAGCAGAGTTGCTTTATTGGTACATGCAGAAAACATATTAAGATTATATTTAACTTGTACAAAGCAGATGGTAATAGCATGCATGGAGAACAAGTGTGAAAGACTGTGAACCTGTGAGCATGAGGTTAATCATTAAAGAGTTATCAGAGGAATTTTTGCAATATGCTAGCTTGTTTAGTTTCTTGTGTTGTTAGATTAGTTGTGAGGCTTTTACTTACTGCCTCTGGTAAGGTAGAGCACAGACCTTACAAGGTACATTTTTCCCTGCAGCAGGGAAATCCAAACAAGGGAATTGAATTTAATGCTTGATTGCAAGGTTAATGGAATCATGGCACAACACAGCTGAGCTTATTTTTTTGGATTCAAGATAATTTGTGTTTGCCTAGAACAAAGGCCTTTTAAATAAAAAAAAATTAGTTTGTGATTGTTTTTTAATTTAGTTTGGGTTTTTTTTTTCAAGGTTGGAAATCAATCTTCTATTATTTTGTCTTCTCTATATATATACAGACTTGCTGTGTGCCATCTGGTGATTTAAGTTGATTTCACATTGTCAGACACAGCTGCTCATCTGAGACTAAATTTTGGCCTTGCCTTCATATGTGTAACTTGCATTTGTAATATGTATAGATAAGTTAGATTTGAATAAGTATCTCTGTAGTTGCTTACCTGTAGAGGCTGTTATTTAGAGGAGATAATTCAGACCTGTGCTGATTTGTCACATCCTTGTGACTGAGACAGGAGACTGTGAATGTGAGCTTGTCAAGAGTAACTTCAGTGCTATTAGGGAAGTTTCTCTATGACCTTTTAAAAAGTCATCAGTGATGAAGTGCTTAAAAAAGTACTGCTGAGCAAGATTGACTTGGATTGTTCCCCTTTTACAGTTTTGAGGTTGCATGAATTACATGGCTTTGCATAAAAGCATAGAAAGGTCTTCCTGGCTTCTGACTGTAAGGACTTGTCAAAGAGTGGATTGTGCTGTCTTGGTGCTTCCAGCAGCTCAAGCACTGATGGACTGTAGGTAAAAGAGTAAAAACAGTCCTGAGCTTGCTCCTCAAGAGTGTGTCTGTATCCTGATCACATCTGATGACTACAGGAACAGTCTTGTCACACACTTGGTTAACAACAAGTCTACATTCAGATTAACTCTTAGGCAGATTTGTGACTGTAGCTTGTTCCTGGCAGTCAGTAGCATTTTAGAAGTATTTCCTGCTTTTGGGTAATCTCAGAGGAGACTGTGGAGTCTGGACAGGAGATGGACAGGAAAGAAGAATTGGAAGTGAAGCAGGAACCAAGCAGAAAGCCAGAAGACATTCCATGCAGAGCACACATACTCTGCTATTAATAAGAATGCCATTGAGTGCAGTACAAATTGTAAGAATGATGACTTTTAAAAATAGCTGAAGAGTAGTATTTTGCTGCTATTTTGCATTTTATAAAAACATATGAAGGTTATTTATATGTCTCTTGGCTCAGGTAGTAGACAGTGTTTCACATATGTGGAGTAAACCCCTTTGTCTGGAGTGTGTTTAAATTCACTAACTGCAGTTTAATTTCTTGAATCCTGCTGCAGTGATGACATGGGGTAGTTCTTGGTTGTGGAGAGAGATTGTTGGATTGCCTTCATAACCAGGGGAACCTGGATCATGCTTTAGAAGGGCTGAAAAGTGAGCTGAAGCAAGTCATCTGGTTGGGGGAAATACTGGCCTGTTTTGAACAGTGGAGACAGAAGATGTCACTGCTTTTGGGAGGAGGCAGATTCCACTGAAAGCAGAATTACAGTCATGCTGCTGAAGGGTATTGCTTAAGAAGCTGCATCAAATTTCCTTTAAGCTCCAGCAAATCTCTTTTTTTTTAAGGTGCTGCTTTATTGTAGACAATGGAAAATTTTATAATATAAAGAAGAGAAAGTGGAATTTTTTGTTAAGATATTCTTTATGTAGTTTTATGGTAGGATAAAACATCTTTAACTCCTGACTGTGGTTTCAGCTTTTCTTCTTAATTGAGACAGTAAAGCTAAAGTTAAATGAAGGTATAGCAGAACAAACCCATGACTTCCCATCTCATCATTACTGGAGTTTTACTGCTCTAGCACTGGTAGCACAATACATAAGAAAAGGGGAATACCAAAGAAAATAGTTCTGGTATAGATACCTGTAGACACACAGACTGGATAGTCTTCATCTTAAATTGTTAAAACATGACTGGGTTATTTCTTAAACTCCAGGTGGACCCAACTGCTGTAATAATATGCAGAAACAGATATTCCTGCCTTGTAATGGCAGTGGAATTCCCATCATCTCCCTCCCCCGCAGCATCTCCCTGCCCTGCAGTGCTCTCTCCGGAGTGTTGATGTAAGTGTTTGTGGAGTTTCATTGTAGGGGAACTTGCAGGGAGATTCCTTTGGTTTTTTATGTGAATGAGTTTGCAGAGGGAGGATGTCTATTCTGTGCAAAGAAGGAGTAAAACATCCATTGAAGTCATCCACAGACCACAGGAGGTCTCAGCTGAGGAAGTTGCTGCCACACTATTTCCACTCTACCTGGAAGATTTCACGCTCTCAGGTCGCAGTTCCTTCACTTCCAGAAAGTCCTGGCAGTTGCATTAAGTTGTTACAATTAAGATAATTTAAGATAATTTTCTTTTCCTTGCTGGGAGAGTGGAACACCCCTGTATAAGGATCCTGTATACTATATAAGCATAATTCTAGAAAATAACTTACACTCTCTAAATTGTTTTAGGATAATATAGATAAAAAGTGGTTTTGAGCATTCATTGCTCGCTGTGTCTGTGCTGTGAGTCACTGCAGTTTGTGTACATATGCCCATCTAGAGTTGCTTAACAGCAAAGTCACAGGACTGGTGAAATGGTTCCTGCTCTGTTTGACCATCTGTTTGGATTTTATCACTAAATTAGAAAAAAATGCTACTGCTTCTAAATATGCAGGTTGTACCTTGGTACCTGTAGATGTCTATCTCTGTCTTTGAAAGATCCCACATTTATCTTGAAAACTGACTCTCAGAAGCAGGGGAAATTCACATTGCAAAGATTGTTTGAAGTTTATGGCCCTAGGATCTGCTGATTAGAATCACAATACCATATACTTTTATTTTCCAAGGAATCTTTTCACAAGCTGCAATCCAAAGTGGTTTCAGATTACATCAAGTAATTGCAAAGTTAAGCAACAAATAGTAGTTCAAAACAAATGTATAGTAGCTATACCTGGGGCTGAAATGAGCATTACTGAAAAGAAGAAAAGGACACTCTACATTCAAACATGGCAAGGTTTGTCAAGGGTAGCAGTATCTTTTGACAGATCTGTTTCAGTGGTCTAATGATGACAAACTTCCTATAAACTTCAGGTCTAAAACAGAAGCAAAAGTTATCGTTACTTAACACAAGTTGAAGAGCAGTTGCTCTAAATCTTAACTCTTAAAGACAAAAATTGCCTACAAAGCAAAGGAAGATGTAGCAGAGAAAGCCATGATCTGATGTTTGTGTGCTGCAGAAGAGGGAGATGGAGGATGTCACCTCGTGTAGCATGGAGGGGTGAATTGGGGAGAGGGAGCGGATTATTACAGGCTGTGAAGGCTGTCTCTTCATTGAAGCTTTGGTTTTTAATATTCACAGCTTTTATTTTCATTCTCTGGTTTATTCTGTGATGTTTTGAAGATGCTTTATAGAGCTTATTAAGGATTAAGTATTCTGGGAAGTACTTCTGTAGGTTTTGGTAGTGTTAATTCTGTTTAGAGAGGCATAATGGAAGGGAGATAGGTTTGAAAGTTTTGTTTCTTTCTCAGGCTTGACCTGATTTTACTCATTGCATGATGGCAGCTGAGTGTGATTCCAACAACCAACTTAGTGAGGTTGGGAGCTGTTGGAAGGCTAGAGAGAGTTTTGAGCAGGGGATGACTTCAAGAAGTAGATAATTTTTCAGCAGAGATTGTTTTTGTGTAAAAATTTCTATCCAGGCTCCAAAATACCAAGTCTTGTAGCAATAGCAGTTGTATGACTGACCAGGGTTGGGGGGCTGGCAGCTGAAGCAGTTTTGTGCCTTTTAGTTAAATGACCTTTTGTAAAAGAAAGACCTGTGTCCATTAAAGAAGCCAAGAATTATCCTATTCTTCTCCTACTCAGCTATTCAAGTGTTCTCTAATACCTGGTTTAGTACCTCCACAGGCTGATGAGGCAGCTGAGAGCAGTTTTTTTGCCTTTGTCAAGAACTTCTTCATATGAGAAGGTGCAATTCCACCACTCAGCACTAAAAACAAACCAAAGAAACAAAACACTCTGCAATTGCAAGCTCTTCCCCCCAAAGTCAGTAGATTGGGCAATCTTTATGTACTTGGTTATCACTCCAGTTCTAATCCTCTTCAGAACTGGCCTGTTTTGATTAGATGTAAACATATCTCAGAGATAGTCTGGACCTAGGCTTTAGGAGCTGCATTTCTTGTTGAAACCTTTCCCCTGCTGTCCTGCCCTTTGTATTTGTAGCTGTGATTCTCATTCTCCATTCCTTTATATTTTAGGGAGTATTTACATCTCTCCTGTAGCATCTAATTAAAATGTTTAAACCAGGAGCTGCTGTTCACTACAAAGCTAAAGGAAGGTGGGAGCTGCCCTCAAGGGAGCAACTCATTATGACTAAGACAGGACTTTCTTTTTGCCCATGTGAACATTTTGTTGTTTCCCTGAAAGGCTGCATTGTGGCAAGTGGACAGGTGAAGGGACCCTGCCTTTTCCAGAATTGTGGGTACTGATTCTGTGAAAACAGGGAAAACGACCTTATTTAAGCAGCTGAATAATTTGCCTCTAGGGATGGTAAAATCATGATCCTACACCACTGGAACTAGATTTTCCTGAAGAGATGCTTCCTTTCATACACCCCCATTTGAAGTGTATAAGTATAAAGTTGATCTCAGTGCTGATTTGGAGGCTCTTCTGAAACCCTCTGTTTCTGGTTCCACTGCCAGAGATTAGCACTGTCTTTTCTGTTGTATGAAGTGGCTTTCAAAACACTTTAGGCATGTGGGAAATTAAGCTTGTATTCCAAGGGTAAACAAGATTGTAGATACAAAGACCATTTTGAACTGTATCAGGGTCTTTGTGCTTTGCATGACAAACCGAAGAATGTGAAATGCTTGCTGACATAGAGCAGACTTTGTTGTTTGGTTTTCCATGTCGAATGGCAAGAGAGTCAACACAGTCTCTCAACTGACCTACACCAGTAACCTCTGAGTTTGGGATTTGGAGATTGAATAGATAAAACTAATAGCGGACAGCTGTCAGGCTCCCAAAGCAGAATCCCAGTTTGGGGCTATTTGAAGAGCGTGGAAGCTCATTGTGGCTGTAAAGCAAATTTCTAGACTGGTGATTTTTTCAAATATTATTTTATTATTTATAAATATTTATTACTAAATGTCTCATTACTGGAAAAACTGAACGTTCTCCCTTTGATCTTAGTCTATCTTTGTTGTCCATAATTGTACATTTCAGTATTTGTTTTTCCTCCTGCTACAGCTATGTATTCTCTTGTGATTATAACAGTATTCTACTAATATTTGCTTCCATGGTAATAGAAATATTAATGTTAATAGCCAGGACCTAAGCTTTCTGTTTAGCAGATGAATGTTTCCTGTAACAGTATTGTATCAGAATCTGTGGGATCCCTCCAAAGACTTTTGGATATCTGGTTGCTTTGATGGATGCATGTACAAGGGAATGAGACTCCTAAATTGGACAGATAACCAAAATGTCTGAAGCTGGGTGGTACTACTACCCTGATATGTCCAATAAATGCCCACATCTCCAGCACAGCAGAAGCAGCTCTAAGATATCCACAACTTGGAGCTCAGATTTAAAATTCTCAATATGTCACAGTCATCTAGTTCACCTGTCCTGATGGCAGCTCCTGTGTTTTTAGAAGGTCATGAAGTAAGCAGGGGGTGCTTTTGGGCTGATTGATGTCAAAGAAAGTGAAAGAATCCGTGACCTAGCACTCCTGGAAGCAGATGATGTCTTCAGATAAAATGAAGGTTCCTTCCCTGTTCCATGGCACTTCACAAAGAGGTGCACTCTTTTTCCCTTCTGCCACAGATCTTACCTGTCAGCTATAACTTGAGTTTTCAAAGTGCAGGGAATGTCTCATTTCCCGTGTATGTCCACAGACAGAAGTGCAGAGGATGGAGTGCACGGATCATGTGGAATGAATGTCTGTCCCCAGTGGAAGGAAATCCCATCTCTGTAGAGCAGCTGAGCTGCATTTTACCAGTTGGGGAGTGGAGTGGCAGGGACAAAAGTGCATAACTGTATTTTTGCTGCCCCAGGATTCTTGGAGCTGCTGCTTATGTCCTGTCATTCTTTGGTATCATAAGTTCCTTGGTGTCCAACAAGATATTCCATATTGGGGGTCCATACACTTCTTATCTGTAGATCCTATCCTGCTCTTCTCAATTCCTTGGCTTCCTCACCACATAGGGATTTCTTAGCAGTATGATAAGGTGACTTTGTGACCTTTTTATGGCAGCAAATAAGATTCACAATGACATTGAGACTCCACAGAACAAGTGGTCACTTTGCTCCTGATCTTTCTGCATTGAGCTCCAGCATCCTGAGGCTTGAACTGCTCAGTGTAACACAGCTCCATGGGGCTTAAAACCACTCTGCTATTGTATAAATAGTCATTAAGGCTCCCACATGATGTTTCTATGTTGTTTAAATATATGCAGTTAAATATACATTTGGCCAGGATAAATAATTGCACACTCCACAGTGGAAACACTTGGAGCCACATTGTGCTGCCACAGAAGTACTATGAGAATGTGTGTAATTTGTTTTTATTAGTCAAAGTTTTTTTATATATATTCTCACTAAAAATAAACCATCTAATTTTATTAAAACTGCTTGCTGCAATTTGAGGCTAATTAATTTGACGTAAGTGGCATTGGAACGTGTGAAACCTGTGTGCAGGGTTAGCACAGTGTGCCTGAGTAACCACCCCTTTACTAAAGGCTGTGTTTATGTGTGTCCAGGATAGATGGTCAATAAGTAGCCAGAGGATAAATGCTAAACATTGGAAGTCTGATTGGTGCCTAAGCAAAGTCCAAAGGCTGAGGTCAGCTCTTTTTAACTATATGTTATTTTTTTGTTGTTCCTTAACTTACAAAGGCTCAGCTCAGCAGCTACTGTGGAGTTACCATGTGGTCTCATCAGCCCCAAGTAATATTTTAATCTTTTTAATCTGATTTTAACTTTAAAGTTTATCTTTTCTGATTATGTTGTTAGTTTGAGTTAATTTTCATATATATCAACTAATTCATTCATTTTGGTTAGGGGGAAATGAGCAAACCACCTTGAGTGTTCAAAAAGGTTTCATTCCCTCTTTCATGTTCATTGTCACGGTTGATTTATTCTTGTTATGAAACTTGCAGCTAGAAATACTCTTCGTAAATGACTTAATGCCTTAAACATTTATTTGAAACCATTAATGTTATTTGATACCACCCGATATGCATATGCATATGGATAGTTTCATGTTTCATTTGCATTTTTATGCAGAGGCTTAATTTTTATTTTCAGGGATTGCTGAAACAATGTTGCATTTGCAAAACTGGAACCATTTTGAATGCAGAAGTGATTAACAGAATATTATCAGGAAATGGCTAGAGATGTATTTATAGGCAACTGTGTGTCTCTATAGAAAAAGATGGGAGGGAAAAGGAGAAGGAGAAGGAAGAATCATCAACACGAGCCTACGGGACAGAGATATGAGTATACTGTACCAGGTCAAGTTCACAGAGGTGACACTCACCTAGGGAAGCCTTATATTCTACTTAACCTGTGTTTTGGGACTGTGTGTACCCTCTATGTACTCCTAGATAGAGAATTTATCCATTTGTGCTTTGAGAGCATTTCTGAAACAAAGGACTCATGAGATGGATCAGGTGGTGGAAAGAAATCTGCATTTACACATTTCTAATGTCTTAAATGTGCATGCAAAGGAAAGACAGAAATTTTCTGAAATCAAAAGACTGTTATTTCAAGCTGAAGTCAGGCTGTGAATTTTGTGCTCTAACTTCTGTTGAAATTCTTTGTTGGCTTCGGACTATAACCACTGAGTCGTTTCTTTGCTAATAGAGGTTAAAAGCCAAAATGCCATATGGCAACAAGAAGTTGCTTGTTATTCCTTTTGGTCAAGGTATGCTGGTGGTTTGACGTCCAACACCAACACCCAGAGGGTAGAATCAGAGGTGTCTTCTACACTGGGACTTAGAGTTTTGGTCCCTTTCTGCAGTAACTTCTGACCAATTCTCAGTTTTAATGATATTCTCATCTCTCACACAATGTTTTTATGTGCTGACTTTACATCAGCTGTAATGAGCTAAACATGTGACTGATAAAATAATCATTCTTTTCTGTGAGTCATACCATATGTTCCTCTCTCTCCAGCACCACAATTCTAGTCATTCTTTTCTGTGAGTTATTTTACCTTTCCTACATCATCCCCTCTGTGCCACCAGTTTGCTTTCCCTTGCAGCCATCCATCTCTTTCCAAACAATGCCCTGTGCTGTCAGGGGTGGGCTTTCATCACATCTACCTGTATCCTCAGCAAATTACTGCAACCCATCTTTGCCCATGAAATGTGTTTGAATCTTAAAGTTGCTCCTCACTTTGGGTACATTCTTCTAATATTTATTGACATTGGGCTCTGATTACACCTTCAGATTTTCACACCCTTAAAGTGAGGGACTTTACAATATATGGTGATGTGGTTGAATTTATTATGGCAGTGTGTATGTTATCAAATGATTTAGGAACAAAGGATTATTTTAGAAATTAAAAAATGAGAGCCAAAGGTAACTTATGACTTGGCTAAGCAAGTCTGGGTGAGATCATAGGAGGAGAATGAAACTTTCTTTGGACATTGTCAGGAATAGTAGTGAACTGTAGCTATAACTTCAGAAGAATGGATTCAAGGCAGACAAAAAAACCCAGAGTGATTAGAAGAAAAACCTCTCTGGCACTTACTATCTTATAGACTAATCTCTGAGAACTCTGTTCTTTGTGTCTTTAAAAATCTATTTGAACCAAAGCACAATCACACATTAGAGGGAAAAATAGTGGGAATAACCAAGAAGGGGTTTTCCAGATGATTTTTTGTTTATTTCTTTATTAATCTTGAAGGCAAGGACTTGCTTCCTAGTTTGTTGGGTGTGCCTATTAAAATGCTAAATATGAGTGTGTGCATTAATCTAACTAGCAATCTGTTTTTTAAATTTGGGGGGTGACAGGATACACCTACTGACTTTGGTCCTTTCATCCTGTCTTCCCTTGTGCAGTTCAGTTCATTGAAGTCTCTAAACAAACATATCCAGTGACCGACCACTCCTTAATTCTTGAGGAATTCACTGAAACAGAGCTGTGTTTATCAGTCATAGTTTAAGTCTCTGATAGTGAAGTGAGACACCATTTCACAGCTCAGCCTTAACTAGATGGCCACACTCTGCCAATGTTGAAATACGATGGAGAAGCAAGAGGGTGGTTTAGAATTATTTCATTACTGCACTTGGATAAAACAGAAAATGAGGGCTTGGGTTTTGTTCTTGTTTTTCCCTTTCAGAGTACTGATGCGAAGATTGAGGTCATAATGTTCAAGGTTTCATTGAGGTCACTTGCTGTGCCTGACTGGAGCAAGGATCTCTGTTTTGGCTTCCTTTGTTAGGGTTGTTTCTGTAAGAATATTTCTCCCTGTTTCTCCTGCCAAATTATTTGATGGAAATAATATCAACATAAGATACTGAAAGGTGTTGATCAGACTCTTGACTATTGTGGAGCTATCAAGGACAGGAAGTGGGATGGAAAGAATTATGGTTGAAGTCCTTGAACTCCCACATCTCCCCCAGGTGATTTAACTATGAAAATCAACAAGGAGTCCAAAGGAGTTGTCTTAGTGTTGTAAAGTTACATTTTTTTCATAAACTAACAGAACATTTGATTAAATATTTCCAAATCTCTCTAAAGCAGAGGTGTTTGCTGTAGCAGCAGCAGAACTGGCAGTTGGAGAGCTTTAGCTAAAGCTTGCCAAAGTAGAGATGGGGGGACAGTGCCTAAAAGCCTCTTCTTAACAAAATAAATTTCTGTCAGGATTCCAGTAACTTCTGGACATTTCTGGTCACTTCTCAGCTGCTTTTGTGCTACCCTTGTGGTGTAAAGGTGTCTGATAAAGATAGACTGAGAGAGTTGAGGTTGTTCAGCCTGGGGAAGAGAAGGCTCCAGGGAGAACTTGGCGCCCCTTCCAGTGCCTGAAGGGGCTCCAAGAGAGGGGCTTTGAGCAAGGGCCTGGAGTGACAGGATGAGGGCGAGTGGATTCACACTGACAGGGTGGGTTTAGAAGGCATCTTTGGTAGAAATTCTTTACAGTGAGGGTGGTGAGGCCCTGGCACAGGCTGTGAATGCTCCATCCCTGGAAGTGTTCAAGGACAAGCAGAATGGGGCCTTGAACAACCTGGTCTAGTGGAAGGTGTCCCTGCCCATGGCAGCAGAGTTGGAACAAGATGATCTTTAAGGTCCCTTCCAACCCAAAGTATTGTATGATTCTGTGCTGGTTCGTTAAGTCACAGCCATCATTGTAGAGCAGTGATCCACCACCTCCAGTGGGCCCCAATGTTCAGCTCTGGACTTTCCATCTAAATTTGTTTTCCCTTTCCTTTTCTTTTTTTTCCAGTTATTCTTCACATACATTCTTGCCTTCCTTGCATGACTTCTTTGTTCTCCAGGGCCCTCTAGAATCAAATAAACATTTTGTATTGTAGGACAAGGTTTCTCAGGGAAGATCAATAAAACTCAATAGTAAAATAATCTTTTATTTTCTAATGATTCCCAGGAATTGTTTTGCTGTTCTTAGCAGAGACCAAAATCCATCCTTAGGTTGGCATGCAGCTCAGAAACTTTCAAGCCAAATTTCAGCTCAGTTTTGGCAAAGTGATAAATAATTGAACTCATTCCCCCTGCTAATTAGTTCATTACTGTAACACAGCCATCTCTGAGGCAGTGGGTGTAGCCCTGAGAGAACAAACATGCGCCGTAAAGCCCAGCAGGGCTGGGGAAGGGATTACTGGGCAAGGGACAGTTTTGGAAGCTTTTGCTCTCACAGAAATGCTAGGAAAGGTTAAGGAGTCCTGCAGAGATCCTGCGACCTCGGGGCTTCTGCAAGGTAGGGGAGTGGATCAGGGAGGCATCAGTGATTTACAGCTCTCAGAAGGCATGGCTGATGAACTGCTCTAGCAAGCAAACCGTGCTCACCTGCTGAAAAATAGTAAAACTGTGTTTTTCTGTTACATTTCATGGTTGTAACGATTTAAAAGTTAAATTATTCTGAAGTAGGATAGGAGGGATAGGCATGATATTGGAAAGGTTTATGACTTTGCACAGTTGAGCTTCTGTTTTCTCAAACTTTATTCCTTAAAAAAAAAAAAAAAAAAAAAAAAAGGACGGAGAAAGAGGTCTAGGTGCTGCTTTAAACTTGTTATCAGTTAGGAATTAGATAATGTAGGCGAAGTCGCTTGCAGGAAGGGGTCGTTTGGGCAGCCTGCGGTTCAGCCGCTGGGGCGGGAGGGGAGCGGGGCCCGCGGGAGAGGCTCCGCAGGGCTTTGAGCTGCATCAGACGCTCGAGAGCAATTAAATACAAGACTTCCCCCCTTAAACAAAGGCGCAGAAGGGAGTCTCCCTGTTTTCTGTGCTGGTAATCAGCAAGAGGGGAGAAGAATGTGTAAACGAAGAAAGAAAAGATGGTGCTGTTTCGAGGGAGGATGTCAGACCCCAGCAGGATGCCTGCTCGAGTTGCATCTCAATAAATAATAAGCTCTTGTTATGCTAATAGTCACTATTTCCAATGACATAATTTGCATACAGATCATATACATGTTAATTACGCCGTGCACATAGCCAGTAATGCACGTCTTAGGTCTTCAGCATTTTCATGTGTAAAATGATGCGGCATGGAAATGAATATTGCAAAGTTTTCACGTGCAAATAACTGATAGATTAAAGAGCCAGATAGCCCTGAGATAACCAGGAATAGCAGGGGCAGTTGTGGAAGAAGCCCAGGATTAGTGTCACTGCTGGCCCTGACAACATCTGTCCTTGCACCTGATTGTAAAGAAAATAAAATGAAACAAAAGGTTGCATGATAATGCCGTGAGGCATGATAATAATTAACCCTTCGTTGGAAAATTACTAGGTGCAGGCTTGTGAACATTGCTGTACCTTTTACTAGAGCACAGAATTCAGTAGTTTTCTTCTGATTTGAGGGCTCGACAAACAGGTGGAACCTGGTTCTTTGAAGAGGTGGGATAATGTGGGCAGAATTACTCCCTGAAAAAAAAATGCTTTTATGGTTATATGGCATTCCAAACTAAATATTTAACCTAGTTCATAAGGTATATGATAGAAATACTTACCTGTTAGGAAACTGTAAGAATATAATGTAAAAGTTCATGACCGGGTTAATTTTTCAGGTACCAGATAACGATGCCAGGCATCATAGTCTGGGCCCTACAAGGTGCAGGCGTTTGGAGTTGGTAGTTCAGTTTCAAAAGAAAGCAACTTTTACATGCAGTAGCTCACCACGTCAATATTGTTGCCATCAGTGTTCCCGTGTCCCACCGCAGGGTCTAAACGTGTATAATCTTTCTGAGTGAAAGCAGAAGGTTTCATTGTTCTGCTTGCAAGAAGAGTGTTTTCTCTCCATGTAAGTAATCTTTGAGTGATGGAAATGGTGGAGTAGCTAAAAAGTTGACCTTTTGCTTAAAAGCAAGTCTGCCAATTGAGTATTTCTCCAGTCAAGCGTCTGTGAAACTGACGGTAGCTCTGAAATGCAGCTGCCGCTAATCTGAAGGACCATTCTCAGGTGCTTTTCAGCTATGATTTTATTAGGGCTTAGCTGAGGTCAGAAGTTCACCTGGGCAAGTTGTGATTACCACAGGTGTTTATGAGATAAGGAGTTTCATGGAGGACGCACCTCTAATCAGCTGCAATTTTTAAAATATTAGTTTAAGTTTAGTGCCTTAGCTCCCATGCTTGGGCTTCCTTTACTGCTTAATCAAGAATTTCTATTCTATTTCTAGAACAATGAGTCGGTAAGAGTTGCCAGCATTTTAAGTAATACCTGAGTGCTAGGAGAAACTTTTGTTTAAAAGTAAGCGTTAGAGCTTCTGTTTTGTAGGTGAGTGGTTTGATTCAGTTATATTTTGTGTTAGAAAGATTATAAATCTAAAAAAAAACTTCGTTTTTGTAACCAGGCATAGATAACAGTGGCAGGGAGGGGAATTGTCCAGAATTCTATATTGCATTAAGAGTCTACTGTGAATTTAGAAGTGGCAGGTTAGTCTATTTGATGGAGAGAAACAATCAAAATAAGAAAACAACAGTTCACATGGAATAGCACATCCAAAAGAGTGGAAATACTTTGCAAGGTAACCTGAGAAGGAGTCATGTCTTTTGGCTTGGAAACAATCTTTGGAGCATCCTTGTGTTGTATGGGTGGAGTACATCCCTTTGTTTTATTAGAAAAAACAGAAATGGACTCTCAAAAATAAAGGAAAATTATTTTTTCTTCAAGTTTAGAGTTTGTGTCTTTGTTCTTTTCTGATTATGCAGTTCAAGTGTTTATACAGTTCAAGTGTTTATAGGCTCAGTGTTACAGAGAATTTGCAAATGCTATAATGATGCTGGCTTGATGTAGTAGTTATATTTTCATTAGAATAAATTAGTTTACTTTTCTAGTGGGATGTGTGAGCTTTACAAAAGCCACAGCAACAATAAACAACTGTAAATTCAGAGCTAGCTCTAATTAGGGGAAGGCTGAAGCAATTAAGATGGGTAAACTCTATTGATCATAACTGAACAAGATACATATAGATGACAGCAGTGGTTTTACAGTGGGTGCCCTGACATGGTTAATGACTGCTATTGATTGAACAGTAATGATTTTAGTATTTTATTGGGGGTATGTAGGAGGGGAGGTTAAATCAAGTTCTATAGGACTTTTCAAAACTATACTACAACCACTTGGAGAGCTGCTTGTTCAACCAAAAATATCTAAATGTAGTTATGTAGATATCACACTTGGCATTTCCTTCTTGGGCCTGAATGCATCCTCTGACACAGTCCCCTGTACCTGGTGTTCAAAACAGAACTGTAATTCAAATTTTCTCTTTTTCTGAGCTGTTCTTTACCTCACTGTTGCTCCTGGATTATGATTTGTATAGCTTCTTTCATATCGGCTTCTGCTTTGCACTGTGTTGCTTATTGACACAGACATGATGTTAGAAAGCTCAGAAAACAAATTGTAAATTATATATTGACATCTGTCATAGATTCACCCCAAAGCATTTTTTCAGAGTCCTGAGAAGAAAGAATTAATGCCAGCTGCACTGAGTTTATAATTCTGTTTGGTAGGGATCAAGCTGAAAATCTTAATGGTTGCAGGAGACAATAAAGTCTTACAGCATTGTAGCAGTTCCTGTTACTCTATTCAGCAGTCTAGAATGGAAGAATTCCTTTTTTTTTTTTTCTTAGTCAATGGCATTTGTGTTAAAATCTTGTTTGGCAGTACTATGTTCTTTGGAAAGAGGACTGATTTTTATAGTTTGGAGAAGGAGGTAAAGAAAACTGCTTTTAAAACAATATATCATTCTTGTGTAAAACAATATATCATTCTTGTGTTTGATCACATTAACTGCACTTGAAGATCAGATTTTTTTCCATTTTATGGATATTTGTCCTATATATTTTTAGTTGGATTTATTTGCTATATCTGGAAAAATTAGAATAGAAATCATAGATACAAAAGCAAATACATGTATATGTAGTTCATATGTTGAAAATAGTTGTCACTCAAGGAATTTGAGATTTGGTAATGTGTTTAAATATAGAAACATTTTGGATCATCCAAGTATAACCCCTGGATTCAGCATTCATTTGGAATTCCTCTCACATAAGAATGTGCAAGCTAAATTGCTGTTCAGCATCCCACATTTTTATTGGATTTTCTCCAGCTCCCTGCCTTTTTTTTCTTTCTAGAAAGTAGCCATTTGTGTTTTTTCACTCTGATGTGCTTATTCATTTGAAGTGGGCATAGTGAAAAGTATGCCTCACAACTGTGTCAACACGAGTGCTCCATGGAGGCTACTGGCATTTTTTAAACAATCTTTGAAGTACAGGTTACAATGTTATAAAGTCATTTTTAATCATGCATCACACACACACAAATAGTCTTTTTTTTTCTCCATCTGACATGCACCTCACCTTGTCATAGGAAGCTAGGGCATTCCTTAGGGTTGCTCAGTGAAAAGCAGTTCCTTGGGAGGTGGGTGCTAAGTCTGTCTCATACTATGCAATAATCACTAATATGATCCCATATTTGAGTTTTCTGGTCAAATTCACAGTCTCCTGGGGGTCAGAATCCCCTTTCCTTAAACATCTCCTTGCCCAGTTCCTATGCATTACAAAACATGCTGATGCAGCAACACGCCCTGATGGTTTCTTTTCACTTTTTTCTGTGTGATACCATCTGAGTGATTTAAACAAAACCCCAAAGTATTCTACACTTCATCTGTTCACTTATAAAAATAAATAAATCCACACAGCACCGCCATAATATAATTGTCTGCTCTCAGGAAAGCCTGAAGCAATGGAGGACTCTTCCCATGGAGATTGAAGAATGTGAGGAGTGTTTCGTGGCAGATATCCCTCATCAGTCTGCAAACTCAGTGTCTCTTTCATTCTGCAGAATAAGGGGAATTAAAAAATGGATCTTCATTTTCCAGTCCTACTTCTCCTGTGTTCCAAGCTCCCTTTGGAACCTCAGTGAAAACCCACAGGGCTGTAGCAGCTGGGGTTTCTTTTCTGCTATACCTCCTCCTGAGGGTTTTTATTGCTGCCAGTGTTCTTCTGGTTTTAGCTAGAAATAGCTTCTCAGGATGAGCAATTACCTATGAGTTCAACGAGTTGGGACTTCTTTGTTGTTTTGTTAGGGTTTTTTAAATTTACTTTAACACAAAGTTCATTTGTTTAAGTTGATACATAGAATTTTATCCCTATGGTGTCATGTGTAAGAGTTGTAATGGTGCAGCAGAGCTGCTGTAGTCCTGCTTGTATTTCCTCATGCAGATAATCAGTGAAAGTACTCCAAAAAAGTGTATTTTTTTTCCATGTACTCAAGTTCAAAGGGTAGAAGTGTGTTCAAAAGCGTGTTTGAGTCTGTTCAGAATATGTCCTTTGGGAGAAAAGAAATGAAAAAGAAATATTTAAAAATTACTGTTGAGATTATTTTAAGACAGTGGTTTTTACCCAGTGGTAATGGAGTCTCTTCCAGGGCAAGATGTGGCAGATGCCTCATGCACACGTTATCCAGCAGCTTCCTAAGACTGTGAAGTGGGATGTCTTTACAGCCTGTGCTGCTTGTGTTACTTTCATAATCATTCCAGTTATCAAATACAGACATTTGATAAGGTCCTAACTAATAGATCTCAGGTACTGAGAAACAATAGTAAAAAAGAAATTGATGTATTGCAGTAAACCCACAATTTTCAGGCGTTTTGGTGTTCTCTGAGGGAGTATTTGAAATGCAGCTGCCTTAACCTAGAATGCAAACCTGTAATTGTGGGTTTAGACCTTTGCAAATAAAGTGGAACGAGACATTTCTTTGATAAGCTTTTTTTTTGCTGCAAGCAGATTTAGTTCAGTTCTGACCAGGATCACAGTTGTGCCTGAGGTTAATGGGAATAGCACACGGGTGTGGGGGGAAGGAACAAGGGATTGGAGGTGCAGTGATTTTATGACACTGAGTATAAGGACACTTTGCAGCCTTTTCTAAGCAGCTGTTCTTTGGGTAAATTAATACCTGGGGTCTCTTTACTTCTCCCCAACTTTAACTGCCATAAAAGAACTTAATGTAAAGCTGTTCACAGCTTATCTCACCCCATTGCTATGTGAAACTTCTAACACAAACGCTTTTGTACACTGCAGCCACAACACACTAATCTTCTGAACTTCCTGACCCATAAAACTGATTATTGCTACATGTAAAATTCATCTGGAAATATCCCTCTGTATTTAGCGTTATGGGTATTACATTGCAAAATCCCTCCTTTGCAGTGGAAGGACTGCCAGGGAAGGGAAGGACAATGGGGCTGTAGATGGGTGTGAGTGTAGTGCTGTCCCTTAATCTTGTGAATTTGTCTTTATTTGGAGCTGGTAATTCAACAGATGCAATGTCCCTTTTTTTTTTTCCCTATCTCTACAATTTCAGATTTGATTTTTTTTTTAGATTAGAATAATTCTGGCTATTCTTACTTACAATTATCAGTGGTTCAGTCCCTAATTTCCTATACAACTGCATGGGCAGATAATTGAGAAATACCACTTGTGAGAGGTACTTGGAGGAAGACAAGAAGGGTGTTAGAGATGAAAAGAAAGCTTTACTGTTGCAGTTGTGATTTTTTTAATACCTGTCATATCTGAGAGTTATCTCTACTCACTATTCAGCAATTAAAATAAGGAATGAGAGGCAGTTTGCAGGATTCTTTGATAAAGGATAGCAGTAAAATGCATCACAGGCGAAAAAGGAGTAATAATAGTCCATGAGGATCTTTTCCTTCTTTTTTTATGGATAATGTAGCTTTTGTTTAAAAAAGCCATGTGATTATTTTCTAATGTTCCACAAAGATTAGTGACATCAGCAGCTTTGCATTTGTACATGTGCACATCATGAAAGGGGTGGGTTGGCTGCACTCTAAGTTGCAGGTGAACCAAAAAGCACAAGAGTCATGTTTCTGCCTTTTTTTCATCCCCAGACTAACATAATATAGGTAATCATCCAGCTGAAAAAAAATCAAAACATTTTTAAAATTAAGTGAACAGGCCTTTTTAATTTTAAACCACAAACATTTGTGTTAAATGATGCTTTTCCCAAGCCACTTTTATTATTAGCATTGTTCTAAATTGCAAGTTGTCACATCCACCAGCCTCTAAATTGCCCGTCCTCCGTGTTGCCAAGGTTACACAGTAGCCACTAAAATACAGACTCCAGCGTAGAAAGGCAAGCTCAGACTGCGACTCATTTATGTGAAGGTTTTGGCAGCAGAATATCTCCACAAAGTCTTTGTTTTCTAACCTTTGAATTCTCGCATTTTAACTCTTTCAACCAACATTACATTGTGGTGCTAAAAGGTGTGTTTTATTTAAGACAAGGGTACTCAAGCTGAGTTAATAAATATATAATGCTGTAGTTGACTTCTCACTACTCTTTCCTACTCTTCTTTTTGGGCTGAGTGATTCATAATTTTCTTGGGGCGAGGCTAAGGCAACAGAATCGTGTCCTCCCCATTTTCTCCATCCTAAAGGCTTCCCATCTCCTTTCCATAACAAGATCCCTTGCTGGTGATCTCGCTGGCTGCAGAAATCTATCCTGGCTAGATTAGAAGTGTAGTTTCTTGCTTGGTGAACAGATCTTCCTGTAATAGTGGAGATGGGCTCACATATTCCAGCAACTCTTCACACTTGTAGCACTTCTCCCACCGATTCCATTCTGCTCAAGTCACCTGGAGCCAGTCCTTTAGTTCTCCACGCTCCCCTGGGCTCCCTGACTCTTCACAGTACTCTTCTACTCCAAGCTCCAGTGCTGCCTTCCATGCCATAATTATCCAACACCACTGTGTTTTCCTCTATTTCTGGTATTTCTCTTTTTGGGGTACACGTGTCATTTCTGACTTGGTGCCCCTCAGCACACAGGAGACTCCATGAGTTATGAGTCCACATGGACTGTAAGCGACCAGCTTTCCAGTTCTCACTCTCTCTTACAGGTTTTTCTAGTGTTTATGGGTTATGTTCATGCAGAATGAGGGTGATTACTGCCTCTAAGCACTTCTACTCATGGTAAATAGAGCTGGTGTGATTTCCCATATTAGAAAAAAATAAATCCCACATGTTCATCAGAATGCAGAGATCTTGGAATAATCCTGTCAGAAAGTATTTCTGTTCAACTAAAATAAGAGTTTTGAATGCTAACCACTAGAATTTTTTATCAACCAAATATTTATATATAGCCATCTCTATTCTATTTGAAATAAAGGGAAGTAATAAGTCCCCCTTACTTTATAGGGCTAAAGAGAGTCAGATTAATATTGCATATTTTACCTCAGTTTCTTAAAGTCTTTGCTGGAGATACAAGTGGATAAATTGCTATTTTTTTTTACCATTCTGATTGAAAATGTTTTTCTACATCTCCACTCCCACTCCCCTTAACCCCCTTGCACTGCCCCCAATTTTATTTTTTTACCAATATTTTAAGTATTTTGTATTAAAACATTTTACGTATGTCTCCTGCTGCATTCACATAAAACAATACTTGCTTCAGCAGTCACATTGCTGAGCCCCTCTATAGAGGCAGAGTAGGAAAAATGCTTTTAGAGATTGTAGTCTTTCAGCTGAGATCAAACAGTGCCATTTAGTACCTCCAAGTACAGGGCTGCTGACATGAGCTCTGACTTGGTGGGATACGGTGCATGCTCCAGAGGCACCAGTCTGCCTGGTTACTGCCGTCAGCGTACAGCCTTCACAGATGACCTAGTCCCAGCAGAAAGTCTTGACCTCTTGCTTTTTCAGCACTTCAGAGGTTAATTTTGTTGAGGGATCAGATTTCTTTCCAGGGGAAGTTTCTGATGATCACCTTCTAGCTAGGCTTTACTTTCCAGTGTCTCTCAGAGCTGCTGATTGTGGAGGGCTCTGTTGGAAAACAACCTCGCTCCAACTTTTTTTTCCTAGTCTCTTCCTAGATAGTCAAGTTACAGGCTGGTTTATTTAGGGGGGGGGTATTGGATGGTAGCCTAATGAAGGTATCAACCTGCAAAATAAACCTGAGCCCCTTTCCTGGAATTCTTCATGGGCAACAAGGTGGAGAAGTGCTTTGGCCAGGCAATATTGGAAGGTAAGAGATTTTCTGCACTTTCAAAAGTATGGGAGTGTGTTTTTACACCTTTGATTAAGGAGGTTGATTAAGCTTTGCAAATACTGGCAGCAGTGGAAACACATTAGATAATGGATAAATCTGAGCAGCTTTCTCCCTGCACTGTTTCTTTTCAATTGCTGTATGTTGCATGAAATCAATATATTTTTAATAGATTGCAAATATTTGAATAACATGGTAGAAAGTTTCCTATGTGAGAACTGACAGCTATTACTGTGTTTGCTTTTTCTGGCCTAATTTTGTGATTCTGTGAGGTTTATTAAAACTCGAAGGTTGCAATCTAGCCGGCTATCTTTCCACTAGTGTTGCAGGCTTTTAGCCTCAGAAGACTATGGGGCTTTGTTATATTTTAGCACTGTAAGTCTGATTTCTGTGCAAAGGAGGAACCTCTGTGGGAATGAGCTCACTCTACAGGGAAACAAAGGCGTGTGTGAGTCTGTTTCAGGCCAGATCCCAGCCCAGAGTGCACTTGCTTTTTAGTACATAATACCCAGTTCTTATTCTCATTCCTGTGCAAATTTCTGGTGGCTTCCTGATTCATCTGAGTAAGGTTGTAAGATCCCTTCCCTTTTTGTAGTTCCTTCCAAAAAAGCCTAATTTTAAAGGCTCACATGAACCAGGAGTTATTGGTACTATTTAGAATGTTGCAGTTCTGTTAGGACAAAAAACTGCTTTCAGAGTTGGTAGTAGCTGATACCTTCCACGCAGCTGCATTTTACTAAGAATAAAATATTTTACTTGATTATGTGTCTGTTTGTTCTGTAAATCGCTGATGTGGTAACAACTGTTGTTTTTCAGTGGTTTGGCTCCCTGAGGGATAGTGCTGTGCCCTGTGATCAAATTAACACCTTTTTTTATTGCGAAGTTCTGCTTTTATTTTAAGGCGTATTTCAGCAGGCTGTCATGCATTCAGAAGGACAATTTCTGTTGTTTATCTCCTTTTTTCTGATGGGAGAACCGTGTGCATTATCTTTGTCTCCATGTGCTCAGCTGCAGCTGATGCTGCTGTGAGACACGAGCAGTTCTCATGTGTGAAATCAGGTTTGCTGTGCACAGGTTTTGTTTGGCCTTGATCAATTTACGTAGAAGCTTTGCAGTATCTTCTGAGCAGGGAAAAGCATAATGGTGACTGGGAATTGCCCTGAGTCTTCATCCATATATATCTTGTCTTCAGTTTGTGCCTGTGTGTTTCTTGCTTGGGGTTACAGTCTGCAGACCTAAAAGATTTGCACTGGTGTCAGTGGTGGAGTTACGGTGTTAGGATGGATTAAAAGAAGATGGGAAGCAAAGGAGTGGTATTCTACCTGCAGCTGCAGGAGGTTTTGGCTCTGGGGGTGTTCAGTATCCGCCTCTTCCTGAGTGAGGACGTCCAGTAGTCCCAGCTGGTGACTTGTTCTGGGTGAGTGGGTGAGTGCCCCCGATCAGGAGGCAGATGGCCACAGGGCAGGTGGGTCCAGCCCCTTGAGTCTTTCAAAAGCACACTCAGCAGTGGGGAATTTAATTGCACCTTGCATAGTTTTGTTTCCATACTGCCCTTCATTCCTTTCCTTCCATATATTTTCCTTACGTCAGTCCTGTAAGAATTTAGCTCATCTATTCTTTTTCTTCTCGGTGCTTAACCCGTTTTTGTTATGTTTCGGAGCCTCTGGGGAAGCAGCTGCCAGGTACCAGTAACTGCTGGTGAGCTGCTGAGCTCTCACCAGCTCAAACCAGTGCTGGAGGAGCTCGAGGTGGGTGTCAGAAACTCTGTCTCCATATTCAGTGGATGCTTCTTCCTTAAGTCTTAAATTGTGTCTTTGTATGAGGAGGTGATGTGATCCAGAGGATCTGCTTTTTGGGGGAGAAGTAAGTAGTAAGAAAGAAGGGCTGGTAAGTAAAGCAGGGTAAGAAACCCACACAATCAAGTCTTTGGTTTTCACAATTTTCCACTCTCTGGGCAAGGCCACCTTCTCTGCCTGCCTGGAGCAAGGAGGTGTTTGGGCTGGGACCTTGCTGAGAGGGAGTAGGAGGCATATTGCAGTGGTGACCTACACCTAGATCTTTTGCCAGGGGCCTCCTCCCTGTTCCCTCATCCCGGGGGGGACTGCAGGGAGCTGGGGCAGGCCACCACTGCATCCCAGTGGCCTGGGCCTGACCTCTGGATTTGTTCAGTCTGTTGCTGTCACATGAACACTTTACATGGATCTATTTTCTGGAAGGCACCTGAGGTTTGTATGTAAACAAGGATTTCTGACTTTGCTTAAAAGACTTTTCTCAGCACTTCTTACTGTCATGGAAACAAAGGCAGAACAAACAAAGCGGGTTTTTTTAACGTGATGACTGAGATTTAGCACCGGCCTTATTGTGATGTGAAGACACTGATTTTGTTTCCAGCTTTCGCTGGAGTCATTGTAATGACACAGACATGACCAGGGATGAGCATCAATCCCATGGCTTCCAAAGCAGGGAGGGGAGAGTGCAGCTGGCCAAGGGATACTCTGTGCACCCAGTGTAGAGCTGGTCTGTAAACAGCTTTATAAACACAGTAAGTTTTCAGACAGAGCAGTAAACGGGGAAATACGGTTTATAGGTTGTGAGTGCAAGAAAAAGGGGCTGGTAGCTGGTTGTGGTATTGTACACTAAGTTTTGCAGACTTAGCTGGGAGGTCCTCCAGCTCCTGGGTCACATGCAGTGCCTTGCTTTTCTCCCCTTCCCCGAGGCTGTGGAGGTACCAGAGGAACCCTGGTTGTGAACAATGGCCAAAAAAACAAGTTCCACCAGTCAGGCATTTTGCAACTGAATACAGCTGAAGTTGTGCTCTGCTGGCACCGTGACCCCACACAGCCATGGGCTGAAGGGACTCTGAACAAAGCTTACAGGTGAAGAAGGGGCCTTTGGAATTTCGGTGGAGAGTCAGATTGATTCATGAAAATTTAGGATGTTTTAACTCCTTGAGATCAGGTGGATTTTTAGCAGGTCCTCTGTGTGTGTGTGTGCTCAACTGTGTTCAAGTTTGTCAATGGCTTGGTCAAATTCCTGGTTGGATTTTAAGGGACCAAATAGAATCCAGTGTTATTTTTATAAAGTTATTAGCACTGATACAGGAAGGTTTAATGAAAAGAGCTTGTGCAGTTTTCTAGCTTCTCCAAATCTTTTCTTACCCAAATTTTTTCAGCACTGATTAACTTTGTTCTGTGAGTTATTCCCTTTACAAATAGGTACTTTAAATGTAAATCCTGAAACCTTATCTTGGATGAATTCTAAACAGAGCTTGACAGAGAGCTTCAGTTCAGCTTGCAGCAACCCCAGTAGTCACTAAACATGAAAATGTCTGCGTAGCTCACAGCACACTTCCAGCACTTTAATTCTGCACCAAAAAATGTCATTAAAAGGATTAGATTCTGCTCCAGAAAGAACAACTGGAAAGGCTCTGTATTCGTTTTTCCTGGTTTACTTTGCTTGGTCTGGCTTTACAAAGTGTTTCAAGGTAACAGTCCTGTCCCTGGGCTCCTCTTTTGGTAAGAAACAAAGTGGTTTATGTTAAAGTACCTATAGTGAGATGTAAGAAGAGAGTAACTGGAGACATGGGGGAGGTGGGTGATTAATAACAGTGTAAAACACATTAATTACATTAACTTCTCTTGAAGTGGATTTCCATCCATTCTTTTGCAAATGGATATGTTTCAGTTTCAGAACAGTTTGAAAGGAAAACTGTGCAAGGGTCTGTGTGTGCTTTCTGGATTTCTGTTCTCACTACTGTAGGAAATCCCTGAAGAAAACAGTGGAAACTGGGGTATTTACTGTCTCACATTATAGCACATTTAATTTTACCTTTTAAATCTTTGAAGATGCTGTGAAATTTCAATCATTTTGTACCTTGATCTTTTTTGTTGTTGTTGTTGACCTATCAACTCATAAATAGTTAAATTTTTAAATAGAAGAGGATAATTGCCATGTTTCCACTTGAAATATTGTAGAGCCCCAAGGCTCTTTCTTGGACAAATGTATTTTTTAGCAGCTCATTGTAATTTTGCTTTTGAGTGAAGATCCAACAAAATTAAAATCCACACCCATCTGTAGAGAAAGATGCATTTTCAGCCTTCAACAATAGCTTTATTTAGAAGGATTTTAATGACTCCTTTGCAAAGGGGAAAGATTTCTGCAGCAAGTGGGGCTGTCCTAAGGATCACAGAATGACTTTGCGTGCTGTCCAAGTTGACAAAGAAGAGCCAATTCTGTGGATGATGATTATGCAAGATGGAAAAGTGCTGATAGACTGTGGAAAAATACAAGTCTGAGCCTAGCAGCTTTGCAAACCTGTTTGAAAAAGCAGCTTTGAGCAGTTGGTCTGGTGCTGTATGTGGGCGATGTGTGGTAGCAGTGTTGCATTAGGGTGAGCAGAGTGAGGTGGGGAGAGGCAGAGGAAGGTGCTTGGGTGCTTGGTTTCATGCAGAGCAGGAGGCAGTGTCGTGGGAGTTTTAAGTGATGGTGGAGATGGGTTTTAAGTGGGTGGTTGGATAATTTTCATATATAATGCACTTTTAAGATTTTTTTTTTTAATTTGTATTTTTCAGTAATCAAAGTAGCGTTTCAGGTGATTGATCAAATAGAGAAGGGAAAGCCCAAACATTTCAGCTTCAGGTTATGGTTGAGTAGACTTTTGCTGACATCAGAAATTATTAATTACACCAGCTAAATTACAAAGATGCTATCTTGGCTCTGGGAGCCAAGAGCACCATAATTAGGGCTGTTAGATGCCCCATTCTGCTTCCTCACTTTTGACTTTAACCATCGAGGCGCTGGATCAAGGTAAAAATGAACTAATTTATGTGGAGGGCTTGGGGTGGTTTCAAGAAGAGTGTGAAACAGAGGCCTCATTTTGGTGACAGGTACTGTCCCCTGGAGGAGCCACAGCCTTAAACAGAATGTGTAGATTCACTGCAGTACTTTTCAGCTGTATAGTGCTCATAATGTGGCTTGCATTGGCCTCTAGTTTACTGAGTTCAGTGAATTCTACCTGACCTCTCTAGTGCTACTCCAAAGGGCAGCATCAGTAATTGTTTGTGCAGGTTTACAAAATTATTTTCAATTTCTTAAGGTGTTCTCATGTTGTCTTAAAGCCTGTTGTTTTCTCTAGCTAAATACTGAGCACTCCCACGCTTCTACTGAAGTGATATTTATTAAATAAAGCTAAAGCTGTCAGGGTTTAGACAGATGTGTGGGTTTACACATCCTACCTTGTCAGAGCTGCTTCAGCACCAGTGTCACCAACAAGAGCTGTGTTGTGGCGCCCAAAATCTATCCAGACATCTTTCTTCAGACCTCAGAATAGCTAATCTTTTTTAATTTAGTAACAGATTAGTAAGCTTGAAAATACAGAGTTGGAGTAGTTCATAGTTCCCATCAGAACGTAAAGGACCTAAAGGATACACAAGGGGAAACCACAGCCACCAATGTATTCAGGTGCATGTTTCTACCTTTGTCCTCAGGCACACGTCCCAGTTCAGAAGGGCACTCAGATATTTTCATAATGCCTTAGATTGCCCAACTGAAGCCAACAGGACTGGCTGATGCCAGAAGAACTGCTTATGATTAACATTAAACACATTCTTTAGATGCTGGTGAACTGGGGCCTATGGTAGTTTAAGAATTGTGAGTGCTTTGAAGTAAAATGTTTCAGTTGCTATACGTTTAAGATGGGACTAGTCACACAGAGGAGAACCATCATATTTAATTTTTTTTTGCCCACTACCATAACTCCATAAGAAGGAAACAAAACTGTTTAACATGGAAGGCATTGACCTTGTTGATATTATTACTGTTACGATTGTTATTTTATTATAGGTTCAGAAATAGAAAATAAGATTGTTGCTACACAAAACTTGGCAAATGAAAAGCATGGGTTTTAATTCATATATTTTATTAACTGTTTTGTAACCTTATTTGTAGACTTATAAAATCTAGGAAATCTAATTGCTTTATGTTATAGGTTTGGAAACAGAAATAAGTATCAGTTATATGACCTATTTTCAAAACTGAAATTTAGAAGTAATATGGCTTTCAATATTTTGCCTCGTGATATTTAATTGCCTACTCTAAATAAAAAGGTATTTCAAAGAAGTCTTTCAATCCTTTTCCAGATTTTCAGTTTCCCCTCCCAATATTTCTTGGCATGGGCAGCACATCTTTCATTCAGTTTTGCTGGAAAAGATTTTTCAAAACAGCAAATAAAACTGGTGTGTCAAATTTGCCTGTCAGGCTTTCTCAGACTCAGGAGGTCTCATGCTGTGAGTTTTATTTTCACATGGATTTCTATTCTGTATTGCAGTGGATTCACCTTTTATCTAGGTGAAGGCAAATCTAGGAAAAAATTATCTCTTTCCTTTAAATTGTAGCATCACCAACTCTGCAGCATTCCCTTCCAGTCACGAGAGCTAGAGTGTCTGTGGGTTTATCAAATAGCATTTGGAAAATCTTCTTGGAAAGCCAGGGCCTTTCCTGTAACTGGGACACTCCTAAAAGTCAGTCAGAGTTGGCAGGAGTGAATTCTCATGAGCTGGAGAACACCAGATGAAGGGTGAGCCCAAGGCTCCATGAAACAGCCTGTGGCAGGGGCCAGCGGTGGGTCCTGGTGTGTCCCTGTTCCTCCCCATCCCTGTTCTCTGCCAGCAGAGCAGCATGGCTGAGCATCCCAAATTTCCTTTCCTGGTTTGCTGAAGCTGTTGGTCTGAGCTTCCCAGCTGGTTTATCTGCAGGGATACGGGAGAAGGGGCACAACTGCCTGTGCTGACACACTGATGAGGACCTTCACTGGGAACAGAGCAGTCAGCATGAAGCAGCTGCCAGCAATAACCCTTCCTGTGACATGCAGGGGAGGATGTCCCCGTGGCACACTTCATTTGTGGTTCAGCAAATTGTGCTGCTCTTCAAGCTGTACTCAGTTTCCTCAAAGGCCTTGCACAGATGTGGGTGAACAGAATACTCCCAAGTAAGAAAAAGCAATTAAAATTATTAAAGCATCATTAAAAGTCATGCTTACATTAAAAGGTAGGTGTTTTGTAGTACTAAGTGAAAAAAAAAGAAGTGCTTTTCCTTTCAAAGCTGACAAAGTTTATATAGTAAGGCTATAGTAAATCAGTGGTGAAGTTATAATATAGTTCAAGTTCAATATATGGTGAAGTATAATAAAGTTATAATATAGTTCAAGTTCAATATATGGTGAAGTATAATAAAGTTCAAGCAAACAGAGATGAGTTGCCTTTCTTTACACAGTTCTCTTAACGCACCGTTAAGGTTTAAATGCATATATTTACTGCTCAGTATATTGGTTTGTGAATATAGCTTTCATTGCCCAGCCAAAAGCCCCACTGCAGTATCTTTGTTACAAGTTTGTAAAGCAAACAGAAATGCAGTAGGGAGAAGAGTCTGAAGCTCCCTAAATCTGAAGCTGAGGTTATAAATAGCTAGAGAGCTGCCAGGTGATGAGATCTTACCTTTTGCAAATGACCTATTAGATATATGTACATATATATTTGCATTTCCAGGAATAGTTATCCAGTGGACTGAAATGTCTTCACAGAGCTCCTTCCAGGGCAGTATTTCAGTCCCATCTTCATTGTTCTTGGAGATGGAGCACTTGTAAGCCAGTCTATGAATCTCTTCCTTGAGTAGCTTACAGATATTTTAGGTGTTGGAGCACCTGGTTCCATTTTTAGATAATTTTGATTCTTTCTGTTCTAACACTCAAAATGCTTTTTTGTTGTTTTTTGGTGCTTTGTCCTAAACTTCCAGTTACACATTTCTCATTTACTGTAAAACACTGAAGCTCTATCACATGCTGGAAGAAGGTAGTCCTGACCAGTAGCTCTTCTTGAAAAGGATGTGTGGTGCAGCTTTTGGGGGGTTGTGTGCCATCTGAAGGACTGAACTTTCAGTTACTTAAGTTTTTGGGGCTGGTGATGCTGTCCAGGTTGTTGCCCAGGTCTGTGGAACACCCAGGTACAAAAGGTTGCTTCAGAAGGAATTTTTTTTCCTTGAATCTAAATTCCACCTCTGTGTTACAGCTTAGCAAGTCAGTGCTATGCCTACTTGGAGATCGCAGAATCATAGAATGGTTTGGGGTGGAAGAGACCTTAAGATCATCTTGTTCCATGCCCCTGCCATGGGCAGGGACACCTTCCACTATCCTAGGCTGCTCCAAGCCCTGTCCAACCTAGCCTTGGACACTTTGAGGGATGGGGCAGCCGCAGCTTCTCTGGGCAACCTGTGCCAGGAGCTCACCTCCCTCACAGGCAAGAATTTCTTCTTGATGTCCCTTCATGCCACTGCTTCCCCTGCTCTGGGACTGCAGGCACACATTTCAGCTGAGTCAGGAAGAGCTGTGTCACTGGTGCCCTTGGCTTTGGGGATGGCATACCCTGGCCTTTCTGGCAGCCACAGGTGGGCTGAGGGTTGTAGAAATAATACTTTTCCTGTTGAATGACGTCTTGTCTTTTGACCCTTGTTTTCTACCTCTGTTGTGCTTTTCCTCCAGCTGGGATGACAGCAGCTCTGTCAGCAGTGGGATCAGTGACACCATAGACAATCTCAGTACTGATGACATTAACACCAGCTCCTCTATCAGCTCTTATGCCAACACACCTGCCTCCTCCCGCAAGAACTTAGATGCACAGGTAAGAGCTCTGGTTTATTCATTCATATTTATTATTTTCTTTGTACAGGAGGTGTAATTGTTCCAGGTTGGCTGAACTTGAGCACACAGCCAGCCTTCAGTATAGACAGTCTCAATGGTAACCACCTTGTCATCTGTGGCATTTACAAATATTTCCTCTATAGGTGGAACCAGTGGCATCTCTGCTGTAGTTGTGTCACAGCAGTTGAGTCTTGCCTCCCTAGAGGCGCTGCTGCACAGAAAACTGATGTAAATAGGATTTTATAGATTTTTTTTTAGGTCTAGAAAAGGTATTATGTTTTTCTTTTAAATAATAAAATACAGTAAAGTCAACATGAAAGTTTAAAGGTTGTTTACACTTCCATCAGAAATGTAAGCATCTATGCAAATAAAATGCATCTTATTAAATTTCCAGAGCTGTGGTTAATGAAGACTTTCTGTGTTTGGCAGCATTTCACAGGAGGATAAGCTTTGCCTCCATCAGCAGGATACATGTATGTTTTGTGCGTGGACACCACACATCCAAAGAGGGTAGAACAAGTGAAGGCATCTAACAGTTTTTCATTGATCAAATAACACAGAGATTTGCACTAATATAAACTGCGTGCTTTTTTTGCCAATTGCATAGAATTTTGTTTGGAAAAGTTTAATACTAAAGAGTCCAGTTTTGTTCTTCTGCTCAAGGGACTTGGGTGCTGTGTGCCAAAGGCACTGGGATGTGGCGACCTGGCAGTGCAGCAGGTAAAGGAGAGGGATGTCAGTGCAGCCTGCCCTTCTGTTTCTTCCCTCTTTTAATCTTCTACAGTACTTTTCATTAGTGGACCCTAAATCTGTTTTTGACATCAGTTTTGATGTAGATGTGTGGTTGCTGTGAAGTATTGCTCTGTCTCCAGAGCTGTAGTGCAAGCACAGAGTAGTCTTTGTTCCCTTGCCATGCAGTGCATATTTGAACCTACAGGGAGGGTCTCCAGGTAGCCTCTGGTTGCCTATCAGCGACTGCACAGGCGCTTGGAACTGCTAATACAAGTCCCATACAAGCTGAGAGGAGTCAAAATCTATCAAGCATGTTTGTCAGTGCCTAACAGAGAGTAAGATGGGCAACCAGAAGTATTTTTTGACAATTGTTACTGTCTCAACATTGTAATCCTGTTGGTGGGGAAAAAAATGGAAGACTTAGGGAGACGTGACTAAACATTACCTAAGGAAAAAAAAAAATAGAAACTCATATGACTTCTATCTTCTGATGGATCAGATTCTTGGAAACACCTCTGAGAGATCAAAATCTGTGTTGACAAACTCCTCTTCCTCCTCCACAACTATTACAGTATCCAAGAGGGTGCAGACAGACACCAGAAGAAAAGCAGCTGGAGCTTGTTCAGGCATTAGAGTGTAGTTTTTGGCAGAGGAAGCTGGGAGCCAAGAACGTACAAATTGTGTTTGCAATTTTTTGATGTGATGTGTGTCTCTGACCCACTTCTCTCCTCAGTTTTCATGAATGGCAATATTTATTCCAGGTATTCCTGTTATCTGCAAATTATTGTCCTTAAAATAGTTCATTTTCCATAGAACAAACTCCCCAAATCTTGTCAGCCAAGGGAATGACAAGAGTTTGGAGTGCTGGAATACGTAGCTTGCAGGGTTAATTTTTTGCTGCCCAGCATAGACCTCAGAGCTCATGATGCAGTGAATGCTGCACAGACACATTTTCTGTCTTACCTGAAGGACTTTGTGATGGCCAGTGCCCAGATGTGCCTTCTCCAGGGCAGTGAGCCACGAAGGGCTAGCACACATTTGCAGAGGGATGTGGACTTTTCTTCTTGGGGTGTCCCTTGCTTTGGTTCTCCTAAACAGTAGGCACTTTTGAGCTGCTGCGATTCTGTCACATCTCTTTGAGTGAGAGAGGGTACAGAAGTTGGATTTCAGATAATTAAGGAGGGAACTCGAAGCTAATACATGTGCAGCTGGGAGTCCAGGCAAATAATGCAGCAACATCAAAGGGAGAGAGCCTGAACATGTCAGTGTCTGCTGATAAAATCAGTAACTCCGGCAGAATCATCTCTGCAAAGAAAGGCATAGTTGCAGTAGGAAAAAAACTCTGTTGAGAAGCTGATTTTCGAAGCTCTGAGTACCACACACTCCAGAAGCTATAGTTTCTCCATCTTTTAGAAACAGGACTTAAATATGATATTAACTCCATCTTCAGAAACATTCATAGCTGAAGCCCCTTTTGTAGCAATGCAATGAAGATCTTTGCAAGTTGTTTCTGAACAAGCTAGTGATGGGAACCAGAATTTGCCTTACTATGTTCCCGTGTCCTGCTGTGATTATGTCAAGTACCAAACTCCTTAATGTAGTTGTGTGAGTATTGGTGTCCTTGTACTTTTCCTTTATATTTCACAGAATTAGTTATCTTTATCACAGTACTACATACAGTGTGCCTTTAAAGACATATTTTAAGGAGAAATTAAGACCTTGTGAGCATTTGAAAATAACTTATTTAACTGAAATAAGATGGGAGAAAGAGACCAAGTGATAAATTCATTCTTGTGATGGTAAAAAGATAGAAAGGTTCCTTTCCATAGAAAACAGCAGCATCCCTAAGCAGTTGTATCAAGACAGCTTCTCAGCAAAGATGGATTTGGTCTCTTCACAGCTTCAGATTTACAACACATTCTGAGTGTGTTGAGAAATCCTGGTGATTTACTTCCAGCTCAGGCTTTGCTCTCAGCTTGTGCTCACTCTGTCTTGCTGTGACCTCCAGCAAAGAGTATTTCCACTTTCACCCTTCCGGGCGGGTGGAGTTGCAGCTGCAATCCCCAAGCCAGGTTTCACTGTGTTTTGGTTTTGATTCCTTAGTCATGTGTCTGTGCTGTTCTCAGTGTTTACCCTTAAACAGAAACATCTCTGGCCAGAGGGCTTCAAAGGTGGAGGTGCAGCATTTCAAAGGCTGCAGGAAAACTTTGGCCATGGGTGTAGTAGTGGAATGAAATGGAAGAGAGCAAAGGTAGAGGACTTCTTGCAGTGCTGTTCTCTCTGTGGAGATTGTACTAATCTTACAGATTAGGGGAGGGGAAATAGAAGGTACAAGAATATTTCCTAGTCAACCAAAACTAGAATAAGGCCTTTGCTAGCAAGTAGGTGTATTTCTTGCTCTGGAACACTAACAGTGCATATACAGAGTTCCAGACAAGGAGCTTGCAACAAGATACTGAAGTGACGATGTGAGGGATGGTGGCCTTGAGGTGATTGGTTATTTGGTACTTCTTGCCTGTGCTGTTTTCCAAGATCTGTGAATTAGGAGAAGTTTGTGTGAAATGGTGGTTTTGGAGAGGCATGGGACATGGGAACAGTTACACTGTGAATTTATTGCACACCTACTAATGGTCAGAAATAGAGAGGTAACCTACCAGCCCCAAACCTGGCAGGCATAGGAATAGAAGGGAGTTAGAAAGCAGAGATGCAGTCAAGTCTATGCTGGGTTGCTCTCTTTGAATGGAGAGGCAGGAAAACAACATTTGCATAGCACGAAGAAAGTACAAGAATATAGTATTATCTGAATCCATAATTCAAAATGCATGTTAGTCTAATGAGTCAATATGCAGATAAATAACCCAAGCCCTGTTTCCCGACTGAAGAAAGACCACTGTGATTTGTGGTGCCAGCTTTCACACACTGATTGCTTAGCTAGTTTTTCAAGCTTTAAAAAAAAGTAATTACAGTAAAAAGCAGAGGAAATTCAACCACAGTTCCCCTAAATTTTTTAATATTGATGGTGTAATCTGGTAGGAAAAGTCATAAACTTGAAACATGCTTTAGGAACTTAAAAATAAAAGCTGAAAAGCGTGGTAAATAATCTTGCAACTTCTCCTGTTCTGTGTTTTTCTGATTATCCAAAGGGAATAAACACTGAGCTTTATAATGCTTTGGGATCTTTCAAATAACTTCCTGTTAATAGATTATTCCTTTTGCCTACCTCACACTTCTGAGAACATTCATCTTCTGCTGAGGCTGCAGGGCAGAGATGGCACTCAACACCTCACCAAAACCCATCAGCCCGTACTTGGGAACTGCACATTCAAGTGTTGAATTGTCAGTCTCTTCCACGGTGCTGTGGTGGTTGGAGAACACTTCAGCTATGAATTTTTTCTCCAGATCAGAGTCAAGTGTGTGGATATTTGTCGTTTGTGTCTGATCACAAAGTGCTGGGTTGTGGTGTTGCTAAATTCACCAAATTTAATCAACAGCATTTCACAGGAGGAGTAGAATTCTGGAAGAGCAATCATTACCAGTGGAAACTGTTAATGTGTGGGGAATATATAAAATATTCACATATTTATGGGGTAATAAATTTAATTTAAGCATTTCTGAGATGTTGGTGGAGGTTTGCTAATGAGAAATTTTTCTATTTGACATTGAACTTAGCAAAATTCTCCATAGGAGACTAGTAGCACAATCAGTCTGTGCAAAGAGTAGGGGAAAAAAACAGTCTGCAAGAGAAACTAAGATAATTTATATAGTGAAGTCAGTCTTGAGTATTGCTAGAAAGTTTTTCTTCAGTTCTTGGGTGTCCTTCTACTATGCTAGGTTAACATTAACAGCATTCCACATATTCGAATCTGTTCCAAAAGCTGCCTCCTCATGCTCTGGAGATCATATTGCCAGACAAGAGATAAGAAAGCAGCAGGAACAAAGGAAGGCTGGCTGCACAGGTTTGAAATGCTTTTCTGGCATTGCAGTAAAAGGGTTTGTCAGAAATTTGAGATGGAGGATTATGAATGTCATGGAGCTGAATATGTCCTTTATAAGTCAAGTAGGGTTTTCTTCCCTTTATTTATTCCAAGGAGCATGGCCATTGTGGTTTTTGTATTTTTCTCACAAAGCATGTTAAAAAAAATATGTCATTCCTGGGGTTAATTTCTTGCTCTGACGTTTCTTCATCAAAGGCGTGTCATGTTTGTTGGTACTCAGAGATGACTGCTGAGCTGATTAATCAGCTTAATCGTTCTTTCTTATGAAGCTTCTTAAAAGAAAGACTTGCTCTGAAAGTTGTCTTGCAATTCCTTATCTGTCCTAGACTGATGCAGAAAAGCATTCCCAAGTGGAACGGAATTCCTTATGGTCCGGTGATGAAGTCAAGAAATCCGACGGGGGATCTGATAGCGGCATAAAAATGGAGCCAGGATCTAAATGGAGGCGGAATCCCTCTGATGTGTCAGATGAGTCTGATAAAAGCACTTCTGGTAGGAAGAACACTGTTATTTCCCAGACGGGCTCCTGGCGACGGGGCATGTCAGCTCAGGTTGGCATTACCACACCAAGGCCTAAACCTTCAACCACCTCAGGCACATTAAAGACACCTGGAACAGGTGAGAAGAGGCGTAAGATGTAAACAAGCCCAAAAGTGTGTTCGGTGTGAAAACAGTTTAAATACTTTGTAGAGGCAGAACCTGAACTTCAGGTAATCCTGTCTGTATTTTTAGGCGTTTTTAACCTAAGCAGCATCTCGTACTTCCACATTTCTATTTCTGTCTGAAAATACGTATTTCAGATGGGTACATCCTGCCAGTTGTTTTTGTGGCACCTCTGGTCTTAAGCCAAGCTATTTATTTGGCCCAGTATTGCTTTGCGAAGAAAAAATAATATAATTTTAGTTTTTGAAGTCACTGTTAACCAAGAACATATAATATATGTGGTTGAGGAGATTGTTTTTTCTCCCTGCCTCCTTACTAAACAAGCATGTTCATTTGTACTAAACATGATTTCTGGCTTTTCTTGTAAGTTTATTAATGATTTTAGCACTTGCAGATGTGTGAATGAAAATTGATTGAATTTGCATAACCAAGCAATGTAATCTTATACCTCTCTTTTTATTAGGTCTTGTACACAATTGTTTATGAAAAAGTTAAAGTTAGATGCTGTGTTGAACAATACAAATGCTTGAACAATGCCTTTTAGGGAAATTGTACTAACAGCCTAACACTACTAGAGTCTAATGATAAAAGTGATCAATCTGTGGTAGCTGCAGAGGGAAACTTTTTTTTCTTATCTGTCACTATTACGTAAGACTATTCTGCTTTTCATATTCTGGAGGGCAAGACTTCACATACTTGCTTTGGCAAGTCTGCATGTGTAACTCACTAGAGTGGCATGTAAGTTCAGTGCAGACTAGATCATAACTTTGAACCGCACTGCAGTGGCTAACACGCTTTTGCTTTTCATGCTGCTTTGAGTTTCATCATTTGCTTGATGTTTTCAAGTCATTAAATATTAGAATTCTTTTTCTATTTTTGTAGGGAAGACTGATGACGCCAAGGTATCAGAAAAGGGTAGACTATCTCCTAAAGCTGGACATGTTAAACGTTCCCCATCAGATGCAGGACGCAGCAGTGGTGATGAATCCAAAAAGCTTCCCACAAGTAACTCTAGGACAGCTGCTGCTAATGCTAATACATTTGGATTTAAGAAACAGAGCGGGTCAGCCGTAGGCATGACCATAATCACTGCCAGTGGGGCAACTCTCACCAGTAGATCGGCTACCTTGGGAAAGATCCCCAAGTCATCTGGACTCATGGGTAGGACCACTGGTCGGAAGACTAGTGTTGATGGCTCCCAGAACCAGGATGATGGCTACTTAGCACTTAGTGCGCGAACTAATCTTCAGTACCGTAGCTTACCCCGGCCCAGTAAATCCAGTAGCAGAAGTGGAGCTGGGAATAGATCTAGCACAAGTAGCATAGATTCCAACATAAGCAGCAAGTCGGCTGGGTTGCCTGTCCCTAAAATCAGAGAGCCTGCCAAGGTAATCCTTGGAAGCTCTCTGCCAGGATTAGTCAATCAGACTGATAAAGAGAAAGGGATTTCGTCTGACAACGAAAGCGTGGCTTCATGTAATTCTGTTAAAGTGAACCCTGCATCACAGACTGCTGCTAGCGGAGCTCAGAGTACCCACCAGCAAGGAGTCAAGTACCCCGATGTGGCCTCTCCCACTCTGCGCAGGTAGGCAACAAATTCCTCGGTTGTGCAGTGGTGTTAGTGGGAGCTGAATGAGCAGGACAAAGCCAGCCAGGCCTGGCTGGCTTTGGTGCAGCACTTATTCTATTTAGTGTCCTACTTCAAGATCTTTGTATTTACATTTAATTTCACATAAACAGGCTGGCCAGTGTTGTGGATACTTAGGACATCATGTGACAGCAGCAAAAATTAAACATATAGAAAAAAACCCAAACCTGTCTGGCAGAAAGTTTGGCAATTACAGTTTGAGCCTCCTTGTTGCAAAAATCGTACCTGAAGGCTTTTATCCATGCAGATATCACAGGAATAAGAATTTTCTTACCTGAAGGTTACTGAAGAGTTCTTGCAGAGATGTATAATGTAACAAACCTAGAAATATTCCAGTCGTGGATCAAATTGTAAACCAACAACAGGAAAGTTATCTCAGATTTTCATGGTGACAGTGGCATTGACCTGCTATGCTTAGATTCACCCAAAGCAATCTATTATAGGTTGTGTGGATTGGCCCAGTATGTTGCAAGACTCAATATTTTAGCCTCTGTAGAAGAATCCTAAATACAGTTACTGTCTAAGCTGGGTTAAATTTTCTTATTTTAATACTATTTTTCGGACAAAAATCCTGTCTGTCTTCTATTTTTCCAAGAGTACCCCACACACTATTCTAACATTAACACACAGTTGGTGAGGAGCTAATCTGTCGATGCAGCATATATCAAAGCCTTGATATTGGTGAAAAGTTCTGTTAATATTATTTTTTGATTGAATTTGAGTAACTTGTCTGTTTCAAGTTGCAGTGTTTTGCATTTCATTTTGTCGTGGCGCCCATAATACCCATACAGTTATGCTCCATCATCCTGCTTCCAGTGATGTGAGAAAGCCACATTCCATCTGAAGCACCAGTGCAAGCATAATGGCTGTGATGGCAGCTTAGGCTGATGCTGTAAACTGTTTTTAGATGTGTGGTTTTATTTGAAGGGCCTGTGTGAGGATAATTCAAGATACTTTATTTTGTACCTGGTTAACAACAAATAAGCCATGTTCTTTGGAACATATAATTTCCGTCAGTGGCTACTTAACTCCAATAGGCCTTTCATTTCTGTAGGATACATAATGAGAAATGCACATTTTCAGTGGTTTTAGTGATTCCAGTGAGCCTCAGACACATTGGTAGGAATTTGGTTGGGAATTTTTTTGTTACCGAAAAGCTACATTGCTGGCTGTGTAACTAAAATGCTACATTTAGAAATACGTGAAACTTCAAAGAGCAGACACTGAGGCTTAATTTAACTATTCCCTCATTTGATATACAGTTTCACACTTGAATTTTCATCGGCCTGTCTTAAGTTGTCATGTGTTGAAATGCAGCAGAGTTGAATTGGGCCTCGTCTGCTTATTACTGATTTCTAGGATGGCGGTAAAGAAGATTTTGAGCTTAATTTTCATAGTCAGTTGAGCTGCAGACATTGTTTTTTGCATATGTCCTCTGGGCCCTGTAAGTTTTTTTGGTGTTACAGAGTGGATTAGAATCCATACCTTTGTAATGATATAGACTTACCTATAAGTTTGCAAATATGCGTAACTTCCATGTTGTCATAAACAGGGAGTAGCTTAAAAACAGCTTGTAAAACTGTTGTGTGGGTGTTTGGGGTTTTTTGAGTTCTGGGATCTTTTCTTTAAGAATGGTTTCCCCTGTGGAACTGAAGAGGTTGTATGCTCTGGCACAGGAATACCTTAGGGAATACTCTAAGCTGGTATTGCTGCTGAAGGCCATAGAGTCATACACAGATTTGGGTTGGAAGGGACCCTGAAGATCATTTCATTCTGATCCCCCTGCCGTGGGCAGAGACACCTTCCACTATCCCAGGTTGCTCAAAGACGCAGCCAGCCTGGCCTTGAGCACTTCAGGGATGGGGCAGTCACAGCTTCTCTGGGCAACCTGTGCCAGTGCCTCACCACCCTCACAGGGAAGAATTTCTTCCTTATGTCTGATCTAAGCCTCCCCTCTCAGTTTTAAGTGTTGTCCAGGTGCCTTGTCAAGTGCACAGCAGCAGCTGCCCAGCTCAGGTGTGTTCTGGGCACTGGAGCTGCAGGAAGCACCTGTGCAGGATGGACACTGCTCCAGGTGTGCTGCAGTGCCCAGCTCTAACGCAGCCTGTGTTTCTGGGAAGTGTTGGACAGAGGCACTTAGTGTCCATGTGTGGAAAAACTTGGGCATACTCAAAAGCAGAGACAGTTCTGCCTGGTGCAGACCCACCCCTAAGTCTTTAGGATCACTTGCAGTGTTCCTAAAAAAAGTGCTGTAGTCCTCTATTCTAAAGGTTTCACCCACAGTACTCCACAATGAATAATTAAAAAGCAAATCCATACAGGTATGAGTGAGAAAAACTGAGGTTCCAAAGGCAGATACAGGAGCTAACTGGCAGAAACAAAAGCAATGTTTTGGGGTGGATGTTTGAAGCTGGAGTGGAAGATACACTTCCTTCCTAATTTTGAAGATTGGTTTTGGAACGATCGATAATTTAGTCCAAAGCATGTGTACTAATTGCACTAAGGCACTTTGGCACTTCTGAGACATTTCCCATTGACTGTTTGTGAGGGAACTGGAGTCTTTCTTCCTTGGCAGTGCAGCTGCATCACAGGCAGCAAGGATGCTGCAGTCAGCCTCCTCCATCCCCTCCCTCCCTGAGTTCTGAAACTCACTTAGTATTTTACTAGCCAGTTCTAGGTGCCAAAAAGCAGGTAACATCACATTCTCCACTAAAAAATACGGTTTCCTGCCGGCTTGGCTCATGGCTCTACGTTTGGTGTGAGTACATTGTTGCACCCCAGTAAATGCTGCTTCTGTGCAGAGCATTTGGGGTTTTGCACAGAATTTGCCTGGTCAGTAAGCTTTCAACCTCTAGTATCTAGTATTCTAGTATTACCTTAGATTGTTTCTCTGGTATCCTTTTTCCTTAAGGAACAGAAGAGGATTGTATCTTAGTTCTGTGAAGCTGTATTTTAGCTTTGTGAAAGTATTAGTTGATGATTCAAAGAAGACACAGCTGAGATAGATCTGAAGCTATTGTAATTGCCTCTGGGCTTTATTGAAAGGGACAGTGACCACAAGGACATTATAAATGTATAGTCACCTATGTGCATTCTAGGATCATGTACTTAATACTGGTTTTCTGAAGCTGAAATATATGGTCTAGATGTATCCTTGTGTTCTCTATTCGGTTTTATGTATTTTTCATGTTGTCTTCTTTTTTACAGACTTTTTGGTGGCAAGCCTAGTAAACAAGTTCCCATCACTACAGCTGAAAATATGAAAAACTCAGTGGTCATCTCCAACCCTCATGCTACCATGAACCAGCAGGGTAACCTTGACTCCCCCTCTGGCAGTGGTGTGCTGAGCAGTGGGGGCAGTAGTCCCCTCTATGGTAAAAACACAGATCTCAATCAGTCTCCACTGGCGTCCAGCCCCAGTTCTGCACACTCAGCTCCTTCCAACAGTTTGACGTGGGGCACCAACGCCAGTAGCTCTTCTGCAGTTAGCAAGGATGGCATTGGATACCAGTCTGTCAGCAGCCTTCACACCAGCTGCGAATCCATTGACATCTCCCTGAGCAGTGGAGGTGGGCTGAGCCATAACTCCTCCAGTGGCTTGATTCCAGCCTCCAGGGATGATTCTCTCACTCCCTTTGTCCGAACCAACAGTGTTAAGACTACGTTGTCTGAAAGGTTAGTGGGTTTTTCTCGTTTCCATGTTTGTATCTCAAGTGGGAATGAAGCTCTGGCAGCAGTAGCCAATGCTGCACATACAGATCAAATAATGCTTCTTACAAGACAGTGCAGATAACTCTAGGTGCTGCTAGAACATACAGGTAAGTTATTCCAGGCAGGGAGCCCAGTTCAGAGCAAGAGGATGAGTTCAGGTTAGATTTTTAATTTCCTGTTATAGCCAATGTGACAACTTTTTTTTGTGCTACCAGGTGGTACCTAGTATTTGAATTTTGCATTGTATGTTATCCTTCCAAAGATCTCCTGTTAATTGAGCTGATAGTGATATTTAAAAAACCCTCCAGTTTTGATTTGAAAAGTCAACTGTTTGCTGTTAAACTTTTTGATGAGAGAATTTGATGACTTTCAAACTGGAGGTGATGCTGAAAAGACAAGTCCCCATCTCTGCAGTCACTTGATCCCTTCTCATCCTCTCCCTACTGCCTTGTCCCATGTCTAGTTGCTCCCTACAATGTTTCAAGCATTGTACAAGCATTCATGTGAATGCTTAGTGAATCCTATTGGAAGCTGAATCCAAGTGAAAAACAATGAGCTGAATTGTATTTCGGACTGATCAGTTCCCCAGCTCTGTAGACGATGAGATTCACTGGTAGCTGTGTGGACACTGGGTCGGACCTGAGAGGAGGCCAAGCAGGGAGGAGGGAACAGGGCTTTTTCAGCATCAGAGCTGGATTGGTGGCACACTGAGCTGATGTTGGGGTGAACTTGGCAGTGGTCTCTGAGGGACCCCTTGTAGATGGCAGTAGAACCTTTCCAAGCTCTGGAAATCAGCTACATCCTGATGTGTAGTGATGAGTTCAGGTAGCAAAATTTTTGTAGCCGTGTCTCAATGGAGAAAACTACACCTGAACATAATGTTCTGACAGTTTGGGGCTCTCTTTGTGTTTTATTATAACTCCTTTTTGTTCTCTCATCTTTTCATTCTAATATTCCTTCTTTTGTTTTCTGTCTTGTTGGACTGCTCCTTCTAGCCCTCTTTCTTCCCCTGCTGCTAGCCCCAAATTCTGCCGAAATACTTTGCCCAGGAGACAGGACAGGTAATGCTGTCTCAGGACAGGAGTACGCTCAAGGCTGTAGGTTTTGTTGCCCATCTCAGTGAAGCAAATTGTTTTGTGCCAGACTGTGCTCAGTTGAGTGCTCTGCTGTGTTCATCATCCAGGTGTGGACTGACACAAAGACATGCCAGTGAGAGTCCCTGCAAACACCCACCTACCCACCCAAATCAATCTGGAGAGGGGCATACAGCAGAGTTGGCATGTTTTTGGTGTTGCTCTTGTTTCTGGGAATGTCCTTTGGTTTGAGGGGATATTTTTCCCCCCCCTTCATATCTTTGCCAAAGGCAATTTGAAAATCATGCCCTTTTTTTTTTCCTACAAATCTAAACTCTCACTAGCATTTCAGCATTCCTCTGGCATGCTGCTTTTCCCACTGCCTTTCTGGCCTGTCCTTTTTGTCGTGAAGTCCCTGTGTCATTCAGTGTCGTAAGTCTCTTACTGCAGCTTGGCTCATGAGTGTTTTCAAAGTGCTTAGGTACATCCATCCTTGTACAAGTGAATGCTAAACCTAGGAAAAGATGACACAAATCTAAACATTCCAGCTCACTTTTGCTCAGTGATGTAAGTTTAATCAGTCCCATGCTGTGACATAGCTGTAAGGTTGTCATTTAATTAATTTACTTAAGCACAGGGACATTTTCTTTAAAAACAAATTAACAGGCTCTGCTCATCAGTTGGGAAAACATAAACTGAAATCGTTGAGTTTTGGGCAACTGATTGGTCTATTTTACTTTGCTAATGGAACTTAAGCTAAAATTTGGAAATTTAAACAGTCTGGGCTCAATACCTCTGTACAGTAATTAGGTGCATTCCCTAAATGGTGTCTGCTGAAAGAAATGATGGGAAAGTGGTTTGGACTTGAAGATTCCCATCAGGTTTTACCAATAGCCTGCTGAAAAGCCTATTTTTAAACACCCATTTGATGTTTAAAGAGCCATTTTTGTTCATTGTGGGTAGGAGAAGCAGTGAAATGAAGTTGTGGACAGATGTGGTTCATTGGCATGGTACCAGCTGCATGTTTGTGCAAACCCCACCTGGGTGAGGAGGTCTGTGCATGTTTCTGTAGGGAGGCCCCAGCACCTTTTCTTCTGAAAAGGTGATGCAGATGTTTGTGTCCTTCGTCCTGATCTTATTCCTTCCCTTTTGTTCTTCTCTGAAGTTCTTTTCTTTTAACTTTTCTGCAGCGACCCACATCTTGATAGGAACACTTTGCCTAAGAAGGGACTCAGGTATTGGTGTTTCCACATGGTTTAACATCTTTTGTGGTGGCTTTGGAGTTTGCTTTGTGTTTCTGTTGTGGCTGGTGGTGATGGTCGCAGTTTGCAAGAGGTGGCAACAATACTCTTTCTTTTTGCTTTCTTGCTTTCTTGCTTTCTTTCTTGCTTTCTTTTTTTCAGTCCTCAAAAAAGGCCATTGACAACTGTGCTTTTTTCATCCAGTGGCCTCTGCTTGGGCAAGAACTGTGGCTTTTGCTGGCTTAATTGCTGAAAAGCATCTTGAACAGTCCCTAGGCTTGATTTAAAAACAATAGTATTGCTGTGTCCGTGGCTGTTATGTGGAATGACCTGAGATGGTTTTAACCCTGGGAACCCTGATGTTGTTAGATAAATAGAAAAGATTTACAAGATCATGCCAAACATTTCAGGATGAAATTGGACATATTAATTTTTTTTAAAAATTGATTCAAAATACCTAAATCTATAGGGCTCTACTCTAATAGAAAATAAAAAAAAAATCCTCAAACAAACTTTCAGCAGTTGTCTTCTCATCTATTTTGTACATCTGTAAGGTAGAGATTTTTGCAACATAATTTTTTTCCATTGATACAACCAATTCTAGCCAGAATTACTATTAACTATGTTAATTAAATGCTTTAAGTGTTAGAGAATTTATAGAAGGTATCTTTGACAACTTAGGAAATTGCAGCTTCTGAATTGCTTTATGCAGCTTCTGGGATCACTGGGGCTATGCCTTGGAACAGCAGCTGTGACTTATTCTGTGCTATGCATGTTATTCTTCACAGCAGCCTTGTCCCATGAAGCTGAGTAGTAAAAGCCCTTTTAAAATTGTGGTTTGTTTTAATGTTTCTATGGTCCTCAAGCATGTTTCTAATAAACACTCTCTTTTAAGACCAAAACATTTGAGTGCTGAAGAGGTAGGTATTAATGCTGAAAATAAAAATATATCTGTAGTATGTTAAGGTAACATGACTGTTTAAAGTCCCTTTCTAAATAAACTGATTTATATGTAGAATTTAAGAGATGCAGATTGTCAGGGACTGCTGCTGCAGTGTTGAGGCATAAGCAGAAGAACGAATGTATTTTTTGAAAGCAGTTTGACTTTTTTAATTATTGCAGTGATCCCACTGATTTAAAATAGTCTTAATAAGTGATATCTTACTGTAGGGTGTTTACTTGGAGGGAGTCAAATTAATTAAATAGATAATATCAGCCAATAATAGGCTCCAAGTTTTTGGAAGGAGAGCTAGTAACTCATAAATATTTGTCCAAAGGTGATGGCATAACCTAAGACAGACGCTGAATTCCATCAGCAGAGAAGTGTTTCCATGATGCTCTGGCTGTTGATACCTGTACCCTATCACGTAGCTCAGACAACACCTGTCCTGACAGACTTATTTTTCACACATATACACAATAAATCAAGCTGAAGCTGAAGCCAGTGGGTGTTTTGCCACTGATGTTGGCATAGACCATGTTTCTGCTGTTTTCATTGCCTTCAGAAAAGGCTAAACATAGTCTCCTTTATGATGTTTTAATGCTGTTAGTTTTGAACTAAATGGGATACGCCTCCACAAGCCTTATATTAATGTCTCTGGAATATGAAATATTGGGTCACAGCTTGTTGAAAAAAATCCTGATAATGACTTTGTTGACTTGAATTTGGTTGTAATATCACAAAAAGTCAGCTAAGATGAGTCATGTACCAAAATAATTGTGTTCAAATTTTGTCATAACTTAAGGAAAGGTTTTCCAAGTTACAATTTTATTTTTAAATCATATGATGTAGCACACACTACATTTTATCCTACAGTTCTACACTACACAACTCCTACCTGTAACTTTTGGTTCACTCTGGTTTGGCTACCACTGAACCAATAGGAAGGAAGTTTGTGGTTTGTTTTTTTCCCCCCAAACCGAGGTGAAATTAATTAGGAACATCTTGGAAGAGGTTGGAGCAGCTCCTTACTTCAGAATTCTGTTAGGTTTATATCACTTAATCCTCTAATTCCATATGAAGATTCTTCCATTTTTCTTTCTCTCTCTCCCACTCCAAGTCTTGTGACATTTCATGGTTGTTTTTTTTGTTGGTTTTTTTTAAAACAAAAAAGTCAAATAAATATCAAAGTTCACAGTGAAAAACCTGTTTGCTGTTGCAGGTATACTCCATCCTCCCAGCTCCGTAGCCAAGAGGATGCAAAGGAATGGCTGCGGTCCCATTCAGCAGGAGGACTGCAGGATACTGCTGGCAATTCTCCATTCTCTTCTGGATCCAGCATAACATCACCCTCTGGAACTAGATTTAACTTCTCACAGCTCGGTGAATAATTATCTGTTTGAATAATCACAGCAATGCGTTGTATGTCCTGAAAACAGTGTGTTACTCAAGATAATTTTCTTTCAGCACCTCCAAGGCCCACACTGAACCTGAGGAAGCACTTCATTGAAATGAGTGTGACTAATTAGCATTATTATCTTGTATGCCCAAAGGTGCCATAGTCGTAGTGACTTTGAAACTGCTTCTCTGGGAGTAATCAGATTCCTTAATATAACTTGTGAGCTGTTTAGTAGAGCTGTTGGTTAATATCACATGTTGGGGTGCTCAGAGGACATAAGATATTGCCTGCTGTATAGTAATAATTCTCTAAAATCCAGGCATTTTACTTACTCTATGTGCCAGTCTCATCAGTTTGGTATTCTATCTTTGTCTTTTTCAAGTGGCTTGTTGGAAAATTGCAGAAAGCTCAATCTGAAGCAATATATAAAAGTCAGGGGAGTTTCAAGTCAAAACTGCCATTCCTTCACTTAATTTCATTGATAAACACATTTTAAATGAAGGAAACAATAAAAGCTGATTGGCAGGATCCCTGAAGCATTGCATGTTTTAGTTGACCCTGTAAGCAGTTGAAATAACCTAATTTAAAGTGCTAGTGGTGCCCATCTCTGCTGGGCTGGTTAAATATGACTTAGTTGCCTTTGCAGTTTCTTCAGGTTTGTAAATTTTGTCTTTAAGTGACATTTGGAAAATACTAAGTTTGAACAGGCATTTTCTGTTTGTTTATGACTTTCAGAAGCCCCTCCATAATAACTAATATTATTATTTAAAATAAATACATTTTTATGATAACTTCTATACAATAACTAATTTATATATAATAATTATGTGCAAAATAGTTAAGCTTGTATTAGTGAACTTCTTGTGTGAATTTGGAGCAGATTGCACAGTCACTTATTTCTAGTTTAGTTTTGAGTTGCAGTAATGACATTCTAGAGCCTTTCTTTGAGTGTTCTGGAAAGAAACACATTCAATAAGTGTCTTTAAATAAACTGACACTTAGCAAAATTTCAGCTGAGTATACACACAGCATAGCTACATTTCTAACAGCTAGCAAACTGTCAGGAAAGTTCATGAAATAAAAAAAAAAAAAAAGAAAGAAAACAAAAAGTTGTTGCCCAGAAAGTTAACTCTTTATGCAGAGTGTTGGAGATTATTTGTATTAGCTTCAGAAGCTATTTGGCCACAAACAGTAATGAACACATAAAAAAAAAAAAAAAAAAAAAAAAAAAAGTTTTTCTATATTCTTAGGAAAAGAGCTTACAGATATTGGAGTCAAGAGGGCCATTGGATTTATTTTAAGAGCAAATGGTGGTATGAACGTTGAGCACCTCTAAACCCAATTATTCTGTCTTCTGCAATAGTCTATATCAGCTGATGGTCTATACAGAAACAGGCAATGGCAGCACACCAAGAGGAACCTGCCAGATGAACAGTGATCGTGTTCATTTTTCTTACCCACAAATCAAGTAATTCTTAGTAAATAGTAGGCATAATTTTAGCACAAAAGTTCTTTCAAGAAATGTGAGATTAGGGTGGTTTTGTACTCTAAACACTGGCTGGGAGAATATTGGCTTTTAAGGCAAAATTAATATTTTACAGTTCTCAGGACATCATAATGAAAAGAAAGTTCTAACATATACAGCTATTAGGAAACTAAAGCTTTTTGCAGTTGTGACTAAAATGCATAGAAAAAAGTAATTTTCTTAGACCTTGAAGGCTTTGAAGAAGGTAACTCCTGCTCTATATAGACAAAACACTACAGTTTTTGTGGAAGAACAGTTCCAAATTAAGTGAGGGTTAATTGGTTCATGCCTCGGAGGTGTTAGTGAGGTGACTGAACTTGTTTGTAGAAGCATGGACAAACCACCCAGTGTTTAAAATAGCCTTATTTTACTTGAGTTTTCACATTCACTAGCCTGGTTTGCCTACCTCTTACTTGAATTCATTGAATTTAGACAAACAATGAAGCCCGGAGAAGATGATATCAAAAATTTTTGTCTCAAAGTCGGAGGAAAAAAAATGTTTGTTGGTAGTTGCACAAAAAACAAGTATGAAGATCTGCAGTTGCAGCACTAACTGGGTGTTTACTGCTGGCTTTGCAGCGAGCCCCACGACTGCAGCGCAGATGAGCCTGTCCAACCCCAGCATGCTGCGCACCCACAGCCTGTCCAACGCCGACGGGCCCTACGACCCCTACAGCGACACGCGCTTCCGAAACAGCTCCATGTCCCTGGACGAGAAGAGCCGCACCATGAGCCGCTCCGGCTCCTTCCGCGATGGCTTCGAGGAGGGTCAGTAAAAGTTCCGTGGGGCTGGAAGTGCTCAAAGCGTGGCATTTTCACGTGAACTCGGTGCTTTTCAGTTCAGCGCAGGAGTCCTTTCAAACATGGCTTTCTCAGTGTTAGGTACAACCTTAGTCCTAGTCATGGTGTGATCATAGAATCATAGTGTTGGAAGCGACCCACAAAGATCATCAAATCCAGCTCCTGGCCCTGCCCAAGACACCCAACAACCATGTGCCCTAGAGCATTGTCCAAACACTCCTTGAGCTCTGCCAGCCTTGCTGCTGTAACCACTTCCCTGTAGAACCAACCACCCTCTGGGGGAAGAGCCTTTTCCTGATACCCAGCCTAAACCTCCCCTGACACAACTTCAGGACACTCCCTCAGATGCTGTTGTTGGTCATCGGAGAGAATGACGATGTTTATTCAGGGTCAGGTTATATTCAGGTTATATTATTTTGGTCAGACAGAGGAAATAAGTATTGTACCTAGACCTTGACTGTTCAAGAAATGGCTTAAACACATCGTATGCTTCATTTTTAGTGCTCTCAGAATGAGTAATTCATGCTTAGAGTCAGCACATTAGTATTCCTTCAGTAAGGGTACTCTGAACTTGCACCAGTTCTGCTTGTAGTATAGATAAGTGATACCAGTTGGACTGTTTCTGAGTAATTTTTCCAGTATTTAATCTGTACTGAAATTGTGTTTGCTTTTCATTTCTGCTGAATGTCCTGGCTTGATACAACAAATCTTCCAAAGAAGAGTAGTTCTTTGAAACATCTAGTCTTGTCTTTTTAGTGCTTCATTATCTTTTCAAATATGTAACCACACTTGATAAAAAGAACCCATGTAAATATAACAAGAAAAAGTATTTACCTATAAATGAATACTTAGTTCAGTTGCTGCTGATCAGGAATCCTTGTGGCTGTGGCAGGAGTAGCTGTGAGCATGGGTTAAAATCCTCAAGCATTGCACGTTGAGAAGTCAAACATTGAATGGTTCATTCATTGGAAACTCTTCCAACATTAACTCTGAGTCTTAAATCTCCTTTCTGGCAAGGGTATGGGAACTTGATTGTACTTACAGGCCACACAAGCCTTTGACGGCTCTTTCCTCTGCTTCTGAACATCTGCACTTACTCAGCACTGTTAATACCAGTGCCCCATTGTTGGTGCTCCCCAAGAGCCAGGCATGCGTGGGAGCCACACTTCAGTGCTTTGCAGAAGCCTTTGAGAGCCACAGAGTGCCTTCCTGGAGGTTCTGGTTATCCCATCAGGGTTTTTTGCCACTGGAAGAGGTAGAAAATATATATTGGATATGGCTCTGGAAAGATTCATTCATTAATTGGTTACCGAATTTAATCAATCTAACTTCAGTACATTTAATTGTATTTTTGAGGTCTATGGCTGAGGATCTTTATTGGAGGTTGAAAATTATTAGAATAATGCTGTAGGGCTAAGAGCTGGGCCATTGCAGGAACTAATCTTTGTTCTCAGAAACCTGAATGATCATGAACAGTCAAAGACTGCCAGATGCTCAGTCAGTCGAGTTCCATTCTGTGATGGACAGTCATGCTCTTACTAAATTGTCCCCTAATATAATCTGTGAAGGAATTTGAATCACTGTATCTGTGTTACACTTCAGTGATTTACTGAAAGAGCTACTGCATCAGAACTTACTCGGGTTTTATTGAAGACATTCTCCAAAAAATTTAGCCTTTGTCTTTTAACTGTGCTCAAGATTGCAGCAAAACCGTTTTGGCACATTGGAGATTAAATTCTCTCTTGTAGTTCAGAAATTCTTGTCCAGCAGAGAGGCTAGTTTGGATAAACATTTAATAAATACTGCATGTTTGAAGATAAACTATTAAAAAAAAAAAGAAGAGGAAAATTTGAAAAGAGTTAGGTGAAATGTTCTATTAAGTGCTTTTTATTCATTTGAAAAAAGTAATAAAAATGAAGTCCAAGAAATATCCACTAAGTTTTGGACTTGAAAGTAGTTGGAAAATACCACTTTTGTATCTGAGGAAGGAATTTGACGCTACAGTGAACATGCTGAAGATCCCTTTCAGCTTTTCCTCAGTTTTTCCACACCTAAAAAGATGATGATATTTTACCAGATGGATTGAATCTTTAGGTGTAGTCTCTGTATTTTTGTCTTCAGGAGAAAGGTCTTTTATCACTTCCCTGGCTGTAGAGAAGGCAGGAGTCACCTGCTTATTAGTTCCTGCTTATTTCTCAGGGACTCACAAGCTGTAAGTGATCGAGTGGTTCTGAATATAGCAGAGATTTGCCTTCACCTTGAGAGAATAGATTAAAAAGTACTTTAGAAATTTAAATTTGTGGTTAATGAACAAATTGATTTTTTACAATCATCCAGTGTCAATAAGAATAAATCCAGGTCTTAAATAAATCGTACCAACCTACTTCTTAATTACTTCCTAACACATAAGATTACAAGAAATTTGTTTCTCATTAACTTCAGAAGGGCCTGGATTTATTCTTAAAAGCCTTTTCTTCTCTTGTCTCCGGGTGTGAAGTACAGTCATGTTCTCTCACAGCACAGCATGTGGTTGGGAAGGTTACAGGACATAACTCTTGTGACAGACAGGGTTTCAGGGCTGTGGAGATGCCAGCAGGAGCAGCCTCCAAACTCTCCAGAACTTCTTGGGGTAAAAACGCAGCATGAAAATTGAGTGGCCTCTTGGGTCTCCAGTTTCCCCACTTCCCCAGCCAACAGTCTTCCCCTGGAGCTGGGCTGCCTCTGGCTCCCCTCTGATACTTCAGCCTCCAAGGGGAAAAAAAAAAATCATTATCCTTGGGATATAAATTGTTATTCCTTTTTGTGCCACTGGCTGCAACACCAGTTGTTCTTTCTGCTCTCTGGGCAGGTGATCATGGCTAGAGCCTTTCTTTTCTAACAGTAAAAATGATATGTGCTTGAGTGTGCATTTACAGGGCTTTAAAAGAATAGCTCCAGACCAGTTTGGGTTTGTAGGCTGTGTGCAGATGCATGCTGGCTGCACAAAACAGGAATTGCATCGAGAGCATAACTGCCTTCAAGCTCCTAATTAAATAGCCTTTAAATAGCCATCTGCAGATACTTCAAAAAGAAATTGCACAAATTTATTAACTCCTTAGCTGTCCTTAAAGTGAGACATCTGAAATCATGTACATGGCCAGATGATGCACTTGAGTCACTATTCCTGGAGGAATTTAAGAGCCATGTTGATGTGTCACTTGGGGACATGGTATGGTGATGGCCTTGGCAGTGCTGGATTATTGGTTGGACTGGATGACCTTGCAGGTCTTTTCCAACCTAAATAAATCTGTGATTCTACATGATGGTGATGTTTCACAAGGTGAGAGTAGGATTCCCAGAGTTACATGTTCTTTCCCTTTTTTTCTCATTTTGAGTGTTCTTTCCTGTGTTAAAAGTCCCAGTGTGATCTTACAAATTCCAGCTGATGCTAACTCAAAGATGTGTGTGTGACCAAATCCATGATAAAGGTTTCTGTTTCCTCTCTGGTGAGCTGGTATGGCTCTTTTTTTGGTTATGTCTTTGTTAGGAAAAAAATTGACCAAGGAAGAATATTGGGAGGCAGACCAGAAAATAATATTATATTCCCTGTATGAGTCCATTTGTGGCCTTGTGCAATATTGCCTCACTTTGGGCTTTCCATCTTAAAAATCTTAAGGGGAAAATGCAAGTAAAGGGAAATGAGAAGAAGATCTTAAGTGCAGAACATCTGTGATACGAAGTTGAAATAGGAATCTTCAGCTTGGAAAATGATGGCTGAAGGGAAGGGAATTTGGTTTGTTATAAAGAGATTGGTTATCCATTCCTTCTCAGGGCACAGTAGTGTAGATTCACTCAAGGAACTCACTGACATAGCAGCAGGTCTAAAACAACTGCAAGGAATTGCATTTCTAAACACTAGAGAATTTTTTGTTGCACACAAAATGTGTCAGTAGATTCAGCAGAAGTTAAGGAACTTAATGGTACAGAGGTCACAGCAGGCCAAATAATGTCTGCAGTTTCCATTCCTGGAATTTCCATCTCTGCTGATACCCAGAAGGTGCAAAGAGGTACCTGGGGAATAATCACTGCGTATCTGTCTCCTCTTTTCATTCTTTTCAGTACACATGGGCTGTGGTTGCAGGCAGGGCTGGAACACACCATTAGACAAAGCCTGGGCCTGACTCACACCCATTATTTTTATGTTCTTGGTGTAGTATAGTCCTTAATGCCTACCTAGAAAGGTCATTTTAAATGAAAATATGGTTACCCAGAGAAAGCGAATGGGTGTGAGGTTTTTTGTACTTTCTTGTGGGTTTTTTAAATTGTCTTAAATTCCTTCAGAAGCCAACTTTGACCTTGTTTACTTCTCATTCCAGTATTGCCTTAGGATATAATGTCAGTGGGAAAGTAGAACCCATTTATTATGAATGTAGAATTGCAGTAGGTAATTAGAGCAAAATGGCAGCTTTTCTCAACTTTTTTTTTTGGCTGGAAGGTTTAGAAGAAAGAAGAAATTATTTTATGCTATTTCATATGATCTGTGTTCAGTTGTTTGAGTTTTGAATGAAAGTTTCAGTTCAATGTGTCTTGTTTCTAAAAATAAAAATAAAGGAAAGGTAATTTTGCATGTTTCAGTAGCAGAAAGAATAGCTTCAGGTACATTTTTTTCAATAGTGTAATAAAGAATGAAATTATGTTATTTATATGTAAATCCTGGTGCCTGAGTGATGGTAACAACCTTGAGAATGACAGAATTGTTAGGGTTGGAAGGGACCTCTGAAGATCATCAAGGCCATCAATGATGTATATCCTTTACTGAAATTAAATGCAAAAATTGCTTGAAACCAATCATTTTCCAGCAAGTTTTGTAGCCATATTTTCACTGTTAATTTCTCTATGGGAGAACAAATTTTGCCTTGTTAAAAAAATGTCATTGCTTTAAAGAAAGGCCAAAAAACCCTGCAGGGGAAGGGAATGTTGGGCTCATTGATGCACTGATAGAGCTCCCTTAAGTCAGCAGAAGGAAGGTACAGCTGCATTCAGAGGACAAACCACAGCCCCAAAATTGGATAATGTTTTTTTTATCCTGGGTCCTCCACATCTCCTGGAACATCTGCTTGCACACTGGAACTGGGTGTTGTGGTCTTCTCAGGACATCCCCATCTTGGTCTACTGTTCAAAAAACCAACAAAATCCCTCAATCTCATCTAAAACTGAAGATTAAATACTTAGATTTATTTTTGTAATCTCTTCTGCATTTCTTGTTTTTTTTTTTTTTTTTAATCTTGAGTAAGCCCTTTTGCAAGAATTTTAAGATACACTGTCCACAAAAATATTTATTTCTGAACAGATCTTCATCAAAACTTTTTTTAACTTTCTTGGCCACACCTTATTTTCCCAAGTATTATGAGAATTTTAAGACAGCTTTACCAAATCCAAGGTTATGGATGGTGTCACCTGGCCATGCATTCTTCAAACCTTACATTATTGGTGCAATAATATAGTGTAATTAAGTTTAGGATGGATGATGAAATTTATGAAAGTATTTCTTCAGCAGATTGGTGGTTGACAGTGGATGATTTATGATGATTCCACTCTGTGGTTAGTGCACTTACATTCATTGTGTTTATTTTCTTTCCTTTAGTGCATGGTTCTTCTCTCTCTTTGGTGTCCAGTACATCATCTATTTATTCCACAGTGAGTATAATGAAGTGAAGAGTTTATTTCTTAATCAACATTATTGAATTGACCGGTCTTACTGTGCTAGTTTTGCCATCCAAGGAGCAGGAAAAAAGCAGTTCTCATTTGACTGTGTTCTGAATGCTAACTGGGAAAGGGATGTTCATTTCATGAGGGTACCTGTGGATATTTAGCAATATCCTCATTAAACACAGACTTCAATGGCCTAAAAGCAGCCATTGATTTTTTCAGTCTGTAATTTATGCTGTGCTAAGTAGGTTTTGCTACAATGCACCTCAGTAGATACGAGGAGATTTGAACTTCATTACTTAAAGCATCCCAAAGTTTGCTGAATAAAGTCACCCCATCCTTACAGTAATGATTTGCTACTAGAGAATTTTAAGTCCACTTTTTAATGCACAGATATTAATAATTCTAAAAAAGGCCATTTATTCACTGTGCCAGTAACATTTTCTCCACAAGTATGTATTCATTTTGGTTATCTGATCCTGAAATAAGGCTTACTGGCATTTGAAAATGCATGGGAGTACTCAGAGCTTCAGGTTTCTGTCCTTGCTGCACAGGCAACCCCAATAGTGTGTTTGGATGGGTGTGATTTTCCTGGTGGCTGGTGGTGGGCATATTTACTTAGGAACAGTGGAGTGTGTGAATTCCTACTTCTCCTTGGCTGATAACTGGTTAGAAACAGGCCATAGTAGCCACAATGTTATCATGCTGACCACAGTGGATGGTCAGTACATCCACTTGGCATCCTCACAATTGGCTGTGTGTCCTCAGTTTTTCATCACCACGCTGCCTAGGCAGCACCCAAGTGGGAGGAATGTCTAAGTTCTTTTTCACCTCACTTTGGATTGCAAAAGTGTGACTCCTTCCCATGGAGAGCTGAGTGTGGGATGAAGGGAATTACCCAGGATCAGCCAAGTTCTGTGGCTGTCCTGGTTCTTCAGAGCCTCATGCAATCCCTTATGGACAGAGCCAGGACTTCTTCACCCTTCCACAATTCAGATCAGAGGTGCACTGGTCAGCAGGCTGAGAGGTGGAGCCCAAATTCCTTCCTGCAGAAGGAAGTATCTCACCAGCAACCTGTTTTCTTTTTCTTGAAGAGTAAATAAATTAGGAGATTAAGTTACACTGACTATGGATGTGGGAATCCAAACTAAGTAATTCACATTAGAGTTTTTGAAACACCAAAAGAGAATTTGCATAAATTTGTTATGTTGTAATATCCTCATGTATTTGCTTTTATTTTACAGCCTGAAGAGAAGTGCCAGTCAGAGGTAAGAGCACATCCTCTTTGACAAACAAAAATGACACTCTGCACTGTGTGTGGTGCTGTTTTATTTCTCCTTGTTATGATGCACTAAAGTGCTCTCTTAAAACCCACAGATTCGCAAGCTACGGAGAGAATTGGATGCATCCCAAGAAAAAGTGTCAGCTCTGACAACTCAGCTGACTGCTAATGTGAGTACAACTCTGAGAACAAACATTAACCTGGAATGCATTTAATGCAACAGTTACCACCCAGGTTTTTTACGTGACAAAAAGATTTCATGTGTATAACATGCAGTTCATATTACTGAGGTGTTTAAAGAAATAACTGCATGCATGTGTGGGACATGTCCAAAATAACATCCTCTGCCCTAGTAAATTACCTTACACCTCTCTTTAAAAACTGAGTTACAATATTAATTTGGCTTTGTATGTATGTAAGCCATCTTAAGGTCCTGAGAAAATCATGAGTGATGGTCTTTTTTTATAAATACTGTCTTACTTTAATATTTGGATAGGATGAGATACAGCTAAAGATTATAATTGGTAGGAATAAAAGTTAATAGGAACTTGGACTGAAATGCATTCTGTTTTTCTCCTGCATGAAGGTGTGGGTTAATGGCATGATAGATAATAGTGGCATAAGGGGCTCTAGAAACTAATTTAAAGGTAAGCCTAAAGAATGGGGATACCTGACTTTTTGTGAGTGTAGACAATACTTCCGCTTGTTCCTTTCAGGAATTTGAGGGATAAGTAATTTAAGACATTCAGGAAAAAAAATTGGAGTCCAGGAGGTGTTGAAGCAATACTGTATGACCCTGAGCAAGTTTATTTGTGTGTTCTGTGCTGCAGTCACAGATAGTGGGAATCTGCAACACAGAAGCTTGCAAGGAAAATAAGCAATTCTAGAGTAAATAAACTGCAGATGAATAGTCAGCAGATCAGATCATACTGACATCCTGGTTTATGGGAATGAATAAACATCTGAACATATGCTTGAAGGGGACATTCCTGTTCATCAGCTTTCTGAACAGGGGGAATGCAAAGCTTGGGACAGTAAAAGGACAGGTTTCACCTGAGCAGTATCACAGGAGAGGTTCAAGAGGAAGTCTGTGCTTTCTACTGCAGACATTACAGTGCTTCATCCAACTTGAAAATGGAGTAGCAAAACCAAGAATACAGTTATAACAGAAAAGTCAAATAAAAGGGCTTTGACTGCATGAAACCACTTAGTTACTATTCCAAGAGGAAAACAATTTAAACATCTTTCAAAAGTTAAATCTTAACATTTGCCTGTGGAATACAAAGGGGATGGATACACGAGTTGGTTTTACTCCAGAAGCTTCTTTTACATGTGAGAAAGCAGGACCAGATTCTCTTGCTTACATTTTTAATTATGTTGTTAAATAACCCAGCTTGTGTCCTTCAGACAAAGAACTTAGTCAGCTGAGCAGCTCATTTGGCTCTGCCTTGGCTTTATTGCATTCTCCATCACACCGTTCAGGGTCGCTGGGCTGGTGCTCAGCACAGGCCTGTCTCCAAGGGCAGGGAGCAGCACAGCCTGCTCATTGCCTGGCCCAGCTGCTCTTCATTTGCCCAAGAATTTCTGTGTGGTTACTACCTCTCTTTGTGGAGAACAGTTTTTAATGTACACTCCATTATGTTTTTGTTTGGATTGGGGTCATTTCGGTTTTTGTGGCTTTTTCTTGTGGGCTTTTCTCAAAAAAAAAAAAAAAAGTTAGCATATCATTTATTATTTTGATAATATTCCATTTTTGGTTAGTTCACTTTGCTAAAATTTTTCAGGATTTTATTCATGCTATTTAAACTTCTTAGACTTGAGCCTCCCCTGATTATGGTGTCTGTAAATTGACACCAGAGATGTTGCTATATCTGTCGTAGTATTAAATTTCAGTCTCTAGCCACCTCTTTTCAAAGAACATGCCCTTTTTCCATGTAAAAGGCTAAGTTTGTTCCCAAAAAGATTGAGATTAATAAATGTTGTTAGTTAAGACACTTGGACATTTCCTTTAGACATGATTCCTTTAATAAAAGGCAATTAAAACTTCGACAATTCAAATTAATTGCTTCAATTTACAATTTTTTTTCTAAATTTCCATGCATAGACACTGCAGTTGTTGATGCTTCTCAAGTCATCAAGGGCATATATTTGAAAGCATTTTGCTTCAACTTTAGAAAGTGAAGATACATTTTTTTCCATAGCTCACTGAACAATTTCAAGATAGAAATAATTGCAAGATCTGGTTTTGAAAGAGCAATTGGTTTTTAAGGCTCAGGTCAAAGCATTAAGGGTCTGTATCCTGTTACTAATCCGTGCAGTCCTGCTTGCCCATTTATTTTTTGCTTTTGAAAAGTATTGCTGAGGATCCCTGAATATCAGCTTTGTTGTTCCCTGTTCATCCTCCCCAAGAGAAGCTGTGCACTCTGTGTTTTTAAAATAAATATTTAGATTTTCCTAGTGTGTAGTGTTAGGTTTTGAATTACTTTTTGCCATTTTCTCACAGTCTCAGCTCTGCTTATTTTCATAGGGGCTGATGGGAATGAGAGCTGCACATCCCCATGTTATTGTACTGCTCATGTTTGTTTTCATTGTGAATGTGAGAACAGTTCTTTAGGATAAGTCAACTGTGTGCTGCTGCTGAATGAGTCTGGAATAGCTCTGTGAAAGGTTTTGCTATTCTGTATTTTTTTAGGAGAGAAAATGTCCTTTTCTCCATGGAAAGATTTCAGTTTTACTTGTCATCATGCATATAGAATTATTTTTAATAGAGAAATAAAACTATTGATTTCTATGATTAGTGTAGAATATTATGGCTAATGAGACAAATATATATTGAAATATGCCTGTGATCAGTTATGTGTGCACATGCATATGAATACCAATAAAACAGGGCCATGTCATGGCTCTAGAAATACAGTTTCTCAAGTTCTTTTCCATCTTCTCATCCTACTTTTCCTTCCTTTTGCTTCTCAGTAATTTTCGATTCCTAGCTGATGTCTTTCATGTAATGGACACTGTGTTCTCTGTGCTTCCTGGGGAAAAGATTGAACATTCTTCTCCCAAGAAGCACAGAGAAATAATTTTCTCTTTCCTTGGGAAAACAAAAAAGGGTGACTGGCCAAGCAGCAGGAATTTTGGCTGATATGTGGCAAGCTGACCTTGGTTGGAAGCAAGGTGCATTCAAATATTGGAGAAGTCTTTGAGTTCAATGAAGATGTATCAGCTGCTAAAGCATTTCTTCTCCTGATGGGAGGGAGAACCTCCACCCCTGTGACTGCCAGTATCTTTTTGCCTTAATTATCCATAAGGAAAATAGTGGTTTAGTTGGAGGGCAGTTTCTGCCTGACTTCTCTCTGTACAAAAACTTGCTTTATGTTTTATTGTTGGCAAGCATTTCCATAATGTGTGCTCTGCTCATTTGACCTTTTCTAAGCAGTGTTGTTTTCTCTGCACCGATTACACAACAAACAATGCCATGCACTGGGTGGGCCGATTAAATACCTGCAGAAATACTCTTTTTGGGGGGAAGAGAACAAACTCCTCCTGTGTGGTTTGATTTCAGGCTCACCTGGTGGCAGCGTTTGAGCAGAGCCTAGGGAACATGACAATCCGACTGCAGAGCCTCACCATGACAGCAGAACAAAAGGTAACCTTCAAAAGGATTTGGGAAGTCTTCATTTCTCTTTCCAGCATTGTTGCTTGTGCTCCCTCTGAAGTTGTGTGGGGGAAAAAGTCGCATACACAATTTGCCTTAGCTCCCTCATTTGTGGTGACAGAGTAAAGTGTAATAAAAAATGTACATAAAACAATCATTTTCTGCAGTGGGATTTTGTGGCAACTGATCAAGTTATTCCTATAAATTGCTGCTTTGGACACAAGTCTTCAGTATTGCATATTTCTGTAATATACTTCATCCCAATGCATCCTGGACATGGAGAGAAACACCAAGAAGAATACTTAAAAGACTGGCAGCATTGGGGTTTTGGACAGTATACTTGAATAGACATTATTTGTGCATTACAAAATACATGCTTTTTTTGTATCACAATACCCAAGCTGTTTTGCACCCTGTTGAGGATATGTTTCCCCTGGTAACCCAAACCTCACTTTCACCACCTTGTACATATATATTCCATAAATTCACTATTAACTGCCAATACTTAGATGGAAGTGCAGCCTCCTTTGAGTCCTTCTCCCATGTACCACCATATGATTTTTTTTCCTTATTCAAGGACTCAGAACTGAACGAGTTAAGGAAGACAATTGAACTCCTGAAGAAACAAAATGCTGCTGCTCAGGCTGCCATCAATGGAGTCATCAACACACCTGAGCTCAACTGCAAAGGTGAGAGACAAGCACCACATCCAGGGCTCTCCAATGAGACTTCAGGTAATAGCTGATGTAACCATCAAAGTTACCCAGAGACCAGAATAACCCAGTCATTTACACTGGCAGGAATTGCTGAAGGAAAAGTTTGAAGCATCTCAGATTTTAATCTTGTCACAAGAAACAACGATTTGAAATATGCAATACATCCATTGGGATAAGTGATTGTGAGAGTGCTGATTTCCCTAAATATTTCTTCAGGATTGCATGGTTAATACCATACATCAACTTCCTAGATAATTTTGACACTGCCTCCATTCATATGCAGGTCCTGGAGCTGCTCAGCCCACGGACCTGCGGATCCGGAGGCAGCACTCCTCGGACAGTGTCTCCAGCATTAACAGTGCCACCAGCCACTCCAGTGTGGGCAGCAACATCGAGAGTGACTCCAAGAAAAAGAAGAGGAAGAACTGGGTGAGTGTGTTTTAGCAGAGTGTGTGAGGTTTATATGAAATTGTCAGGACATGCACGGTGAAATCTGCCCAGCAGCTCCTTCCTGCCTCGTGCAGCAGGTCAGCACAAGGACTCTGCACTGCTTAAATCCTGGGTAAACTCTCCTGTGAAGGCTTAATTGAGTTATAGGTGATGTATATCCTTGTGTTGATTCTGCATAGGTTTGAATTTTAGCTTGACAACCAAAAGGCCAGTCTTAAATTAGAAATAGCTGTCAAAGATCAGTTCTGGCTAAAGGGGTATCCAGCCCCTTAAGGAAAACATCACATCTGTCATTTAAGTAAAGCAAACCCACCAAGAGACGATCATTCTTGCAGTTTTTTTGGTTTTGTCTCATAGGGCTTTCTTATAAGTGAATGTATTAAACATTTTAAGAACTCTTTGTCCAGCGTTAACTTGGAGTTCTAAGAATAATGTAAAAAATATACTGATCTTTAAAAATTTTTCACAGTGGACACCTCTTTTGGAAGTTTTTTACAATATTTACCTGTCATTTCCCGTTTTTCCCTCTTTGCTCATCACGTACTATGTACAAGGTACCCTGTACTGGAGGAAAGGTACATTGTCTTCAACTCCATTTTCAATTAGACCATAACTGCCTTAGTGACCTAGTCTGATTGTAGTTTGTACTGAAGTCCCTAGATCCTTTGTTGTAGCTAGTAAAGCGATCCACCCCTTTCTTCCCACTGAATTTAAATCTCCTGGACCTTTTGGGTGTACAGCTAAATCTGTAGAGACGCAAAATGTGGTTAGAGGTGGTAAAAGCTTCACTTGTGTTTGCACAATACCGTCTTAGAAATGTTAATGAAACTCCTGAACTGTAAGAAACAGCTTCCTGAACAGGTTCTTGATTTTATTTCTCTCTTATCTCAGAGGTTTCATTTTGTTGTCTCTGGTATTACCAGCTGCTTCACAAAAGAAGCATTTCCATTCTGCCTCTTAAGTAATTGGTTGGATGGAAACAACGTCTTCTCCAAATCCTTCTTGTGCTGTATGTTTGTTATAGACAAAGTAAATTGGTGTAAGTTTTAAATTTCTAGCAACTCTCAGTTTGTGACACAAAACTTTTGTAGCCATTAAGCCTTGGTTAAGACAAACACTTTTTAAAATTCTTGTTTAGCTTCTGTTCTTTGTTATTGTAACTTAGTGGAGATGATCCTACATCAGCCTTTCTCATTCATCAGATAACTATTTTTGAAGAAGGTTAAGGGAACATTTCCTTATTACAAAGATAAATAAATAAAGTTTTCATGAAGTAGAAGAAACAGAACAGTATTTTTACGTTGTTATTAAAAATGAGTACATTAATACTGTGAAATGAAGATTGGAAATCAAAACACTACTGAGAAAAATATGTGAGTTGAATCTGATTCACACATTCTTTATTCCACCAGTGCTGAGGAAGTTCTCAGCCAAGGTCTTTGTGCTCTGTGTGGAGGCAATGCAGCTGTCCATTCAGAGCTGAAACACCAGATTTTTAACATTTCTCATTTTAGGAGTCCTTGTCTAGTTTAAAAACATCTTTCAGCTCATATTAAGCCAGCCTGTATGTAATTTGCAATGGCATTAAAAACTGTACATTGAGTATCCTGGTGGGAAGGGAGCTATGAGGCTCATCAAGTCCAGACCTTGATTCCACAGAGGTTTAACTTTCAGGGCTACCTAAAAGTGAAACCATATGTCTAAGAGCCTTGTCCAAATCCTTCTTGAACACTACCTGTTGAATTGTAACTTTGGGGTAACATCAGTTTAATTACATGAATATTAATTCTTGTTTGGAAAATGGCAGTCACATTACAGAAAGTTATTTTAGTTGCAGGTAGGTAGAGAAGTTGCAGTCTTTTCACATGGTGAAATACATGTTCCTGCAAGGAAAAATACATTATTGACTTGGCTCTTAGCCAAAACACTCTGCCTGTCCTAAGGAGAAAATGTAATTTAAATAGTTAAGAAAGTTTGAGTCTGGTGTCTTCCTCAGGTAATGCAAAAAAATGGCCGTATGTGGTTTGAAACACCTGGTTTTGGAAAATACAGGGTTCTGGTTTTAAAGTAACTGTTTGTGTTTGTTAATCATTGGTCGTGTTTGTCTTAGAAATCCAAAACTTCCCTTATCAGTGGCTTTATCTGTTAAAACATGTCTTTTTTCCTTCCCCCACTTCCTTTTGCTTGCACTTCTTCCGGCAGGTCAATGAGGTAAGGAAGACCTACTTTAAACTCAGAGGTACAAAGCTAACCCACCCATTGACACCACTAACCCTTCCAGCATCATTAACCTGGGCTGGGCTGTGTGCCAGCACAGCTGCAAGTTGTCACCACACTGCTGCAAAGCTTGTTGCACTGAACAGAATTTGCTGTCAAATAGTTCTTAAAAAATAGGAAGCATTCATAGCCACTCCTATTGACCTTATTAATCTGATAAAATAGTTAAGGAAAAAAAAAGCTTTTTTATTTTTCACCCGTGTTTCTGTGTATGTGAGTATGGCTGTAGCATTTGGAGTATTTGCATGTTAAAGAATTTTTACTCTATGGCTTTTTTTGCCTGGTTTCACTCTTAGTGATGGACCTGTGCTGTGGTCTTGTTTTTTCCAGTTACGCAGCTCCTTCAAGCAAGCTTTTGGGAAAAAGAAGTCTCCCAAGTCAGCATCTTCTCATTCAGACATTGAGGAGATGACTGATTCTTCCTTACCTTCCTCACCAAAGCTACCACACCACAACACCACTGTTTCAACACCACTGCTGAGAGCTTCCCATTCCAATTCCCTGTAAGTGATTTCTGTAATTTTTAGACAGAAAACAGCATGGAAGGCATCTTGCTGCATTGGTAGAGGAAAGGCAGAGGACAGAAGTGCTGAATTTATGTATTCAGAAATGTAAAGATATGTGAGCTGACTCCCAAGCCAGTGCCTTTGCATTAGTGTCCAAGAAGCCAAAAAACATTGCCTCAGTACTGAAGTGTAAATGTTTCATTGGGTGGCTCACTCAGCAGAATGTACTGAGTATCAAGAATATTTATAACCAGGGTGACCTTGAGATGCCAACTTAAATGGATCTCTTGCTGCTAATTAAACAAACCAGGTCAAATCTGGGATTTTTTTTCTGTTGTCTAAACTCAACACATATTCTATTAATCTGCCAGTTATATTGACAAATTCAGGTAAGGAAATCAAGCACTGTGGTTTAGTGATACAGATGAACTCCTCTAACAGCTTGTGCCTGGTGAATGGAGATGATCCACCCCTCCTTCCTTCTGTAGCTCCCTAGCCACCTGTGCCTGGTCCTTTCCATGGCCCCCTGTGAAATAAATTTAAACAACTCCCTTGCCATGCTCTTTTGAGTCTGAACTCACATTTTAGAATGAGCATGGAAAATTTAGTAAAACAATTTTTATGTTAATTCCATCAGTAGCTTTGTCACTTGAGCAGGATAAGTAAACACAGGCAGTATTGTGAAACCTGTAATTACCAGACAGCCTCCTGACCTTGAGAGGCCATGCAGAACTTCCAGCCTGATTTCAGAACAAATGCATTGGAGTAGTTCCCCTCCACTTGTTTTCACATGAAGAGTTGAAAACAATAGCAATAGTTTCCAGCTGTATAACAGTGATGAAATGTCAGTGGCAAAAGATAATCCCCCATGATTTTTGTTTCAAAGCTTCTTCCGTCTCTTGAGCCTAACTCAGTGCATTTCTGGTGACTACAGCAAGTTGTGCTTTAGAACTCTCAGGCCAGAAAATTGTCAAATGATGATCCCATGTGTCATCAGCCAAAATGCTGTGTGGGTGCATCTCACCTTGCTATGGAAGCCAAACGGATAAATGTGAGAAAAGAGTAAATATGTTAACTGGGGGAAGGATAGAGCACAAGTAAAACTTGTGTGTTTTGGCTTATTGGATTTTTGCTGTGGAAAACATCTCTCATTAACCTGATTTAGGGAAAGACCTGTAAGGTAAAATCTCTGTTGAAGCGTGCAGCTGTGTGGTTGATCTTCATACAGATACAGTTACAAGTGTACTGAAATGTCATTACTCAGAAACTTTTTCTGTGAGGGTGGGGGGAAGAAAAATGCCACCAAAAATTTTTTAAGCGTGAGTTCTTTAAAGCAAGCAGGAATTTATCGTGCTCAAATAGGTGTAGAGTTCCAAAGCCCTCCAGAGCAGTTCAGGGAAAACCAGCTGTGCACACCTGGTGAGCTTTAAATCTGTCTGTGAACTCATCAATCTCCAAACAACTGCTGTTAAATACCTGCACCTCCTTAATTTATTTAGATTTTGGCTTTAGATGTTTTCCTTTATAACAACTACTGTGAAAAAAATTAAGACTCTCTAATAGTAGGTGATTTCAGTTAATTCTGTTTCATATGCTTATTAAAGAAAAACAACACTCAGACATCTTTGTTTCACTAGTCTCTAAAATTTCTATGACCCATTTAATATCTGATTTATGGTGTCACTAATTCAATAAGCCAAAATTGCTACCTGCTTCAAGCAGAATAGAAAGGGCTTTATTCCTCTTCTCCTAATAAATCCTGGAGATGTATTGGGCACTATGAGAAAAGGCACAAGTGTCTGTTTGTCCGTGTCCTGCAGTATTTCCGAGTGCACGGACAGCGAGGCCGAGACAGTGATGCAGCTGCGGAACGAGCTGAGGGACAAGGAGATGAAGCTGACGGACATCCGCCTGGAAGCCCTCAGCTCTGCCCACCAGCTGGACCAGCTGCGGGAGGCCATGAACAGGATGCAGGTGAGCAGCAGCCACCCCGGATCCTGCAGCCTGTGCTGATGTGGGAAATACTGGCCAACCACACCCCCACAGTAAAGATCTGAAGTTTTTGAATGCTTACTGAAAGTTGTGTTTAGCTTTGTGCCAGTGTTAAACCTTCATTAAAAGTCAGCATGAATACCTGACTTTGCTGTCTTCAGCTGCAGCTGTTTCAACCCCAGGATGGGTCCATCATTTTGTTGACTTGTTTCTGTGCTCTCTGCTTTAAGGTAGTTGCATTTCAGTGTTAGTGAATTCCCACGTTATTTAGGTATTTTAGGATACTTTGAAAAGTTTTACAGAGAGGACATTGTAATAATTAAAATCTGTAATTAAAACATTATGAAAACAGCATTTCTGCTAAATTACTGTTTATTCTTGAGTTACTTTTGTTGCTGTCTTATAATCATGTTTTTCACTGTGCCTTCTAATGTCTGGCTTGTCTTTTCAAGAGTGAGATTGAAAAGTTAAAAGCAGAGAACGATCGGCTGAAATCTGAAAACCACGGCAGCTGTAGCAGGGCTCAGTCTCAGGTTTCCATCTCCTCCTCTCCCAGACACTCAGTGGGTCTCTCTCAACACAGCCTGAACCTCACGGAGTCAACCAGTCTCGGTGAGTTTAATGAGAAGGGTGGTGAGGCAGGTTTTATCCTGCACTTGGTTAGCCATGGAAAAATGAAAGCGTGAGGATTATTAACAGCTGAGGTGTAGAAATATGTCACAAGCTGGCACAAAGCCTTCTTTTAAATATCATTGTAGGTCTGCTACACCCTCGGTCAGAGGTGTCCAATTATGACCTCAGCTCTGAGAAGTCATGTTTAAAGCCATTTAATGGTGCTCTTTTGCCAGGGGATATATCATAGGAAGGAAAATACAGAGTAACTTGCTAATAATTTTCAATGACCTTCCCTTTTTAAGAGGGATGTATGGCAGGGAAGTCAGTCAGCCTGGTTCTTGTGTTTTACCTCAGGGCTTATAAAGCCCAGACATGTTGTGTTTGACTACAATAAACCAGAATAGCCTCCATTGTAACTGAGCTCCAGCTGTGAAGCTGTTGATGTTTCCTGTCCACAGACATGCTGTTGGATGACACTGGAGATGGCTCTGCCCGGAAAGAAGGAGGCAGGCACGTCAAAATAGTTGTCAACTTCCAGGAGGAGATGAAATGGAAGGAGGTGAGTTCTGTTTCATCCCCAGCTTTGAGATGTAAGTGACCTTGGAATATGCGGGGGTATTCAAATTTGCAAAGGACTTCTAGGAATTTTCTCAGGAAAACGGCTTACAGGTGTGTTAATAGTGATAGAGAAAGCACTTGGCTACCTCCAGCTTCCTTGGGGCTGCTGAGAGGGACCGAAATGCCAGAAGCACCAATCTTATGGAAGAACCTGACAAATCCAAACTGGGAGATCTTTATGGTATCATCCTAGTTGAAGTTGTCCTCTCTGGCACAAGTATCCTGTTTAGAATGACAACTTTCAGATGTTTTCCATCCACAGGTAATTGAAAGAATCCTAAATACCCAAATAAATAGCAAATATTGTAAAATTGCTTCCCATCTCATGTGTTTAACGTACTACATGCATGAATGTAATATACAGTCTTTGCCAAGGAATGGCCTTGCTAGCTCACATTTTTGAGTACTTGTCAAAGTGTGTTTAAGAAGTAAGTTGATGTCTTTCTGAGGGGTGGACAAAAATTGGAATGATCCAGAATAAAATGGACTAGGCAGAGCTTTCCATTAAATACCAATTTTGCATTAATTATGACAACCCCGGATAAACAGTAAAACTGCTGCTAATTGACTGCAATCAGAGCAAGTTTTAGGAACACTTCTAAACTTATGATAGAAATTAGTTTTTCTTCAATTAATGTTTCACAATGACTGCCCCTGTAGAAAAACAGAAAAATGATTTTTTCTTCTGATTTCTTTTATCTGCCTTAAAAATCAGGTACAACATTCAAAATGCTTGCTGTGATACATCAAACATACATCAAACATAATTTATAAATATAAACTTTCTTTCTATATTACTACTTTTACATATAGCTATGTATAATTTCTAGATATATAGGTTTCTATGTCCACAGCAGAATTTCTAGAAATAAATAGGATAAACCTTGCAAATGTAACATCTTTGATTGTGAAGTCATGAAAGAATGAATTTGACATCTACTTTTCTGTCTAGAATATTCCTAAGAGTCTTTCTGTCTCTTTGCTAAAATGTAATCCTCTCAGAGATTTTTGAATTCTTCAATGTATTAATAAATACCTTCAGCTTAACATCACAGCCACCTAAGTATCCTTTAGATTTGTGACTCCAGCACTGTACAAAATGTTTATCGTGTGAAAAGGATTCCATACACCGTCCAGAATTCACCATATAGAGTAGTAAGGATGCACCATTATTTAAAAATAAAAGGGGAGGGGGCAGGGAAAGCCAGCATTTTAATTACATTAACCACACTTGTCTGATAGAGCTATTTCCGTGCCTTTAGGATTCCAGGCCTCGCACCTTCCTCATAGGCTGCATTGGAGTCAGTGGGAAGACCAAGTGGGATGTTCTGGATGGGGTTGTAAGACGCCTGTTTAAGGTCAGTGGGTACAAAATGCTGTGAGCTCAAGTTGTCCTGTGGGTTTTTGATGGTACCAAGCTGTATTTAACTTTGTGTGTTAAGCCTGTCACAGCAGAGAACAAACTCCCAGTGCTGCCTGACTTCCCGTGTCCCTTTTCCCCCCCAGGAGTACATCATCCACGTGGATCCCGTGAGCCAGCTGGGGCTCAACTCAGACAGTGTTCTGGGCTACAGCATCGGAGAAATCAAACGCACCAACAGTGCAGAGACCCCAGAGCTGCTGCCCTGTGGGTACCTGGTTGGAGAAAACAATACTATTTCAGTGACCATCAAAGGTAATTTCACCTGACCTGCCTGCTGGAGAACTCACTTTTGACAGTTTTGTCCATTTTATCTTGCTGTGTCAAGAAACTCAGAGTAGAAACTTTTTATTGTGCTGCTTTTTCCTGTTCCTACAGTTTATTTACTTCTTTCTGTTTAATTTGATAAAGACAGCACTTGGGGTATGCTAAGTCTGTGATTTCAGCAAGTTTTCAGCCTATAACTGTAGGAGTAATTGCACACTCCACAGATCTTGAGTTGTCCTGGAGAAGACCTCACACCACAAGTGTTGCAGTGGAGCTGTTTGAGCAGCAAAGTACTTTCCAAATGAATCAAGCCTCAGAATTTCATTACCTCTTTGTCACAGCTATAGTTGTTATTTCCTTCGCACAAGGTAAAAAAAAAAAAACAAAAAAAATCTTGAGTGATTTGCTTGATTGGTCTCACTGAAGAGTCCCTCCTTGAGTACCAGGAAGGAGGGAGCCCAAATTTTATGAAACACCTTAAAGCCTGGTCTGGATTTTTCAAAATGTATGCTTTTCAGGATTCCCATCAATTTCATTCTGTAATACTGATAAAAATTTAGTATTTATGTTTTTCATATGGTTTCTTAGGGAAGCACTTTTTCATGAAAACTCTACTATGTAACTAAGCTTCGGGGTAAAATCCTCAGCTGCTGCATTTTGAGCATACACCAGTTTGCTCAAAGTTAGACCAGTGAAATCTGCAGATAGATGGTATTTGAGGGCAATGCCAAATATTCTTCAGACCAGCTTTGAAATTTGACTGAAAGCAGATTTTTGAGTATTGGTGTAAAAACCAAGTTAACCTTGTGTAAGAAACCACAGTGGGCAGGAAGACAAAATAAACTGTGAAATACATCAATTTACTGAGGCTTGACATGAACCCAGGATATTCTACTTCTATAAAATGCATTGTCCAGTCATAAATCCTAACTGAAATATTGCATAAAGTCTAGCTGTGTCTGTAAAGCTGCAGTTTGAGTTTATATTTAACTTGCACTGGCTTGACTTGTGCCTTGAAGGTTCAGAAGTGATAACAGTTTGCAACAGAATAGAAATGTATTTAATCAATTTATGGGAAATCACTTACATATACCTTTGAGATATAAAGCTGCCTATATAAATATTTAATATTCCAAATAATCACTGAGGTGCAAACATTTCTCTGGGTGATCTGCCAGCTTCCCTTCCTGCTGTTTATTTTGAAGCACTGTGTACTTTCCCTGAGCCAATTCTGCCTAAAGTGACTGCTGACATGGCATAAATGCTTATCAGTAAGGAGTTTTCTGTTAGAGGAGATAACTATCAGCATACAGAGAAGGAGTTTAATTACAGGCATTTGGGAAAGTAGGGGGAGTTGATGATAGCTGGGTTTTTTTTTGTCTAGTGATCCAAAAGTAAACAGGTACATTCTGGGTGAGTGCATGGTGAAATGCTGTAAAATGGATGGCTTGTGCATGAGAAGCATGGCCTGGAATGCTTTGGTGTGGCAGCTTCCACAGGGCCTTAGGTATGCAGCTGAGGACTAGGCTGAAGGAGGCTCCAGGCTAAGCCAACAGGTCACCCCTGCACTTGTTTTTCCAGCTTTATGTGTGCCTGTCAACCCCGAGGGACACCAGGGTGGGGAAGGGGTTCGGCTCTGAAGTGAAGAGCAGCTTGGTCAGGTTGATTTGGATACAGACTGGGACTGCCTGTGAGTGAGGACTGTTTCCCTGCTGCAGGTCTCTGTGAGAACAGTCTGGACGGGCTGGTGTTCGAGTCGCTGATCCCAAAGCCCATCCTGCAGCGCTACGTGTCCCTGCTGATGGAGCACCGGCGGATCATCCTGTCCGGCCCCAGTGGCACGGGCAAAACCTACCTGGCCAACCGCCTGTCCGAGTACATGGTCCTCAGGGAGGGCAGGGAGCTGGCCGAGGGCATCATTGCCACCTTCAACGTCGACCATAAATCCAGTAAGGTGAGCACGCAGAAACCATCCTTGCACACCCCACCCTAGCACGTGTCCAAAATGAGAGACTCCCTTCTTAGTACATCATTTTGAACTTCCCTTTATTTTCAAAGCATTATGTTGGTCCTGAAGGAAACAGTATTTAAGGTTTTCAGATTCACCTGATTATGGGCCTGGAACAGCAGGCTTCCAGGTGTGTGTTTAAACACCTAAAGCTGTCATGATTTTCAAGTGTTTAGGAGCCTGAGAATTGCCCAGGATGTTGAACACCTGCATAAAATTCCCAGAGACTTAAGCAATCCCTATTGCATGTGGGCATTTTTCCCAAAACCCTCAAATGCATCTCCAGGCTGCCAGGAGCTTTTGCAGCTGCAAGTATCAGCAGTTGTAATTGTGTGCTGGGCTTGGAGGGGCTGTTGTGCAGACACATTCTTGGGCAGGTGAGGCGTGTCTCTGCTTTTTTATGTGCTGCTGGTTTCACTGAATATACTTCCAGTGATCATCCAGATTAAAGAAAAGAAAGAAGGGGAAAAAAAGCTGTATATTTGATTGCCTTAGGCATATTTTACTCTGGAGGAAAGGGATGGTTAAAATTGTGGTTGTAAGCCCCTTGTATGATTTCAGACATGCTTTAAGGCTGCTGAGAGCATTTCAACCACTCATCAGCAGTACCAAAAGCACGTCTTTCTTTTACGGCATTACTGAAGGCGTCCAGATTTGGCCTCTGATGAGGGATTCTTTGGTCCAGATTAATTTTGTCAGCTGTATTTTGATAGAAACACAGTTGTAAGATGGTACAACAAATCTAGCTGGAATGCAGTTTGGTTTGGGATGGGGAGAGCTGAACAAGTTCCTGAAAAGAAACAAAACTATATTTCAAACATCTTAGGTCTGACACTGATGAATAAAAACCACAAACTAAATTGCAAAATATTAGCTCTCTTTAAGCCCTTATCTCACGCAGGTTTTCTGATACAGTCTTTGAGTCTTCAGCATGACCTGCAAAAGAGAAACAAAACCCTATCTTGTGTTTTCTTGTGTTTTCTCATGAAAAATGTGATTCTCATGAAACATGTGATTTGTTAGATGTCAAGAGTCTTTTGCCATAGATTTTGTTACCAAGCTTCTCTATCTTAATTGAATTTTAAGGAATGTGAAGAAAATTATTTTTCTTTTTTTTCCTTTTTTCTTTATATCTGCTTTGCAGGAACTCCGCCAGTACCTGTCCAACCTGGCAGACCAGTGTAACAGTGAAAATAATGCTGTGGATATGCCTCTTGTCATCATTTTGGATAATTTGCACCATGTTAGCTCCCTAGGAGAGATCTTTAATGGACTCCTGAACTGCAAGTACCACAAATGGTAAAGAAATAGTATCAGAACACATTGCAAATGTTAATCCTGCACTCAGAGCAGCAGTACTGCACTGTAGCTGCAAAATTCAGTCACAAAACCAAAGTCTACATTAATTTAGTGATATGGAGGAAGATGTGGTTGTCCGTATTGTGGACAGTGCTTCAGAAAGATCTTTTTCCTTCATAAAATTGCCCATTTTTATGAAATAAGTAATTAAAAAGTAGTTGTATTTGCTTCATGACATAGACCTTTGGTAGTAAAACCCCATTTGTAGTGAAAGGCCCTGTTTTGGGATTTCTGGTTTGCTTTCGGAATTTGATGTTCTCAGAATCTGAGTAGAGAATTTGGTTATAATTAACTACAAAACCTTGACAAAAGAGTTTTGAATAACATTTTTTTAATGTTAGGGTCTTACTTAAAACTTGTTTTCCAAAATTTACAAGTTTGATTTGTTTGTGTGTTTTTTCCCAATAGTCCATATATTATTGGCACAATGAACCAAGCCACCTCCTCCACACCTAATCTTCAACTTCACCATAATTTCAGGTACTGTTTATTCATGTTTCTCGTTTGTGTTTGTGGGCTGGCAAAGGAGTAATGGCTACTGAGTCATCTGAAATTGTTCTTATCAGCTGAAATAGTAAAGTGAGAGGGAAGTGCCATTTGCTCCTGCTTGCTGCCCTGACATGTGCAGCTTGGTTATGGTGCTGTCATTAAAGGAACTGAGTTCATAAAACTTTTACTTTACAGAGGATTATTAAGATATTTGACCTTCTACCAGATTTTCAGTAAGACTGTTTAGGCAAAGCAGATTAATGACAAGTGAGCTGAAACAGTGCACAATAAAAATTGGTTCATCTACTGAAATATTCCAAAGTAACTTTTGCTGAAAAACATGCATGACTGGAATAACCCATTTTGATCCCGATAATCTGGAAATAAGAAGAGAAATGTAGTCAAGAATAGTTAAATTCAGTAGCATGGAGGAGAAGTGATGGCTGTTTCTGCTGTTCTGCCACAGATGGGTGCTATGTGCAAACCACACTGAGCCAGTCAAAGGCTTTCTCGGCCGTTTCTTGAGGAGAAAACTGATCGAAACAGAGATCAGTGGCAGGATGAGGAATGCAGAGCTGGTTAAGATTATTGATTGGATTCCCAAGGTCTGGCAACATCTGAACAAATTCTTAGAGGCTCACAGCTCCTCTGATGTTACTATTGGTAAGTGCTCTACCCAGGCAAATGTAAATATATGTATTTTATTTCCTTGTATATCAGGTGTATCTTTGTCCATTGCCTTGTGCTGTATCTAGTAAAAAAGGCTTTCTTTAAAACCCTACTTTTGCATGTTATCAGTCCTATTTTTGATGCTTATTGTGATTGTGGTTTGAGTGTAATGTCTGAATTTCCCTCTCCAGGTCCACGGCTCTTCCTCTCTTGTCCAATAGATGTAGATGGTTCTAGAGTTTGGTTCACTGACTTGTGGAACTACTCCATCATTCCATATCTTCTGGAGGCAGTTAGAGAAGGGCTACAGGTGAGCAGGCAGAAGGGAAAAATCACAGGTCTAGAATGGCATCTGCTCAAAAGGTAACAAAACTCAGTAGTAGCAACATTTTCTGTAGATAATGTAACCAGAATTGTCAGTAATTTCAGGCAGAATTAGTCTCTTAAAGCACTTTCAAAATAGAGAGTGGAAGAAATTATTAGATGCCAAACTGCTGATGTTTTCGGCGTGGGGAGTTAGACGTACAAGTACCTTTCAATACTGTGTTTCAGAAGCACATCTTAAAATTATCCTGTGCATCAGAAAAACATGCTTGTGGTCATTAACTTTGTTACACAGGATTTTCCTTTGGAAGTCTAATCTTTCATCATAGGAGCAAAGCTGTGAATGGTGAGAAACATATTCATGAATGACAGGATCATATCAGTGACATTTTGATTACTTCTCAGTGAAATCATCACTGATTGCCTGTGCTTAGTAACTGATTCATACTCTGGCAATTTGGAAGGGTTTTAAGCATTGCCATGCAATTTTTGGTGTCTGTATGACTGTGAAGCTTGTTGGAATCAGGAGGAGGGTTCAGCAGAGAATCGCTATGGACATCCTGTTGAGGCAGGGAAAGAAAGAGGTTTTTTAATAATCAGTTATTTGTTCCCAGAGTAAGCCCAGAGTAAGCACCTAATTTAAAATATCGATTTGAACTAAGCTTTTACTAATGGCTTCTTACCAATCTCTGAAATATTTGAATTCTCCAAGTTTTGGGTAAAATTTGGGTAAACTGCAACTGCCATTTGAAATTTGTCAGTACTTGGAGACCTCATTTTCTTTGGGACAACTGTGTTAGACTGTTAGACATGAGGAAAATGATAGGTCCTGGAGTACAAAACACACTCAGCAACTTTGCTAGAAATAGAGCAGGAGAACCATTTTATGTAAAACTTGTTATAAAGGAAGGTAGTGGGAGCCAGGAGTCTTTCCGACCTAAAGCAAGAGAAGGAAGAGCAGGTGACTTTGTTTGCTCTTGAAATGGAGAAAACTGATACTCACAGTAGTGCCTGGGCTCCTTGTAGTGGGGTTTGAAGCTCTCATATCACTGATCAGTACGTGTGGAAAGCATTGAAAAATGCGTAATGGAAGCGGAGAAAGAGAGTGAGCAATTGATAAAACCATCCTTGTGCTTCCTTGTTCTGCCCATTATCTCCATCTTTCCTTAGGTTATTTGAGTGGCTTGTGTTCCAAGTGTAAGGACTGTCGTTTCTCACCTTTAGATTCTTTATTCCCTTCAGTCCCATTTTCCCAAATTGCACTAATTCATCCCTGTTTAAATAATTTCTCTTTTGTTTGCTTGATGGGTAAGAAGATACACTTTAGTGCTTGAAAGAGTAGCCTGAGTGGTGCTAATGAACAAGCTAATGCTAGAAATGTGGGTTTCATCTGGGGTTATTTTCTGTTCCCCACACCCACAAGAACTCCTCTGAGAACACATCTTCTTTCCTGAAATTGCTTGCCTGAAAAGAAAGGTGGACTCCTAATTTCACTCTGATCTCTGTGGATCTGCCCTGAGCTATTTTTATATTTCTGTTTCTCATTTAGAGAATTGTTTTGGGTCAAATACAAACAAACCAAATGGATCCTTACAATAATTGCTCCCATGGGAGCTGACTTGTTTTGTTCTTCAAAACAGAGATGTGAAAATTAGAAGGTTGTATAAAACCCAAGTTCTTCCTGCTTGATGTATCAGTACAGAATGCAGCACCAGCAAAAAGAGGACCCATAGTCCCTGTGGCTTCCTGCCACTGTCACTCATACTCCAGTGATTTTTCTTTCGTGCTTTGTGGATCAACCTCTTCCATGCTTGTCCCATGACTTGCTCCCTGGAAAACGTGCCAGTGGGCGAGGTGGACAGACCTGGTTGCCATGGAAGAGGGTAGTGAGTCATTTGGTCTCTCCTGAGCTCGGATCTGCTCAGACTTTAGAGGGAGAAAAGACATGAAAAATATAAAATCGTCGCCACTTTCCACATGACACGTATCACTGTAAATTTGAGAACAAGATTAATATAGGAAATCTGGTTTGCCACATCTTGAAGCCATTATGCTGGGAACATAACATAGTGGGGCTGAAGGAGGAAGAGTTTGGGCTGTGGAGGAGGCTGTGTTTCAGATTGCCTAGCACCATCTGCTGGCACCTCTGCTCCCTCCTGCTTCACTGCACACCACGTGGTGCTAGTCAGAGCAGTTTAATACTTTGTGCATGCAAAATCTAAACCCATAAAAAACACAGCAAGAAGAAATAGTGTTGAGGGAAGTGAGATAGCCCTAGATCCATCAGAGAACGGGTGAATTTCTTTGCTAGACTGTTGTTTTTCCCCTTGGTGCAGGAGGATAAAGGAAGGGGACAGTTCTCTGAATTCAAGTGACAAGAGGTCAGAGACAAACTCTAGTTGTTGAAGGATGTTGTTGGTGAAATTTATAAAGTGGAAATAAATGTTTTAAAGCCACATGAAGTTGTATTTATGCTTTTGGAAGTCATGAGGCATTAAAAAGGGTGTATTGTCTAGCTAAGGCAAATGGAATATGAAAGGGAGAACACATTGGGATTCAGTAATGCAGTCTATTCTGTACAGAAAAATGTTTTTGAAACAGAGCTTGCTTACTTAGGAACTTGACCATAGACAAATGCTCCTGGTGCTTTTTCTTGGTTGAATATGAAAAAAATCTGACTTGAAAACTTTATGCCTTGACATCCATCATTATTGCCTGATGACAGATCTCAGGTTTCCTCCTCCACATTCCATGGATGGCAGTTTGTAAGGCAGCTGCCAGTGCAATCCAGTTGTCAGCTCTGATGGCTTCCTTTGTGTGCTGACATTGTTTAAGTTGACTTTATTAGGTGATGTTATTTTCAGGCATTTCTTCCTTCCAAGAGAAGGGCACTGCAGTCTCAGAGAAGGTGGTCAGCTGCTTTCAAAGTAGTGCCATCACAAAGGGCTTTATGTGTCATTAGGATAGGGAAAATCCCATGTTCAGCCCTGCTTGCAAAGCGTTTCCTGCAGCCCAAGAACCGTGGCATGTTCATTTCTGTTAGGTAGGCACTGGATGAGGTGGTTGGAATGTCTGACGTGGTCTTGTGCTCTTTCAGCTGTATGGAAGGAGAGCGCCCTGGGAGGATCCTGCCAAGTGGGTGATGGACACCTACCCCTGGGCAGCCACCCCCCAGCACCACGAGTGGCCTCCTCTGCTCCAGCTGCGGCCCGAGGACGTGGGCTTTGACGGCTACTCTGTGTCCCGGGAAGGCTCCACCAGCAAACAAGTTCCAGTGAGTGATGCTGAAGGAGATCCTCTGGTAAGCTCTTACGTCTGGAACAGCAGAACCATTTTGTTTTCCTTGTTTCTAGGGATTAGAAACAGGAACTGCTCTATGGCTGTAGACTAATCCCTTCAGCCATCTCATTTTCTCCTTTCCTGGAAAGCCTGTGTTTTATCAGTAACTTGAATGCTGCTATGATTTGCAGTCAAACCCCTTTTCTGAGTCTCAGTGTTATTGACCCCGCTTGTTTCTTCCTTTCCTTCCTCGCCCGCTGGCAAAGCGAATGCTGCTGTAGCCGTCACATGGAGTTAATGTTGTTCCTACCTCAGAATACAAATAATCATGAACTTCCTTCCTTGCCTTTGCAGATGAACATGCTAATGAGACTGCAGGAGGCAGCCAACTACTCCAGTCCCCAGAGTTATGACAGCGACTCCAACAGCAACAGCCATCACGATGACATCCTGGATTCATCTCTGGAGTCGACGTTGTGATCTTCTTCAGACCAGAGAGAGGTTGTTTCCACTTGGCAAGAGCCCTAATCACAGACTCACGAAAAGAACACCTTCCTGGGCTGGGATCTCAGTATTAGAGCTGCAAGAACAAGACACTTGGAGCAATCTTAAACCTGGGTGCAGGCAACCCAAGCGACCTTTATATTGTTTTTCTTTTGACGATGATGAGAACTGCACTATACCTTTGTTTCCTTCTTTTTAGTTGCTGTAAGCTCTCATGCCTAAGATCCTGAAGATAATAAAAATAATCATCATTACTAAGTCGAAGGGACCAGGGGGGGCAACTTCACAGCTATGAAGCAAAGAGCTTTGGTGCCATGTACTGTCTGGAAAGAGAGGGGAGAGGGAATATTTGCCTTTGCTGCTTCTGACCAAACACATTTACATGAGGGCTGGACTTTTACCAATCACCTTTGTGGATTAAACTCAGCTTCGTATAGTTCTGGTGCTATAACGATATTGCTTGCCTTGGTAATAACACTCAATGAAGGCAAAGCTGCAAAACAGGGAAGTTTGAATAAATATTAAAAAAAGAGAAAAGGAAAAAAAAAATTAAAACAAAAAACGCTGCTCTCCTTGCCAGTCTGAGACCTTGGCTTTCTTTCATTGTGTGTTTATAAAGATTATATATATAAATAGGAATATATAAAAATATATATACAGTCTGAACAAATCAGGTTTTTTTCAAACACTGTGTAACAATTCAATCCTTCTACAAGTGAAAGATCAGGTAGCCCTTTGCTAGTCAGGGCCCAGTTCTCTTCCCACTTACATCCACACCACCAGCTGGGCTGACTTCTGTGCCGTTTACACCCCACTGATCCACCCTGGGAGAGGGGGCTTCCCACCTTCCCAGAAGTCAGCGGAAGGGCTGTGCCCCATGAAGTCCTACAGCTCCAAAGGACCCTTGGCAGTGCACAGGCATGGTGAGCTCTGTACACAGAGGTGAGCTACACCCCTTGCAAAGGGGTGAGTCAGACTTTCAGTTTTTAATTCTGGCCATGAAATGTTACAGCTGTTTTCTAAAAACTTCGGGTTTTGTTCAGAGGTTTCATTCCAATCAGCACAACCATAAGGGGGTTAATTAAAATTCAGCTCTGTGGCAGTTCCAGAGCTACTCTGGTGACAATACTGACTTCCATGACTTTCTTTTTTATTGCAAAGAAAAAAAAAAAAAGTATTTTAGCAGTATTCAGATCTAGAAAAAAAAAGATAAGGTACTGAGTACTGTGTCCTTTGAGTTTAGCTGTGCCACACTTTTTGAGTTGTGGCAGAGCTGTGAACCTGCTTTGGTTTTTCCTCCTCTGTGAACGCACATACACTATCAGTGTTAAGGCTTGTACTTCTGTTGGGGAACCAGAACACCTCCCAAAGAGTTGCACTTTCCTGGTGACACCACCATCCCCAGCACGTCAGCTGTACCTCAGCCAACACCTCACTCCTCAGTAGGGATTCGTACGAGCCTTTCCAGCTCTCCTTTGGTGCTGACTTTTAAAAGCGATGCCTTATTTTGTACTAATTGTGTTTGATTAAATTAGTGCTGTATATTATGGGATTTTATTTAAAGAAACAGGGCTAAAGTCATCTCTTGAAATATCATAAGTTGCTGTGAATATTGTTTGTATGAGATACTAGAATTTGTTTAAATGTGACAAAAAAAGGAGGGAAATGAGATAACATTTCAGGTTCATATCAATCTGCAGCTAATAAATCACTGAAGAGCTGTTTTATCCATGCAGGAGGGACAAAAAAAGCTTTTCAACTATAATAAATTACAGGAATATGCTGGTTTTTCAATGTACAGAAAAAAATCTTATTACAAACACTTTTTTAAGAGCTTGTGGGTTTAAAGGAACATAACAGACAAATTCATGCTTCTGTGACTCAGCTTGAGAGGATAGTTTTATTATACCTCATGACTTTCTGTAACATAACTGTACTTTGTCTTACTAAGCTGGTCTTGAATCTGCTCCTGTTACAACTTTTAAGTGCTGATGACTTTTTTTTTTTTAAAGAAAAATATTGTAAAAGGAAAAATTTAAATATTTTAATGACAGGGGAAGAGCTTGGTGGTGTTACTGTTTTAACCTTATGAACTCTGATTTCATTATTTCACTGAATGGAATAACAAAGGTTACTCAGCCAATTTTCCTAATCCAGTTCTTGGTACTGTAAAAAATGGGATAGATCTGTATGGAATCAAATCCATAGCATGCTGATGATGAGTTTGAGAGAAGTTAGTTTTTCCAGTAGTCTTGACAATTCTGCTCCCCAGCACTGACTTTACCTGCTACTACTGTGAATTTTGGTACCTAATCCCCCAACTGAATCCGTGCAGATAGAGCATGTGCCTGTAAAAAATCCAGTTGCCGGGCTAGGGCTTTAAATGGACTTGATATCCTAGAAAATGTCTCGGTTGACCTTTAACTGAGTGCTAAAAGACATGTTTAAAGTAGTGTTTTATTTGTGGGGAATGGGGTATTTTTGTTTTGTCATGTTTAATCCTGTGCTTAAGCTCAGGAAGAAATTTCTATTATCTGTTATTTTTTATTGACACTAGCTTGGCTTAAAGTGAGAGAGGCAATTTTGAATAGGCTAGTCATTCTGAGCATCACAATATTCCGTGTCTTTTCTGAAACTTCGGGAAGCAGGGTTACCTGTTGTGCACATGTCTTAGTTTTTATCAAGACTTTTCATAGATTAAGTCTTTCTTTAAGTGACTTCCGTCTCATTTAAGGCTTTTTCAAAACACCTCCTTTTTTTTTGTTTTTTTTCCTTTTTCTTCCTCCTTACGAAGTTGGCTTGTTTAAAAAAATATCAACAAGAAATGCAAGATTCTATGCAACATTCGTGTTGAGTTGTAAATTGAGAGAGAATAAACCATTTTCTTTCCTTCAGAACTGCCAAGAATGATACAGGCCATAAATGAGATGTGGTTTATTTGGGGAAGGGGAGGGAGAGGGTTGGTTAGCCTTTTTGTACATTTTGAAAGAAGCAAACTGATATTTCATTGTTGATGCTTAACTTCGATATTATGTGTATGAAATCTTGTCTAAATGTGGCAATTTTCTTTCAAGAAAAAAATAATATACAAAAACAAAGCAAAAAAATCTTTGTCGATATTAAATGGAAGGTTGCTGTTTTGATCTAGTCGTTTCCAGTGGAACAGTTTATGAAATATGTTCTATAAGATGTACATTTTTTCATTGTAACATAGAAATGTAAATATTTGATTAAAAGTGCTGCATTTTGATGAATTTTTTCTAGCCATTTTTAAAGAGAAAACTAGGAATTGAGTATTTTGTGTACGTTTATGATGTTTTCCATTTGCTCCTCTCCCTATTTAATTTTCAGTTCTCATTTAGGATTGGAATTTGTGAATGGTCTGTTTGAGATCATGCCTCCCCTTTCTCACTCTCCCTGTTTCTACCCCTTCCCCACCCCGTGTCATGGAGAATAAAGCTGATGATTGTACCAGTCTTAAATTATTCATGATTCAATAAAATTGATGCTTATTTATTCAGATTTGTAGCTTCCCAGGACTTTTTATCTCTTCTTAATTACCATTTTATAATTTTTCATTTGAAGATTGTGGGGCTCACTCCTTAATTTTGTTGGCTTTTTGTCAGTACTTCTGAAAAGGTGCAACAGCCCTCACCCATCCCCTCCAGTCTGGCCTGGAAGGCTTCCAGGGGCATCTCCCACCCCTCTGGACAACCTTCACATACCACACAGTATTACAATTTCCTCTTCACCCATTTGATAGAGGCATTATTATACAGTAATAAATACATGGTCAGTAAAAACATGTAGGAAACTATTATCCTTCATGGCAAATAAATACTCTGACTAAAAAAAAAAGTTCTTTATTCAGAAAGGATAAATGCAAACATTTCTGCACTTAAAATCTAAGTTTTTTTTTTTTTTTCCTCCTGGAGACTTACTCTCTTCATATTTCTGCTTTTTTGGCTGTTCCTTGTCCACTTATCACCTATTTGAACAATTAATGTTGGTAGGACAGATTCACGGGTTAAAACCTTCAAAGAAAACAGAAGTTCTGCTGAAAACTGATGATCTGCATTCAAGTTTGTTCGATCTAAAAATACTCCTAATGACACAGCAGTGTGAATGGTAGCTCAGAGCTGATGTGTAGTGTGGGCTTAGTCCTTCACAGCAGTTTTCCAGGGGCAGAATTGCTCTGGACATGGCCAAGCACATTTTTCTGTGTTCTGTAAACCTCCTTTGATTCACAGAATTGCATGTCCTAGACGTGGTCCGGGAAAATGCTTCAGCCACGGTCTTGGACAATTTTTGTATCCATACTGGATGGCCACCAAAATGCTTACTGTCCCTCAGGAATTCTTCCCTTCCTTTTTTTGGCTGCCCTGTCCCTTTCCCACTTTATTCTTTTCTCTGCTCTGTGCACACTATCTTGTACACTTACCTTGATTTTTTTTCCTTTACCTCATCTTCTCTTTAACCTTTATTTTCCTACTTTTCTGTTTCCAACATCCTCTTGCATTTATGTGCTTCCTGGATCTGTCTCATCATTTCTTAGGGCCGTAGGGTCAATGCTGACTTCCTTTTTGCCATGGAGAAGGGAAATGTCTGGAGTCATTTTACAAATTCAGTCTTCAGCCTGTGACATGTATTTACACCCTTCTCATTCCTCTGACTTTTTCCACTGGTACTTTGGAGTAGCCACCTCAAGAACTAGAGAGGAAATTCCTCCTAATACCCTGCAGGCTCCCAGCCTCCATTCCACACTTTCTGTCCATTTCATCACTTTACTGATGCCCAAGATTCTGACACTCATCTCTATGGCAGATATGATAACCAAGGGTTTCTGATGTGGATGTTTAATTTGGGCTTTGGGGGTCAGAGCAGAGCACAGCAGCTGAGGACAACTTTCATCTTTGTGCCTGGCAGTGGGGCTGACTGTAGCAAATCCTTCCCCATCATCATCTTTGTTGGCTTAGCCACACAAAGAAATCCAATATTCCATTCTCCTTCCTCAGTCACAGAATGGTTTGGGTTGGAAGGGACCTTTAGAGGTCATCTAGTCCAACCCCCTGCAATGAACAGGGACATTTTCAGTAATAACAGGTTGCTCAGTCACAGGTATTTCTGATTTGCTCCAAAAGCCTCCTGGAGGCTCGAGAGGTGTCACAGGATGGGGGGAGACCATGCCCTGGCTAAACATGGGTAACTCCTCCTGCTCCTCTAGGAATTTCACTCATGTGGGGCTGGGCAATTAGGAAGTCTGAAGGACCTTACATAAAATGGGATCCACAGGCAGATGGGAAGAGGTTGTGCTTCCAATGGATCCTGACTGAAAGCCCAGTGTGGAGCTGGTGATCATATCAGTGAGCCTGAGCATGGCCAGGACTGTCCTTTTCTGCCCTGTGCCATGAGGACAGGCTGGCCTTCAGAGCTGGTTTGTGATGCACAAACCCCTTGTCCATAAGATAAGCTCAGCCCGCTCGAACAGAGGGGCCTGCAGCTCCTGCTGGGTGACGAGGAGTTGAGCCATCCATGTGTCCAGGGCTTTGTCTGACCATGCAGAAAGAAGTTCTCCTGGGTACATCCTTTGTGTTTGACAGCAGAAATGGTTACTAGAGGTCTTTTGCTGTAGGAAAACACCGTCCTGTGATAGCTTGAATGCCAACATCCATGGATGGGGTGTGGCCAGGATGCTGTGTGTGGATGCTGCTCCACTGGGGCTTCTCAGCATCTAAAGGGACAGAAGATTGTCTCTGCTATTCCTGTCTAGCTCTAACAGATGGCATTTGATACCTCAGCAGGTCTGAGTGCCTTTTTACTGGGATTGTGATGAACCAGCACCCCCCAGCGCAAGAGAGGAGTTAGGACACAAAGCCCAAGCCCAGTGGGAAGGAACAACCTCATAAGATCAGGTCTGTGTGAGCCACTAAACCTCATCCACAACAGGATTTCTGACAATGCTATTGCACAATTTTCAGCTTCACACTTTCTTCCAGACCGCTCCCCCCCGCCCCAAACCAGTTCTGACTGTTAAACAATCTATTTCTGCACAGCAGTGCCCAAGTCATCCACATGGATCCTGGAAAGTGCTGAGAAATGCTTCCCGCTGCAGATGCTGGACATGCTGACTCAGAACAGCACATTGCTGCCTGCATTAAGTGCTCACAGCATGACAATATTTACTTTACTGCATAACTATCAGTGCTGACCTTGGATGTGGTGATGACTACATGGTAAATTTTCAGATCCTGCTAAGCCCATTAATAGACAACTAATAGGACAAAACCTCTGGATTTCAGGAGCGTTGGAACTCCTGAAACTTCCATATGCTCAGAGCCCCGCTGTGAGGTCTGTGGGAAGCATCCATGGAGGGCACAAGCAGCTTATAAGGGGTGGGAGTTACTCAAGAGCAGTCCAACCCCTACAAAGGGAGAAGGAGAAAGCAGAGAAAGTCAGCAGTCAGCTTTAGGATGGGCTTAAATACCAAAAAAAAAAATAAATACTGACCATGAGAAGATGGCCAAATACCCATCAAAGACTACAAGAACCTTTCTGGGCTATGCAAAGTTGCATTTAGGAAGGCTAAGCTTGGCTAAACCTAGGTTAGGTATGAGAACCTGCCCTGTGAAGAAAGACTGAAGCAGTTAGGTCTTCTCCTGAAGAAAACTTGTGGAAGACCTCATTGCAGGACTTTAGTACATAAAGGGCAGCCACAAAGAGGGTGGATGCTCTCTTTTCCCAATGAGCCACATGGAGGAGACAAGGAGCAATGGGTACAAGTTGCACCAGGAGAGGTTTTGTCTTGGTATCACAAAGACGTTTTTTCACAGAAAGAACAATAATTCTGTGGAACAATCTCCTCAGGGTTGTGGTGAAGTCCCCATTGATGGAGGGTTTTCAAAATACGGTTGATCAGGGTGACAGTTCTCACCTAGATTCCCTTTCCCACAAAAGGCTTGACCAGAGGATCTTTCCAGATGTCTTCCAACCCGTGCTGTTGTATGATTTTATGAAATATTTTGGCCCTTTGCTGGTTATATGGGAGGGAAAATTAGGTAAAAACAGCACACCTGGCACTTGTGAGTAAAGGCACTCCTGTGAGACCTTACTCGGCTGGGCTTCCCTGGTGTTAAATCCCTGTCATGTGGATTAGGATAGTGGTGTTGATGTGGTTTTTGGAGCTTGAAGGACTTTATTTATTTATGTCAGGTTCACTCTTGGTACAAAAATACAAGAGCCCTAAAGATGTCCAGTTAAGATCACTTGATGACAAGGGACAGCAGAAGGGATGATCTCCCCCATCCTTGCTGAGCATTTCTGCAATGTGCTCTGCAGACACAGCAGTGAGGCAGTTCCAGGTGCTAGAAAAGCAAATCAAGGGAACAGATCCCGTTTCCTGCTCTTCAGTGTGATTCCTTCTCCTCCCAGCCCATGCACACACCCTGGCACATGGCTGGGCCTGGGCAGGGAACACACCCAGGAGCAAGACTCTGCCTTCTTGCTGCCCACAGCTCTTGTGTCAAACCCTACCTTGAACTTCCCAGGCAAAGACTTTTAAATGCTAGAAGTGTTTTCTAGGACTGACCTTGGGTCTCTTCAAACCAATCCAGTTTCCTGTAGGGTGGGGGTTTAGAACTAGTTGGGGTTTAATCTCCTGTCATCACCCTCAGCATTTACTGGTTGCTTCTGGACACTGTGGACTTGCATCATGTACTCTACTTAACCTCTTTAAGGTTATTGTAATGTTCAAACTTTCCTGGAGGACAGGTGTTCTTCAAAATGGTTATCTTGGTTTGGTTTGGTTTGGATTTTTAGGAGTTTTTTGGTTGGTTTGGGTTGTTTTTTTGTTGGTTGGTTGGTTTTTTTACTCAAACTGCTCCTCATAAAGGTCTGTGCAGGAGCCTTGTCTGCTTGGCTGTGGCTGGGTGAAAACACTTCCAGCTGCCCCATTTGTGCAGGGCACTGCTTGGGAAGCCACGGGACCAGGCAGTGGGACACATTCCAGATCTGTCACCAGCAGCTCTGCAGGCAGCAACAGCACAGACTCCCTGAGAAAGTGATTTATTTCCTTTTCTCCCTCTGTCCAAAAGCCACTCTCCCACGCTGGCAGGCACAGATGTTGAACCAGCTGGTTTCTTAAGGGATAAAATAGTTGAGAATTTGCTACCCTGATCTCATAGTCACCAAAGTAAAATCCACCTCTCTGCCTTACCCATTTCCCAGTCTCAGAGATTTCCCTTCTGGCTCTGAGAAGGAAGAAAAGACACACAAGGTCTCTGAGCTGCTGGGTCTTTAAAAAGAGCTCTTTGATATCATGAAGCAGAGGTTGTCATGGGTATTACACATGGGATTGCCAAAGTTTCCAAAACTATGGATGCTGCTAGTCATTATGGAATTCATTCCATCTCTGTGAAGGTTTTTATCACCCTTCCTCCTTTCCCAAAGTATACAGAGAGCTGCATTAAAAGTAAAGAGAGAGACAGGGAGAGAGGGCTGAGCTCATTTCAGGGAATAGGGGGAGGTGGCCTCCTACACTCTGGCTGTTAACAGCAAATTATGGAACATTTTGCTCTCAGAAATACACCCAAGCTGAACTCCCAATGCCGTGCACACCAGGACAAACCCAGCTGCCACTGGAGCCTCCTGGTGTGACTAGAATCTCTCCACATTTGAGGTAAGAGAATAAGTTTATGCCTTTGACATTTGACCTCAGAATGGGTGGCTACTTCTGCAGTGCTTCCCTTGGTACAGCTGTGCCACATGAGCCATCCCATGGTAGCTGTGAGCTCTGGATTCTTCATCCAGAATGTAAAAGGGAAGTGTTAGAGAAGATCCCCTTCCTGCAGCTGTTGGTAAATAAAAATGAGCTCTTTAATTTCATATTAAGGTATCTCTGAATCTCAGATGTTTGTGCTTAGTAGTGACACAATGTTCTTTTTGCTATTAAAGACTCCGAAATGGGAAAAGAAAAAAGAGTAAGATTAATAAGTCTCACATTTTGGGTAAGGATTTTTCTCTGTTAAGTGGTAATTCCATATTATTTTCCTTTAGTAAGGCCATTTATCTAGCAGTATAAGATGTAATAGCCCTCATGCCAAAAGAAGCTGTCTTAAATAGTTACTTTTGATAGCATTTCTAGTGCAGAGAAGATGTGAAGAGCAGGGGGTGTAAGATCAGCCGTTTCTGTTGAACAAGGATTCAGGAGGGGTTTTGTATAAGCAATACCTTTCTTACTTTGGACATGTTCCTTTATAGAGTGTTGTAATATGTGTGGTGGCACCTGTGGTCTCTGGAGTAGCCACTGGCTTTTAAAACAAATTGTGTTTTGAATTATATCTGTCTTTATAAGTTACTTAACTACAGCCTTATGGCTACTGAATGTGCTGGTTTTGTCTGGAGTAGAGTAAGTTTCCTTCACTGTGGCTGGTAGGGGGCTGTATTTTGGATTTGTGCTGAATACACAATTATATAGATATTAATAATAATGTTGATAATACAGAGATGTTTTTGTTACAGCTGAGCAGGGCTTGCACAGAGCCAAGGCCTTCCCTGCTTTTTGTTCTGTCTCACAGGAGAGGGAGTCAGGGGTGCATGGGAGGGTGGGATGAGACACAGCCAGGACAGGTGACCACAACTGACCCAAGGGATGTTCCAGGCCATGTGACATCAGTCTCAGGATATAAAGTGAGGAGAAGAAGGAGGAAGGGGGGGGATGTTTGGAGTGATGGTGTTTGTCTTCCCAAGTAACCATTATCTGTGATGGGGCCCTGCTCTGCTGGGATGGCATAACACGTGCCTGCCCTGGGGAAGCAGTGAGTGAATTCCTTGTTCTGCTTTTCTTTTGTGCATGGCTTTTACAAAACAGCACAACAAACCCAAACCCAACAAACCCTTTTGCTGTTTCACTGTATTTTGTAGGATAAATACTGTTGGTGTCTTTTCCACCTCTTTTCCATTCCATCTACCTCAGGTGTACATTATCAATTGCTAATGGCTTAGAGAAGTAGAAGATGAGAAATGTGACAATGTGTCCCCAGCTTAGATGTGCCAAATTACCTAATTGGAAGCAGGTTAAAGACCTGGAACAGCCTTTCTAGTCATGCCATGTGGCTGGCAGTGCTCAGGAGGCTTTTGGACAATGCCCTTTAATAACACCTGTAATTTTTGACCATCCCTGAAGTTGGACTAGATATTTTTAGGTTCCTTCCAAATGGAATCACTTTCTTCCTTTCATACCTTCCCTTGTGGCTGTGGCAGAGGGAGAGCTGGGTCCAGGGGACATCTGCTGCATTTGGTTCCTTTGTTTTGGTGTGTTATGAGAGGTGGGCATTAGAAATCATGGAGCAGAAAATAAATGTAGTTTTGCAATGAAATCTCTCTTTCAGAAGAGCTCTGCTACCTGTATGCAAGGCAAAACCCACTGACATTTCTGTAGAGTACAGCAGAAATGTAGAAACAAAAGGCAGATGGGTGGTTATGGATTTGCCTGGTGGTGTAGTAGTGATTCTGACTGGGCTTGGGGCTGAAGAGTTAAATGTATCTCATTCTGCTTCTCTACTGTGTAAGAATGATCTGATTACCTGATCCCAGATTACAAACTGTAGCATCTTAGTCAGTGATGTGTGGTGAGTTGCTCCCTAGTTAAAAGGCAGGTAGATATTCTTGTAAAGTTACATATTTTGAAGCTGATAAATTCTTTTTGAATTACTTTACTGTTGATAAAGCATAGTTTCCTCTCCCAGACACAAGCTACTGATGCCATAATGATTTTCCGCCTTTTCTTTTATATCCCTTTAATACCTTTTTATAACTTCTGTGTTCTTAGTGTTTTCTCCCTACATTCTTGGACTAGTTTGTTCAGCTAGAAAAATAAACATTTTAGAAGCTTCTAGGTAGGGATCAGTGTGCCCCAGACCCCAAGGTCCTCTCCAGAACACATTCTGTAAACTAAGATAGAACCATCCAGGGGAAGGTTCCTTGGGGAGGGGGGCTCATTCGAGCCTCTCATTGGGGAATTTTTGATAGATATGATAATTAGTAAGACCTAGAATGTTACACCAGATCTTTTGGGGGTGTGCATTGTGGGGTGCATTTTGGTGCATTCGACCTGGACGTGGTGCACCTAAGGATCCTTAAAATAAATACCAAGGTAAAATCCCTTTTTCCCTTCTAACCATGTTTGACTCTTGATTTTAAGACCAAGAAGAGGCATCACTACAACAACCTGTTAACCAGAACCAAGTATTACTGAATGATCAAATTTGGAAATCTACTTTTTTTTTAATTTGACAATCATCCACTTTAATATATATACATATTTAAAGTCTGTACACAGTAAAATACAAAATAAAAGTGTTTCTTTATAAGTTACACAATTAAACAGCTGCATTTGCCTGTAGTTTAGCTGTCATTTAATTAAAAAAAAAAAAAAAAAAGAGAGAGAAGCATTGTTGAGCCATTGTTATATTCATTGACAATAACCTTGGTATAAAACACCCATACAGAGTAAGTGTACAAAATAGTGTACAGTTCATATAAGCTGTGCAAAGACAGCAAAGTTCAGTTAAAAATCAAAGAGGCGTATCCACTTTCCTCTGTCCACACCATGGATAGCAGAAGCAAAGTGGAAAATAAATACAAACCTGTGGGCAAAAAGGTGGGTTAGACAGTGCTTTGAACACAATATTGATGAATACATGAATATGAAAATCATAGGATCTCCATTACACAGGGCAGGCTTGCATGATACCTTCAAAGTCATTCCAGGGATATCAATGGATCTGTTGCACAAGCATGGTGCTGTTTGGGATGAGGAGGGAGGCAGCGCTTGGTCTGTGTCCCTCAAGGTTATTTATTTTGGAGGAAAGGCTTGCTAGATCAGACAAGTCTTCAGTAGTGTCTGAAGTAATATGGTAGCTGGAAATTCACTTGAAAGGTAATAAAAATGGTCACACCATATATATTGTATCTTTTGATGTTTTTTTTTTTTTTTTACCTGGGGGAAGAAGTTTCCTTTCCTGCAGGGGAATTTCCCTTTCCTCCCTGCTGTAGAGCCAGGAACTGCCTGTCTGTTTTTTTGGTAGAAGGTAGCTAACTGAGCAAATATTGCTTGCTAAGCAGAGAGAGTTAAGAAAAGTTTGACAGATATTCTGGACATGAAAACCTCCACACAGGGCAACAAATTAGGAATACCAGGGAGAAGGAAGTCTTGCAGCTATTGTGATAAAGAACCTGTATTGAAGAAGCATGTGGACATTGGGGTGGGACAGCACCTCTTCAATTTATAGCACTCTGGTTTATTTACATCTTTGCAGTGTCCCCATGTGATGGTAGGAGCGGGCAAGGGATCTAAGAGACTGTTATCTCCTCCTCTTCTTCTTCCCCTTCATCATCCTCTTCCTCTGAGTCTGAGAAGTCTGAAGGTTTGCTGGGGCTGCTGGAATGGGATGGAGAAGGAGACATCTGGGAGTCCAGTCTGTCCCTCAGGTGTAGATGTTCAGGGGACGGGTGGTAGGTTAAGGGATGCCGGGGGCTGGGTGGGCTCACGGGGGGAACTTCTTCCTCCTCCTCCTCCTCTCCTGAGCATTTCTTGCCTACGTCACTGAGGTCTGGGTGAGGGTTGAACTTGGTGGGGAGGGTCTGTTCTCTGCAGCCACCAGAAGAGAGAAGCTCTCTTTCTTTGGAGTTTCTCCATTTCATCCTCCTGTTCTGGAACCAGATCTTCACCTAGGGGACAAAGCAACAAAGAAGAGAAATGGTTCAGTCAGTAAAGCAGGGACCAGGGAAGGTGTTTTGATTGCGCTCTCAAGCCCCTGCACATGCCCAAACTAAAGCTAACATGAACCACAGAATTTGATCTTTGGAGGACCCTAGGAGAGAGCTCGGGGCAATATGGTCCTACTCACCTAGCTGGGAATCGTGCCATTTTTGGCTCTATTGATTGTCTGTAACTTGCTTTGGATGTTTTCCCTGCTACCATCCCCTTCTCCCCCATCCTCTCAAGCTGCCGCCGGGAGTGGGGGAATCTTTGCTCCCCACACACTCTCTGCCCTCCCTCGACCTGGTGTCCCTCTCACCTGTGAGTCCTTGAGGCCCAGCTTGGCTGCCAGCTTCTTCCTGTCGGGTTTGCTGATGTACTTCTGTTTCTGGAACATCTTCTCCAGCGCCTTGCGCTGCACGTCGGAGAAGACGGCGCGGCGCAGCATCCCCCGGCGGGGCTTGCCCCGGGCAGCCAGCGGCCAGGAGAAGGTGCCAGGGATGGGGACCACGGCGGAGGCAGCTGTGGGAGGGACACACGGCACTGAGCAGAGCGGGACAGGCCCCCACCATCCCTCCCTGCCCTCCGGGCGGGCGCTTATCAACCTGGGGCGGTGAAAAGGAGCTTTAGGCTTAACCAGCCGCCCCCCTTTCAGGCAGCGATCGCCGGGATTAGATCTATCAACTCAAATGTGGAAAATGGGTCAATGGTGGCCGGTTTTGTTGGGAGATTCAAAGGTCTCCGGCCTGAAAAGGCAAAGCGAGGCGTACCGGCTAAGATAGAGGTATAATAAAAAAGCTCTCCCTCCCACTCAGAAGCATTTGATTTTTTTTTCAGATGCTTTTATCATTTCAGATGCTTTATTATGCTCGAGATGAAAATGAGGACTTTTCTGATTCCGAACAAAACCGCTCCTCTTCAGATGCAGTTTTGATCAATCAGTATTCATCTTTTTATAATAATCTCTTCTCTCTCCCTCCTCCCCCCCCACCCCTAAAGTTGGAGAATTCAATTCGCAGACATGAAAAGTAACAGCTAATTAGCACACTGCCTGGTTCCCAATGGCATTAGTATGATAAAAAAGGGCAGAGTTTCGCCTTAAAAAAAAAAAAAAAAAAAGGAGGGGGGGAACCTCCCCAAGAGAGACAGAGATGCTAATGAAGCGTGAATGGTAATTGTGTAGTAATGAACTAACAGAAAAAGACTGAGGACAAGCAGCTATCGCCATATATTATTGGAACAAAAGAGATTTACAATTTCAAACTAAACACAACGGCATGCCAGGCTCCTCGGGAGAATACTGATGGCACAATCGTCTCTTTCCCCAAATCATTTTCATTAAATGGACATGAAAAGCTATTTATAAAGCTCAAGTTGTTTTTGTTAGGCCATTCACATGCTGGAGAAAAGAAGCAAATTCCATTATCCAGAGGATGAATAGAAGAGCTTGGGTTATTTTTTTTTTCTCTCTCCCTTTCCCTGTTTTCTATTTAAATTAATAGCTTGTTTGTGTAATTAGATTTAGGGTTTGGTTGTTTGGTGTGTTTTTTTTTTGTGGTTTTTTTTGTTTTTGTTTTTATTATTGTTGTCTCAACACCCTAATACTTAGTGCTGTAAGAATCACACCTCCATGGCCTGTTTTCTCGCCTTTACCGTGGTGTTTGACGGTGCAGCCGGGAAGGTGGAGGAGGGAAGGGTTAGTACGCGGCAGAGGTGCAGCAGGGGAGGGTGGAGCAGGGCAGTCACGCCGCTGCCGCAGCGTGCTGGACCCGCCCGTAACGCGGCGGGGCGGGAGGGTTTGGGGACACCCAGGGGCTCCCTCCCTGTCCTCTCCTTCCCTCCGTCCGTCCCTGCGCGGGCGCGGAGCGCGGGCGGCGGCGGGAACTGACCGCCCCTCGTGGTGCTGAAACAGCAGCGCCGGCCCGGCGGGAGGGAAGGAGGGAGGGAGGGGGACCTGCCTCGCCTCGGGACCGTGACAATCCCGGCTAATTTGCGGATCAGCGGGAGGAGCGGGCAGGGAATGTCAGGCAGTCACTGCCTGTGCTAAATCGGGCAGCAAATTGGCGCGACTGATGCTTGAATGTTGTACTCCCTCCAACCTCTGAACTGCGGCATAACCCCGCCGGGGGGAACGGAGGGACGGCAGACATCAGCGGGCAGTGCCTCCAGAGGGGCCCGCCCGCACTCGGGGACAGTTTTAAACACCTACCTGGGAAATAGGAAGATCTGAGAAAGGGCTGGAAGGATCCTTCAAAGTACGGAAAGGAGAAAGTCTTTGGCGGGACGCTCTGAAGCAACGCAGGGGAGGTTTCTAGTAAATAAATAAAATCAAATTAAACGGAGGGTAAGCACCGGTTGGACTCGACCGACGGTAAGGGTGAGTTCTGTTTCTTGGTCTGGAGATCAATGCTGTGGTACTTTTAGAAAAAATAAAAGAGCCAGACTGAACTCGGAACGGCCGAGGAAAAGTGGCACTTTTGCTGGGTTTGCCAGCAAAGAGGTACCCTTGAGGACAGGTTCAGCCAGAAGACACGGCCGGGGGACCTCTCGCCTCTGGGACCACTCCCTCCACCTGCTCCTCCCGTCTGTCCTGCGGCGGAGCGGGACCGGCCGCGGGCAGCCCCTCGCCCCCGAAATCCGAGCGACATCGGAGGGCTCTGCAGTTCGGGACAGGGTCCTCCCTCCCTTTCCTAAACCGGCTCCCTGCGCTGCCCCTCTCCCGGTACCCCTCTCTCCTGCGGGCCGTGTGTCCCCAGGGCCCGGAGCCGGGGCCGGCGGCGAGCTCGGGGTGTCCCCCGCTTACCGGCTCGGGGCGTGGAGGAGAGAATGGCGTTGACTCCAAACTTCAGGAAAGTGGAGTCGCTGCTGGAAGTCTGTGGCGAACAGATCCTCCTGGAGCCGGCGGTGGTGGAGCTGGGGAGCTCCGGTGTTCCCGAGTCCGTCCTGGCGGCCGAGGTTGGAGGGGACATGCTGGGCGGGGGGGCAGACCTGGGCAGGTAACTGGTGGGCCTGCTGATCCGGATCAAATCTTCCACCAGGAAGCTGGAATGGCTGGAAAAAGCCGACTGCAGCGACTGAGGCAAGGTGAGGGTAGGGGTCGGCCGGAGTAGGCTGGGGTAGACGGCTGGAGGGGCGATGAGGCTGGGGAACATCATCTCAGGGGCCGTCCGTGGAGCCGGGCTGGGGCCGCTCGCCTGCTTGTTTGTTTGTTTGCTTTTGTTTTATGCTTTGCAAACCTGGATTGGTAAAGATCCAGCCAGCGAGCCTGGCGGAGTTCTCTCTGCCCCTTCCTCCTGGACCATGGGTTTTATAGTGGTCAGCCCCGCTGAGGCTCTTTCAAAAGTGACAGCCCCAACAATGGGGTTCAACAAAGTTCTCCACTTGAGCTTCATTCAGGGCGAGCTCCTGGCTTCTCCATTGGTCCGGGGCTGCAATTTATGATTGGATTAGACTTCATAAGCAACCGGGGCACAATGGCCCCGCCACAAAGAAAGTGTAGTCATCAATTTTGCATATTGACCGCCTCTTTGGAATACAGCGCTCCAAAGGCTCCCAGCAGGGTTTTGTTCAGAGGCAACACACACAGGCTAATTAAATGCCTATTTAAAAGTTTCGAATGACATCTTGCCTCGTAGAAAAGGAATTATTTAAAGAAAGCACTAAATTTATTTGCCGCTCCCCTGCTGAGTTTAGGAAATAAATCAATAAATATTCATATAAACTTATCTGCGGGCTCTCAGAAAAGCATGGGTTTTGTGGATTTGAAAATACAAATTAGAAAACGTGGAACTAAGCTCTCTTGAAGGAGAAACACATTTGGAGAGTGGGTCCCACCGTGATTTGAGCCTATTCTGCTCCTGCTATTAGTATGAGGCAGAATTAGTGCGCGTAGATGGGGTTGTTTTTTTTATCTGGACATCAAAGGTCCGGAATAAGGCATATTTGCGGTGTCAACTTCTCCTTTCAAGATCCGAGCTTCGTAAAAGTCTCGTGTACTTGTGTTCAAGCAAGAGGTTTGCCCAGACCGAAATGTGAGCCTTGATGTGGCCGGGAAGAGCTCTGCTCCCTCAAAATCTGAGTATTGCACACAAAAGAGATCTGCACAGCTTTGTGGGACTAGAGCAACCCCTTCGGCTTCTCAGTCTGTTGCTCCTCTGTGACTTATCTACGTTAAAAATAGTGGGAATCGCTACCCTCCAACTGTGAAAATGAAGACAACTTTGTAGCGTTTGGATCCCTTTGGCTGAAGTTATCTGACCTACTCTCGGCTTTTGTCGGTGACTCGAAGCAGCCAAATTCACCTGATCTCGCTCTTTATCTGTGGGCGTGTGCAGGATTTCGGAAGGTGTATTAGACAGTGCAGCAGAGCCCGGAGTCCCCTAACTGGTGTGAGGGACAAATGACATTTCCTAACGGGAAAGCAGTAAATAAGATTTTTCTGGCAGAGAGGTTTTGTTTGTGGTGGCAAATATGAAAATAGGAGCAAGTGGAGTTAGTTTCCTTTGGAGGTGGGTGATGAAAGCTGCTATTGAGAGTGGTTTTACCTGATTTCTCTGTTAAAGACTATAACAGATGTGTTAAATGTCCTATGTTTTAAAAGCACCCCATTCAGTCCTTTGGTGTGTCTGAACCTTTGCAAGCAGAAGTGTGCAGCTCAACCATGCAGCCTTTATCCTATTAACCATGAACTAACTGTCACCTTCAGCTGTTTTCCCTTTTTACTTTTTAACACAAAGCTTTCTCAAAAATCTTATTAACCAGCTTTATTTCTCTCGATGGTTTTTGTCCGGACGTTTTGTGTTGATTATCTCCATGTCGATGCTTTAACCATTCAATAAAAGTGCATCTGCGATTTATATCACATTAGGGAAGAAAGAAAGTCTGTTAAACCTCTCCCTTGATTCAAATCAAAAAGTTATTTATTAGAGAGGACGGAATCAGCCCTGGAAATTGTATGATCCTGACAAGCTTTCCCGGTGCTGTTCGCCGGCCCCCAGCAGCTGAGCACCTGCGGACGGCTGACTTGGAAGGTCCGCCATCTGAAAGCATCACTTTGATATGAAACCTCGCCGCAGTTTTTCCCCCACTCCCCAGTTTTTTTGGTCTTGATGCTTAGCAGGTAAAGAAAAAGGGGAAGGAAGGCGTGGGCAGAGCTCAGCGGGCTCGGGGTGCGGACGGGTCCCCGCCACCTGCCCCCCGCCACCTGCCCCCCGCCCCCGTTCAGGCTCCGCCGTGCCGGGGGTGCCCGGGGGGAGCGGGAGCTGTCCCGCCCTGCTCCGGGCTCAGCTCTCCGCTCGCCCCTACCCCTGGCGCTCGGGGTTACCTCAAGCCCCGTTTATGCGCAGCGCAGCTCTCAGGGTGTTATTTAGCAAGCGAGCGAGACGGCAGCGAATGGAAAGAGCAAACGGGGTTTTCCCAATAAAATAATTACCTGGAACCCCGCCAGTCCCTGGTGCCGTCTCTGTCCCCTGCTCTCTGCCCCTCTCGCAGCCGCCCCCAGATCGCGGCGTTTCCCAGCTGAGCTCCTCCCGGGCTGTTGCGAGAACACTTAGTTTTTTTACAGTCATTATAGGTTTCCTTTGAGATGATTTACTCCTTTCTTTACTTATACATTGGGGGCATTTTGTCTCACTATAGACCAACTGCTGCTAATTTCTCTGGTTTTAAAAAAGAGGGGCTGACATTTTCTGGAAGGTTGGGTCAAACGCATGCTGGGGCACGCGTGGACCCGGTTCCTTGTGATGCGTCTGAGCACACTCATAAAGAATTCCTTAAGCACCACGGCAAAAGGGACTAGACATCTACTGAAAGGGAAGATAGACCATAAGAAACCAAGAAATCAGACGAAAGGATCTTATTTTAAGTGATCTCCTTTGGAAGTTTCTTTTCAAAGGCAGTGATCATTTAAGAGAAAGGGAATTCTAATGTCTCAGGATAAAACCTGTGACTAATGCCGTTTGACCTATGCTCAGGCAGTTTTGTGCTTCCTGCCATTCATTTTAATGTCGTTATCTTCAAATTTATTTCTTAAAAGTCAACTCATTTTCTTTCTCACGTTAAAAAAAAAAAAAAAAAAAAAAAAAAAAAAGGAAGAAGAAAGGAAAAAGAGCCCAAACCCAAAACTGCCGGCGGGTGAGGGGTGGGGAGGGGGAGGTGGGGGTTGAAGCTGCGTGTGTCCCGGTCCGAGGCTGGTAATCCGCATGAAATTGGGAGAGCCAGCACTTCAAATCCAGAGACCAAAGGGCTCTGCAGGGCCTGGCCGGCGCCCCCCCGGCGGCTCGGATCCGCGCTCGGAGCCCCGTCCCTCTCCCGCATCCCCGGCCCCGGGAGACGGACGTCTCAATCACCGCCACGGCGCGGCCCCACGCGGGACACCCTCCGGGGACAGCCCCTGTCCCGCCGGGCGGCTTCCTGCAGCTGGGTGGAAGCCGAAATTCTCGTCCCTCCCTCCCCGACACCCGGGAGCCGCTCCACAAGGGACCAGCCCATCCTCGCTCCGCTCCCCCCGGGCTGCCCGGCCCCGCAGTGCCCCGCTTCTTCCTCCCCAAAGCCGCGGTGCAAAGGTGTGTGTGCACCTTTTAGGTTGGTTTCCTATTTTTTCCCCCCACTTTTTTTTCCCTTTTTCTTTACTTTTTTTTTTTTTTCTTTTTTTTTTTTTCTTTTTTTTTTTTCTTTTTTTTTCCGCCGGAGAGGATCTGGCGGGACAGGGATACTCCGTCCCTGCTGTGTCCCAGCCCCCCTAAGGATGCTCATCGACCACGCCGGCAGCTTGAATGGAGGCTGCGGGGGCGAGGCTGTATTAAGACACCTAAGTCTTCACCTTTAGAATTCAAGCACAAGGAACAGTAACTGTTGGTTCGTTCAAAGCTCTTCTAGATCCCCCCTTTTCTTGAAAATCCTTCTATTGTGCCAATCAAGCAGATGGTTTGCAGGAAATATAGCTTGGCCCCAGTGACCGAAACTAATTTTAACTAGCTTTCCAAGCCTGGCACGTTTGTTTTGCTCTTACAAAATAGCTAAAAAAACAGCTGGCAAGGGTGAATTAAACCCATTAAAGACACATTTATAAGAAATTATATTCACATAGGTTGCTTGAAACCCCCCTAAGAGGGGAGAGATGAGCGTATTGAAATGAAAATGTCCCCCAGCACACTACCCTCCTTAACATCGCCTGAGAGTCTCAAAACATTTTACTAAATAGATTAACTTGACTATTGTTTTGCATCACATTTATCAGCTTCATTAAGTGAATAGCTGAACAAATATATTACGCATGCATGAAAAGCTCTTTTGGGGGCTGCCTTATTGTGTCCTCAGCCCTGACAGGTGGTTAACTGTGTTTCTCTCTCCTCTCCCCCTCTCTCTCTCTGCGCAAAGAAAGAGGGATCTCGGACAGAGCACACAGCCCAGACTTGGCAAAGGGACCTCGAGGGGAGAGTTACTTTCTTTTCCCTCGCCATTCATGCTGGCCAGCCCAGAGTGCGCACAGCCTGAAATGCAACCAGATGATCTGATCATGTCAAAAGTAATTAACTTTAGTTTAGTCTCTGTGTCTTGCTTGTGCTTTACTAACTCCTTCCAAGCCTGTTTAATTTGCATCATTTCTTCCATATTTGATTATTTTTGTCCATTTCGTCCTTTTATCCTTTCCCCAACCTCCACTTTTGTTTCAAGAAAATAATCTGGGGTTGAACAATCCCTCTTCTTTCTTCTCCACTGATCTGTCTAATAAACAACCACACAAACTCCTGAAAAACACCTCTTTTCACAAGCTAAGATTGGCACATTTTGGAGGGCTAGGATTTGCAAAATACAATATGATGGTTTATTTGCTGCCTCAATTTCATGATTACTTGGCCTAGTGGAAACTTGCTGGGAATTGGACAGTGGCAGTTTGGATTTCAGATGTTGGTGGACAGGGTCCTGCTTGTTTCAGTTGTGGTCTCTGCCCCAAGGATTTCCAAATTAGACTGCAGATGAAAGGTGGAGGATAACAGAACATGAAAATTTCCCATTTATTTTCTCAAAAATGTATTTCTCTCATGTTGCTCAAGTAGGTCAGAAGAATTAAAATTGTCTTTCAAATAATTTCTTAAGAGTACTCCTACCTCCTCATTGCAAACTGAAGTTGTGATCCTTTGCTTATGACAGTGGCAAATTTCTCTGCTGACTGATCCACTGAAATCTCTCTGCAGTGGTCAATTTTAAGTGCTGGAACTTGAAGATCCCCTGACTTTTCCATTCATTGAGACCCAGTTTTGTTCCTCATTCTCCAGGCTATGACCAGAAGGACAACTTTGTTTGGAGGACCGGACTCCCAGCAGGAGAATGAATGTGTCCTGGGATGGATTTTAGCAAATCTGAGAGTTTGCTGTCGCCTTGAACTGAGGGTCCTTGAGCTCACACACTCCCTTGATGTTTGCCAGAAGAATGGATTTAAAGGCTGCTCTCTACCCCTCTTCCTGCTGAAACATCCCCGGACCTCTGTCTCTCAGAAAAAGCACATAATCACTATTTAACTACGTGTATGATAAAACCAGGACCTTCTCTTGTTTGTACACCTTTTCTTAAAAGTGCTAGAGCATCAGCCCTCAATCCCTTGCAGCTGATACTGCACTTCCTTTGGGCTTAAGTCTCTCTGGGAAGGTTTAAGAGGGAGACTCAGAAGAAAGATGCTGATGAGAGCCCAGGTACCTGGAAATACTTTTCCCAATGGAAAATCTTCCCCAAGCTATGTGCTGGTAACCAGAAGGATGCTGATAGGCTGGGAGACTCACTTTGCTCCTTCTAGGTGAAAATACCTTCAAATATCATGATTCAGTGGGGAAAACAGCTGTTGTAGGGAGAGTGTTTTTCTCTCTGAGTCCTCTGTGAAGGTGCTGAAAGGTCCTTTGACAGGGATTAACCTGTGCATCATTTGGTGGGACCCAAAGCCATATGATAAGGAAGGAAAAGAAACTCATACTGTGTAACAGTTCTTTAGTAAACACAAGTGCAAAATTTCCTTCTTGAGATACTCTAATGGCCTCACAATTGAAATGGGGGAATATCTTTAAAAAATAAAACATGAATTCCAAGGGTTTTTTATTATCAGATTCCCTGAGTATATAGTGTTTTTATCTTGTAAGTGTTGCATTTGTGACCTTGCCCATTAAGGCCAAGGGTTTGCAGCTATATGGTTCAGTTACAGACCATGCCCTGACCACAGCTATGTTCATGTCTGTAAGGTGCTGGTAAACTGTCCTGCATCCATAGAGGATGAGACTAAATGTGTGGACTGTGGAGGTGCCTCTCCCCTGAAATCCCGAGGGGAGGGACCCTGCAGGGTACGGGTCTGTCCCTGCTCCCATGTCACCTGTGCCCCATACCTGTTCCTGACTGGGTGGTTTGTGTGCCTGGGGCCCGTGAAGAGAGCAGGGTCCCATGACTGGAGGCTGCCTGGGAACTCCAGCCGTGCAGCTGGAGGAATTAATATCTCTGAACATCTAAAGGAATATCGCTTCATCTTTCCTTCCAAGTTCATTGCTGTCTTATACTTATTGTAAGGATTCCCCATTACAACAAATGGTGGAGATGCTGGGGAAACAATCCCTGGAGAAAGTAATTCGGTGATTCGTGAGCAATCTCTGGATATCTCTTCTTGCTTTCAGTTTGTTGTTCCTTCTCTGAACGATGGAGGACTCATGGAAGGACTCATGGCTGTCCAAACCACAAAGAGACATTTACCTTAAACTTAAAAAAGGTTCTTGAACAGCAATATGTAGATTTTAGCTTAATTCAAGCTCAGAAAGAACTACGACACGTTTTGGCACGGCTGTTTAAAAACTTCTATGTTTCTTGGGATTTGGTTCTTACCAAGGACTTTTGGGAGAATGTTTGGACACAGTTAATTTCTGAATCAAAAAACATGCCGATGCAGGACTATTTCCGTGAATTTTACCTGATTACAGAGACTGTTGAGCAATATGGGCTGTGTCCTGCTGCTGTTTCAGCAGTGAACACGTGGTCGAGCAGTGTGTGTGTTGCAGCGGGCTCCTCCGCCACCCTGGAGACCGCGCGGCCCCGGCCGTGGGTGCCCAGTGCTCTGTGGGTGGTGGCGAGGGAGCTCCCACATGTGGGAGAGCCAGTGAGGCCAGGCACGGCGGGAGCAGAGCTGGCAGGGAGACCGGAGGAAGCGGGAGTGGAGCCAGGAGCAGCGCGGTGGCGCGGGCCCGGAGGTGTTCGCCCTGAGGCAGCGGCGAGGGCGGTGACGGCTGAGGCGCGTCCCTGCAATGGCCGCCCCGCGCCGTGTGGCGAGGGACGGTTCGAGCCCCACACCGAGAAAGGCAGTGGAGATTGTGGCAGTCACTATGGCGACTGTGGTGAGCCACACCGAGCAGAGCCAGAGGGGTGTGGGGGTAGGAAGGGAATCGCGCTAGCGCTGACAGCCACACAGCCGACAGCAGCAGCAGCCTGCAATCCCAGGGCGAGGGACCCTGCAGGGTACGGGTCAGTCCCTGTCCCCATGTCGCCTGTTCCCCCTCACCTGTTCCTGATTGGGTGGTTTGGGTGCCCGGGCCCAGGAAGAGAGCAGGGTCCCATGGCTGGGGTCTGCCTGGGAACTCCAGCCATGCGGCTGGAGGAATTAATATCTCTGAACATCTAAAGAAATATCGCTTCATCTTTCCTTCCAAGTTCATCGCTGTCTTATACTTGTTGTAAGAATTCCCCATTACAACAGTGGACCTCTTTAATAAGGATAGAATGCTTAGTTTCCAGAAATACTGAGCTATTCTTATAGATGTTGATGTGGGGTGTGTTTGATCTCTGGAGCTCTGACAGAAGAATGACAAACTGCCCCTCACACTTCACCTTTGTAGAACCACTGAGAAATGAGTCAGCAAGCACTGGTCCATATGGTTGGTCCATGTGCTGTGCTCCCAGTCACTTTGTGTAAAATGGAAAGTGAAATGAATGAAAATAGCTGTGTTTCTGCTGTCCCTTGGGGATGCTTTTTAGCAAGTGAGGTGCTTCAGATACAGCAAACCAAGGAGCAATAGTGCCCGGGGAATTAACATCTTCATAGTCTTAGGCATCATGGACACCTCTTAGGGATTCTCAGGGGTAGGTAACCCTACCCAGCAGCTTTTCCACTGGACCTCCACTTGTGAGAAAGAGTTGTTCTCTTCAGAAAATAGTTGGCTCATGCTAGAGACTAGAAAAGGACCACCCTTCTTCTGGGCTTTGGTTCACCAGCGGTGCAGCTTCCTGATGTCCAGAGATGAACAGCTCTTCCATTGCATTATCTGGAAAAGCTGTTGAGGTCCTTGACCTTGAGAATCTTTCTTGAAATAACCAAGGCCTTTCTCCTGGGAGTTTCTCCAACCCACTGAAAGTACATCCCTTCTCAGGGAATCATGTTTCTTTCTGACAAACAGAAGAAAATTGCCCTACTTGTGTTCCAGCAGCCATGAGATTGGACAGATACATGGTGAAGTGTGTTGCCCATTTATGCCTTCAGATTTCTGAAAGCAAGCAGAAATCTCTGGGACTAAGGAGAGTGTGAGCATGTAAAGAGAGTTGTAGAAAAGCTTTTCCCCATGCCTTTGGCCTGAGAATGTTGCTTGTTCTGTCAGGGCTGAAGTCAGGGGCAAAACTCACAGTAATTTCAATGCGGTGGGGTTAAGCCCTAGAAGAATTTGAATGTACTTGTCTCCTTTCAGGGCCTTGCCAGGAGTGTTTTGGTACTGCAGGGGGAAATACCAAAGACAACTGAAGTTTAGAATGAGACAGCCAGGATGTTTGAAGAGGATCTTCATAAGATGAAACAGCTTAGATTTCTTGTCACACCTGTAGCAGTGAGGACTACTTTACAAAGAATATGTTTTAGTGGTTGCATTCACATTTTCCCCTCTCATCATGTCATGCTTTTTGTCTTTTTTTTTCTCTCAGTTTTCCTTCTCCATTAAAAATATAAGAGGGTGGAAAGCATCAAATTTTATGTCTCTAGAAGGTCTTTAGGGGCATTGGGTGGGATTAAGCAGATTTAAAGTTTGACTTGATGAAATCTGGTACAATCATGTTGTCCTGGCACAGGCCCTTTTGAGGACCCGTACTCTGACTTTGACTCATCAGTCACAGAAAGCTCAGGAGAGAGGAATTTAATGCAGCTTTAAGCTACATTTGTAGCCTCCTGATTTGCAGATGTAGTAAGGCATATTCCTCTAGTGTCTTTCAAATTATTCTGTCTTAGGTCTTAAATGGAAGTTTAGTCCCTCAGCCATCCACCTTTATATAACTTTCCGTAATGGTATTATACAAAAAATTTTCTATCCTTTTTTTTGTGAATGTTTCCTGCTCCCACAGATAAATAAATCTACAGGGGGAATGTGTAGAGACAGGACTACACTTCTGACTGTGATCAGTGACCCTCTCTCTTAGGACAGTTCAAGCAATGAGGTTGGACTTCTGTGCCAGGACAATTCATGTCTGGGCCTTTTCCCTGCTTCTGCACTTATAGAAGAAGTAGGAGCAGGCTGGACAGCATGGAAAAGTTTCCATCCACTTCTGTGTATATGGCCACTGCCCCCACATTTGTAAGAGAGAAAATGGAGAATGTCTTCTTGTTATCTTCTGCTATTTCCACAGTGTCCTCTAGCCAAAGAGAAGGCAGTTTTTGAGTCTCAGTTCTGGTTGTCCAGACCTAATATTTAAAGGATTGTTTTAAGAAGGATGAAATAACAATAGGATTTATGAGGTGTACTGACCTTAGCAGGAAGAAGCAGAAATCAGAGATCTCTCTTTGGAAAGACTGAGACATACAAGGATTTGCATCTGGTCTCAGGCCCCCCAGTACAAAAGTGGACTGACATCAAACTGGACTAGCTGAGTTCAAAATTCAAAACTGGGATATTTGTGCTCCAGTCAGATGAAACATAAACTGTGAAACAGTCCCACTATTTCAAAGAAAAATAAATCAGCTTTATGTGAAAGGTTTAGGGAGCACCTTATTTTCCATTTAGCATCATATCCAGATGAGTGTAGGTCTCTTCTTTGAAGGAACAGGTAGGGATGATGTGCTGTCTGACGTGATGCAACTCTTTTTCACCCCACTTCTAGTGTGTCCAGGAAGTCAGCACATTTCAAACTTGCTCTTTACTTTGGGAAACTGTCTCCAGTACACAAGTAGATTGTCTGGCCACATGGAAAAAGTCCACAAAGACAGACAAGTCAAGTCATCCTCCTGGGCTGAGGAGTTTTGCTCTCCTGACAAGGATCTGGGATGTCCCTCAGTGCTGGGGCCATGTGGCCAAGAGGTTTGTCTTCCTTCTCTTCCTGAGTTCACCATGAAGAATATTTTTAAGGTAAAAAACTACATCTCTAACTTTCTTATCTGTGTTTTAAGTGATGAGTTTATTAGGAGCTGCTGTTAAACCATAGGGTTTGTTTTATGACATATTTTCAAATCAAGCCATGTTTAAGCAAGAAAGCCAAGTAATTACATATAGCTTTTTAAGAATGTGCACTTTGTTTTCTTTTAATTTAAATTCCAGAGTGCACAGGACTCCTGTTTTTAAGTAGATTTTAACCATGACTAGAGAAGCTTAGTTATCAGTTATGCACTATAAACAATATGCAGAGGGGGGATGTTTTGATCAGAGCTATTCAGACCTTGCCTGCTAATCTAATTACCAAGTGTAGGTTTTCTGACACAGAGCTGCTTGCACAGAAAAGGCTTTTCTCACACCTGGTGGATTGTTTAGCCAAGCTTTTAAAATGCTTACAGTTTTAAAGGGAGAGGGGGGGAAGCCTTTTAAAAAAACAAGTTCCTGTGCAAGGCAATAGAAAGAATTTAGTGGTTGTCAACATGAGTTTAGTATAAGGGTGCTGTGTAAAATGTGGGTTCATTTTACATTGACCTTTGGACATAGTAGCCCCAAACATTGTTCTATTGGGTTTTTTTAAGGGTTAAGGAGAGTATGAAAGATAACAGTGTCAGTGACTGTGTTGAATTAAATGTGTGTTATAAATATCTATGTATGGCTGGACACGATGCTCCCATATTTTTTTATGTGTTTATTGTTTGTGCCTCAAGTGCTCAGCAGCTCTGAAAGGGCAGCTTTGAATCACAGCCCCAGGAAAACAGTATTTTTGTGTTGTTTAGTGCCCCGATTCCTACAAACAAAATAAAGTACCTTGTTGAATAAGGGCCATTGAGCAGGAATGATGGGTTAAGAGTGGGGGTCTGAGGTGGCAGCGTGGGTGCTTGTTTATCAGGGAGGAGTTGTCAGTTGTTGGCTGTGCTGGTGAAAGGAGGGACGCTGGAGGCTGATGGCTGGGAGAGCATTGATGTGAGGTAACGGGGTAATCGGATTGAAAGTTAGCCATGGTATTTATGTCAGTTCACATTTCGTCAAATGAATAATATGAGGTTGCTACCTAGCCCAGGCCTTGGCCTGGGGGCTGGGTTATAAAGAATCTAAGGCCTCATTTGATTCAAATATAAATTAATTCTCACTGGAGCGTTGGCTGATTAATCTATTTGCATAATAGTAGAAAAACTGCAGTGTGGTTACTTTCGCGGGGATTTAGACAAGAAAAGCCTTAAATTCATTTGAAAGAATATTGTGTGAGAAGTCAGGGAAGCAAAAGCACCTCTATAGGGCTCCTCAAGCCATTTTCTCCCCAACCCTAATGTGCAAAACCGAAGGCTAAACTTGTTCACTGGGGAGTTTGACACCCTCCTGAAAAAGCTGTGTTCTGACATCTAGCTACACTTACATTTTTGTATTTGAGGTTGCTCTCAGCAATTACAACAACAGCAACCTTTATAACTTTTGATATTTAATAAAAACAAAGCCTAAATAAAATTGTACTGTGTGTAGGTAGAGTAAATGTTGAACTGCAGCAAAGCTCTGTGGGGAGATAAAGAACTAGGAGAGACAAATGCACTTGAAATGTAAGTGCTGTTTGTGTGAAAACCTGGTTATCCTGTGAGACATGGGAATGAGCATCCCAGTTCTGCTGGCCACATGCACTTCACAGTGCGGTGAAGGAGGAGACTGAGTGGGTCTAACACCAATGCTGACACCAAGCAGAGGCTCAAAGAGGAGAAAAGCTCTTTTCTTTTTGCTTCCCCTCCTACCAAGTCTCTCCATTTCACTTTTGGAGGTGACACCTGAAGCATATCCCTATAGAGGACAGTATATGGGGAGGTACACCCCACCATGTGCAGTCACACAAGTATTTTTCTATCACATCCTATTTTTTCCTTAATTTTCCTAAATACAGTGCATCTCCACTGCATGTATAAAATAATATGTAAGGTTTAGTTTTGATTTTTTTTTCTTTACTATCCACACATCTGTAGTGCTTGACTGTTCGGCAAAGGATATTACGTTTGCACACAGATATTGAGACTGGCTGTGAATCCTGTGACCTCTGAGGACAGAACTGTGTAAAATTCACAAGACACAGTAGTGAGAAGCTTCAAAAAATAGCCCAAATCCTGCTGTTATTGAAGTCTGTAGACATTTTGCCAGTAAGAAAAACACATGCCCTAATTAACCAAAATATAAAACTTCCAACAAGAATGTCAGGATGCAGTTAGAGTGGAGCAGAGTCCCTATGAGGAGCGGGAGGCAACCTCCAGGTCCATATTTGCCAGAGTCAGTTGAGTATTTGCAGGAAAGTTGGGCTGCTGCTTGGATTCAATTGAGTTTTAAAGCATCCACTAAGATTAAAGATGCCAGGGTTTTGTAGTGAACCTGTCTCCACTGCAGACAACCAAGGTTTTCAGTCTGAGTTCTGTTGTTCCTGCTAGAACATAAAGATTCCCAGCACAGACAGTGGGAATAGGAGATGTGCCACCTACCCCCTTCAGCTCAGAGTTGAGGAAGCTCACAGTGGCTATTCCAGATGAGAGCTCTGAATCCAGATGCTTGGGGAGAATCAAGTTGATGTCACAGATTATGGTCATGCTAAAGCAAATGGCACTGTAAGAACAGTTTGCCTTCTAGGCAGGAATAATGTAATTTGTAGATCATCTGGAAGTGTGGCCACACATGGAAAGTGGGGTTCCTCCTGCCTCATCCTCTTCTTGGTCCTTGTTTCTGGTTTCTGCACGGGTCCTCTCTGCCACGATGTGAGTTCAGGCTGCAATGTGTAACTTCATATTTACTTCTTGAATTCTTTGGTTACTTCTTTTAACTCCTGATATTGTTTTGCCTTTTTCTCTTTCTCTCTTTTTTCCCCTTCTTTTTGTTTTTCCCTTTCTTTCCTGGTGTTAGCCCACCAATAATATGCTCCTGGTGTAATTATTATTTTAACCTGGGTTTCACTCTGATTGCTTTTCAGAGCCATTTGGGAAGGATGTGCTGTTCATTAGTTCAATGCTGTCTCTTTACTAATCTGGGAATTATGGAAAAGATCTTGACAAACTGCCATTGAAAAAGGAAAGGTAGTGGTCAAAACCCCTTATTTATGTAAAGAAGCCTGCTACAGTGTCTGTATGTTTGCTGTTGCAAGATCAGTGTCTGAAAGCACAAAACAAATTTATTCTATCCATGGTCATAAAGCAGCTATGCTGCAGTATTTTTGTGGTTAGTTCTTGTGGAAGGGAAATGTCTGGGATCTGCAGAAGGTTGGGCCATACAAGCAAATGACATGCCTGATTAACAGAATGTTGTTACGAGATAATAGTGACTCTGCTGTCTTGCTCTGGTACTTATGGAAAATAAACAAGACCAAGAAAAAGCCAAGACATCTGTTTGCTGAACAGAAGCCCTCAGTCTGTTGACAACCTCCTAGTCCAATTACTCCATGTCTTTTACACCCAGTGATTGATGTGGGTCTGATGGTTTAATCTGGGGGAAGTTGAAGGCAAATGAAACAGAGCCTCTGTGCTTGTCTGACTGACACAGGTAATGAAGTGTACCCCTTTGAGTTAGCCAGGAGCACTTCAGGCAAATCCAGGACTTCTGTCTACCTTGGTGCCATGGAAGGAAGAGCTGCTGATGCACTGAAGACAGTACAGGGCACCAAGGCTCCTGGGTTTTTTCATGGTCCCAACAGCACCACAAAAGAAAGTAAATGGATAAATTTCACTCAGCCTCTCCTGTTCCTTCCATCAGATCTGGCTACAGTGCTCATAGTACTCAAATCAAGGTTTTTTGACAATTAAGCCATGGATCTACTTTTTCCCATACTTTACCAGAAACAGACTTTAAATTACTTGTGCTTACAGCTTAAAAGAAAGCTTTAGTTTTGGATTCCTTGTTTCTCCCTCGTGCCTTCAGTATCCAGTATATAATTTTTTCAGTTTAGTTATTAACTGATTTCACTTCCAGGAACTCCCATTACTTTAAGGGGGAGTAGCAGAAAAGAAAAAGGCTTTTTTTTTTTTTTTTTTTTTTTTTTTGTGTCTACCATGTCAAAATTGTTAAATAACAGTACGTATGACAACAGTCAGGATGAAACAATAGCTGTTGCATGGGCACTGCCAATGTGCCCAGGTTGTTTCATGTGCTTGCAATAAACCAGTCTGTCCAGGTTGCCCAGCTGAAGCTGAAGGTGATGCTTAGCAGGTGCTGCTAGACAAGGAGGCTGAGCTCTGCCAGTAGCTTGTGTTGCTAGAAGGTAGATTTGCACTCCTCTTTGGACCCCATGAGTCTATGGCTTCACTTGTGTCAGTTCTGCCACTCTTGCCTCGTTTGTGAACCAGTTTCATTCATTAATTCAACTGGAAGATCATCAAGGTAAAAAGAAGGTAATTTTTTGAAACAGGGTGTTATGGCTGAATAATAGGAATTAGTGCAGCTAAGAACATATATCGATTTAATTTGATTACTCTTTTCAGGTTAAAGTAGTGTATGAGAGAGATACACATCTGTGGAGGGGCCTTCCCCTGAAATCCTGGGGGAGGGACCCTGCAGGGTACACGTCTGTCCCTGTCCCTGTCCCATGTCACCTGTGCCCCATACCTGTTCCTGATTGGGGGGTTTGGGTGCCCAGGCCTGGGGAAGAGTCTGCCTGGGAATTCCAGCCATGCAGCTGGAGGAATAAATCATCCCTGAACATCTAAAGAAATGTCGCTTCATCTTTCCTTCCAAGTTCATCGCTGTCTTACACTTGTTGTAAGGATTCCCCATTACAACACATGTCAGGTAATTAAAAAAAAGAATACCTTTCCAAATTTAAAATGGTGTGCATCTGACCTTCTTCAACCAGATTTATCAGCCAGAAATATTTGGTCCAGGCTAAGTTTGAAAGCCATGAGTTCTGCACACTTATTTCTCCTGTTTTTCTCATCCTTTTTTATTATTTTCATGCCTTCCTATCTGAGAGCTCTCACAGAGAGAGAGGGGCCCAGGTGAGGGTAATAAATCCAGAGCAAAGGACCAAGTGGGCATTTCTAGGCTGGAAAGCCATGAGTACGGCATAAAACCCCCTTTGTTTGCTCACAATTGTCTTTGCTAAGGTCTTAGTTTGGGTAAGCAGGAAGGTAAGCTATGAAACTGCAGGAGAAAAAATATCAAGTTGATCTTCATGCTTCCTCCTGGAGCTTTTTCAGTGTAGATACACCTTTCAAGCTGTTTCAGGCTTTCTCACCAGTCTCTGTCCACACAACCTCTTATGTGTCACATTGTTGGTTGGGGTTGAACAAATCTGTGTCTGACATTTCGAGCACAGTCCATTACTGGTAAAAAGGAAACAAGTTTGTGTCTGCTGGGTCAGTCAGACATATGACACTGAGAGAAATGATCTTCCTCTCAGGGCTGCAGGAAGCTGAAGGGCAGAAGTGAGTAACTGACAATGGGATATGCTCAACAATATTTATGTGAGCTTTGTGTTCTCAGATACACTTGGATGGCAGTGAATTGTCAGTTACTATATCAACCTGCCAAGTATGAATAGCTCTTGAAGAGCTTGAACCTTCTCAGGTTAAAGCATCTGTAAAGCTAATAGAGATCATGCATGATATGGATATGACCTCATTCTGAGGGCATATAAATTAAATCATTCCTAAGCAAGGGCTTTGGCTTGCTCAGCAGTGCTCACATGCAAGCAGGAGACATTTTGCAAATAGGCAGATCCAGTACTTGTCTGTCACATTGTTCAGTTTGTCATTATCTATTATTCTTATACTGTGCTCATCACTGTGGCTGACAGAGAGCTTTAGAGTTTTCACTGAATTGTCTTTTTTTGACAGAGAATCTCTCCTGGAGGGGAGTGGAGTTTCTGTCATACCTGTAGCACAATCTTATCAAAAACACTTTGCATGCACAAAATAGAAAAGTGCCATTCACCACTTCAAGGACATAGTAAGTAGGAAAGAGTGGAAGGGTTGTTCTGATCACATCTGGAGAGGAAGTTTGGCAGTGATGTTCAAATGGCTGCTAAATGGGAGTCTAAAGTCATGGCAACAGATTATTGCCTTAGTTACAGACCCAGTGAAGGAACCAAGTCAAAAGTACTCTTGATTCTCTACTTCCCTTCAGTATCATAGTCAGAGATCATCAATCTCAATTCTGATAGAAGATCCACTTTTTTTTTTTTTTTTTTTTAGCAGATTCTCAAAAACCTTTTAGGAAAAAGGACTAACAGGAGCAATATTTAGAATATTACTGCCAAATCTAATCTTTGTATCATACTGGGAGAGTAATTCAAGTTTTCTGGGGGCCAAAAGTAATTGGATAAAATCTGCAATAAAATTTTATGAGTGTGTACTTTTCACTAAGATCTCAATCATTTACTGAAATTTGGTAAAAACAGAGATATCCTGAGAGGATTTTTTTCTTGAACAGGATGAAAGAGTTGTTTTTAATATAAGAGATCTGTGAAAATGCTGCCATAGGGCCAAACGAGTTGTAATTTTGGCCACAGTGCTTCCTTTGCTTGGGCATATCTCAACAAACCCCACTCTGCTGATACTACACCTTTCCTCCCAGGGATCTCAAGACCCGAGTCAAGGTCTAGATTTTGACTTTGCAGTAGTGACCACAGACTGATGACAACTGCGTTTCCACCAAATCTCCCAAATCATTAATTGGTAGCTTCATTGTCCAACCAATCCCTAAAATACCCCTCGAGAATAAACACTGTCCTGGAGACATTTTTGTATATTCAGGCTGATGAGTCTCTGTTTGCATTTGCTGTCCTGTATCAGTAGGTCTCTAATTATGTAACAAACAGCACCACAAAACACAACTCACCAGCTCCTTATGTCTATCCCACTTAGGGCCTGCTTATACAGCTATTAAATGTGATTGCTGATTTTTAATGGCATCCGATCAATTCAGGATCTAGGAAAGAGAGAGGATGGAAAAGCTGAAGTCATACCTTCAAACTGAACAGAGAGACTTTCTGTTTGGTTAGACAAGCTATGAAGAAAGACTCCCATTTGCTACATATTTATCCAGCACCTGACACAGTGAACTGTCATCTAAGTGAGGCCTCCAGGCCCCTCTTTTCCTCTTTTCCCCTTCTTGTCTTTGCAATGGGAATGAAGGGAGTGTTTAACTCTTCTGAGTTTTGGGTTTTGCTGACTGTTTGACACTTACTCTGGACTGACAGGGATATTTCTGATTCCAATCCCCTGCCAACCAGGCCAAGGCTGCACATCTTTCTAAATTATCCAGAAACATCTATCTTTACTTAATTTTATTTTTAAGTTTTGATAGAAAAATACTATGCTACTATGGAAAATAACATGACAAAATTATTTTCCTTAGTAATCAGTTCTCATGTTATTTAATGTTAGTCTTAATGATATAATTATTTCATTATATTTTGTTATTATTTTAGTATTAGTAAAGGCAAAAGGAAGACAAAAAAGACTTTCCTGTCATATAGAACACAGCAGCATTTGTTGCTGATCAATTTTCTAGTAAAATTGTTGGATTGATCACAGTATGACTACACTGTGCTGTTTCAGTGGCTTAAAGAGTCAGCTTCTCTCAAGGTAAACCAAAGAATGAAATTCATCCCTGGTGTTGATTTTCATTTTGCACCAGTGATGGAAATTTTTGCATTACTTTTGTATTATCCTGAAAACAAATGTTATATTATATGTTATATCACTAACAAAACAACAAAAACAATTCATCAATCTTAGTGCTTGGCTCACCAGAAACAAACCACACTGTTTATTCCATTGTTATAGGATCTCGTTCACTAAAGAGAACACAAAAATTTAAACTTTCTAGTGAAGAGTGGCCCGTGTAATACTGAGGGGGTGGGAGGTGTTTGGCACATCTCTAATTAAAATAAAGCATAATGATACCATGCAATTGAAAATGCAATGGCTTTACATCAACAGCAAATAAAGTGGAAAGGAGACAGGAATATGGGTGAAATTGTGAGGGGGATTATTTTTAAAACTTTTTTTCCTACTTTTTTTCATAGGCTTTATTGTGTAAAGGTCCATAGTACTGCTTTAGTATGTGATGCTGGTTAGTACAGCACAAATCTCAGGGGACAAAAGTTGTTAACAGCCTGTTAGGACCTCTGGAACTCTGATCTGAACAGACATTCTCTGAAAAGAGGTGAGCCACTATCTGTAGTAGGGCAATATCAAATTAAAACACCCCTAATCTTGCTTGGCCAGTGGTCTCTCTTCTAGCAGCAGTTCCACTCACTGCTCCGTGAATAGGAGGTGCTATTTCCAAACCTTTAGTATAAAAGAAAAAAGCCCAAGGACATATTAATTAATTAAACATAGTTTCCTTTTCCCCCCCACGTATGTTTTTATATCCTTCCAGGACAACCAGATAACATAAATTAGCTACAAACAAACATAAAAAGAACAAATTGTGAAGAAAGACAAAACACTGCGACATTTTCTCTCCTTTTTCCACCTCTCATTAATTGCTTGGCTCTGGGAGGGAAAGGACTCCAAGCCTGAGCTTTGCACAAAACTCATCCAAGAGTGAAGAGGGCAAGCCGAACACTGAGCCTCTCCAGCTGCCCTGGAGTGAATGGCTTTCTGAGGGGTATGAATGCTCTCTGTCTCTCCCCATACAATGTAGGTGTTACTGCTCATGAGGAGAAAAAAACAAAACAATAATCACTTGAAGGAGAGAGAAGGCGTCCTGGGCAGGGGGGGAAGCACGGTCCCTCGGAAGGATAGAAAACTGCGTTGCCTTCGTGTCGGTGAGAGGGGCTGGGCACAAAGAGTGAGGCTGGGTGGTGCTCTCTGAGGCTGGGGCACCAGGCAGGAAATGTTCTGCTCCGAGTGAAATGAGATGAAAAGTGTGTTTTGTAGTGAAATGGATAAAAAGCTCCCCAAACCCCAAAAGATGGAGTGGCACATCTGAAGATCCTTACTGCTTCTTGTGGTTTTTGTTTCACACTGGTAATGTGCCTGTGCTTGGGTGAGCAGTTAATGAAATCATAGCCTTTACTGTTTTCCTTCATTCATAAAACTGAGTGCAAAATTGACTTATGACTGACTTCTCTGTAAGTGGGGTCTGCTTACAGGAGAGGAAAGCAGCTGGTGGTCACTGGGATGAGTGATCATGAGTCAATGAGTCTGCACTTTCAGCTGTGGTGTATTCACCTGTACATGTGAGAGAGATCTCATCTGATCTGGAGAGAGACTTGGAGGTGCAGAGGACATGGAGTAACAGGACTTTTCTGTCTTCATCTTCCTGCATTAGTACCTCTGATTTTTTTTTTTTTCCAGTGTTTGTTTTTCCCCACTCATCTTTGTACCATGCACCTTTGGGAACAAGGGAAGGGAGCATGGGAGGCAAGCTGGGTGAGATCAGATGCCTGCACTTTTAACTCTGATCTTGTTCAGTTTGTATTTAGACCCTCTGAAGGCCTTTTGCATGAGTTACTTTTGGTCTGAGCAGACCTTTACTCTTATGTCAGCACAAAGGGGTTAGGTGCAGTGCTTTCTGTGGCAAAAGCCCTCGCTGGGGCTGAGCAAAATCTCAGCTTTTTCAGGAGCACGGCAATACAAAAGATTTAAGGGGGGAAATTGTTAAAAGGGAAGCCCTTTTCTCTTTGGGTTGAATGCAGTGGGGAGATTAAAACTTTCATTTGAGATTTTGCTGTATTCATAGTAGTGAGGCCATGAATAGGTCTAAGTCAGAGCCCACAGTGGTTGTGGTGTGCCCTTTTATTCTCTGGCACATCTTCAGACACAGGTTGTTTTGCACTTGAAAGAGGTGAAAGAGGGGAATGTGGGATTTTGACAGCTGATATTGGCCTCTGAGCTCTTGATGGGGATTTTCTAATTAACCCCAAGGGCCCATCAGGTGGTCAAAATGGAATGATTTCTGTCAGGAAGGGCAAAAAGTTGGAATTTTCTATATATTCCTTTAAAAAAAATTTGGATAAGTACACTGGGGATGATTTTAATGACATAAATACTATGAAACCAATTATGAGGAAAATTTTGGAAATTTTTAGGGCCTGAATACCTTTAAAGCTCAAAGTTTCAAGGAAAACTTTCTCCCTTGTGAAGATTTCTTGGACTTTATGTAATAATAATAGAGCTAATTTAAGCAAACACTTTTTGATCCTGATTACTTCCTACAAATCTTTACCACTGAGACAATTTGAGGTGGCACACTCCCACCCTGTCCTCTCCAGCTTAGGAGACTGGGGGCAGTGAATCCAAGGCAATCAGGATCCTATATGTGGATGCAACTGGAAAAGCGGATTAGAGGAGCAGCCATAAAGCAGGAAGGTTGGAGTAAATGTGTGATAATTTGTACTCTGCAGAAACCTTGCAAAACTTCCTCCTGAAGTTTCAGAAGGCAAAACATGAGCAAACCTGCCTGTGTGTGTTTGCACTGATTTTCCAGTATTGGTGATTGTACCATACTGAAGCACATGAAGTTTGAAGGCAGCTGCCTTGGTTATCTAATCTCCTTCTAAATCCATGATGCAGGATGGGGGATTAAGATGCAAAGGAAAAAATCTTGAGCTGCTGTACCTGTGAGTCAGACAAGCTAACAGAAAGGCAGTTAACATTGATTTTGTATGCTGCTGAAAGAATGGAATTATAACTTCACAATACATGAATCTTTAGAGACATTTGTATGGGATGGAGATTATCTCTATCTCTATCTCTATCTCTATCTCTATCTCTATCTCTATCTCTATCTCTATCTCTATCTCTATCTCTATCTCTATCTCTATCTCTATCTCTATCTCTATCTCCTTCTCTCTCTATCTCTGTATCTCTTACATCTAAGAATTCATGTACAAACTTGAGTGACTTATTCAAGGTAATATTAATTCACTCTTTTTGTCTTTGGGGTATTTGAGAGCTTCAAAGGAAAGGAGAAAAAGGCAGAAGAAACATGAAGGAGATGAAAAGGATCCTACTGAACGAATTAATCTAGAAGTAATAACAAACCCAGCTGTAAAAGGAGATGTCTTCCTCTACTCCTCTCCTTGTCCTGCACCTCAGAGCCACGGGCAAGAAGTTGCAATGGTTTCATCTTCCAGTCATGGCAAAAGTCGTGTGGGACATCTCTGCCTTCTCTGTTATCTCTCAGACTAGAAGTATCCCTTATCCACTTCCCATATCAGTCAAGTTCAAATTTCACATGATTTGAAACTCATGTGAAAGTAATGCCCTGGACCAACCTTAGGTTTATGCTGGACAGGAACACGGATGCACTGAGGGGAGGAGTGAGATAACAAAGGTAAATACACATAAATAGTAAGTTTAATTAATAAAGAGTAACTAAGTTTAGTGAAGAAAAAAGCAGTAACAATGACGCTAGCAAAGGGTGGTAGTTGCAGGGAGTAAACAGAAAATGTAAGGATTTCAGAACCAGATCAAATGTTTCCAACCAAAACTTAAAAGAACAAAGTTTGCTTTTACTCACATTTGACCACAAGATGTTTGGCAAAGGTCCAAAAACATTGGGAGTTTTTCTTCTTTTTCTGGAATTCAGTGAGTGCATTTTGAGTGCACAGAGCCAAAAGCTCCAGAGGCTGGTCTGTTTCTGGTTTTATCGAATGCCTGGAGACAAATAGAGATGTATGCTGACTTCCATAAAGTGAAATATACCTCTGTCCTCTGCTTCTGCAAAACCATAGTTACTTCAGCATGGGGTGTGAAATTCTAATTCAAAAGCCTGCCACACAGGATGAGAACGATCTCATTTGGCTATCAAGGCCCAGGCAATTTTTAAGACGATGTAGGGATAGTACTTGGCAATTAAAATAGGTGCTAAATAACTGCAGGAAAATAATGAAATCTGAAAAATAAACTAAGAGTGAGCATTTTGAGAAGTCCAGTTCCTCTATTACTTATGCTAGAAAGAGGTGGCTGCCCCTATGGAGATTTTTGGGTCTTTGGATAACATCTGTCTGATTATTATTTAATGGTCTTAAGAATATGAATGAATAGACTTGACTTGGCTCAGGAGCTTTCTGCTCTACTTAGCCAGGGATTATTTTAAGAAATCTGGTAGGATAGAGACATTTATCCATCTTTACTGAAATGAAATTACTATTTGTGCTTGCCTAAAACACGCTGGATATGGATTGATTTTTTTCCCTCCAGTCCCGATCAGCACTGCTGTGTGCATGAACAAGACATTCATCTTGCTGACACATCTTGTTCCAGCTGTTGCTGTGACAAATTGTTTCTGCTATAGTTCAGCTGAAGTACTGCAGAAGTTTGCTCATAACACATTTTAAATTGTTTTTTTGAGGACAGATTTAAATCAAAACCAAAGCGAGTGCTGCAAAGTTCTGTCAACCACAGACAACGCAGAGAGAGGGACAAAAGAGCTTAAGGTGGTTCCCAGTCCTCATGAATCTGCAGACTCTGCCCAGTTTCTCAGCAGTGTTCTGCACAGTAAATTTTGCCAGAACATGTAAGACAGGAATATTTCCTCTTGTGGGGGAGGATTTGGCTGCTGAAACAAAACCCCACTTCTACTGCCTATCAATGAAATGCATTGTTTGAGAGCTGGCCTATGTATTTTATGAACACTCCAGTGTTTCATCCATCACTGACTACTTCAGATTGAGATCAAATTTCATGTTTTGGCAGGCATGGAGAAAATAATGCTACCATAATGATGACGACAATGGTATGAAATATTAAAGGCAACCACATGTTCACTCTAAACTCACCAATTTTCTTCTCATGCTTAATAAAAGTGAAAAGACCATATATCTACTTGGAATGATTTATTGGGGTAGAGTTATCACCTTGTACCCACCCAAGAGCTCACCAAGGTGCTCTATGTTTATGGTGCTTGCTTTCTGCTGGTGGCCCTTGGTTCTGTAATACGCTCCTCCTCCAACTTGTTGCTCTTGGTCTAGATTTAATTCAAGTTTTAGTTAGTTCTCCATGAAGAAAAACATCTACTGGTTCATAGTATCCAGTATCAAAAAAGGAAAGCCCGGGAATGGTTAAAAATTCTCTGTTTTCACCCACTGAGTTTGGATAAAGCCATGAACATGATTCTGAACATTTGAATATGACATGCCTTGCCAATTAATAAGATTAATTTCCCCCCCAAAAAAATTTGTCAGCTGTTTTGAAACAAACTGGGAAGAACTGAGACATTTTTAAATTCCTCTTCCCTCTAGGCCAAAGAGACTTCACTCCATTTACTGTCCCACAGGCGTCTGCTCTGTGGTGTCCTGCATTTGTGTTGTTCCGCATTTCCAGAAGTGAGAGTCTGGTTATTTACAGGAAGAAATATTTAAAAGAGAATTTTGAAGTGGAAACTTTTCAAGTTAACTTTCTGAGTCTTTTAAGTAGTGGTGGAAGCAAATTGTAAACAATGCCTACTTAATGGCTTTAGCAGTGGAAGCTTTAATATTACTTTAGCTACCACATGAAGGTTCTTTGTGTTGCTGCTTTTCATGGGAATATAAATTAATGTGCTTTCATACCTGTTCTCTGCGTGTATTTTATTTCTTGGTCAGTGTCACACACCACAGGACGTTTGTGCTCATTTGTAAACACTATTTATTTAATTTTCTTTCTTTGTGTTCATGGAGAGGAATGCAGAAGCATCTGCTCTAGAAACTGTTTGGGAAAAATAATTTCAATGTATTCTCAGGGCACAAAATTGATGGATAGTGGGTTTTGTCCAATTCTGACAATTTTGTATTTTTTTGGATCCTTCTTCTTCTGGCAATCTGTCTGCCTATAGCAATTATCAATCTTCCTGAATTAACTTAAACAGCTTTTAACAAGAACTGAAATCTCTCAGAAATTAAACTGCTTTTCCTTTTTCCCCCTGAGCACTACATCCTTGATGCTCTTTTTGTTGCTGAAACAAAGTTTATTTTGCATACAGTATCTATGCCTCATGTATATTAAGTGTCCTTTTTCACAACACTTTCTGATTATAGGGGCTTATTCACGCTTTCTACCTTAATCACTGACCCACCAGGAGATTAAGGCTCATCTCTAGAGTATTTGGTAAGCCAGCTAATTGCGGGTGAAATCAGTGGGCATTAGAGGAAGCCATAGGGCTTTGAGAGCATGAATAGCTTTTGGGATAAGGGAGAGTGGCAGTCACTTCCTGACAAAAAAAATCCGGAGGCCCCTGGATGCTGTTTGCTGGTGGTGCCATTACAGATCAGTTCTTCTGAAGGGTCTCTGGTCTGGCAGTACTTTCCATGGCTTCACTTGTACAGTGAAGAGGAACTTCAGCTGAGAACCTGTGGGCCTTCCCTTGCTTGCACTTGATCGAAGGAAACTCACTGGTGTCAGTGAGAGAAGCCTTTGAATTTTCCTGCTGGGATAAAGCAGTGGAGCAAAACAGCAAAATCTGTATAAATGTGCTTAAAGTGCTGTGTAATGTAAGGGTGATGGTGCTGTGTATGTGGGTGTGTGGGGAAGCAGATGAGGGCTGGGATGGGGAGAGGGAAAGGGGCTTTGGACAAGGACATAGAGTGACAGGATAGGGGGAAATGACTCACAGCTGAAAGAGGGGAGATTTAGATTACATATTCAGAATAAATTCTTCCCTGTGAGGGTGGTGAGCTCCTGGCACAGGTTGCCTGGAGGAGCTGGGAATGACCCATGCTTGGAAGTGTCCAAAGTCAGGTTGGATGGAGCTCTGGGCAACCTGGTTTGGTGGAAGGTGTCCCTGCCCATGGCAGGGGATGTGGGGCTATGTGATCTTAAAGGTCCCTTCCAATCCCACAGAACATTCTACAGTTCTATGAAATATGCGAGGATATTGGTAGAATTAACAGAATTTAAAAATTAGTGCTAGAATGGATCATTCTTAGGGATAAAAAGCTGGTCTTAAACTTCCAAAAATACATCTCTAATCACAGCTCAGTCCTAAGTGGGCTGAGGTTGGGGCGGCTCCTTCGTCAGAGCGGCCACGAGAGGGCAACACGAGCCTGAGCACAACAAAGAGTGACGCTGAGGAAGAAATTGGGGATGTAAAATACAGCTCGCAATTCCTGCAGCATTTGTGCAGCTTGCCCTGTCTTTAGCTCAAGCTGTGTGCTAGGAGGGTAGGACGGGGCCCTGTTTGGCATTTGGCTTGTGCTTCGGGGAGCTACTTAAAGCCTAGGGGAGGTAACACAGCACTGTGTCACATGGCAAAATTTCACTCCTGCTTTTTCCAAGTGCAGAAGTTGTGTAAGATTCGGGATCTGGAGTGCTGGTGCTGCTTCTCTCCAGTTTATGGCAGACCTTTAGATGTGAGGCACATCTTCTTCTGGAGCGTTCTGAATATATATGAATTTCAGATTTTAAGAAAACAGCCTCAGACCTGTGCATAAAACCATTAAGAGGTGACTTCAACTGAAAAGAGAACAAGAAGGTTTTATGAGTTTAAAGGAGTAGTAGTATGATGGCAACTGCCTGAAAATCAGCCCAATGTTGGCTTGGCTAAGCAGTCAGGAAAATATCCCCAGTGAGGGAACCTTGGGATGCATCAGACTCAGGTGGTTGGTTCTGGAGAGCAGATGAAAACTGCTCCAGGGAACTTCAGCTTTTGTTGCAGGGTCCCTGCCCAGAGACTGAATGAGAAGTAAACCTGTGGCAAGCCAAGTGTTGCCTTAAAACAAAACTGAAGCTTCAGCTTCTGTCACCCTGCAGCAACTGAACATCAGGGAAATTTAGATATGCATTTATTTTCCCCTTAATGAATATGGGCTTGAGTTTAAGTGACATAAATCTTGTGTTTGAACCCCAAAGAGGAGGCAAATGGTGGCAAGTTTGCCTCGGATTGTGTTTTCAGTAGCTGCAGCTGAGCTATCCAGGCCATGGGAGAGAGTCTGTTACAGTGGGACTCCTTCCCAAAATACTTGTGCACCCACATACTTGTGTAAGACACATAGAGATGAGTGTGTTCTGTCTGTCCGGGCAAAAGACATGTTTGTAGAAAATCTGAAATCTAGGAAGACTGAAAAGTAGTAAGAAATTACAAATTATTACTAGGATTTTGAAGAAGTATTTCCTACCCAGTTAAATTTGAGTTGGGAGAAACTGTGTTAGTATTGGAGTCATTTTATGATTTCAGCATGGTTGTTGCAATTCTGTGCAATGATTCCTTTAAAATCAAGGTGTGCCCTTGGTGGAAAGAATAATTTAGCAAAAAATACAGGAGAGGACAGGTTTTTCTGAGGTACCCTAAAGGAGGAGATCCTGTCTATGTAAGTTACTGAGATGCATATCTTTCCAGCAAAGCAATCCCATCCTTGAGGTTGAAGTACTCCTATTTATGACCAAGTTCTCCAGATTGCTGGTCTATGATGAAAGCTTGGTGCTGGTCAGAAGGGGACAGGGCTTGTGTGCTTTGGTCTTCAGCAGAGAAGTCTCTGCCCCCAGGCAGAACACTCTGACACACAAATTAAGGGAACACTCTCTGTGGGGAAGAACTCCCATTGATAGGAGAGCTGGACTGGGGACTTAGCCAAGTGCTCTTCCCAGTCTGAGGGGATGCTGGCAGGCTTTTACAGCAGGGTGTTCACCTCTACTCATTCTCTCCAGTTTGCCTTCTTGTGCCATTTAACTAGTTTCTTTTCCTAGTCTTCCGGTTTTAATTTTAGCCTTTAATGTTACTGATGTAATTTTTAATGTAATTAATGTAATTAATGTTCCAACCAATTCTTGATCCCATATATGACTGTTGGGCCTTGTGTATTCATTCATTTATTTATCCACCTGGCCACTGTGTGGGAGCAAGGTGTGTGAAGATCCCACTGTAACTCCAGAACCAAACCAGGAATGCCCAGAAGATGGGGAACATGGGTTGTGAAGTTCGCAGATGGCTCTTGCTAGGTTGTGGGGAGCTCTAGAAGAGGGCTACCCTGCTAGCCACACCCTGCTTTTCCGGGTATTGAGGCCGCAAGAAGTTAGCTCCGTTGTTTTCCATTTTTATAGAGCCTTGCAGACACTCTGTCATGTCAAGTTGAAAGGTGCACCTCAACTGAGTAGGACAGTGGAAAGCATTAATGAACCTAATACACTCTCTCTTCATATCTTAATTATTTGTGTGACTATTTCCCTTTGTCCTTTCTCCCTAGGCATCTATTTGATGTATTCATGCAAAGAGATGTTTTGCACAGAGGGAAGAAAAAAATGTTCACCTGTTCAAAAAGCTGCCACCAGAACGCAGATACAAGCAGAGATTCTTTCTGTCATCACTGCATTATTTTCCTGAACACACTGTAATTTCATCAATTTTCCATGCTTATGGTCATGAATGCTTGACATTACCATGTCTTTGCGTTAACAAAAAAGAAATTTCATGGCTTAAGATTTCTCTAGAAGAATAGGGAGAGCGTGAAAAGCCATCCAAATTGCAGGGTGCTGCAGTGTCCTTTGTTCCACAGCAAGATGGTGGTGTGGAGAAATTTGTATTGTATACGTTGGGTTGGTCATCTGTTACATGTTTAGAACAAACTGGAAGTCATACAGGTTTTTTCTGCTTTAACTGTTTGCTAGTTTGCATCTGAGTGGTGGTTTATTAGATTTCAGAGTATTGGGATTAAACATGAATACAATGTTTAAGGCTTTGGGTATTTGGAAGGCACATAAACATTTGCAAGGCTAGATCTTGCTCATCTTGGAGGTTGGGCTAGAGGATCTTTAAAGGTCCCTTCCAACCCAAACTATTCCATGATTCTACCTTCAGGCAGTTTGAATAAATGTGTTGGTTAGTGCTAGGCAGAGATGTAACTCCAAATATTTCCATTTGTTACCAATTTTTCCAGTACATTACAGGGTCCATTTGCAAACAGCATTCTAACAAAAGGGCAGGTGGGTTTGGATGGAAATGACATTCTTTACTTTACAACGTTGATTTCATCTGCCACGCAGATCTGGCCGTTACCTGAACCCATAATAATTAACATGATATTTCTGAGTGACCTTGGAAAACTTCAGACTTCTCTTCTTTGCTGATCTCTGACACAGAGGTGATGCTGATTCTGTCAGAGCTGCCCTTGCACTTCGCTGTGACTCTGTGAAGGGAGTACATGACACTGCTTTTATGAAGTACATATTGGTGAAATATATAACCTGACTGGCTGACACATGGAGTAAATGGAGCCAGGCTGGGAGAGCTTTCCTGTCTATTTCTATGGAGAATGTGGAAGCCACAGTAGAGCCTATAGATCTTGTTTGCCAGTCGGGATGTGATGATACAAATATGCTTTCCCAAGCCACTGGACACTTTTGTGTCAAAGAGCGGCCAAGACAAATTAAGACCTCAATAAATCGTTTTTAGAATGTGTTACACTTCTTGTTTGCTAACTATGAAGATGTTGGGCATTTCTAGCAGAAGTTTTATTTAATTAATCAGTTCATGATTGAACAGGGAAATTCTTTTAGCTGTTAATCAAAAGGATGGTCTGAGTAAGAGGAAGAAATGAATCTGGCTTTTCCGAGGTAACAACATAGACCCAGCAAGTGTGAGACAGAAACCACTGCTCTGTTTGCTGGTAGATGGCTGTGTATTTCTTCCCATGGAGCAGTTCCAGTTGAGACTGGAAGGATTGGATTTGGCTGCCTATGCTGCTGTGCTGGAGTGCATCAGAGGCAACTTCACTTCAGTCAGCAGTTCCTAAAACATAAAGCTGGAGTAAGCGAAGCATTGCAGGACCTAACAAATATCTCCTATGGGAAGACTTCAGCTACAGTACTGCATAGCAGTTCTGCTCTCTGTGAAAATGAAATTAAATCAGACTCCCATATTCATTCCTCCTGTCTGACAGCTGAGCCTTGATTGATGTCCTGTTTCTTCCCCTTCCATAATCTTTCCTCATAGTGCAAAAAAATGCTGATGGAAAACATACACTGCTCAGACAGCTATTCTTGTGCTACTCTAAGGATAATGTCACCAAAATATTGTTGGGGACAGTAAGAAGAGTGAGGTTTTACAGATGGTTGTACAGATCTCCACTAATTGGGGAGCTTTTGCTTCAAAGTCTGCAGTTACCACGGGGAGGATTTAATACTATCCCTTCAGAATAAGTGACTGCTATTTCCATCAAGGCTGATATGACCAGATTTACCTCTGTCTTGTACATTTGCTTGGAATTGCTTCTTGTTGGACTTAGTGGGGGCAAAGGAAGATGTCTAGGATCAACAGGTGGGAACATTTCTAGGAGTGGTTTGTAAATGTTTGCTATAAAGCCATCACTGTTTGTTAACTGCTGCATTTAGTATGATTACAGAAATACCGGCTGCTGGGATATGGTTTTGGCCTTTGGTAATGGAATGTGCTGGCACAAAGAGCTCCAGGCATTCCATGGTGGGAAGGGAGGATGACCCTCCACCTTCTCCTTGTTCCCCATCACCTTTCTCTTGCTCACCCTTCCACTACTGTGAGAGCAGGAAGGCAGGGATTCACCCTATGCTGGATTTTGAGCTGGAATGGTAATGGCTGAGATGTGACTCCACACAGACGAAGGGGGTAAAAAGTTTGTTCAGTCATTGCTAAAACAGGGCAGCTTGATAAGACATAGGTTAAAAACTTGCCTTATGTCTCCCCAAACTATTTAGAGTCCCAGTAATTACAATTTTTATTGATCCTTCTCAGCTCTGGTAATCTATGGAAGTACGCACAGTGCTGCTTGAAAGTCACTGTAAAGTAGTAAACTACATAAAAAGTATGCAATTAGACTGTGGTGGGCAGAAGTGTGACATGACTACAAGGATACAAAAATATACTTTTTAAAGCAATTAGCCCATAATTCTTTTGTGACTTATGGTTAGTAACTACTCTGAGCTGCTTGTACAAGTGGAAACATAAAGAGACTTCAGCAACACAGCCATATTCTAAATCAACATGCACATGAAGGGGTGCTGCCAGCAAAACATAACCAAACTAAAAACATATACATTGAGAAAAGTCCATGGGTTTTACATTTAGAGTGAAAAATGAAAATTTTCTAGGGAAAATGAGTCCATCCATAAGGATGGTGTATCAGTCGAATCTCTGGCACAATCCGATCAGTGGAGAATCGCAGCACTGGCAGATTGCTCTTTACCAGAGAAAATGTCTGTTCTGCTTTCCACATTCAAAGTAGAAGTTTTTCATTCCAAATATTTGTGTCAAGTGAATTCTGCCTGGTTTATATCCTTATATAATAGAATGCTAGAGTTGTAACTGTATGTTTATCAACTTCTTTTAATTATGAAGTTCACTTTTTTCTTATTTTATTTAGTATATTCCTTTCTATTTATTTCATCTTTTTTGTAGGAAGGACTGGATGTATACCAGACCATGTTTTTCTGTATGTTCTATTATAGAAAGATAATTGTTTATTTTTTTAAAGGCATTTACAATTTTTGCAGCTAAATCATCAAGTGATTTGCTTATCTTTCCATTATTCATAACTTGTATTTCGTGATCGTCACTTGAATTTCACAGCTCATATGAACCTGATGGTCCACAGTGTCCTGATTTTTTAAATTATTATTATGTTCCATTCTGTTGCATTATATTATATTATATTATATTAATTACTGGTTATAATTATTCCTTACTTATTTCAGCAGTTTAAAACAAGAACAGGATTTTAAATAGGCTTTACAAGTTGACAATTCTTGCACACAGTAGAGACCTGTTGTTGATTATCAGCTTTGCCACCTTTTCCTTTCTTTTTATGTGCTTCATGTACACTTAGTGCCTGTGCTTCATAAAAAACTTCAAAGTTTCAAAGAAGGTGGTCCACTGCTGCCAAGTGACTTTATCTCCTGATAGGCAGAATTACATCAGTAGTGTTTGAGAAATATAAAGTTGTGTGGGGTTTGGGTTCTCTTTTTTTATTGTTTTGTTTGTGTGTTTTGTTCTTTGTTGGTTTTTTAAGGAGTTTTGTGAGGTCTATTAATTATTTTTCCTCTCCTAAGAAACACAAATATATAAAAAAGTCCACTGAAAGGTATTAAAACTCCTCAAGCCTAGATTGATCCAAATAGGAGATTTTTAGCAGGTTCTTCAGGTTTTAAAATCCTGTGACTTGTAAGAAAGTTCTGTGGATTAATTTTGTTTAGTACATTTAATAAGTTTTATTTAATTTGCTTTCATGAATTTAATTAGATTAATTTGAAGCAAAAATTGTAGACCTCATTGCCAATGCACCAAGAGAAGTTCTAAAGCCCACAATCAAAGGGAATCAGAGAGGCTAATTGAACCACATTATAAATGAAGGGAAATCTATCCTAATTTCTTGGAAAAGACCTTATTATTTTATGTTGGTTGTGTGATTTGGGAGAAGGACTAGAGGAATTGTCTCGGATTCATTGTATTTCCTGGACAGAGGCTCTGAAGGGATGCAACTATTCTGCTTAAGGGTGCATTTTGTGGTGGCTCAGCCTTCAGCTGCTGAGCTCGACTTTGTGCTGCTGCCTCTGTGATGGTAATGCCAGGATGGGGTGCTCCCTGTGCAAAATCACCACTGGATTTCCAGCCCTCCTGTGCCCCTGTCTGAAGGCTGTTCTTGCCATATGCTAGCACCACATCAAGACTTCCCAGAAGTAAATGTTTGCAGAATCAGCAATTACATACAGTCTCTCAGAAGTCATAATTTTCAAAGCAGGCTCTCTCCACACCAGCAGCCCCATGAATTCTGCAGTGTGCTCATCCGAGGAGAGGGTTTCAGACTACAGCCTTCATCTTACTGATTTGTAAAGGCTCTAGAATATTTTAGATATAATAATAACAATACCAACACTAATACTAATATTAATATTAATACTAATACTGATACCAATACTAATGCTACATTTATTCTTCCTTTGATGACTGTAGAACACCCTGGGTCACACAAGTGATGCTGTAATACTTGTTTGCATACTAATTATGCTGTTCTTTTGCTCTCAGTTATAATGAGACCAGATGCAGAGAAGCAAAACCTGCCCTGTATTTTAAAGAGTATTGAAATAGTATTTTAAAGAGTATTGAAGAAAGTAGAAGATCAAAAGAAAGAGTTAGATGCTGTTGTTTTGCTGTACTCAGTGTCTCAGTGGCTCTGCTTTTATGAAATATGAGAGAAAGCAATGAGAAAACTTCTGAGTAGTAGCATCTCTCTGTATTTAAAAGCACAGTCAGCCCAAGCAGCTACGGTTTATGTTGTGATGCTGTAGGGAAACCCAAAATATATTTGCACTCATCTGCTGGCACTTCCTAACAATTCATTAGTCACAATTATCACGGCCTGATATTTTTGTTGTACCAGCAGAAATCAAATCAACGTGGCTGAGCCACCCCTAAGGGTAGCTGCAAGGCTGAGAAATGCAGTCTGTTGGCATGAAATTAGCTCAGTCTACAGCCAGAAAATGATGGGACCAAGATGGAGGTTTATTGCATAATTACTTACACAATATTTCATCCATGGGTTTTATCAAGCTGTAGGACAGGCATATTTGTTGTAATTATATTTTACATCTGTAATGTGACACGTTAATGAAATGTGTCACTACACTGGTGTTAGGATCCATTTCATTAATGCAAAAGACTTTTGTTGTATGCTTTACATTTGGAAACAGATTTAAGTATTAAGTGGCTAATGTCTGCAGTCGGGGAATCCTTTCCGAATTTGTAACACTGACCAGAACAGACCGCATTACACTCTCCAAATGGTGCATTTTTGCATTTGAATGTCTGAATTATCCTGGTTTCTTAGAGACGACCACAACACCAACATCTTAAATCCTCAAAATATTGTCCGCTTCATTGAATGCTCATGATCTAAGCATATGTGTAATTATTCTGTAATTCTCCCCAAAATGTGATTCCTTGGAAATGCATACTAGATCTCCCCTATTGTAGCTGCAATGACTATTTCTTTGTGCCCGCTTCTTTAAATACGGTCACAAGGAAGTCTGTGTGCCTTGGTGCACCGCATGTGTAATGATGATTTTTTTTTTTCCCTCCTCCCCACTCCCAGTGTGCCCATCAGGAGGAAAAAAACCCCAAAACCCTCCACCAAAAACCTGCTTCATTTATTTCAGGGCACAGAGCAAGGTCACAAAAAGACCATTTAAGATAGTATACATACAACAGTAATCTTTCTGACAAGAAACGGGCCTAATGCCATGCACAATGGGCTTAGGGTTAGGCAAGTATACAAAATGAGAATTTGTGAGAGTTACCAAACCTGGCTCCCATAACATATGCATGTGCACAGTTTGGCAGCAGGCAAAAGGGAATCCCATGTACCTTAAGCAGATTCTCAGTACACACCATGCAACAGGGAAGATGATTTGTCAGAAATTGCTGTTAGTGCAAAATATATATTTATACTCTTAAAAGGAAAATCGCATTTGTGCGCAGGAAAAATTCAGTTTTGTTAATTTTAAAAGTTACAGTTAATTCAGTAAGGCAAAGAAAATTTATATGCGTTTTTACTGAACACTTACTTGCTTTTCAACCAAAAGAAGAAAATTCTTTGGCCACAGACTGTTACAGACACCAGGGGTGCAAAGGCTGAGATCTCATTAATTGTTCTCGTTCATAGGTGCCTTTACCAGTCCAGCTTTAAGGGAGCTGTATGTAAGATTTGACTTCTCAGTCCTTTGTAGTAGTTTTTTTTAACAGCTTCCATTTTAGAAAAAAACTGTTTTCTGGGTCCTGATTTGATAAAACTTCATAGTTAATTCTTTCATTTCAAAGGAACAAAATTCAATCAGAATCAGAAATACATGAAAACAATGGATTATTAAATAAAGTCAAGTAGTTACAAAATTTTCTGCAAGTTTTGACCTTTGTTTGTATAGAAACGTTCCTTGTTAAATATATTTTTCTCACCTTTTTTAGGTTAAAAAAAGAAACTGAAACACTTTAAAGGAGTGAAAACATTTTACAGATTGAAATGGGAAGATTTTTCTGAAGAGGATGAAATTATGCTTGCTTGTTTCTCAAAACAGATATTATTTGGGATAAATACTATGCAAGATATTCCACACTAAGAAAGGTACATACTTAAAATTTGGTTTTCTCTGAGTTGAGGAAAACCAGTTTGGCTGGAGAAGTAAAATAAGCACTGATACATGCAAAGAAATTTGAATGTGTTGAGGAAGTTTGAACTGTGTAAAAGAGTTTTTGCATTGACTCAGTATAAGAATTGTTAGCAAGTGCTGCTGTGTTTGGCTCCTTGCACCATTTCACTTATATTAACATATATACCTGAGTATTAATACATTTTTAGTTTTTCCCTGATAGATTTTCATAACTACGATTGAAATGCAAAATACATTTCTAGGGTTCAGCCAAGAAAGAAGTCACAGGATTGAGGAGCTGCAACAAACAGTTTAGTATTGCTCTGGCTTTTACCATTTAATTAAGAAAAAATAGTATTATTTCGACTGTGTTAACAGAAATTGGCTGAAGCAGACTATTGCAGTTCAATTATTGTCTGAGGCACTAAAATAGTGCTAAACCCAGCAGATGAGTTCCTACATTTGTATCCTCAACCCCTCCCCAGGGATGGGCAGGTTTCCACCACACGCTTTCCTCCTGGTGGCAGCTGTAGTGGTGTCCTTCACATTCCCACCAGGCTGGGCAAGGTATGAATTTGTACAAAGCACCTGTGGGATTCACAGCTCTGATGCAGGTCTCTGACACACCACTGACTCATCAGGCACAGACACAAAAAATGGGCTTTTCTCCAGAACGTGGTGCTGGTGAGGCACCTGAGTTGGAAAAGCCATCTCTGAGCAAGTCACTCCCTTCCTCTGCGCCGCTGCGCCGCCTTCCTCTGCCTGAAGGCAGGGAGAGAGTTCCCAGTGCAGCATAAAACAGATTCCAACCATGAAAATTTGGTTTGGGAGCTGTGAGTTAAAATCCTGACCCCTTGAAGTGGATGGCGAAATGCTGAGTGATTTGAACGTGTCTTGGATTTCTCTTGGAGCTCGTAAGACTGATGAAATAAAACAACTGGGACTGAAAACTCTGTGTGTGTCACAGGGCTGCAGGACAGAAACAGGAATGTATAATTCACTTTTTCAGAGCTAAAAACATCAAAATCAATACAGGAAGTGCAGGAGTGAATTTTTTTATATGCAGTCTAGATACATTTTTATTGTGAAATTAAGTAGTGACTGAGAAGTGGCTTTCATTTTAATAGAGCACTTTTTCATTACTGCATTCCTCCTCTCACACTTTCCCCTATATCATTATTTGCAGTATCTTTTTCCTAGATCCCTGAAATGTCATCTGAATGAAAATTATCCAAACAAGCAAGGAAAGTACCTATAAATAAACATTTGGCAGGGAATCTTTGATACTGTGTGAATGTTGATGACAAACATTTTAATGAGGCCAGCCTTGGGTTTAAGAAAAAAGAAGTTGATTGTAAATCAGTAAAATGTGCTGGGATTTCTAAGCTCCGAGTTGGCAACAGCTTGTTGAGAGTAAATCCTCTCATGGAAGGTTTTGCTAATCTGAATAAATTCAATTTCAAAATCCTTCCTTGATCTAAGCTTGCTTAAGCTCTCACCAAGGCCTAAGGACCCTGAGGGTCAATTCCAATAACAAAAGATAAAAAAATCTGCCCTTTCTCATATCTCTTTGCAATACACTATAAGCTGTTACCTCACTGCAAAAAATCTTTGGCTTTAATGAAGTCGCCTTTTGATACTTGTTGAGGATGAAGTTCAATGTTTCCCACCCTGGTGCATATCTGTGCTGCCTGCCACCCAGGACCAGTGTCACAGAACCTGGCTGGCTGCTTCCCTGGAGAAGTGCTTGAAACTACTACACTGAGCTACACAGCTCTAAAAAATTGTATTGAATGGACCTTTACAAAATAGATGGGGGAGAGGGGTAGGGAGTGCATGGAGGGCTGGTGTTGATGATTGATACCAGGCTGGGCAGTCTGTACTTTTATTTTTAAAGTAAAAATTCTTAAAGGAGGAAGTTAAGCTCAAAACCCAAACAAATTCTGAGGCTGGGCTGTGATTCAGAGATAGAGCCCAGCTGCTCTGCAAGTGTATTACAGATACCTGTCACTTCTGGATGTTGCATGAATGAATATAAAGTGGGAGATACAAACACACCTTGTGGTTGGCTTTTTTCCCTGCAATAGTCCTTAGTTGCATTTTCCTTTTAATTTAGGCTTTTTTACATTGAGCAGTCATTTATGTGAAGACTGTTAGACCTTATCTCACTGCAGTCATTGCATAAGTAATATAAAAGCACCCAAACTGGAGCTTTTGAATAAACTGGTTGTAATCTGGCTATGCTGTTTTTATCTGCTGAGTTTCTTGGGCAAACATGCTCCCCAAATAAATTCTGTTATGATAATTAAACTTATAAAAGGAAGTACCAGAAAGATTTAGTCTCTTGCTCAGATATTCTATCACAACATGTAACTTCAGCCAGCAGAGAAGGGAATGATTGCAGACAACTGCAGACACAGCAGGCAAAGCAGAATCTTTGGGTGGCCATGACATCTCTGTGGCGCAGAGAGAATTCATGGAGATTACAATCTTCTCTGTCTCTGGGTGAAGGATTTGGACAACCTGCTGCATCTCTGGTTAGCTCAAGAAAATAGACTAACAGACCTCACAGTTTTTGGTGATATGAAACCAAATTTTCCGATGTTTAGTTTGCCTGGGTGTTGGAGGAAGGGCTGTGCAAAATCAAGTCAGAACTGTGTGTTCCTGGGTATGAGTTTATTTTATTTATTCTACTACTGACCTAAAATAATTTTCTCCATATATTTAGGGGGCTGGGTTATATCAGTTTGGTTGGATAAGGCTGTGCTTGTGTTCATTGTTCAGTCTGATAAGCCCAATTCTGTCTCTTCCTATGGCTTGTGCTGCAGCACCCCAACACTTCCTCCTAATGCCTCTAGCTCATGCTGTGACTCTAGCACAGGCTCTTAGACACTCTGGCTACTCAACTGGTAAAAGGTAGCCATAAATCTATGCAGCAATGTCAAAAGATGAGTAGGAGAATTCATTATTTAACATGTGTGAAAAAACAGAGGGTCTCAAGGTGAATCCCTGGAAAATTGAGGTCTGACAAGTGAAGAAGCTTCTCTTCAGAAGAGAATTGAAACTCATTTAACAGGCTTCTCAAAACCATTTGATGGGTTCCTACCAGGCTCCAGTGGGATGCCTCTGAAGAGTAAATGTGTGAACATACTTTTCATGAAGATATTTCTTTATTGGAAATTGGGTTTTCCACCAAATTTCTCTCCTGCATATAAGCTCCACCCTGAGCACTTTCACTACTCTGCCAGTTCTGCCCTTTAGCCTGTTTGTTCCAGCTCCAGAAATGAGCCTATTTGCTGTAGTTTAAGTGGCATTTGAATTAACATGGTGCTTGCCAGAGGGATTCTGCACTGTGCTGGGAGAAAGGAAGTGGATTGGTGTATACACATACAGTGAATGAATGGTCCTCACAGGAGCAGTGGCAAATACTCCTGTGAGTAAAGCTTAAGAGTGAGTAAAACACTATGGTTATTTGCCTCACATCTTTAGTGTTTTTCCTATTTCCTTTATTCAATTTTATGTATTAAACTGACTTCTGTCTCTATAACTTATATTTAGGTTTTAAAACCATTCTTTGGAGCTTAAAAATACTTGTGTTCAAAGTTATTCAGTGAGAGAGATAGTGTTCCTAGCTATTAGCCAGTGTAACCATCTATTCTCATGTATTGGATAATTTGTTCAAAGTAGTGCTTTTTGTCAGAGCCACAGCTCCTGGAGTTGGATCATTGTGTAAGAATATCAGTTTTCATTAAAAAAAATCAGTCTCACTGGAATTCAAGAGAAAAGATAAAAGATGGCTTAAATATACTAGAAAGATTTTATTTTGAAAGTTTAATAAAAGATCCACTGTAGGTTTTAAAGAAGATGTAAAGTAAAGTGATTGCTCTATGATATTTGAAGTTTTGCAGTTAGTAACACAATTAATTCATGCTGGTACTTCATCTAGCATCTGTTCTTCCAAGTTCTCAAATATCTTAAAATCACTGCAAACAACTTGTCACATGCAAAAGCAGTATTAAAAGTTTAAATAGGAAGGCCATTGATGATTGCATTGACTGATCATGGTGCCTGTGGGTTAATGTGACTGATACTCCCACACTCCCTTTCTGTCACTGTTTCAGTTTCCTTGGCTTTTGGTACTATTTGTTTTGGCATCCTTTGATTGGGTCTGCTTGCACTACAGATTACTCCCTTCCTTCCACATTTCTTTGGCAGGTCAGCCATCCTCAAGTGACAAATACGGGGTTTTAGCCAGACTTAATTTGTGATTTTAGATTAAACTTTTAAAATAGGATAAATATTTCCATTGTCTTTATGGTACATCCGTGTATTTACTAAAGAGCTTTCTTTGTGCCTTAAAATGTCTTTCTGTCAGATATACAGTGCAGTTGCTAGCTTGGAGGGATCATATACCAACTGTAAGCAATTCTGTTTTCTAAGGCCAGTTTTGTTTTCTAATTTTGAGCTGAAATAATAAGAAAAATTATTTTGCCTTGCTGTTTAATGATTCAGGGAATACCCTGGAGCTAAGTTTATACAAAGCAAAAACAGCATCATAGCTGAAAATGCCGATTTTTGTAAACAAGCAGGCAAACCTGGGTAAGAGATGTACCTCTCTTTATTTTCGTTTCTCTTTTGGATCGAACCAATTTCTTTACAAAACATTAAAAATTAAGCATGAATGCAGACAAACCCAGATATGGAACTGCTCTTTTCCAGGGGTTTGTTTGTTACATGCAGATGAGATGCAAGAAGTTCCTGAGATGATCAGCTCAAAAAGAGTGCCAGTGGCAATTCAGAGTGCCAAGATTAAACACCTAAATCCGGGCATGGGAAAACATCACAGATTTTTATAATTTTCTGTGGGCCACAGGTAACACTTCTGTCACTGCAACTTTCAAAAATTGCAATAATTAGCAATGGAAACTGAAGAATTCACTTTCTGGTTTCTCCTTTTCAGTGAATGAGCATATTAGGTTTCTATTTCTAAAACTTCTGTCATGTAAAATTAGTTTTTAAAGAGAGGCATTGGTCAATAAAGAAGTCTTTCCAGTTGCAGGTATGGCAGGATCATGCAAAGAGCTGTATGATTTTTTCTCTTCTCATTAGTTGCTGTATTGAGACAGGGGAATGGACTAATTGACCTTTCAAGCTCCCTAGACTCAGCTCAGAAATCTGTATTTTTTTATTATTTATCTTCAAGTCCCCTGCTTTTGGAGTCTTATAGTTACAAAGCAATTGCTGCCTTCTTTCTTTTTTCATTGAAACGTACACTTTTGGCTCTTTTGATTGTGAAATAAATCTTGAAAAGATTCATTGAAAAAAATTTTTAGGGGCAAAGATCAAAAGGCAAATAATAAGAATTTCTTTTTTTTTTTTTTAAAGGTCTATTTTTGAAGGCAGTTTGTAATTTTCATAATTGAGTGTACAGAGTAGATGACAATATTTGCAAACATATTTTCTTATCATTTTATCAGTTCTGTTTTCAGATAAAAAGTAGTATTATAAAATAGAAGCGTTAATTAAAAGTAATTTTTTTTCCACGGTGAGGACTGGGCAAAGTTTTGATACAAACTGGACAGTGTAAGAAGCCAGAGTGTGATTGGCACCTTAGGAGGTAGAGCATGCTCTGTACTCATCATCTGATACAGACAAAAACCCAGATCCTAGATATCCAGATCCAGGAGTGGTACTGTCAAAGTAAAATATATGTCTACAAATGAGATCTATTATCAGCTTGGACCTCTATCTTCTGTTTTTTTTTCCCCCATGAACTTCCCTTCAGGACCTTTTGTAAATCCATGAATTTGTCTTTCAGGCTCAACATAACAGCAATTTCTCACATTCTTACAAAGTGTTGGTGTTTGGAAAAAACAAGAGGCATGAGCAACCAAAAATCTCAAACTTGACATGAGCCATAGCTTTCACTGAATCTTAGATAGTGTTTGTTCCTTGCAGCCCTCTTGGACTTCCAATATCACTTTTGCTATAACTTCTCTCTCACTGTGCTATAGTAGTTGTTGGTTTTTACTGTTCTGAGATTTTGGGAAAACATACAAAGACCTGATTCTCCCTAGAGGTCTTTTAATTATGCATCATGAAAATCCACCTTCTCTTCCATCTCTAAGGAAATTTAATTCGTTTTACTTCTCCCTTATCCTAAATAAAAGGAAAGTAACAGTGATCCCCAGGTAGTAAAGTAAAAGCTCGTTACATGTCAGGCAGCACTCAGAACCCATCCCTGAAGTCCATCGTGATTTTCATGTCAAGGAAGAGATGTAGATACCAGGAAGGTATTTTAACTGTATTATTAATGAGACTTTCCTGCATTAGTAAGAAAGTTTGTGTTGTTACACCTCTAAGATATTAATTTGGCAATCAGTAATGCAAGAAGATATGAAGAGCTGCATCACAGCAAACAGGAGTGTCTCTACACCAAGTTTTTAGGGCCAGAAGTGTTGGGGAGGGCTGTCAAAGCTTCTTCATTAATGGTATTTATAGCAAAGGAAGGCAAAACTTATCCATTAATGGTATTTATGGCAAATAAAGGCTGCATTCATCAGTCGAAACCACACCAGGGCAGGTGTCCAAGCTCCCTGCCTCAAGGGTCTTTATTGTAAGAGAAATAAGCACATCTCAGGTGTGTGACTCCTCATCACAGGCTGACATTTCAAAAAGATCAGAGAAAACACCCTAAAAGAAGACGTCTTTCTGCAGATCAGGCCACTTCAGATGCATCTGTCTGTCCTACAGACCTCAAAAGATAGCAGGTGAATCTCATCCTAAAGTCTCTGCTGATGATGATAGGTGGAGAGACTCTACATTTTAAGCAGAGACTATATGCATGAAAAGACAGACAAGTCTTTTAAAGTAATTTTTGAGCACTTTGCAATTAACTCTGCAACTTTGATGTACTTTGTTACATTAGGCTTTACAAGCAGTATTCCTATAAATATAGTAGGAAAGCATTGAGGCACATAAGGATTATTTCAGTTTGTTGTTGAAAGTTTGTTGTGTAAGATCAATGCACATTTCTTTAAAATGTAAGTAAAAATCACAGCCCAAATTACAAGGTTGTACTTAAACTTGTACTATTGAGTCTTTAATGTGAGGTGGGCAGACTTTTACTGTCACTGTTGAGCCTCTGTCACATCATAAGAAGAATCCGGAACACTTTTTTCTTGTGAGTGCAAAAAAAAAAAAAGAAAGGAGAAAAAGAGAAGTTCATCCCATTGCCTTTATTACTTTACCACCATTCAAGTACAATGAGAAAGACCAAAAAGCTTGCATGACAACCAGAGTGGGTAATACATGAATAGGAAGTCTAGTTTCTTTACTTCTCTATGACAGAGCTGAACAGTAGGCTGGAGAGATTTGGGGTTTTTTTTCTGTTGGGTTTTTTTCCTTCTTTTTCCTGATTCTATTCTTCTATATAACTTCTGTCAGAGAAATCAGCCACGAGAACAAAGGTTTACTACAAGTGTCACTCATTTTGTGCTAACATTTACCAAGAAGTCAAGATTCTACCAGAAGTACACATTCCATGTAATAAATATTCGAGACATAGTGTGGGAGTGTACAGCATGCAGTCATGGTCCCTTTGAGAAGCACAACAAATTCCATAATAATTCCCATACTGTTTTTCCCCTCTGATTGTTATTTTGCTTTTATTCCATAAGTTTTAGCAGCTTTTTCTCTATTCTGAAAGTAGTTTAAAATAAATAGCATTATGCTATTCTTTTTTTTTTTTTTTTTTTTTTTTTTGTAAAAACCTGGTCTTTTGTAAAGACTTTGGTGTGTGCATGTACCAGAAATGAATAATGAATTATGAAATTTATATAAATATTTTCTTTTGTGGTAACAACAAATCTAGTGGGTGAGAACCTTCCCTTTGTATTTCCTTGGACACATCAGAATTTGCTTCTCAGGTTTTTTCTTGCTTTTGTTGGATGTATTTCATAGTTTTGTAGTGATATCTGAGCAGGACCATAATGAATACTTATTCTCCTGAATTAATCTGCTCCTTACACATTAACTTCATGTGTAAGAAGCAGATGATCAATTAGTTGTTCTCAAGATAAATACTAATTGTGCTGACATTGTTCATGGAATACTTTCCTACTGGTGTAAGATGAATTTTAAAGAGTAAATTAACTGAGAGTACCACATTGTTAAGTGTTTCCAGACATTTTTTCATAAGTTCTTCCATATCAAATAGGATATGACAGTCTTAGATATTTGAAGTAGGTTTGAACAGCTTTATGAGTACCAGTCTGAAAATCTTAAAGTATATTTTTTGGTAAAGATCTTACACCTTCAAGGCAATAATTTGTTTCAGTCTTTAAAATATGGAGGTTTGCAGATGCACATTGGAGCACTGGAGTCAGATACCTGATGATCTCCCCTTAAAGAACCCCTCTGAATATTTTCTTAAGTGATTCTGTGAGATTTACCGTCATGTTCATTAAAGCAGCTAGTAAGATTTGAGTTGGTTTCTGATTTTTTTTTTTTTTTTAATTACAGTCATTACAAGGAAACGTATACACAGATGTTGTGGGAGTTTGGAAAAAAAAAAGAGGGGAGAAAAGCCCTTACGTAGCTGACAGCCTGACAACTTTGCATATGTGTGTTAACAGGAGAATGCGCTGTGTTTAGGATGAATGGAGAAGCGGGCCTAAATGACTTTCAGATTAGCTGGAACAGATGGAAGGGTCACAGTTGAACAACTTTACACAGGAACATAAAGGCAATGTTCAAGTGGAGTTCATTGCCTCTGACAGATACTGTCAATCAAACAGGGGACTCTCAGTTAACCAGCAGCCTGTCCTTTTAAAGATTAAATTAAAAAAAAAAAAAAAGTATTGTGAGGTGCTGACTGGAGTTTATCTGGTCTGTGTCAGGCATAAACTCCTCCCTGAGTGACTAGCATTTTCAAATCAAGCACAATGAGCCGGTGATGTTTTGAAGAGAAGTGAGTTACAGGCTGCTTTGGGAGGTAGGACTAAGATATAATTTCTGCAATGTGCAATCTGGTTCATGCCTTTCTAAGGTTGTGTGTCAGGGTTTGGTAAATAATCTCTTGCCGATATCGTGGGTGTCAAAAATTAAATTATCCGTGGCAGCATAAAGCAGACTGGGAGACAAGGTCAGTGGTGAGGATGGAGGTGATTTGGATGTAGAAGATGGAAAGAGGAATTTATTTTCTTAGGCTGAAAATAAGCACCTGAAAACTCTTTGCATGGGAAGTTTCTTAGACTCGGATGCTGGCATACACAGACACTTTTTTGCTTCCTCTTCCTTTCCAAATAAATGGAGACAAACAGAGATATGGGGGTCCCTTGGATTTATGTGAGGTTATATTCAGAAGCATAACTTGTTTATACAGCTTCCTTGAGCTCACAAGTTATGAAAACAACAGCAGATGAAAAAAAATTATTCAAGAATTATTTCTAGTAGATGAAGAGAGAAGTTGCACAGTTCACATCTTTGCCTGAGAAGGCTCTCCCACACATCAAATATTTTTCCCACAATTTCTTTCGTCACTTCTCTAGATGAGCATGTAGACTCAAGTCAAGAAACCAGGGCTTGATGAGATAGGTTTATTATTTGTATGATCCCTGATTGAAGTCCTTAGTGTCTGGGAAAGAAGTCTTCAGCTCTGAGAGACACACCCGATCTTGCTTTACCCTCAGCTTCTGACTTGCTCACAAAAACTGTATACAAGCAGAGATTCAGACCTTATTGATCTTTAGAGAAATAAACTGTACCTTCCTGACCATTGTATTCCATAAAATGAATAGTTTAGCAGCAAAGTCTTGGTTGTTTACCACACCCCTAGGCCAAACTAACATTTCCTATGATCAGTCCCAGAAACGCTCCTTGTTTCTCACTAGCAAACAGAATCAAGGGCAGCACTCATGCTTTCTGCACCAGCATCACTGCCAAACTGACAGATTTGACTGCCAAATCTGAAATGTTGAAGTTCTTAAAAGTTAGCTTTATGAGGCTAAATTACCAGTCAGTAGCTTGTGTGGGCACCTGCTTTTCTTGGCTGTTTCTTTCTAATTGTCTTGATTCTTAGCAGATGGTCGTGTGCTGGTGACTCTTTGCTCTGCTTTGTGCTGAAGACGGTGCCAGTGCTCGCAATCTCTGTTCTGAAGGAAACCTCTCATCTGCTCCCTGCCAGAAAATAACTGCAGTTCTATGAGAAATGCAATTACTGTGAAAATCATGGAGTTAAAAACAGGAGAATGCTGGGGTTGTGCCTATACTCTCCTGAAGGCCCCCACTCTTGGCTGCTCAACACATTGAACACATGTTGGGGCTGAGGCTGGGGTAGCCCAGACAGTGGTGCACCCTTCACAGCAAGGCAGGAGGTGAGAAGGAAAAGCATCTGACAGGGCAGATACCAACACAGCCTAAACCCCACAGATAAGTGCTGCAATGAAAATAAACAAAACCCCAGAACACTGAAGTGGCGTTGCATCAAGAAGATGCCATATTTCCTTTGACTAAGACAAATTATCTGCAACACCAGTATGACAGCTCTTACCAGCACATTTGGCATTTGCCACTGACTAATTACAACTCAGAGTGCCAGTGGGGAACCAGCAGTTAAGAGCATCCAGCTTGTGCTATCCTGCATGAACTGGCTGGAGAACTTTGTCAATTTTTTTCAAAATTGAGTTTTCTGCATTTTTTGTTTAGGTGGAAAATGAGTTTTTATTAAAGAAAAATTGAGATTTTATTTTCTTGGGGCATTTTTAGGTCTCAAACCTTCTATGATTTGAGACTAAAGTTTATTCACTCACAGCTTTGCTCTGTATTCAACTTACTTGTAAATTTTCCTTCTAAAAAAGATGAAAATCTTTCCTAACTGAACTTAACCTCTAGTAATGCTCTTGATGAACTGTTATTCAGTAGCAGACAACATGCTATTTGTATTCCTGTAAATTATTAATGCAATTTACCTTATAACCACTGTTTGGTCTTCATCCTATTAATGAAATCAAGAGTTATAATATATAGGTAGTTATATTCATTAAGGTAGCATTTATATTGCCTTAATACTTTTTACAGGTAGTATCTAATTCTCAGTGCCAGGATGATGGCTGATCGAAAAAAAAACAAACCAAAAGAACCTTGAAATATATTTCACAGCTGTTGGCAGTCACCATAGTATTGTAATTGTAACATACTACAGGAGATAAATTCTTTAACTGGGCTTTGACATAATTGGAGCTCCAAGAGCCCCAGGAACAATACAGCTTCTCTTGTTCTATGGCAAAGCATAGTTTTTTCATCTTCCACCACTGCCATATTGATGCACACACATAAACCTTTTTTTTAGGTTTAAAAAACATGAGGGTCACAATTCAGAGAGATATTGAAACCGAGCAATCAGGAATTATTCCTGGTTTATATGCTTAAATAGAGCAAAGAATCAGATTGTAATTGGCTTTTGATCCTGGTCAGGTGGGAATGAAGGGTTTCTTTTTCCCTACACATCACATGGAAGCAATGTAAATTAGGAAACTATTGCTAAAAAAAATACTAAAATAAAAATAGAGAAATAATCACTGAGGCAGGAACACGTTGAACTGCTCAAAGAACTAATGTGATATATTTCTCTCTTATTCTGCATGACACTGACCTTACTAATCAGACAAGCAAGCTTTGGAAACAAACATCCAAACAAAGAATTACAAATATTGCAAAGCACGCTTTTTCCATTTAGAATCCCTGGCACAGCAGTAAAACAAAGGGGCGTGGATTAAAAAATGATCCCTTGTAACATCATTTAAGAGCCTTGAGTTAACTGCAAATGAAACTGGCCCTGTCATGCATCCCCTTAGATGTTCATGAATGGATCACTGTTCTGTTTTTTTTTATATAATTGTGACAACCGGCCCAGATGCTTAATAAATCAGCATTTGTTTGGTTAGAGTTTGAAACCTGGCTCTTTAGTATGACTGCTTGTTTTGTGGTTGGTTGTGGGGTTTTTTTAACAAACAAGGCATTGGCTTAAAATGGTGAAGTGTTACCAGATGATCAGTAACAGCTGCAGACTCAAATTCAGCTTTTCTTTATGGATAATTGTCTTGGGGGTTTTCCATTCTTTTCTTCTCCTGGGTTTGGGTTGGTGCCTGTCTGGACCCCAGTTCTGTTGTGGACTGCAGTGCCTCACACTACGCTGGCCATTGCCTAGCAAGCTGCCACACCAACTCAGCAGGTCAAGGAGCGATGCAGCTGGGTCAGGAACACACACAAAGGTGTCCTCCTCACCTCAGAGGGGAAGAGCCACTGAGGAGTAAGGCAGTGCCTTGATCATAATTGGCTGTTGCTACAGAAAGTTATTTACATTTCAACTTGACTAGAAAACAGAAGTCCTTAATCAAGAGAGGACCACAACTTCACAGCTCCATACAGGTGCTCCAGAGAAATCAGTGTCCTTGAAGCTGAAGGAGAAGAGGTGGAAAACTTAGGATTAATTAGCAAATTTTCCTGGGATGAGCAATGCTGTACGGCCTTAAATTTCAGGGTTATGAGCTTCTCAACTATGAAAAGGTTTATTCTGTCCTTTGTAGTAAGACTTGTTGCCATTTTTAACTAAATAAGGTAAACCAGAATGAAGAGCAAAATACTAATCAATTAATTAACTTTAAAAATGGAGTAAATCTGCCTGAAAATATTGCCTTAGCTGCATTAGCAGTAAATGTTGAAATAACTTAGTCTGTTCTTGTGCTACCTCTCGGGCAGTATTTTTTGTCTGCTCTGCCACAAGCTGTCCAATGATCTAATGAAAATTACTCTTCCTCTCCCTGTTGTTCCCCCCTCTGCCCCAAACACATTCCAGTTGATTTTTGAAGAACAGGATGTAGATAACCTTCCAAGTCAAGATTCACGTTGTCTGCTTCTCTGTGCTTCAAGTAGGAGCAGAATTTTTGCCTAAGTTGATAATTAGAAGAGAGAAAGTAATTAGGAAGCAAGTTACCCCTGCACATATAAAATAGACATCTCTAAATTTCCAGAAACTGACTTTATGAATAGGATTTTATTTAATTCCTACACAATTCCTGTGGTCCTCTTGGAACAGAGGAAGTCCAAACCATATTTTTCAAAGTCCCTTCGATAGTTCAAATGACTTTATGCCCAGGGAGAGATGTTGCAGAGACTGGAGGGGTTCAACCCCTCCCGAGGAGCTTAATGCATGTCAAAGTGCATGATGTAATGCTGCAGGGAGGGCTTGGCGACCCCACCTTCCCTCTCTGGGGCTAGCAAACTGCCCCTATGAATTTACCGGGTAGATTTAATCAGCAAAACTTCAGCCTGTATTAGGCACTCTCAGCCTTCTGTGACATGAAAAGAGCAGCTCCCTAAAACATGTTCTTGGGAGGCTGACTGTTCGTGGCGTTGGTTTTGAAGCACTTGTGCCCAGGAAAGGATTTTCTCATAGTTCAGCCTCCAATTATCAATTTTATTTAGTGTTAGGAACTTCAGTATCTGCTCAGTGTTGCACCCGGGATGTTATGGTATCAATTCTGAAAGCAGTGACGTTGCTTTGTTCACCAGTGCAGTAGCTGACCTGCAATTAATATTAATTTGTTGAGGACCGGTGTTCTTTTCAATACCATAGGACACAAAATATAGCTTCTGCCCCTGTTGTCAGGAAGAGTTGAGTGTTTTGAAGAGTTGAATAACAGCCAAAAGAAATGGAAAAAGGTGTTGCAGGATTGATCTCATGGAAAACTAGCAATATCCATTACATATGAAACATTGGTGACCAGAAAGCAGATTAAATTATGCAGACGTCTCTTTTTTGTTACTGACCAACGCTGACTGATGCTAGATGCACAAATCTTGATTTGGCTGTTGTGCCACTAGTCCCTTTTGTTGAGCATTTTTTACATGTTAGCTGTGGATGACTGGTGGTTGGGTTGTCAGGATTTTGAAATATTATTGATACACCATTAGAAACAGAAAGAGAAATTGTGTCATTTGCTGTG